>CM057835.1:42288214-43488214 GCA_030068075.1 Paguma larvata | reverse complement strand
AGGAAACTTTTTTTTTTTTTTTTAAGGAGAAAGTAGAGCATTGTGAATACTGATAGAAAGAGGGGAAGAGGTTGAAGAACTATGAGAAAAAAAGTGAGGAACCCATTCAGGGAAGTCGACGGGAGGGCAGAATAAATGGGACCCAAGGCACAGGTGCAACAACTCGCCACTAATCCACTCCCTTCACTGGAAAAGAAAGAGAGGGGAGGAAGATGGGCACAGAAGCGAACTGCTTTCCAGATTTGGTGTAGGTATTTGAGATGGTTCTCAGTGAGTGGCTTCTGTTAACCTCTCTGAAACACGCAGCAACGTCCTCTACTCAGGAGGAGAGGTGTGCAAGATGGAGTCTGGGGAATGAAATTTCAAACCAGAGGAAGTATGAGATGACTATTTCAGAGAATGATCTAGCTAGAGAATGAATTTTTGGAATGATCGAGTGTCTTTAACAACAGTCAGTGAGTCAGAAATGCGAGTCCATCAGATATGAATCCTAAATCCATATTGCCCCCCATCTCTCCTTGTCCCTCTTAAACATGTGTTAAAACCAATAGTTTTAAATGTACTTCTTTGCATAATTCTCCACCAGTTAATAAATCTTTCATCTTCGAAACACTGTGTTTGGAGCAGAAATTTCTTCAAATGGAAAACACTTAATTGCAAAAAGCGGACATTAATTGCAGAAAAGGTGTTAGATAAATTCCTTGCCAGGTCAGGAGGCTCTCCTTCATTCAGCCTCTCCTCAGTCGTGCCCCTGGACCCATGCCTGCCCAGCCCCCTTCCTTGCTCTCTCATTCCCCAGCATTCGGCACAGTGCTGGGCTCACAGGAAGTATTCCATGATATTGGTATTCCTAATTGTATCATTTATGCTACCATGAAGAGACTGGATCTTTAATGGCCCTTCAATCTTGAGGCTTAGAGTTGTGGCAGGCTTTCTGCTTGTTTGTTTTTTCCTTTATCAAAAACACTGAACCGCCACCTTGGAAATCAAGGGAATCACTTGCAAGCACTCTCTCTGTCTGTCCCTGTGTTCCTCTCTCTCACACATACAGAAACATACTTCTGTAGTTTAGGTAGGTTTTTGCTTTAAACATCAAGAGAAGAAAGGAGAACATGTTGGGTTCTAATATTTTGTCACAGTTTAGGTGTATGTGTAACTCTTGATTCAGTTGCGGAGTCTCTTTCAAGACTTTAATGTTGAAAAGGATCTGAGAGACCATTTAATCTCCCCTCCAGCCTGGACTGCACTCCATTTTATGGACGAGAAACTTACAATGGTTAAGAATGGCCTGAGGATCCAATTCTGTGAATTGGCGGCTGCAGGGGTCTATGGGTAGGGCACAGAACTGACTCCCAGGAACGAGAGGAGGGGTCTGCACGCTCACCTTTTCCTTTGCCCACAGACACTTGCATGGTGTTCTGTGTGCATGATTGCTTAATGCACGCTGGATAATTTGAATTTGTTGTTCAGGATCCCTTAGCAACCAAATGAGCACAGATTTTTAGATTAATGGAGGTGGACAGGGCATCATCAGACTAAGATCTAAGTTTTAGTATAATTTCCCAGCCTTCAGTTAGGAATTAAAATATTACAGAGAAATGGGTGAAATAATGCCAGTGAGTGTGGTAATAAATTTCCGACATGTGGTCTGCAATCCGTGAGGACATTCCTTCACTTGGTCTTGTACTTTGGGGAGTAATGGAGTGGAAAATTAAGTTAAATAAGCTTTTATTATTCTGTGGCTCTGTCGAAAAGGCTATCATCGAATACTTCTAAAAACATACCTTCCGAAATGCAACTTCTGAAGTTCTTTCACAATTTAATTGTGAAAAAGTGTCCTCTCATCTCCTTTCTGTTTTCCTTTTCCTTTCTTTTTGCCTTTGGTGGAATCAAATCTATGGTAACTTACTTTGGGTTGCATCAAAAATACACACTTAGTGCCATAAGCCACCCAGGCAAAACCTAAAAGCATGGGTTTAAATTAAACCAGCGAAAGTAACAAGGTAATACTTTTATTGTTTTCATTTATATCACCCTTTAACCTCAGATTTCTGAGCAGGCTTCTATGTCTTAGATACTGTGGATTATTTCTGTGGCTGCTAGGTTCTTTACTTAAATATAATTATATCATATTCGGTAATCAATTTCATTTATAACATGTCTGGAGATACATAAAGTTCTTCTTTTCATATGAAGTAAATTTATCTATGATCACAAATGATACTTGGCAACTGAAAGCAGGACCTAGTATCCTTGGCTTTAGCCCAGGGATTTAAGTCTATAATGTTTCTTCTCACTTCAGCTGTCCTCTTTCAGACTATTATGATTTTAGCAATATATGCAAAAAGAAGCCCCTCTCTCCTTGTGCACTTGACAATGTAAGTTTCTGACTATGTATGAATGTTATTCAATTTGAAGTAATTGTAAAGGTCATTCAAGACAGATGTTCCCTTATGATCAGCTGGTAGAATCCTGTGTTCCAGAGACACAGACAGGGCATGTGGAAAGGGAGGAGTGTGAGGGTTGGGGTCCCACAGCCTCAAGTCCGTATCCTAACTCCACACCTCTACCTCTGGGACTGTGGACCAGAAAAGTGATTCACCTGAATGTTGGGTTTCACATCTACAATACACCCAGTCACCTTGAATATCAGTGTTCTCAACATGGTGTGCAAGGAGCACTCATAAGATAGCACATTTAAATAAAAAATGTTTATTTTATTTTCGAGTGAGAGAGAGAAAGCTGGGGAGGGTCAGAGAGAGAGGGAGAGAATCCCAAGCAGGCTCCCGTCTGTCAGGGCAGAGCCCAATGTAGTGCTCAGTCTCAAGAACTGTGAGATCATGATCTGAGCCAAAATCATGAGTCGGATGCTTAGCAGACTGAGCCACCCCGGTGCCCGTAGAATAGCACATTTTTTATATATGTATCTTTAAACACTTCTCTCTGTTCATTATAGAATGGTCAATACATCCATTTAAACAAATAGGTAGACAATTCCCCTTCCCCCTGCCAAACCCCAGTTCTTAATATATTATCATTTTATAGAGGAATGGAGGCTTGGAGAGGTTAAACAACATGCCCAGGTCAACAAACAGCAACGAACAACAACAAACAACATGCCTACAAAAAGGTCAAGGCCTGAGCCCCGTTATATCTGATTCCGGAGTCCAAAGTCTTATAATGCTCCAAGGAGGGCAATGGGGTCAGAGTCAAGCACAAAGCCTCAGAAGGAAGGCTGATGGTGGGACAATATGAAATGGACCAAAATGTTGTCCATCTTTCCCTCGTGTGTCAGTCAATTAATCCAGAAGCAGATGGTAATTAGGCATCTGATTTGGGAAGGGCAGGGAATCATACAACGTTCATGGTACAGCCCCTTGACGCATCCAGGAAGACAGGAGGCTGAACAACTGAGGGACAATTCAATTCCAAACTGGTCAGCATTTCATGGCATGAGTACAGATAAGTGAGAGACCATTGTAGATGTCAACCATCAGGAAAGCTTCATGGAAGCCTGCTGCCGAAGTGGTAACGACTTGGGTCTTACCTAGGAGAACATATGCGGCAGAGAGTGCTTTCTGGTGTAGCAGAAACATGCTGAAAACTTCATAGAGTTGGGAACGCAGGGCCACTAGAAGTCTGGCGTGAGTGGAAGGGAGGGCGGCATGGGACGCAGACAGAACTTGGAAAGCCAGACTCTGAACATGGAAACTTTGAGGGCCATTCTCAGGCAGAGAAAGAACATAACAAGGGCAGTTCTGTGTGACACCCATATCTGAGGGGCAAGCTGGGGGTTAGCAAAGTGAAGGTGGCCACAGTTAGGAAATCCAACTGGAAGAGGAGAACAGCCACCCAGTGGAGGGGGAGAAAGGTAGACTATAGTGCAGGGGAAACAACAAACAAACACAATAAAAATAGAAGCCTGGATCTCAGAGAGGTAAAGCAAGTTTCCACAAATCACACAGCTAGGGTGTAATGGACCTAGAACTCTAGTCCAAGACATATTTTTTAAGTTCAGAATCCAAAATAAAATGAAAAGGTGCAACGATCAATACAATTTAACCTCAACCATTTTGGACATGGGGCTAAAAATTGTAGCTAGTGGCTATCTATCAAAGAATTGTATATTAGATTAGATCATCTGTCCATGGAACTTTCTAGTGTGCAAAATGTTAGGCTCTCCCTGTAGTATATATGTTACCTCTATGATATATCTCCATAAAGCCAGAATAGTGGAGTCCTGGCTTAAAAATCCAGTTCTTTCACTTGGAGTGAGCTTAGGCAAGCCACTTAAACTCTACCATTTATGAAATAAAGGACTGTATTATTCAACTAGTAAGAACTTTCATGACACGTGCATTGTATCCAATAGCAACAAGTAAGGCGGTGTTCATAATTTCTCATTCCGTGAATTCGTGCAGCATACGACATTTAGCAAGACTGTGCAATGGTTGATTTTCATAGCATGTTACACATGCCATATCCACTGTTCATTTCAAAGCTCTTTCATACACAATATTAGTACATTCAAGAGTTAACTTGTTTATCCTACTAATATTGAGTGAACAATTGTAAATTTAAGTATATCTTTAGACTTTGATTGCTCATTTAGTATAAAAAAAACTTAGCAAAAATAATCACAAAGACTTGTGGGGAAGACGGTGGAGAGTAGGAGGACCCTAAAATCACCTCATCCTATGGATACAACCAGGTAACACTCGCATCAGAGCAAATGACGTCATATACTTAAAACATGGTGGGAGAGAGGAGAGTAAAGAATGGGTTAAAACCTAAGCAACTATCAACAATATAGATTGCTATATGCAGATATTGCTATATGTTTTATTACATAAAACTAATGGTAAACACAAGTCAAAAACAACAATTAGATATGCAAAGAGTAAAGAGAGAGGAATCCATGTATATCACTAACATCAGCAAACCATGAAAGACAGAAAGAGAAAATAGGATCAGAGAAAAACTACAAAAATAACCAAAAAGCAAGTAACATAATGGTAATAAATATATACCTATCAATAATTACTTTGAGGGGAGCCTGGGTGGCTCAGCTGGTTAAGCATCTGACTCTTGATTTTTCAGCTCAGGTAATGAGCTCATGGTTTGTGAGATCAAGCCCTGTGTTGGGCTCTGTGCTGGCAGCATAGATCCTGCTTGGGATTCTCTCCCTCCCTCTCTCTGCCCCTTCCTGGCTTGTGCACAGGAGTGTGCATGCTCCCTCTTTCTCTCTTTCAAAATAAATAAATAAGCATTAAAAAATACTTACTTTGAATGTAAATGTACTAAACGCCCCAATCAAAAGACACAGGGTGACAGAGTGGATATAAAAAAACAAGACCTTTCTACATGCTGCTTACAAGAGCCTCTTTTTAGACCTAAATTCACCTGTGTGTAAATGAATGTCAAAAGAAAGCTGGAGTAGCAATACATATATTGGACAAAGTAGATTTTAAAACAAAGACTGTAACAAGAGACAAAGAAGGACATTATACAATCACAAAGAGGACAATCTAACAAGAAAATATAACAATTGTAAGTATGCACCAACATGGGAGTACCTAAATACACAAAACAGTTAATAACAAATATAAAGAAACTAATTGATGACAATATTTAATAGTAGGGGACTTTAACACCCTACTTATATTGGTGAACAGATCATCCAAACACAAAATCAACAAGGAAACAGTGGCTTTGAATGACACACTGGACCAGATGGACTTAACAGATATTTCAGAATATTCCTTGCTAAAACAGCAGAATATACACTCTTTTCAAATGCAAATGGAACAATCTCTGGAGGAATCACATATAAGGCCACAAAACAAGCCTCAAAAAATTAAAAAAAAATTGAAGTTATACCATGCATCTTTTCTAATCATAATGCTATGAGACCTGAAATCAATCACAAGAAAAAACTTGAAAAGACCACAAATATGTGGAGATTAAATAACATGCTACAAAGCAATGAATGGGTCAACTAAGAAATCAAAGAAATCCAAAAGTACATGTAAAGAAATGAAAGTGAAAACACAATGCTTCAAAACCACAGAGATGCAGCAAAAGTAGTTCTAAGAAGGAAGTTTATAGCAATACAGACCTATCTCAAGAAGAAAGAAAAATCTCAAATAAACAACCTAACCTTATACCTAAAGGAGCTAGAAAAAGGACAACAAACAAAACCCAAAACCAGAAGAAGGAAGGAAATAATAAAGATTAAAGCTGAAATAAATGGCATAGAAACTAAAAGCAATAGAACAGATCAATGAAAGCATAAGCTGAGTTTTTGAAAAGATCAACAAAATTGATAAGCCTCTAGCCAGACCCATTAAAAAAAGAATGGACTCAAATAATCAAAATTATAAATGAAAGAGGAGAGATAATAACCAACACCACAGAAATACAAATAATTGTAAGAGAATATTATGAAAAACCATACACCAACCAACTGGACAACCAAGAAGAAATGGATAAATTCCTAGAAACATAAGGCCTACTGAAGCTGAAGCAGAAAGAAATAGAAAATTTGAATATACTGATTTGAGTATACTCAATATACTGATTGAATAAGTAACCAAAAACTATTAAAAACAAAGAAGAGTTAATATCTATTCCAAAAACTAGAAGAAGAAGGAAAACTTCTAAATTCATTCTATGAGGCCAGTATTACCCTGATACCAAAACCAGAAAAAGATACAAAAAAAAAAAAAAAAAAAAAGAACTACAGGCCTATATCTCTAATGAACATATATGCAAAAATCCTCAACAAAATACTGGCAAACCAAATCCAACAATACATTAAAAAAAATTCATTCACCACAATCAAATGGGATTTATTACCAGGATGCAAGGGTGGTTCAATATTCACAAATCAATCAAAGTTATACAACATATCAATAAGAGAAAGGATAAAAACCATATGATCATTTCAATAGATGCAGAAAAAGTATTTGACGAAGTACAATATCTATTCATGATAAAATCCCTCAACAAAATCAGCTGAGAGGGAGCATAACTCAACCTAATAAAGGCCATATATATATATATATATAAAACCCAACGCAAACATCATACCCAATAGGGAAAAACTGAGAACTTTCCCCTAAGGTCAGGAACAAGACAAGGATGTCCGCTCTCACCACTTTTATTCAACATAGTACTGGAAGTCCTAACCACAGTGACCAGACAACAAAAATAAATGAAAGGCATCCAAACTGGTAAGGAAGAAGTAAAACTCTATTTGCAGATGACATGTTACTATATATAGAAAACCCTAAAGATTCCACCAAAAAACCTGCTTGAATTGAAAACCGAATTCAGTAATGTCACAGGATACAAAACCAGTACATAAATCTGTTGCATTTCTATACCCTAATCATGAGGCAGCAGAGAGAGAAAACAATCTCATTTACAACTGCATCAAAATAATAAAATACCTAGGAATAAACCTAACCAAAAAGATGAAACTGTACTCTGGAAACTGTAATATACTGGTGAAAGAAACTGAAGAGGACACAAAGTAATGGAAGGGCATTCGATGCTCATGGATTGTAAAAACAAATATGACTAACATGTCTAAACTACCCAAAACAATCTACACATTTAACGCAATCCCTATCAAAATACCGACAGAATTTTTCACATAGCTAGAATGGATAATCCTCAAATTTATATGGAGCCACAAAAGACTCCATGTAGCCAAAGCAATTTTGAAAAAGAAAAAGTTGGAGGTATCACAATTCCAGACTTCAAGTTATATTACAAAGCTGTAGTGATCAAAACAGGATGGTACTGGGACAAAAATAAACACATAGGTCAATGGAACAGAATAGAAAACTCAGAAATAAACTTATAATTACATGGTCAATTAATCTCCAACAATGCAGGAAAGAATATCCAAAGGGGAAAAAAAGAATCTGTTCAACAAGTGGAGTTGGAAAAACTGGACAGCTACATGCAAAAAAATGAAACTGGAGCACTTTCTTACACCACACACAAAAATATGGACTAAAGCCCAAAATGTGTGAGACCTGAAACCACAAAAATCCTAGAAAAAAGCACAGGCAGTAATGTCTCTGGCATCGGCCGTAGCAACATTTTTCTAGATATGTGTCCTGCAAGGGAAATAAAAGCAAAAATAAACTATTGGAACTGCATCAAAATAAAAAGCTTCTGCAGTGAAGGAAACAATTAACAAAACCTACCTACTGAGTGGGAGAAGATATTTGCAAGTGACATATTATTGATAAAGGGTTAGAATCTAAAATGTATAAAGAACATATACAATGGCTCCTGGGTGGCTCAGTTGGTTAGGTGTCCAACTCTGCATTTCAGCTCAGGTCATTTCTTGGTCTCATAAACCATGAGATCAAGCCCCGTGTTGGGCTCTGCACTGACAGTGAGGAGCCTGCTTGGGATTCTCTCTCTCTCCTTCTCTCTCTGCCCCTCCCCTGCTTGTGCACATGCATGCTTTCTCTCTCTTTTGAAATAAGAAAATAAACTTGAAAAAAGAGAACATACACAGCTCAACACCACCAAAACCAAATAATCCAATAAAAACATGGGCAGAAGACATGGACAGACATTTCTCCAAAGAAAACATCCAGATGGCCAAAAGACACGTGAAAAGATGCTCAACATCACTCATCATTGGGGAAATGCAAATGGAAACTACAGGGTGCTATCACCTCACACCTGTCAGAATGGCTAAAATCAAAAACACCCAAAACAACAGGTGTTGGTGAGGATGTGGAGAAAAAGGAACCCTATGCACTGCTGGTGGGAATGCAAACTGGTGCTGATGTGGAAAACAGTATGGAGGTTGCTCAGAAAGTTAAAAATAGAACTACCTTACTATCCAGTAATTGCACTACTGGGCATTTACCCCCCAAATACAAAAACACTAATCAAAAGGAATACATGCACTCCTATGTTTATTGCAGTATTATTCACAATAGCCAAATTAAGGAAGCAGCCCAAGTGTCCATTGATAGATGAACGAATAAAGAAGATGTGGTATATATATATATATGTGTATATATATACATATATATACATATATATATGATGGAGTATTATTCAGCCATAGAAAAGAATAAAATTTTGCCATTTGCAACAACGTGGATAGAGCTAGAGAGTATTATGCTAAGTCAAATAAGTCAGTCAAGGAAAGACAAATATCATATGGTTTCACTAATATATGGAATTTAAAAAACAAACAAAAATAAGCAAAGGAGAGAGAGAGAGAGAGAGAGGGAGAGAGAGAGACACCAAGAAACAGACTCTTAACTGTAGAGAGCAAACTGATGGTTACCAGGAGGGAGGAGGGTGGGGGATGGGGCTTGCGGACTACACTTGTGATGAGAACTGCGTAATGTATAAAACTGTTGAATCGCTACTGTGTACACCTAAAACTAATAGGACAATGTATGTTAACTATACTAGAATTTTAAAAAGTAATAATAAATAGTAATCAAGTAAGAAAATCATAGCTTTAGCTTGAAGTTATGGATATATGACATGAAATTTAAATATACTTGTAAGAATCTAAGCATATTTCACTCTTCACTAAATCACTAAAGACTTAACTCAAGAAAAGACTATTTAAAAAATTAGCAAAGAGTTTTACTCAAGGTACTGTGCAATTAATATCCCTATATTAAAATCATTATTCAGAATTTCCCTGGTTGCTCTTTTTGTATATATTAGCAGTAAGGGTTATTTCATATTTAACTCATTATATACATTTTATTATAGTCACTGGCACTGAAGACTAAAGATTTACTTTTAGAGTTTTAATTACCTAGTCGATTTGTTTATTCTTTGAAAATTAATCTCCCAGCACAGTGCCTTTCAAATAATAGTCATGTAGTAGATGTCAGCTAATATGAATTTAATACATTGGTTGTTGACTCTTGCTTTTATGTAAGAATGGGTTGAGCACAACTTTGGCATTGTCATTCCCTTGGAAAAGTTGATGAAACAAAAATTTTAAGTTCAACTGTGTACATAAATCTTAAAAAGTATGACCGTGGTTAAGTATATCATAAATACAATACGTGAGTGCAGCCAATATGAAATAGTAAGATTCAAGCATTGTGCTACCACGCCATCATTCACAAGCCTGCAAGAACATGTACGCTTCATTAAAGTCAATGGAGTGTACCAGTTCATCTTGGCATTATTCATAATCGAAACATTTCAATTTTAGTTAACGCACACACAAAACTAATTTAAAAGTCAAATGAGGAAATTAGTTCTGTGTTCCCATGTTTCAATTCCGCAGTGTATCAGCTAGCCAAATTTAGCCTTAGGAGGTATGAAAAAAATATCTAATACAATGAATGGAAAACCTAAAGAATCATAGATCTGTTAAAACTAATGTTTCTCCAAGCAATTCAACAAAAACCTATTTAGTATTGTAAAAGAGCCCTCGAACTTCTCTATTACAGAAAAACCAAATTCATCCAGAGATTAGCTTCTAGATTTCCAAAATGGTGAATCAAAAACTAGAGGATTTATGTAAGAAATACAGCCCATTTCCTGAAAAAAAAATTAAATCGAACAGGGATCAATTGAAAAGTATTTTCTGCAGACACATTATAAAGACCAGGGGAACCTTTTCCTGTTTTAAATCTCTTAGATTTCTCAATTACAGTCAACACGATTGACAGCGCATTGTAGACCCTTACTTCTGTCATCCTCTTCTTTCTTGATTTTAGTTTTCACCATTTAGATATCTTCCTCTTTTCCATGAAGAAAAAATTCTTCATCAATCCCCACTGTGTGTGTTACCAAGGACTCTGTTCCACATCCCTTATTGTTTTATCTTTACATCCAGTCATTTGTCTCCCACCGATGAAGTCCATTGGTTTTGGATATTTGTTTCCATGTGAGCTTCTCCCCCGAACTAGTGTGCTTAATTGTCATTTGGAGATATCCAAGTAGACCCTAACACTCAACAACAGCAACAACGAAAAGGTACTGAAATTCTTTGACTTTTCCTGATACAACATTTTTGTAACCATTGGATTCTGGCTCTTCTGCAAGCTCACCATCTGGTATTTTATTTGTTTTTAGTCATTCTGATAGCTTTCTTTCAAAGGGTTCCAGTCTCCTCAGTATGGGGGGACATGGTTTTTATTTTTCCAGGTTTATATGATCACCAGAGAGGAGTTGTTTGTATGTCTGTGCAAGCACTGTGCATCCTTGGGAGAGGGCCAAAGGATTGCTTATCTGAGAAGAGGAAAGGCTAATGATGGGAGCACATGGCTACTGACGGGGGCACAGAGGCAGAGCGAGGATTCTGACTCTGACCCTGCACCCAGCTCATTTATCTGCTTGCCCAGAGCTGTGTTGATAGCTTCCAGCCACACCCTTGCCTCTCTCGAAGACTCTTTGTGAAGGGATATACACTAGCATGTTTTGTCCATACTTCCTAAAGGCTGGACATAACTTCGAATCACAGAGAGAGTCACGTAGGGGTTCCTAGGCCCTGAGAGACTTGGCTGGTCTTGAAAATTGATTAGTTTGACCAGCAAAGCAGGTCAACAAACCTGAAGAAAAGAAAACCTGACCAATTGATAGAGGTTTCTGTACGACGATTCTTGGTTTCATGTCTTCCTGTTCTTCGCCTCTCTGCATAATTTACGGAAACTCTTCCAAACTCTTTTTGGTGGAATTTCGTGCTTCTGGTTTCTCTCCATTCGGTCCACATCACCTGCCCGAGGAAAATCTATACATGGTTGGTGAACATGAGGTCTGTTGTCCCTCACACGGTCTCATTCTAAATCCTAGACGTTATTTCAAGGCTTTGCCTCAACCTAATCATCTGACTCCTGGCTTTCTTACTTCTTCAGTATGTGCATGCACTGGGCCCTATGTCCCACAGGTGGGTTCTAAATCCAAACCCACCTGGTCAGCAACCCCCATGGAGCTCTTGTCTTGAGAATTCTGTTCAGTGAACACCAGTGAGTGATCCCAGTCATCCCAGGCCATGTGCTATCAGTCATTACTTATTAATAAATATGAACTACTCTTCAAGGTTTCCAAAACAAAATATTAATTAAGAACCCTTATGTTAGCTATTAACCTTGTACATATTTTGTGGAAAACGTGGATTTTGCTTATAAGGTTCTGAAAAGTAGGATAGTCTTCATCAACTTAACTCTTGACCATAGCGAATAAGGCCCTTTGGTGATCTTGCTGCTACCTTTCTCTCCTACCTCTCCTTACCTCATCTCTCTCCTCTGCTCACTGCCCCCCCTACTACCGTCGTCTGGATCACACCAGCTCTTAACTGTTTATGGCTTTCACCTGTGCTGCTACTGCACCGACTGCTCTTCCTCTACCTGTCATATGGCTGGGTGCCTCTCAGCCCAAGTCTCTGATTAGACATCACCTGCTGAGGCAGGCATCCCTAAAAGACACCATCCCTGTTATAGTCTCTCATAGTGTTCTGTAATATCTTGCTGAGCACTTAACAAAATCTAAATGATACCTTTGCTTGTCTAACTCTTCTCATTTAGATATAAGCCCCTCGAGGCCAGTACCTGGTCTGTTTGCTCACCATGGCCTATCCAGTGCCTAGCACCAGTATGGATCAATAAATATTAATCAAAGGAAGAAAATATAATCAGAGCTTTCCTTTGCTCTAGGTGATGTTACAGCATCACCTTGGTAAAGGTGATGAGAATTTTACACATATATATTGCCTATATATTTAAGATATTAAAAACTGTGTATTTAAGTCAATGGATCCAACAAATGATATTATTAGGAAAGTCTGATAATTTGCTCTCATCCTCTGGCTGCAAAGATGAGGCTACAAAATAGAAATAGCATGGTCTGGCTCCCTGGAATTGAAGTCATTGCTCAAGGACAGTGAATAATGCTATAAAATCACTTCTACTATAAAGATCATTATCTAAAGTCATTATCATACATAGGACATTCAAACTTCACATTGAGCTTTCTTTCCTAGTACTTCAATCTTGACAATTCACGAAACACCCAAATTTACTTTCTGTTTCTCAGAAAGAGAGGATAAATCAAGGAGACATTTGAAAATTAACAAGTAATCACAAACTTATAAAAGTGCAGAGACAGTCCTGTGTTTCAGTCATTATAAACATGCCTTTTTATCTGCCTGCCAACTGTCCTTATTATTCTACTCAATTTAAAAAGCTGCTATCACCACTTTTTGGGTAATAACCAGAATATCCTCACAACTTCAGGGTAAATAAAGGTTTCTCAGGACACTAAAGAGCATTAACCATACATGAAAAAAAGTTTCTTTTTCTTTGTCAAATTTTAAAATTTAAGCTCATCAAAAGGCAATTTATGTTTTTAAATGATTTTATCTTTTTAAGTAATGTTTACATCTAATGTGGGGCTAGAACTTATAACCCTGAGATCAAGAGTTGCATGCTCTACCAACCTAGCCAACCAGGTGTCCCAAAAGGCACTTTAATTTTTTTTTTTAATGTTTATTTATTTATTTTTTTTTTGAGAGAGAGAGACACACACAGCAGAGTTGAGTGGGGAAGGGACTGACAGACAGGGAGACACAGAATTGGAAACAGGCTCCAGGCTCTGTGCTGTCAACACTGAGCCTGATGTGGGGCTCGAACTCACAAATCACGAGATCATGACCTGAGCTAAAGTCAAACGCTTAACCAACTGAGCTACCCAGATGCCCCCCGAAAGGCACTTTAAATGAAATGAACAGGTAAACCACAAACTGGGAAAATATTTACAATACATGTATTTGACAAAGGACATAGATCCAGAATACATGAAGAATATTCTGGACATATATCCAGAATATATTCGTGACTTGGTAAAAATGAGAAAAAAATTGGACAGATCACCAAAGAAGATACAAAAGTTCAAAGTACATAAAAAGATGTTCAACACAGGGGCACCTGTGTGGCTCATTTGGTTGAGTGATGGACTTTGGCTTGGGTTGTGATCTCGTGGTTCATGAGTTCGGGCCCCACATCGGGCTCTGTGCTGACAGCCTGCTTTGGATTTTGTGTCTCCCTCTCTCTCTGCTCCTCCCCTATTCGTGCTCAGTCTCTGTCTCTCAAAAATAAATAAAAGTTAAAAAAGTGAAAAAAAAAAAGATTATCACTATCATTAGCCATCAGTGGTATGTAAATTAAAGTCACTAGAGATACCATTTTATACCGGCTATTGGTGACGATAAAGGGCAGTGGGAACTTTCAACATTGCCGGTGAAGTGTTAGACAGTTACTTACAACGTTAAACATTTACCTTATGATCTAGCAATTAAACTCCTTGGTCTTTATCCAATGAGAATGAAAGCAGATACTCACAAACAGACTTGTACTAGAAATTTCAAAGCAATCTTATTCATAATTATCCCAAACTAGAAGCAACTCAAATATCAAAAAGAGGACAATAGATAAATAATTTATAGTTCAGTCATCCAATGGAATATTACTCAATAATAAAAAAAGAACGAACTACTGATACATGTAACAATCTCAGAAATGTTAGGGTAAGTGAAGGGAGGATTTACAAAGTATACGTTGTATGATTCCTTTCAGATGTGTCCAAGATGGGCCCACCTAATCTATGGTGATAGAAATATGAAAGGGGTTGCTTGGAGAGTACACAGGAGATGAGAGGGTGACAGGGAGATGGTGGGGTCATGGATTGGAATTGACTAGAGAGGGCCATTAGAGAAACACAGTGTTTGAGATTTAATATCTTATTCTGGCCATTATATAGGGCATATATAATTGTCAAAACTCACTGGATTGGAAGTTTAAGATTTGTTAATTTCATTGTATCGAAATTATACCTCATTCAAAAAATTAATGAACTCTATTTTTAACAAATCTCCAACATTAAGTCATTCAGAATATTTCTCTACTTTCTAGCCATGAGAAATATTTTAAAAATTCTTGTTCTATTGAATTTAATATACTTGGCTTACAAGGTATGATGGAAAAATTAATTTATCCCATTTCATTAAATTAAGACTCCACTTATTAGGATGTTCAAAACATAAAGATAAAAAATTACTCAAAGGAAAAGAAAACGCTGAAAAACAATGACAAAAAAACCCCCGCTCTGCAACAGGATCGGTTCAAAGATGAATGTCATTGCCACAGTACACCAGCAAGTGGAGTAGTTACACTTTGAGAAGAATTCCATCTTCCTAACCGCGGAATTATTCTACAGGGCACTTTAACCAGACCAAAAATTGACTTTTGGGTGTAGCCACAATGGAAATGACAGATCATTTTAATGCAAGAGAAAAAGATTGGAAACCTTGACCCTCTAGATTACTTTGTACCTCAATGAGAAGGGGGAAAAAACAACATTTGCAGATCAGCTTATGAAAATACTATGTTTGTGCAATTCAGGTACCAGGAAAATATTTAAAAGAATGGCTAAATTAAGGGATGCCATGTTTTCTTTGTTAATTATTTCCATACAAGAATAATAATGTACATCCTTTCTCCCAGAAAAAAAAGGCCCCAACAACCCCACCGTTTATTTTCAGAGACGTGGAAATAACAGTGTCAGTTTGTGCAGAATTTGCAAGCTCTTTGAATACTAGAGTCTGTCTGAGAGAGGGTAAGGCTGGCACAGAGCACTTTTTTTTTTTCTAAATCCTGAAGCATAGGGGCTTTTCAGTTGAGACGGTTAGGCCATGAATCGGAAGGTTTATGCTGCATTTTAAAAAATATCGCCGTGTTCATCAATTCTTATAAGATTTGTAAGGCTTAATTCTCACATAAGCTCAGGAAAGCTGTAGAAAATTCTGCAACTATCCCTTCCAACCAGCTTCTGTAATCCTGGGTTTACAGAAAGAAATGTTCTGGCTGACAATGGGAAGCATGTCCCTGGGTATGCACAAACGCAGCGCTGCCAGCTAGCGCCAGTCACGATGTGGGTAACTATCCCCTTCCCGTCCTGACCTTAATAATAATCCAACCTTGATTCTGACGCCATACTACCTCTTCTCAGTTCTCCTCATTCCCCAGCGAAGCTAAGTGCAGAGGAAGCAGCCCTGTGCGTTCTAGAAAATGACCTGAGCCCTGTCCAGAGTGGGACTGGAGTCCTCACTTGGGCAGAAGCTACATCTCCGCAACCTGGAGTACTCGCTAACCGGAGCTGTGCTTCCTGCCCTTGGAGCTGAATGAGCCCAAGGACACTAAGAACGCATAAACAATTGTCCCTTCTGGGAACTGTGCCTAGGAGAAAGCATCCACAAAATGCAAAAATCTAGGCACGAGCACAGGTTTTGAGGACTGACTCTCTCCAGGGACACCTCAGTGATGACCAGGAGCTACTACTCTTCCTTTACAATCACACACCACGGCAGCTTGTCCACAAAGGTGGCCTCTCTGCTCCGGGAGAGAGTATGCTATCAATATGTAAAAAGGTATTTCCTTCAAATGTGTGTATCCTTTTGCTCAAACATAAACCCCGCCTGAAGATTTTCTTCATGAAATTCCAAGTAACGTTTCTCAGTTCAATGACCCTAAGCAATGATTTTTGAAGTACTTGCACTCATGAAATAGAAGGAAAGCATTTTTCTCCCCAGTATCTATAAATGGAGGCTGAAGGAAGCATAGGCTCCAGAGTAAGAAGATTCAAGCTTTAGACTCTGCCTTGAACATTCCATCAAGGTCCCCAAGTCTGTGATGCTGCAATCTGGACTGTATTCTCGCTTGTAGGGAATCATGGGATTGTCTCACAGTGAACATCACTGCACTGTGCAGCAAAGGGTTTTTAAAGAACAATGAGAAAAATATGTAAATGAAATACTGCTGCACACGCACTCCTAATTTTGAATTTGCCATGAAACTGACAGGAAACCTGTGTTCTTCCAACTCAGGCAAATAAGCCGAGAAATTTCTTCCCAGGCTTACTATACTCTGAGATACATAAAGGGTAGAGATGAGCGGTAAAGAGGAAAATACACACAGAAGCTGGGAACGGGAGACATGTTGATTACAGAAGGAAACAGGAGGCAGGTGTACCTAGGGTTAAAGAAATGAAATGGAGAGAAAATGTCTGTGTCTGTTTTTAATGAGAGTTGACTCACTTCCTCTAGCTGATCTAGAACGAAGGCTGCATACAAAACAGGTAGGAAGGGAAGGGTAGGTGTAGAGGCCACCAGGGGTTTCAAGCCCATTCGGTAAAGGGCTGATGTACGTTTGTGGTATGGTGGGAGAGTACCCTGTCTGACACTGAGTCAGCGGAAGCATTGCCTGGTGCTCCCTACTCTGGGGATGGCATGGCTTGTGACATGTAGGGAAGGACCTGTGTGGGGAGTGAGGATGTAGTATGTTCTGTAATAGTCTACACATCCGTAGGTTACCACAGCTGCCCGAGAGGAGTGTTTAGGAAGCAAGGTACTTAGAGGTGCATTTTCTGTGAGCCCTGTTGGCATTCAGAGAAGACTGGACTCTGGGAGCCAAGCTCGAGGAAAGAGAAGAAAGAGCTCTGGGGTTTCCCAGTCCCTAATGAGTCTTTGCAGTTGTCTTCACAGAAACCTGGAGGTTCGTCTGAATGTGACAGGGTTTTCCTTATGTGTCAAATGTTATCCATGGAAAATGCTTTTGTTCATTATCTTCAAAGATCTTGGATAGTAGTACCTGGAATTTAGTATATCCTTAATGAATAATTACCAAGCGAATGAATGAACCATGTTCCCAGATGAGGAATGTGTCTTACATTAATTAAAATAGGAGTCAATAATGTGTACAATACAGCCTATATTTTCTCTATTACTGCCATTTGGCAAATTGAGGACATGCTCTAGCAATTCAAATCTCCCTCTGAGGTAAGTTTAGTAGCTATCATGATAGATTTTGGCAGCTCTCTCCTGGGGTCCCCAAGGCTCACTAAACATTTTAGGAGGACGCCGGACATTCTCCTAGCGGCCGGTGCGATAACCCACTTCCAGGGGCGGGAGAGGAAGCGTGGCCCTGCCTGTTGTAACCAGCAAATTCTGTACTCAGGTCTCAAATGAGTGCTGATAGCCTGAGGGACTGAGGGCTTGCAGTCTGGCTCCCTTTTTACTTGGTTCGAACTCGAGCTTTTTATTCCAGAGTTGGTGGAAAAGTTTTTCACTGCCTTATATGCTAGGGAAGAAATAAATCTCAAATGGAAGGAGGGCTGGGCAGAGACTGGGGGAGACTGAGAGCCAAGGGTGGGAGGGGAGAAGGGAGGAAGACCAGGCAGGGGCTGGAGGATCTCTGAGGAGTCGCCGATGGTGGGGGTTTAGCTGAAAGGGGAGCATAGGACCTTGGGGAAGTTACGCAACTCACTAGTTACCTGACCATGACAAGAGCCTTAGGATCACAGGTTGCTGTCCCTGAACAGAAAAGGCATTGTGCTAACTCAGTGTTGGGGCTGCTCTTGGAGAAGCACGGCTGCAAGCTTCTGGGATCTGCACTGACCAACATTTTCAATGGTTCCCTCAATAGCATAGGACCTACTTAGACCTTCCTCAACTCCAGTCCATCAAGTCATTCATTCTGGCTGCTCTGGAGCTCGGAGGCATGACTATACCTGCAAAGTCATGTTTTCAGAGTGGGCTTTTAATTCCTCCTAAAAACGTTTTTCTATGTCCCCTTCTTGTTTTCATTTTCCATTGCATTTTTCTTCTCTTTCCCAGGAGACGGGCTCCTATTCACAGATGATAACCACCTAGCAGCTCCCTTTGGTAGAGCGCCTCTATGTGCATATGCTGTACAAACTTCATGTTTAATAACCTCAGTAACCTATAAAAGCGATGTATTGTTATCCCCACTTTAAACTTTTTTTTTTAAACGTTTATTTATTTTTGAGAGGTAGAGACAGAGTGTGAGCAGGAGAAAGGCAGAGAGAGAGGGAGACACAGAATCTGAAGCAGGCTCCAGGCTTTGAGCTGTCAGCACAGAGCCCGACGCGGGGCTGGAACTCACAGACCGCGAGATCATGACCTGAGCCAAAGTCGGACGCTCAACTGACTGAGCCACCCAGGCGCCCCTGTTATCCCCACTTTAAAGACAGGTGCTAAGTGAGGTCACTCAGCATATATTCTGGCCACTACGTCAGGCTGCTTCTCGACACGGAGTGCTTCACAGTTTAGAACGTGCTTTCATATACTTTACGTAGTTCTCCGACCTGCGAATTAAATGTTCTTTTGACTCTGTTTTACAGAAACTAACACTGAAATGTAGACCTGCCCACATTACGCCTTTCACGGCAGCTGAGCTAGGATGCCAACTGTGTCCTCCTATTGTGTATTCCATGCTTATCTAATGGTAGAGTAGAAAAAAATGAAGCTCCCAGATATAAACTTCCTCAAATTTCTTTATATCCACCTGTGAATTATCTTTTTTTCCTTTTACCTCTCTTCTATCTCAGGGAGAAGCTGGTTCTATTCTATGTTCTTAAAGATTCTCCCTCATTCACGAGTGGCTATATTTTGTTCCATTTCTTCACCTTTCAAGTCTCAAATCTTTCTCTGAGCTCCAACGGCTGTTCTAATCACAGAGTAGGGGCACATGTTTCTTAGCCATGTACCTGTATATCTCATATACTGCTCTCCCCCCCTTCAGCAATCTGCAACTAATTATGTCTGCTCTGTTTTTCTGCATACTCCGTGTGCTTCCCTATCTCCATGCTTCTGCTTCTATGGATTTGAAATGTTGTCTTTTTCTCTACTTGCAGAAATTCTATTCCTTCTTTAAGAAGAAGCTCAAACATTGTACCTGCTATGTGTATTTCCCCTATTACTCCAGTCAGATTTAATGGTAAATTCTCTGTGTTCCCAAAGCACTTTGCTTACAAGGAAAACACATCACTTACCACATGAGAGACTTATTCGTCTCTATCTCTGTTTCAACTTACGGGTGTCAGCACAATAGAGACAAGAAGAGAACTTCATTTACCTCTACACACCTGGAAGCAATAAGCATGGCCCCTAAGTGTTTGTTGAATGGATGGATGGTTCGACAGATGGATGCATGGATGGATAAACAGTGACTCAGTTACTATTCCAAGTTTTCAACATGTCCCTAGGAGAGCATGATCTGATTTCAGAGTCCCCCCTCCCCCATTTAAAATCTCCACTATTATCTGGGATATTTGTCTTGCCCGCTTTGTGAAAATATTGTTTTAAATTTAAAAAAACGACCTGCTATATGAAATCACGGAAAAGGAGAGGGACTGATAGAGCACTTTTCTTGTAAAAGTAAATATAGTACTGTCATCCAGGTGATCAATGTTGCAGATAAGCATCCGAAAAAATTAAAATTTATTTGCAAGTTTAAAAAATAAGATAATAGGAATTGATCTTCTTATATAATAAATTCTATGTTCACGTATAACATAATAGCAAACTTCATTAGATTGGAATAATGAGTTTGGGGAGGTAGGGAGGAAAAGGGAGAAGCTGGGCTGAATTATGGAAGTCAGAATTTATTGTAAGCAATGTGGTTTTATTACTTTCAATACTATAACCTGCCAATAAAGTCTGTCTAAGGAGGCATCTACCTAATGACATGGATCCTTACTTTATAGCTGAATCTTTTCGCCTAAAGACCATTGTATATGCAAAAGCCATGAAAACAATTGTTCTCTTTAAATAAGTTACAGGTGTTCCTTCTATTTCTCTTATCAAATCCATTCCCTGCAGACAATTCAAAGATAAGTTTCATCTTAGTCTGCGTCAAATTGTCAAAAACTGTGTATTAGCAATATCTGAATTAATGAGGTTTTGCTTTATTTATAGAGGAAGGCCCTTCTGGGGAATACAGTCCAATGTCCCAGGGAAGTGTTAGATGCTTTAAAAATAAAAACAGGAAAAATGCAAACGTCTTCAAATGAGATGAACATTAATTGTTCATTAAGCTCGATATAACTGAAATCTATCTTCGAAATCTTTGGTTTCCTTTGTAAATCCCCCAGGGACAAGGATCATGGTTTACTTGCTTCTCTTCCCCACCTTCCAAGAGTATCCACCCCAACAACGGCACCAAGACTTCGCTTTTGGTGACAGTTATCACTGTAAGAACAGGGGTTTAAAAGCAACATGAGGAGGTTTTCAGATATTCTCATCATAGCTCTGCTCATTTGTAGTTACCCGAGACTCAAATATAAGGAAAGATTACTCACTGATTCTGGATATAGGCTGCAGGTAATTTACAGGCTCCCGTCCTGGAAAAGAGAAAAGCAATTCATTCTGAGCTGTCACCACGGAGCCAGATGTGGGGCTCAAACCCACAAGCTGTGAGATCATGACCTGAGCCAAAGTCGGATGCTCAACCGACTGAGCCACCCAGGTGCCCCATATATTTAAAAACTTTCTACATCAAGATGCCTCAATGCCTCTAGTATTTCGTTCCTAGCAAAGAAAATCATGGAGTGTGGGGAGGAAGGGTCATGAAATAGAATATGTCACTCTTGTGTTTCTGGGCAACTGAAGAGGTGACAGACTTGGTGTCACTCACCAGGAAACTGGGCATTACCTTCAAACTTTGCACAGAGAAGGCTGAGTCTTGTGCCTGTTTCTTCCACATCATAGAAATAGAGCTGGGGACTGGTGGGGTAGGTGGTGTAGGAGTATGTTCACTGGAGGGAAGAAAATTTCCCTGGACTCTTGGTGTCCTTGGATTCTTTGTGTCAGTGTGTTAATATCCAATTACATTTCCTGCTTAGAATCTTTGTATAAATCTTTGTTTATATACAATTACATTTTCTGTGTAGATCTTTGCGTACTTGGGATAGATCTCTCTGAATAAAGCTGATATTCAGAATAGATAAGCCATGCGCATGTCCTGGCGTGGAGAAACCATGGCTCACTGTTGGATACCTTGATCTATGAGGCTTGGAAGAGTAAATGAACTACAATCTAGGATGAAAGAAAAAAAGGTTCTTTGAGGGAAGTGATCCCATGGATATTAAATCATCCAGAACGAATGTTCGTTTATTCTGCAGTAAAGAGCTCTAAGAAAGAAAACTTTGAGCTTTCCTTGAGCCAATGATTTTTCATTCTGATTTTTCATCAAGAAGGACCTCTTTCTACCAGATGGAGTTGCTAAATGTAACACAGCAAATTCCTTCTGGCTTAGTCATCTACAGGGAGAGGGGAGCCTCAACTCATTCGGAGAACAATTTCAGGGAGCTGCAAGATGGTAATAACAGGACTATTTAGATTTCTGCTTTCTAGTTTACAGTTATAATTCTTCCCTTAAATAACGCCTTATAAATATATAATATACAATACATATACAGTGTACATCATATAGTATGTATACTACAACATATTTTATGTAATATACAATTTTAATATATAACCCATTATGTACTAAACTATGTTTATATAGTATATAATATATTGCATGCTAAACTGTATATTAATACATATCCTATATTAAACACATGTATACGTAATGTTTTATTCTCTGTATGTTGTAAAATATCCCTTTCAAAGTGTGTTGTTAAGAACTTGAACAAGCACTTAAGAATGACTTAAGTCATCCTAACCAAATGATCGGAATAAGTCTGGTTGCTATCCTGTGCCATTTAAATAACCTGCTACCAGTGTAACTCATTTATAATAATCATTTTCTAACCCTAATTGTGATGAAGGTCCTGTTAGCTTTTGCCTTTTTAATCAATTTTTCACAAAGTTTCATTTATGCTAAAATGTACAGTTTATACTTCTGTCAATTCAATGCTATTCTGCCCCTAGGATGATTAAAAGATATATCTAAGGGCATTCTGAATTGTATTGTCCTGAGTTTCCTGGTATAAAGTATCAGCAGCCCCACTTGATTTAGTGATTTCTGCATTTTAGATGAAGGCATTTATGTCATTTGTACAGCTCATCAATAAGTTATAGGTCCTTCAGTACAACTGATCCCCATGGGTTGGAACCTGATATGTAATCCGCTGCTTCAACCCACTTGGATGTAATTGCAACTCTATATTTACTTGTTCACCTGCGTAACAGTAGCACGATTAAGATCACACCCTTGTGGCTTGGAGATAAGAATATTGTTTAGGCTAGAGCCCCAAACCTTCCTCCATGGAAAACTGATTTCATTCAGCATAGTTTCGTTGTTTATATAATCTGTCACATAACCACAAGAGGAAATTAAATTGATGTGGAAAAAATGGCTATTCAAAAAGTCAAATGCGGCTGCTCCTTTGTCTCTTATGATATTCTGGTAAGTTGCTTATTGATTGCGTGAGGAATTGTTCTCATCAGGTATTGCTTTTAAGCTCTCTGGCTTACAACGATCAAGCGGTTTCCTTAAAAAATGGGAACATGACAGGCTCTTTTCCCCATCTCCACGATGACTCAAATATAAAAGGTCATCTGCCAATTTCTTTTATTCTTTTTTTACTTATTGTGGTAAGAAACAGGCAACACGAAATGTATCCTCTTAACAAATTTTAAAATGTACAGTTGAGTATTGTTTACTATAAAGCACAACGTAGAATTTACTTGTTCATCCTGCAGATTGAAACTCTATACCTACTGAACACCAACTCCCAATTCTTCTCTCCCCAGCCCCAGGAAACTACCATCCTCCAATTTCTAAAGGGTCTCAGGAAACCTGACATCAGGGCATGATAATGAAGTCCAGTCAGGGATTGGATACCCCTCCTTGGTCTAGTTTGGCTCTTCACACATCACAGGCTGAAGTGTATTAGTTAGATAAGCACGTGTCTTGTACATGTTATGGTAAATTTGTTGAACGCTGGGAGGGTCCAGTCATACTCCTCTTTGCAACTTCTCTGAACCTAGTTCTGTGTCTTGTATAAATATGTATTGAATTAAATTAAATGAAAACATTTCTTTTCCAGGTAAAAATTTCCTTTCCGGGTAAACATTTCTTTTCTGATAAAAAGAATGGAGAGTACATGCCGCTTATTTTTAAGTTAATGAATTGTCTCATTAAGAAAATCACCATCCCTCATGGGGCGCCTGGGTGGCTCAGTCGGTTGAGTCTGATTTCAGCTCAGGTCATGATCTCGCAGTCTGTGAGTTCGAGCCGCACATCGGGCTCTGTGTTGACAGCTTGGAGCCTCCTTTGATTCTGTGTCTCCCTCTCTCTCTGCCCCTCCCCTTCTCTCACTCTGTCTCTTTCTCTCTCTCAAAACTAAACAACCATTAAAAAAAAATCACCCTCCCTCATAACTCCATAAGAGCAATGGTGTGCATTGCTGTTAAAGCCTTTGACCGTATCTTCTAAATCATTGTTATTCCTATATATATATGTATATATTTAATGTAACCTAGGATGTTGGGTTCAGTCCATATAATCAACAGAGACTAACTTCCTCGCTACATGATCATATAGTAAATAACTATGAATATTCGTTTCCGTGCAAATGACTTTAAATCTCAGCATTCAGGCTTGTTTCACATAACAAAAATTAACTGGGTTGTGACCAGAGCCCCTAAACTTAATGTGTTTACACCTCACGTCCAATGTACATGTTCCTATATTGTGGCTATAAGATTGATTTCGATATGAGAGGCTGAGTTTAGTGGTATAGACAATCTAATGAAACAGGATCTTTGCCTTCTCGCAGGACTTTCTTCTGAGTCATTTTTGGTTTCGGGAGCAAACCACGTTGCACCTGTTGAAACTTGGAATAAGCACCATACTAAGTGAGGAGGTCTAGGGCTTTGATGGGAAATCAATTAAAAAAAAACAGCATTTCACTGATCCTTTTCCTCAGGGTTGGAGAGCTCCGTGCATCATAAGTAGCACACTGAGCCAGACAGAGCTCACAGTCAAGTGAGAGAACACAGATATGACCACAATGCACTTTTCTCAAAGTAATTCCTCTGGCCACAGTGAGAAACTAATCATGTTGTTTACCATCATCCTTACCCAGGAGAGAATACAGAGATAGGAAAAGGTTGGACAGCTTCCTAAGACCGTGTGGCAATTTGTTGCTGAAACTGAAATAGCCTTACATTTCATGAATGAATGTTTATTTCCCCTTCCAGCCGAACTTTTCAGGAATGTGATTATCAATACCCTCAAGTTTACATACTGGTATTCTGATAAAAAAAATGATCTCAGTGAAGTTTAGGTCCTTTGCGTCTCATATTTTGTTGTTGGATTTAAAAGTTTATCCCAGGGGCTCCTGGGTGGCTCAGTCGGTTGAGCATCCGACTTCAGCTCCGGTAATGATCTCACAGATTGTGAGTTTGAGCCCCGTGTAGGTCTCTGTGCTGACAGCTCAGAGCCTGGAGCCTGCTTCAGATTCTGCGTCTCCCTCTCTCTCTCTGCCCCTCCCCTGCTCACACTGTGTCTCTCTCTCCTTCAAAAATAAATAAACATTAAATAAATATAAATAAACATTCAAAAAAATTTTTTTAAGTTTATTCCAATGTTTTCTTTTGAAATAATAATTTGGTCTAACCTTACCTGCTTTCCTGTTTTCTTTTAAAATTACCTGGATGCACAATTATTAAATTAATAATAACCACAATAATATCTAGCATGTAATCCTTTTAGATTTGAATTTTTTTCTGAATATTTTACCATTATATTTTCACACCTTAGTCTATAGCATTTTATTTTTAATAACTCAACATTATTGAGTCTTTCCAAAGCATTTTTATAGAAATAGCAATTTTTTATGCTCCCATATGTCGTTGGTTTACATAATTTATAACTGAATTGAATAATTATATGAACAAGTATAATTCACACAGCAGGTTTGGGAACAAACACGACAGCTGGTGCCTGGTCCACATACATCCCCACATGTGGGGCCAAAAGTTTACAGGTAAGCTAGAGGGATAATAGGTGGGCTCTTGTGTTATGCTGGCTATAAGAATCGGTGAGTAGGTTACATCTAGGGAAAGGAGAGCATTGCTTCACTAAGCAAATCATTTAAGAGAGGGTTAGTTTATAAAAAACTTCCATTGTATTTTATACATTGTGTATGCATTACTTTGATAAATCTATGAACATATATACATATATATATATATATATATATATTTATTTATTTATTTAAGTAGAGAGAGAAAGAGGAGACAGTAAGTTTAGGTATCTTGCCCAAGACTATAAAACTAGAGGTAGAACAAGGATTTGGCTTCAGAATCCTGTCTCCAGGTCCACCCTTCCAGTATTCTTTCCTTCCGTCCCATGACCCTAGGGTAGAGAAGGCTGTGGTGGGTGAGAAGACTGCGACCAACCAGGAAGGGGGCTTTAGACAGCTTACAAATAGTCATCAAGAAAGCATGGTGAAGAAGAGAGAAGACAGAAAGTGAGAAGATAGTCTTAGGAACTGGTAACCGAGAGCCCTGTCATTGTGGTTTCATTAAGTTTCCAGGTATTTCTTCACTTTGGGCCTCACTGGTTCAAAACGAAAAGGGCTTCAGCAAATACATTTGGTCAACTGACACTGCCAAGTATTTTCAGAGCCAGTTTTTGAGGCTCTGCAATGGAAGGCACTCTGAAGGCGCATCCCTCCTCTCTGGCAAACAATAATCAACACAGAAGAACCTCTGACCCAACAGTCCCATGGGGAGCTTAGTAGAAATCTGTGATGACAAACAGCAATTACACTGAAGGCATCTGAGCCTCACCATCCACTTCCTTCTAACCCTTAGGTTTTACCGGTTCTATTTCCATCAGGACCTTAATGATAAGCACCAGTTTTGAAGAACCTCCTAGCCTCCCAGAAGCGATGATCTTATAGAAGCTGTTTTAAAATGCCTCAGAGAGGATTATTATGTTTTTCCATTAAGTATTAATGATTTCAGTTGATGTTAAATGCCTTCCATGTTTATTTCCTTGGCATTTTCCAAATTATGTTCTTCAAGAAGCAGATTAGAAAGGCTTTAAGATTTCTATGACTTTATAAGGAATTCATAAATCTCAACCTAGAGATCTCAAATAAGTATCCCTTCAATAAAATTATGTTAAATTGTGTGAAATGTTCATACACGGGACATCAGTTTTATATACTCTCAAAAATAGCTATTTCGCTTTTAAATGATCTGGTCTCAAAAAATAATTATTGCAACTATTTGGCTATAAATGTTGAGATTTAAAGCCTCCTTCATATAAGCCAGTATCTCATTTCAATATGTTTTTAGAAGCATTATTATCAATAATAGATTAATTATTTAATTAACATGGGGTACAAATGGAAAGCCGTGTGAGTAATTTTCATTTGTTTCATTCTCTAAAGATCACAAAATGAGTTCACTCATTTTTAGTTAGTTCACAAAATTAACTGAAAGGAAATACAAATGAAAAAGAGAAAGAGGGCAAGACCCGGTGCCTTTGTGCGTATTGAGTGTTCCTTTTCACAAAGCTGCTTTCTAGCTGGAGCCGTCTCTGCGCTCTGCTGGCTGCCGGGTGCACCTGTGCCCATGCCGGGCTTCCTGGACAGAGGGACCCAGCACTTTACGGCATGCTTTCTATAAAATGAAGTACGAATCGTGTCCAGGGAGGTGCTGAGAAGGCTAGCCCAAGTGGCAGCCTCTGAAGGGACAACAGCACTGAAAAGGGGCAGGTCTGATCCTACAGCTGTCTCTGGGGAAACCAGTGAACCCAGCCTGCCTGGGCCCTAACTCTCTTATCTACAAAATGTCCCAATGTCCATTTCGACTTTGAGATTCTAGCAAATGGGGCAGACGTAAGTAAATAAATAGGTTTTCATGATCATGCAATCACCTTGTTTTTCCTACTTATGCAGTAGTTTTTCCTATTCATGTTCCTATTTATGTTGTATTGTTTCCTTCAAGAAGCAAGTTAGAAAAGCGGTAAGATTTCTATGGCGTTGTAAGAAATTGACAAAAATGTTCGAGATCTCAAGTGGCTATCCCTTCAATAAAATGATGTCAAATTGTTTCGAGTTGCCAAGTGCTGGATCCAAACTCAGGAGGTCTGGCCAAAGGGTCCATGTGCCTAAGCCTTCTACCACACCATCCCTGTGCCCTTATGCAACATTCATTGTTTTATAAATACTTTGTGTTGACTGATCCTGCCATATGCAAGTTTACTAAAGGAAAGCACTTTGTCTCTGTCTTCTCTGTGCCTCTGACTAGGACAAACAGAGACACTCCGTAGGAGCAACCTCTGAGGTACAGGAATCTGGTATAGCACTGAAAACAAAGGACAAACCTCTGAAATTGTCTGCCATGCTTAAAACACACAGAGACACACCCCTTCCTTTTGGTTCTTTCCTACACTATGTGAAAAATGCTGGCTGCCTACTACACAGATCAGAAAAATGGGTAATAGCAATAACAAAGACACCTTATACATTTCCGCGTTTCAGAACTGTGAGTCCGACAATGAAGAAAGATCTTTCAGTGCTAAACTCTCCCTCCCTCACTTCCTTCCTTCTTCCTTCCTTTGTCACTGTCTCAACAAATATTTGCTTTATTCCCACTACATGCCAGAGAAACAAACCTCTGGGTGTGTTATTAACGTTTCCATCCTAGATGCTAAAAGACAGAGGCAAGTAATATAAAGTAATATCAAGAGCAATAAAAAGATTGCCAAAATTTATTGTGAACATACCACGAGCTAAATGCGAGGCCCAGGGCTTGACAGGTGTTGTCTCACTCAATCCTCATTACAGCTCCGTCAGATAATACTATTATTCATCTCCATTTGACAAATAATGGGAGCAAGTTGAGAGAGGCTGAGGTCATATGACTCCCAAGGGACAGAGTGGGGCCTGCAGCCCGGGGAGTCTGAGACTAGAGCTTGCACTCTTAACCTTTATCCTCGACTCTCTCCAGAAGTAGATTCGGCCACGAGGCACACTGAGGGCATACATGAAATTGGCTTCATTTCCTTTGAAAAAAGTCCCATAAATATAGTATCAGAGTCCAACAGGAATGCTCCCAACATCCTCATAGACTTCACCCAAAAGCAGGTGCGTGACTTTTAACAAGCTACCCTCTCCTGGCTTTATTCAATCTATTTATAAAAAGAAAATTAATAATCTTGAGTTCCTCCCAGACACAGACCTTCTATTCTTCTTCTTTTTTTTAAGTTTATTTATTTTTGAGAGAGCTCACGAGCAGGGTAAGAGCGGAGAGAGAGGGAGAAAGAGAGAATCCCAAGCAGGCTCTGTGCTGTCAGTGCAGAGCCCGACGTGGGGCTCGAACTCACAACCCGTGAGATCATGACCTCAGACAAAATCAAGAGGCAGGTACTCAACCATCTAAGCCACCTAGGTACCCCTGGTCCTTCTATTATTCTAAAGAGGCAGCTGTGGGGCAGTGACTGTTCGCTGACTTCAGAGCCAGAAGAGCTCTGTTTAGTTGAATGGCCAGCACACTCCTTGCAGCTCCATCACGGGGTTCTGATTCTATCACTCTGGCTTGTCTTCTGCTGACCTCAACTGCCTGGCAGACAATTGCTCAACCTTAATATCATCTGGAAATACAATGATCTACCCTCTTAAATTTTTACAAGTGCAATATGTTATTGTTGCCTATATGGACAATGTTATACTGCAGGGCTCGGGGCATATTCATCCTGCTTGACTTTTAAGCTCATTGATTAGGTACTCCCTATTTCCCCCCTTCCCCTAGCCCCTGGTAACCACCATTCCACTCTTTGATTTTGTGATGTTGAGTATTTTAGATACATCATGTAAGTGGAATCGTGTGATATTTGTCTTTTTGGGTCCAGCTTATTTCACTTAGCATAATGTCCTCAAGCTTCATCCAGGTTGCTGTATATTACAGAATCCCCTTCTTTTTCTCAAGGCTGAATAGTATTCCGTTGGATGTATATACCACATTTTCTTTATCTATTCATCTTTCAAAGGGCATTTAAGTTGTTTCCACATCTTGGCTATTGTGAAGAGTCCCATGGTGAACATGACAGTGCAAATATCTCTTCTAGATCCTGATTTTCAATTCTTTTGGATAAATACCCAGAAGCGGGATTTCCTGGACTATACAGTGGTTTCATTTCTAATTTCTAGAGAAGCCTCCATACTCTTCTTCCATAGTGACTACAAAATTTTGCATTCCCACTAGCAGTATGTATGTAATTATCCAAAGATTCAAAATCAAAGTCTCAGCTTCTATATTCTTTATTGTCGTGTTCTATGGTCATGGGTTTTGCTCTTTGTATGTGAGACTTACACTCATGTCCAATATTGACTCATTTAAATTCTGGTTGAAGAGGAGCTTGAAGTGATGCATCTGATTTGGAAGGGTATTTATAGTATTCCCTCCCTTCTCTGCACTTTTCAGATTGTTTTGCTAACCACCACGATCCACATTAAGCCTTTTCTTTTCATCTGAAATTCAGTCTTGTTATATTTTTGCACTACTGGCTCTTTCTGAGTAATCTCATCCACTTTGTTGGCATTGATAACAACTATCTTTACCACGTTGACTCCCAAGTCTCTAAAGCTGTGTCTCTTACTCAAGCTCCAGAATCAAATAAGAACACGCTCAGTGCACGTGGCTTTTGGTCTCCTATAAGCACTAAAATCGTGCCTATTTAAATATGAAGTCCTCCTCTTCCAATCATACTCCTCCCCGAGTGCTCCCTCTCAGGCACCCACCACTCAGGCATCCAAATCAGGAGCCTTGGAACTCCTCTTGCATTCCCTCACGAGCACTTGCTATCAATAATCATGTTCCTGTTCTCGAATCTATCACCTTCCCCAGCTCTACCGCCACTTCTTTAGCTCAGGCCACTCCTATTTCTCACCTAGATCCCTGCAACAGATATCCAAGAGGTGTCTTTGTTTGGGTAGGTAATAGTGATCTCGAATTTAATGTGTCTAAAATAGAAATCTCCTTTTATACTCGGCTCCTCAAATTGGACCCCTCATGTTTGGCCACATCCCAGCTAATCGTTAATATTACCAGCTTGCTCAAGCCAAAATCCTAGAGCCATCCCTATCCCTCTCTTATCCACCCACATCCAATCTACCAGTGTTCGCTGTCATGTCTACCTCAAAAATACATCCTAACTGATAGCGTGTCATTATTGTCACTGAAACTACCCTAGTCTAGACCACTTCGTTTTTCTCCTAGCTTACTTTACCAGCTTTGTAAATGTTCTCCCTACCTGTCTCTCTCTTTTTTCTTTCTCTAGAACCCTTCCCAAGTCAGAGTCCTAAAAACTAAATCATTTCATTTCCTTGCATCAAGTTTTGCGGTGATCTTCTATTGTGATATCATAAAATGGAAACTCTTTACTACGGTCTGTATGGTTGCACATAAGCTGGACACTGCCTACATACTCCCCCGCACTCACTCTGTTCCAGCCACGCTGACTCTCTCTCTGGCTTCCTCAGTCCCGTGAGCTCGTCCTGCCTCCAGGCCTCTGTACTTGCCCTTCCCTCTTCTGTCAGATTTGCTCATGACGGGTTCCTTCACATCGTCATGACTCAGCTCAAATACCAGCTCCTCGGAGACACCTTCCTGCACCACTCTAGCTAAAGTGGTGTCCCAGTCTTTAATTTTATCTTTTCTCTTGGATAATGACCAACTGGAATAAGAAAAATATGAGCCTACTGAAGCAGATTATTTATAATTAGAAACCCAGTTAAAAAGTTTAAAATAAAAATGTGCAGAATTCATGGGCAGAATTCAAAAGTGCTTATTGATCATGGCAGTGGATCAGTGTATATGAAATAATTTTGCAGATCAAGTACAGGCACTGGACGATTCAAGTGGGTGACAACAAGTAGCATCAGCTGGTCTGAAGGACATAGAACAAGTAGGAATCCCCCTTCGTAGGTAAGTTCCCAAAGCTGAAGAAGACTGGACTTCATTTACCCTTTCTCTCCAGTTTCAGGGAAGAAAGAAGAGGGAAGAAACCCTTCCTTCTTCTGCTTACCCAAACTACCTAAAAGACATGATCTGACTGCCCAATCCAACAACCACTTCTGGAAACACAATGTGATGAGACTGCACTTTGGGGTTTGACAAGAGGAGAAACAAAGGCACAGTTGCTATGCTTTCTTTACTTAGTCTTCTGACATGTAAAAATTTTCAAACATAAAGAAAAATGAAAAAGTTTCATTTCTTCTTTTTTCATTTTTTTAAACAATTATTCATTTTTTGAGAGACAGAGAGAGAAAGTGCAAGTGGGGGAGGGACACAGAGAGGGAGACACAGAATCTGAAGCAGGCTTCAGGCTCTGAGGTGTCAGCACAGAGCCCGATGTGGGGTTTGAACCCACAAACCATGAGATCATGACCTGAGCTGAAGTCAGACCTTAACCGACTGAGCCCCCCAGGAGTCCCAAGAAAAGTTTCGTTTCTTAAGATCATTTTCTGACTGCTTCAGATGGAGCCAAGTGGTCTCAAAACTCCCTAACTGCTGGGTGAGACCAGTATTTTCTAAACTCTAATTGCCTGCACAAAGGTCTGGACTATTGTATGATCAGTTTTGATATTTGGGTCACTTTGTTACTGCAATTATACCTACAGTTAGTCAATAAATGCCTCCTGCTAGATAGAACTTGACTGTCTATTTTATTTATTTCAAATTTTATTTTACTGTGGTAAGAATTCTTAATGTCAGTCAACCCTTTTAACAAAGTTTTAGGTGTACAATACAGTATTGTTTAGGATGGGTACAATGTTACACAGCTGATCTTTAGAACTTATTAGGGCTTGGGGCCAGAGAGTCGGAAATTGATAAACAGCTGCTTTCCTTTTGCTGGTTTACGAAGCTCTGAACTATTTCACCTTTATTTTATTTTATTATTTTTTCATGTTTATTTGTTTTTGAGAGAGTGTGAGTGGGGGAGGGGTGGAGAAAGAGGGGGACAGAGGATCTGAAGCAGGCTCCAGGCTCCGTATGACAACAGAGAGCCCCATGTGGGGCTCGAACCTTGGAATTGTGAGATCATGACTTGAACTGAAGTAGGGAGCTTAACTGACTGAGCCACCCAGGCGTCCTGAACTGTTTTACCTTTAAATCTTCCATCCCAGTGTTCTGGAGAAGACCTACATGCTTCAGGGACACATTTGGTTTTGTCCTTTATGTAGGCCCTTTATTAAAGCATACTGATTATGGTGTCATCTCAAGTACTAAACTATACTGTATTATACTACTTATACAAGTTCTTAAGTCAAATGTCAAAAAGAAAATCTAAATTAGTCACATCTTAGTCTTGGTGTTTACATTTCTTTCTTTAGAAATTTTTAAAAATGTTTATTTATTTTGAGAGAGAGAGAGATGGAGAGAGCACATTCAAGCGCGGTAAGGGAAGAGAGAGAGGGAGAGAGAGAGTCCCAAGCAGGCTCCGAGCTGTTAGCACAGAGCCCAGCACTGGGCTCGATCTCACAAACCATGAGATCGTGACCTGAGCCGAAATCAAGAGTTGGACGCTAAACCAACTGAGCCACCTGGGGTGCCCCGGTGTTTACATTTCTATCAGCAAATAGGAACTAAAAGTTAAATCGTATTTGCCATCTTACAGTCAAATCTTTTATTTTTCACCCAGAACAAAGATGTTCCTTTGACATTATCTCATGAGTGACAATGTTAGACTTGATAATTTACTAGTGGAAGGAGTAGACTGCCTAAGTCACACTGCCCTAGAGCCTACTGAACCCAGTGTGATGATCTTTGGAGAGAAAAGATAAAAAAAGCAAGCTGACCCAAGGCATCCGTTTGCTTTATCTATTTCTGCCAACAATCACTTATGTATTACTTAAAAACAAGAGGTAATGAAATCCATCTTTCAGGCCATTTAGTTTTTGTTTGTTTGATTTTTAAAATCCCTCGAAGACTCTGACTATTGCCAACTTTAAATGCTTTCTGAAAAGTTCAGTGAAATTCAAACACTGTAACTATAATCAGAATACTTAGAATAGGGCATTACTGGTACTTGAAGGTGAACCCAGGACCTAATCCAGTTGGGTCAGGAAGTTGTTACTTAAAGACTTGGGCTATAGAGTTAAAAAAATATTCAATTGGTTATCTCTCTTTTGATTTTCTTCCTCATGTGGAGGCAGAAAATGATTTTTTCTTGTTTTTTTTTTAATAAATGTTAAAAAGTTAACTGAATTCTAGACATAAATTTACATTTTACTTTTCAAAAAATATTCTGTACATCAGATCGGGTTAAATAAAGAACGAAGATGCTAACTTTCTAGTATATTCAACAATCAAAAATATCATCATATTTCAGTTGTGGAATGAGGGATAAAAGTCAGAGGGATAAAAGGCACAACCTAGGGAATATAATCACTGATACCGCAATAGCATTGCACGGTGACAGATGGTCCTCACAGTTGTGGTGAGCACAGCCTAACATTAGTCTTGTCGAATCTTTATGTTGTACACCTGAAACTAACAGAACATGGCCTCTCAAATACACTTCAATAAAAAAATTAAAAAATCATAACAAATTATATAGTCATAGCCCTTTCTGTGTTGGGTATTTTTGACCAAAAATTGTTTTAGCTAAGCCGCTGTAATGATTTTTTAATGCTGTCATTTAATTAATTTAAAAAATTAACAACTATAACTACATATGAATTATATATAGTTCATATGAAGGACAAAGTTACATATTTTGAATATGACACATTTATTTTAACTTTATAGAAGTAACGCTACAAACATGCTGATTAAGGATACCCTGAATACGATAGCTTGACCTTTCACGAATGCCCTGAAAATCCCCAGGAAGTCAATGCGCAGCTGTCCCACTCACACACAATGAAGACTACTGTTCACCGCCGAGAAGGCCTGGCTAGCAGCAAACGCAGGCAAGGCATGTAGACACTTGTTAGGTTCACTTTGCCAGAGAAGAAAAATCGAACGTTCCTTGACGTAGAGAAATTGTCACTCATATCCTCTTATCTTCCAAAACTTAGAAGCCCCTATATTAATGGCAAATGAGTTACTGATAAATGTACTTGATTGCAATTAAAAGAGATGCAGCAAAGGACGGTGGGAAAGGTGGGAGATACATGTTAATGACACCCTGCAATCTCTTTTCAGTACAATCCCCCAAATCACTTCTACATGTTGACTTCCATCTCCGCTAGCGCATAGGCAGGTAAGGGAAGAAATTCTGTATGCAAATAATAGTCTTCCCTTGTATTTACATACATATTTAAAAATAATAGAAGAATACTGAAAATCAACAAGGGCAGTAACGACAGAATTATATATAAAAAAAGAGTGATTTTTGTCCTTTGTTTAAATGCCACAGTGACACTGAAGAGGTAATATTCATTATCTCTTCAGGCAAATAGCCTCATTCCAGGGCAATCAACATTCATCAGTCATGGATCTAATGGCAAAATTTAGAAAATACCATCCAACCCTCTACTTCCCCGAAACAATCAAATCGAAGAATATTTTTTGTATGTTTGAGATTTCTCTCCATCTCAAATATAACTTTGGTGCTTTGCCCTTGACACATAGTGGCAAATAATAAATATTCTTTTAATAGCTCTCCAATAAATGAATGAATAAATGAATGACTTCACTTCCAAATTGAATTAGGATGCAGAAATTTATATGCAGAATTAATAAGGTTTTCAGTTTAATTTATGGATAACGAAATGCTTCCAGGCTCTGGGGTTGGCTGGGGATAAGTCTTTGTGCTTTTTCGAAGGCGCTGTTCTGGGGTGTTCGCCCCCTTCTCATGTATGTTTCCGCCTCTCTGGTTTTCTCCTGTCCTAGCTTTGCAATTTCCTCCCGTCATTCTTAGGGACTTCTTTCCTTATGAAACCCACAGGGACATTTTCTGTGTCTGATGATTTCACAAAGCCACTCGCTCCTTCATTTGTTGAACCAACACTTCCTGAGAGTCTGCTTCTTCCAGGCCCCGTGGGAGGCACCAGGGACAAAACAGAGCCAAACAAGCAACTTCTGTCTTTGTTTTCACTACATTTTTCGATTTCGTTAAAACCTAGCTCAGAAATGAAGCAAACAGAACCTGCAAGGACATCAGTCTCCGAAAAGGTATTCGAGTACTAAGCATGATGCTGATAAAGGCTCGTTCCGCGGGGCCCCAGTGCCACAACGGTGTCCTGTGCTCCATTAATCTCTATTGTAATACACGTGTCTGGCGAATGCATCATTTTTAGCATCCTATTTATAATTTCTGTATTGATTATATTTTGAAATAACATTATTAATATACTGGCTTAAATAGCATATTATTAAGCTAATCTTACCTATTTCATTTTAGTTTTTAAAATGTGGCTACTCAAAAATTTAAATTGACATATATGGTTTGCATTATATTTCTACTGGATTGCTGACTAGAAGGCAAGAGAGAGAGGGAAAAAAAACAAAAAAAAACCCAAATAAGCAAACAAAGAAATTACTATAAAATTGACCTGTAGTGTTTTATTTGTATCAATGTATCAGTGAAACACAGAGCTGTATGTTTCCAGAGGAGGCAAGAGTAGAACTGCATTTCAGGGTATTCCTGAGGAGGAAAGGACACATTTGGCTGAGAGATACAGATTGTTTCTATGCAGTAAGAAACATATTAGAGATCCACAGTCATGCTAATAGCTAGAGCATAGTGAAGATGTATAAGCAAATATAGGCAAGCAAGCAGAGACAGCATTCAAGAGACATTCTGAGAATATTCTAATAAGGCAAAGATGTCCGAAACAAAGGCATGGACCATGGTCAGAACCATCCTCTCCCACAAATGGAAGGGCAAGTTCAAATGGAAGCCAAGACACCAATGATCACATTGAACTAAATTTAAGTATGCTCTCTGGGGTGGGGGGGGCGCCTGGGTGACTCAGTTGGTTAAGCGTCTGACTCTTGATTTCGGCTCAGGTCATGATATGACAGTTTGTGAGATCAAGCCCCACATCGGGCTCTGTGCTGACAGTGCGGAGCCTGCTTGGGATTTTTCTCTCCCTCTCTCTCTGCTCCTCCCCCACTCACGTGCAAATGCTCTCTCTCTTAAAGTAAATAAACTTAAAAAATATGCTATCTGGAATCAATACTGTATTAATTCATGACCATTCATTAGCCCCTCAGTATGAATTATTTGGTCGGGTTACTCAGCTGCTTCTGAGAGTCTCTGGATGCTGATATTCCCAACCCCCTTTCTACTTTTTCAACTAAGGCTCCGCCCCTTTCAGAGTTACTCCAAGTGCCACTCACACCATAACCTCATTTCTGGGGTGAGCAGTCTTCAGGGACTTCTTGTTTCCTTACAATCTCGTGGCTGCTCCCCTGCCCTGCCAATCCTCTTATCTGGGAATTTTCAGTGAAATAATAGGACAGTTTATATGATTGATTCCTGTATTGCTCAGCTCAAATGACTTACATTCACTTTACAAGGTTTCTAGTTACACAGTGTACAAGTATATCATTTACAGTTGATTAAAATGTTTGTGGTCATTTCTGTGAGAAAAAAAAAGTTGGGCATCTGTTTCTTGGTTAGAAATACAAGGTCATTGTTTTCTCTGTGGGAAAATCAGGCATGACTTAAGACTCCTTTCACAAGAAAGCCTAAGGATCACCTATATTCTATTTCTGCGGGCATTTTTAATCCTTCGTTAGCGTAAGAGCCTAACAAATCAAAATAGGCAGTTACCTAGAATGCTCCATTCCCAAATCGCATCTGATTAAAGTGTAGTTACCATGACATTGACTGATATACACACAGAGAATGCTCTTGGATGTAACTTCCACAGGACGTTGAAACTGACATGAACCAAACTTTCTGAGGACCTGCTTTGGCCTGTACTGCCTTAATGAGATCTATCAGATAGCTCCTGAAAGTCTGTTTGTATTTGAGTTACTTTCCATTTTAATTGGGAATTCCTTGTGGCTTTTTTTTTTTTTTTTACAGAATATATATTTTTAATTAATTTATTTATTTTGAGAGAGAGAGATGGAGACAGCGTAAGCAGGGGAGGGGCAGGAAGAGAGGGAGAAAGAGAGGGAGAATCCCAAGCAGGCTTGGTGCTGTCAGCGCAGAGCCCAAAGTGGGGCTCAACCTCATGAACTGTGAGATCATGACCTGAGGGGAAACCAAGAGTCACGCTTAACTGACTGAGCTCCCCTAGATGCCCCAAGGATATTTAATTTAAGATGAAAGCCTGAAGTAATTTTTTGACTAACAAAATTACCAAACTCCTCTTCATTTCCTCACCTGAGGGAAAGGAACACATACATGTTGTGCAAGAATCGACCCAGGTAGGTTTCTCTTTTTCAGTCATAAAAGGAGGCCCCGTGATGCCCCTAAAGATAGTATTTCATCCCACCACTTAAAGAAACCATGTTTCAAGTCTCGACTGTGTGCAAATAAATCCCGCCCTGGGTGCTATAATAGCAATGTAAATTAAACACGTGGAGAGAATTTCGGGGGATACTTTTCACATTTGCACTTTGACTGTGTGGTTAGACATAGTGGTTTCTCCTTCATTAGCTACTTTCCATTTCAGATTTGTTTAGTTTGCATAAAGACACTCTTTTAAATGCAGTGTTATACAATGGCATCGAAGGTGTTTTCGAGATAACGTGGCACAGCTGTGCTCTTCTTCATACTCTACCATAAATCCGACTGGCTGGAAAATGAAATTTGTTTAAAAATAACCTCTTCGGGACTTCTTTTAATGAACAGCCTGTATGCAAGTCTTCCATTTTGTGGGTGGACAAATATATCTAAGATACTTTATTTCGGTCAATAATAAATATTGTTGTGAAACCATAAACCCAGAGAAAATTGGTTATTTTTCTTAAAAATAGAATTCATTAACATAGTTCAGAGAGCCAGTTCTTCAGGAAAGTGATTTTAAAAAGCAAACACACTAGAGACGGATTGCCTGGGAGCCTGAAGCAGAAAATTGGTACCTTGGAACTCGAGAATGGATAAATATGACACTCCATTTATACCAACCTGGGCCATCTGGCGATAGAATATGGGGAAAGAACAGTTTACTTCTCTCTTCAGCAAAGCCCCAGGGCCCGTATTGGGTTGGATGTGGGTCACAGGTCTGGATTCAAGTCTCAACTCTTATTACCTGTTTGCTACCCAAGTAACCTTGGCCAGATCACATGGCCAAGGCAGCAGGGTGCAGCAGGGCACCATGAGTGTGTAACTACTGGCTCTCCGGGAACAAACGAATCGACCAACTCTGGTTTGTAATGTTTGCCACTTTCTGTGGTGTCAATACTCCCACCATGACTAACTTATGCTATGTGCATGAACACACCGAATGCTGAACTGGGAAGAAGAGTGGACAACCATTCTTTCCAAATTACCTCCCAGATAGCACCAGCTGACTCCGGCAAGCCACTGCCTAGATTCCATTTCCGGCTCTGCCAGCTAATATGGTGGGCCTAAGGCACGTTATTGGACTTCCCTACATTTCAGTTTCCTAACTTTTAAAATGTTAACCACAAACAAGCCTTAGGAGCTCATCTTGAGAATAAAATAGAAGGCACTGAGCCCAGAACCTGAAACAGCCGGTCCTCAATAAACATGGATTCCCTGACCTGCCGATATCATGATTATGTCTCTGTCTGTCTCTGTGTCCCCGTTCTTCCCCTTCACAGACACACGCTGCGAGAGAGACACACACAGACACATGAGAGAACAAGTCCACACTTGTTTTCATTTGTTTATAACTCCCTCATTCAACCCATTGCGATCTAGATTTCATTTACAGAGCTCTTGAAAAATCATTTCTCTGGTGACCAGCAGACTGTTCCTCCAACTTCAATGGACATTTTTCAGTGCTTATTTTATCTGATGTCTCTGTGGCATTTGCCATGCTTGACCAGTCCTTCCTTCTTCTGACGTAGGATGTACTATTCGTCTCCTTTTGTAGGCTGGAAACCTAGGAGTCCTCCTCGTTTACCTCCGGTATCCAATTGAACAGGTCAATTCTGTTTTGTAACTATATCTTCATTCTGTTTCCTCAGCTGCCACTCTCAATGCCACCGTCTTAGTAAAGACCTTCAGACCTTCATCTTTTCATTCTTAAATAATTAAAGTGGAACACCACTTGATTTCCCTGCCCCTAGTGAATTCCCCTTTTAATCCATACTTCCTCTGGAAGGATTTCTACAAAATGCGAATAGATCATGTAATTCCTTGCACTTATTGGCTTCCAACACTGCAAAAAGTCCTAACTGCAGTGGCATTAGGAATGCCATCAGTTAGTGGCATTCCTAACTGGAATGGCAAAGAAAGTAAAAAGTAAGAGTCCCGGAAATCCCTGTTTTGATGGGTAATATTTTTGTCTGTAACATTTTTTCTGAGGTTTCCATCATGATTAGTACAACAAGACTGAAAGGGTCCAGGAACTAATGCTGATCTCCCATAGCGAGGGAGATGGACCTGCTACAAATAGAGGGTGGGGGAGCACTGTCTAATTCAGCAGCTGGGACACAGAATCCGAGCAGAATGAACAACAAATGATACAAGGAAGTCCTTGTAGGATGTCAGAAGCAGGGATGCCCATGACATTCTTGATATCTAAAGATGCATATATTCAAACTGGCATCACAAACTGAAGATGGTGATAATTATGACTACATTGGCAAAGGTTAGGTCTCGACTTTGAAAACTCAGACTATTTTACAAATATAGATTTTGTGAGGATTAGATTTCTGTTCTTTGAGATGACGAGGAGTCTCATAATTTGAACTCTGTCCATTAACTACCTTTTTTTTTTTTTTGAGACAGAGAGAGTGTGAGCAAGGGAGGGGGCCGAGGGAGAGGGAAGGAGGGAATCTTAAGCAGGCTCCATGCCCAATGCAAGCCTGACACGGGGCTGGATCTCACCACTGTGAGATCATGACCTGAGCCTATATCAAGAGTCAGACACTTAACTGACTGAGCCATCCAGGCACCCCTATTAACTATCTTTGACTTCACTTTCTCATAAAGTTGCTTTCACTTTCTCCTAAAAATCAGACACACTGACAAGCTGTGAATCAGTTCAGGTAGACTAGTTCTGTTAATAAAAGGAGTTTCCTCATAACCCTGGTGACTAGTGTTCCCTGCAAAGACCTTGTTGCCTTAAAAAGATTTTCCAATTGTTGAAAAATATTTTATTAAGCTAGAAATTCAACACGGTATTGAAGTGACTGGTGCTTTGATTTGTAAGAAAGGTCAGGATGATGAGACACTGGAAAGAATAAGGAGTTAAGGAACAGGAGTTCTTGTCCTGCCTTTGTCTCTAGCTCTTTGTGTCACCTTTGGTCACACGGAATATTAGAATCCATGAATACAAAGGGATCTTAAAGAGACATCTGGTTTACCACTGTGGCCAATTTAGCTTTCTCTCAAACTATAAAGTTTCTTTAAGCCAGTATCTATAGGATCATAACAGCAGCATTTTAGAAATGGTATAAATAATCTTCCCCCAGGGAGCAATTATGGAGGTAATCACATCTGTGAGGAGAAAAGACATTTTCTTGCCTTCACATTTTTTTTTTTTTTGGTATTAATGATCAGGCTTTAAAAGATCCACAAAGAGAATGCAAACAATAACATTTAGGAGGGAAGTCATACAGGTAGTACATTGCTCAGTTGTCTGAGATGAATGCTAAGACTGAGAAGGAGAAAAGAGACAGGGACGTAGGTTGTTTATACATTTTTGATTAATTCAGATTTTTATCTTCTATTGACTACACTGTTCGTAAACACACATTACAAACAAATACATTTTGTCTTGTTACCAGACAAAAAATGCATTTAAGAGAAGATGGGGGTTGGGAACAATGTGTCTTTACGTTGGCGGCTCTCATATATCATAGAATAGTGGGTTGGTAGACACTTTGGCACAGGTGAATAGGCCAAATTAGAATTCCCTAGGATTACTGGCAATTTTAGGGCTCTGGAAGCTGGAAGATTGCCCTTTTGCAAAGATTTTCTTGGTAAGTGAAATTTTATCAGACCTCACTCATGACTTTAAGCCAAAACCCAAGTCATACAAATCTGGAAATTTAAAAACCGATTTTTGTATCAGTCAGCAAATGGTGGCCCCTACTATGCACAAAGGCACTGTGTCAAAACATCATTCACTTCCGGATATACACTAGAATTTAGGAATGGAATAATTCTTAAAACCCCTCCAGAATGTAATAAATTCTTTTTGGTTAAGTAGTCAACACTGTCCTGAAAAAATTGACTCCATAAATGGTTTTAAGACAAATAGTTAAGAGTCATAGCTATTTGGGCAAATAAAATGGCTGTCAACTGTTACAACTCCAATTTTTAAAGTTGGTGGTTAGAAGACTTATCTTTTAATAGGGAATGGTGAAAAAATCACATTCTATCTCATTTTCTTTTGAATTGAGTGAGGGAATGAGAAGGACATGATTGATGTGAAAGTGAAAAAGCTAAATGTGTTAATTTATTTTAATTAATTTAATGTCAATCAATTGTAGGACCATAAACCATTAGTTTTTTCGTGTGGGCTTTAGAATATTCAATTGCAAATAGATTTTTTTAAAAAGGTGAAAGGAAACACAGGAAATAATTGGAGCTAATTAGTCCAAATCTTACCTGAAGTTGCTTTTTGTTCTCTTTTCTTCTCCACTCTCCCTGAAATGAGAAGCGGCAGGTCAGTTACAGAGTGGGTCTGTGAGAACAAGCTATAATTAAGAGGAAACCCCGTTTATGGCAATTTCCAAACATAATCACTCCTCGGTTGTGTCCAATGTGCTTCTAGGGCAGAGTTGAAGGGGATGAAAAATGCTCTTGAACCAATTTATGAAAGCCAACAATAAATGAGGGCGTGTGACATAAAATATGCTGTCTGGTTTTTAAAATCTTGGCAGTAAGAGTCATTTACTCAACAATAAACTTACAAGGATCAAATCCCCATAGCACGAACTGTGGGGACAAACACCTAAGTTAAATAAGATCAAGACCTCTTACAACCTTCTTGGCGAGATAAAGGACAGAGAATGCAGTATGAAATGAGATACGCCCCAAAAGGTACAAAATGTTTAAAGATATGAGAGGACGAAGTGATTATTTTAAGAAACAAAGGGGTTCCCATGAAGTTAAGGAGAAATGATGTTTGATTTGGACCTCAAAAGATACATGTGATCTGGGAAATTTGAAATAGGGAAAGTACTGATGAGCAATGAAAGAGATAGTATGGGTTATATAGGCGAGGCTCCTCGAACAAGCGCCATGTTTAAAGCTTGCTTTCAGAACCATGGTTTTGCATAGACGACTATCCTAGGGCTTAGGCAAGAGATAATGGACTGAGTATGGCAGCGGGAGGAGGCGGGTAGGAAGGCAGGACTTAGAAGGCCTGGGGATTTACAAAATGTGAAGTGCAGGGGAGAAGTAAAAGTCAAGAGGGAAGGTTATCCAGGTGACTCTGGGCATGGTGATGCAATGTGGGGGAATGGTAAAATGTGGTGGGGGTATGGGGATGGCTGACGCAGTTTTAGCCTTACTGAGTTTGAAGTCTTAGAGCGACACGGGGCCTGGGAGGAGATCGGAATCTAAAGTACAGATGCAGAAAAGGTCCATTTGGAGAAGGTGGCCGGAGCTGGGGTGAGGAATGGGAACAGAAAACAGGCAGCACAGAGGGCGAGGCTGAGGACGGTGACCAAGAGAACGAAAATGCTACTTCTATTTTCTGATGTGGGACCATGAGAAGACAGAAGAAGCAGAGATCCACGGAGATCACCGGAGCACAGAATTGTGTGCCACAGGTAAATTTAGGAAGAACGGTGGGTGCCCAGAGCATCCGAATCTGCTGGGTTCGTGTGATAGTTGCTAGACTGTGAGAGAGCAGGTTTAGCAGAGCAGGAGCGGGGAACACAAGGCACCCTGAGAGCCTGAGGAGTAGGGGGTGGTGAGGAAGACGAGGCTGAGGAAAGGGCTTCTGGTTCATGAAATCTGGAAGCGCCCAAATTAATGAGATAGCGCAATAGCCTGAGGAGCAGCAAAACCCAGGCTAGGGGATGCTTCGTCATGGTTACAGGCTTAGATAAGGACCTCTGCTCAGGGCACTGCTGTGTGGCAACAACACTGTGGAGGTGAGAGCCTTGGTTTTGTGATAGGCAAGCAAGGGGACCCTCTGGCCGTCACTTTCTCGTCACCTTTCAACATTTCACACTTCACAGACAGAGCTAGTTACTGAGAGAGTGTGCAATACAGGCAAGCGGCATGTAAACTTTACCTAAGTTTTTCTACCAGCCTTTCCTCTCTTTTAAAATCCTAAAACATAAGGTGGAAAATGTACAACCTTTTTCTCATGCAGCCGCCAAAAGCGTAGAATTCATCTAGCTGGCATCTTGATTAATGGCACGTTCTATTCATTTGGGTGATTTCCAGAGGTCTTGTTTGATACGATTTATTTCAGTGATTCAAACAGATAAGTGACATGAGTAGTCCACTTAAAGGCTTCATTCATTACCAAGTGCGATGGGGGTACCTCCTCATTTAAGTTTTCTTTTCTTTTATCAGTCAAGCAACCTTTTACTATTTGATTACAAATTTTTCTATACTAGAGCCTCAAACATTTCTACGAATTAAAACAAAATGTTATTTGAGTCCTGAACTAGAAAATGTTTCAAGACAAACACCTCTTTGGAAAGTCTTTAATTTGCAGAAGAATGAGTCATAAACTCTGAGAGTCAGCAATGAGAGTACTGGGGATGAAGAATACGGTGTGATACTCCGCCTCTAAGATACTCCAATGACCCTTGCCTTTCTTGCTCCTAGTAACTGCGTCCTGGCATGGTCCCCTCCCACATTGCTTTAGACTGACTTGTGTAATCAAGAGGGTTTTGCAGAAATGATGGAATGTGACTTCCAAGGTTGGGCCTTAAAACCATGGTGGTTGCCATCTTTTTCTCTTGGATCGCTCTCTCTGAGGGACCCAGATAATATGTGATGGGGACATTCAAGTAACCCTATGGAGAGGCCCATGCAACAAGAAACCGAGGCGTCTTGCCAGCTGTCGGCATCAACTTGCCAGGAGCATGAGCAGTCTGTCCACCAGCCTCGGTCAAACCTTCAGATGGCCACAGCTCTGGCTGACTCCTTGGCTGCCGTTGCATGGGAGCCCCTGCCCCAGCACCATCCAGTTAGCCAGGCCGGACACACTGTGTGAGACGCTAGATGCTTATTGTTGGTTTCAGCTGCTAAGTTTTGGATAAACTGTTACACAGTAATAGATGATTTTATTATGGAAGTCCGGGTTAGTTTGTCACTTCCTACACCAACTGTCATGTGACTTGTGGCAAATCAGTCAGTCTCTTTGACTTTCTCTCGGTAGAGTGAAGATCAGAACCTACTTCTCCAGAATGTGGTGAGGAGTAAATAATTCCATACGCAGAGCCAGCAAGAAATGGAATCTCACACATGATAATGGGGTTCGATGTTTCAGAAGGGAGGCCGGAAGGCCTTGCTGTGATGGTTTTTCACTGAGACCTTAAGCAGTCCTCCGCCCCTGTGTTGTATGCAAGGGCTCTGTAAACTGTAGAGTGCTATATAAATGTTATTTATTAGTTTAATGATGCTATTAGTTCTGTTATAGGAATCAATTTAGATTTCTCTTCTTAATTACATCTGCGCTAGACTGCAGACTAGAAAAATAAAAATTAGTTAAGACAATATGATGTTGATTAAGGGACACAGAGAGTACTGCCTTACTGGAGATGGCCCTCTAGGTTTCTTGTTAAGTCCCTTTATCTTGCTCCAAATAAGGGTGATCTTGCCCCTCATTCTTCCAGTATGCCTTCATACAAAGAGATGGCTCTGGGGGTGCCTGGGTGGCTGAGTCAGTTACGTATCTGACTCTTGCTTTCAGCTCAGGTCATGATCTCATGGTTTGTGGGTTCGGGCTCCTCCTTGGGCTCTGTGTTGAAAGCTCGGAGCCTGCTTGGGATTCTCTCTCTCTCTTTCTCTCTCTCTCTCTGCCTCTTTCCTGCTCATGCGCTCTTTCTCTCTCCCAAAATAAATAAATAAACAAACAAACAAATAAGCATTTAAAAAAAGAAAGAGATGATTCTCACACTCATATCTCTAGCTCCAAAAATCTACCTAGATTTTAGGCCTACTAGAAATCTCTATCTTTGTTTAATACAGCACTATAACGCATGTCCCAAACTTAAATCATTGTATTTCCCTGCAGAACTGCTCGTCTTTGGAGTTGTCCTCCAGTCTGCTCAGGTCCCCAAATATGAAACCTCAGAGTCACCAGCTTCTCCCTTTCACTCAATGTTCACATCTAATACGACCCTCACCCCACTCCATCGTCTCTCCACAGGCCCTTGGCCTTACACTCTCCTTTCTCACTGCCACGGCCCTAGTTCACAAACGTGATACTAACTTTCTTCCTGGGGTTATTTTCTACACGCTCATAACTGATTTCATTGCTTTTACGGATGGCTTTTCTGTCCTTGAGCTGGATCACTACTGAAGATGAAAATCCACATGCCCTAATGTGAAATTTACGACCCTGGAGGATTTGGCCACAACCTACCTTCTCTACCTTCCCTCAAGCACCATACAGAACACTGATCGGTTATGCCAAGAATCCCACCTCCTATCCCAACTCCCTGTGCGAGCTGTCCCTGCTTCCTGGAATGTCCTGACACGTCAGTCCTGCCTATTAGAACTCTGTTCATCCCTTAGAGCTGAGTCAGATGGCAGCCCTTCTGTGACTTCTTCTGCTTTGAGCCACCCCAACTCTCCACTCCCTGTAGAATTAATCGCCCTTCTGCTACGCTCATTCACCCCTTTATTTATACCTCTGCCACAGCACTAACTCCAACGTTTGCCTCATGATTAATTGCAAGTGTGTTTCCCCAACTGGCCTCTGTTAGGGCAAGGGGGGTATATTCTACCCCTTTCTGTCTCCTCACACCCTGTAGAGCCTTGGACACAAATGCTTGGGATTGAGTCAGCACACACAGAGAGTTTTGAAATGTCTCAGCCCTCCTTAAAACGCTGGAGAACACGAAGCAAATTTTAGTACTGCTAACACCGAGTGCAAGTACAACCCAGAACAGCGCTTTTCCCGGCATTTACGTTACAACCGACACCCTAGAAAACTATTATATTAGAAAAATGGGTGACAAAATGACAGAGAGGCTTTCAGAATAATGAACATGCATGTTTCCTTAGTTGTGCTTTATTTTATCACAGATTCTAGTTGAAAAACAAAACATCAAAATACGATTTGCACGTTACTTCTCTTTAAACCTGGATGCGGCACTCCACCTGTGAGTATAAAAATGGCCAGTAATCTCATAAAAATGGAATTTGTCGGGGAAAACTTTTCTTCTGAGACAATGTATTTAATTGAACATTAAAATTCCACCTGTCATGACTACTTATTTATATAAACGGAGCATTGATAGTTTTAAAAGCTCTTTTAGACTTGAAGTTGTTGATATTGTTCCATGGAGGAACATTAAATATATATCAATTTGCAGCACATTTCTGTACCTCAGTACGGAAGCAATACCTTAAGTCACAGTGACGGTTTCTGATCTTTTAAAACTATGGGCACATAAATGGCAATCCAGTGATGTCTCACCAATAATGAGGACGGGTGTTTGTATGACAACTCATATTTTATGTTACTTCTAATGGAAAAGAAATTTTGTGTGTATACACACACATATATGTGTATACAGTGTGTGTGTATATGCACATATGTGTATGTATATATATGTACATGCATATATACATAAAGGTACAGATACATGCACTACATTCATGTATAGGTGATATATATGTACTGTATTTTTATACACAGATATAGTCTTGTCTCTGAAATATACTCTTTCTTCTACCCGCTTCCATCTTTGTATAATAAAGTCTGTCATGGAATCTTATCAGGCTTCCCTCACCGCACTACCAATTTCTCAGTAGCCAATTCTGAGTTCGCGTTCCCTCGCAGGCATTTTATCTGCCCTGCGCTGAGAGGTATGATTAATCACATCCTGTTGCTAGGATACCTGAGAATGTTCATTTATGTCCGATGTTGCTTTGGCAAAATGCACTATGAAGAAGGCATAGACTCATGACAAGGAAAATTACTGTGCACATGCTACTTATTTAAAAAAAAAAAAGGTGGCAGGGTGGGGGTGAAGAAGAGGAGAAATATAACTACCCGATAATATAATGATGAGTCCCATGAATTTTTTGAGATCACTTTTGTTTAATGTGGATTTTAATGGAAAAACACTGGCAATATTTTTGGATAATGAGAATCTGTAGTACTCATATACTTTTGAGTTAACAAGAAAAGTAGAAGGCGATAAGGTTTTAATTTTGTTTACTTTATAGGGTCTAAAAGAGGAAGGGGCTTTAAAAGATTTAATCACTTCAAACGCCCCAATTATAGACAGGGTAATGAGGTTACAGTGCTAGCTGACTTGCAAAGCCAACCCAAAGCCAGGCCACCACCATTGCTCCACGGCCGTGTTTAGCTATTTTAATGCAAGACTTAGGAGAAAAGTGGTCTTCGGAATGTGATTTTGGGTAATAAGAAAAAAAATACCTTTATCAATATCTTAAAAAACTATTGCTGATTTGGGTATTAATATACCAAAGATTCCTGCTTACTGACTGTAATGAGAGAGAATATGAATGTATAAGGTCCACCTAAAGGCAAAATTTTCTTGGTCGATTTCTTGCAATGGAAAACAACATGACCCAGTGAAAGGAGCATGGTCTTGGAGTGGGATGGACTGACTTCTCATCTTAACCACGGGTACCTATGGGCTACGGGGGCTCTGGGAGGAAACGCAGGGTATGTTCTCATTACAGGCTTCTTTTTGTTCCTCCTCCTCCCCCTCCTCCTTTCTCTCTCATGTACGGGTATGCGTGAGTACACAAGACGTCTCTCTTTCTCTCTCCATCTCTGATACTCCAGCTGAAAGCAGAAACAATTTGAGTTTTACTTCCATTATCATTTCCAAGTGATATTACCCGAGTGCTATTATTATAATCATGATAATAATAGTAGCTAATGTTTATTAAGCAATGTTACAAGCTTGTCATGTTATATTATCCATATATGGGTTGACTCAATTTATTTTCACAATATTATAAGGCTTTTCAAATATACCCATTTCAGGTAAGGAAGCTGCATAAAAATTTGGTTAAACAATTTTGCCAAATCATTACCTGCTAAGTGGCAAATAAATAATGAGAAGACAAAAAAATAGTTGGGTCAAAGGGTAGGGAGGAGTAAAAATTGGGATATCCATAAACTATATGTAACTATATATAATCAGACCCCAGGTCAATAAATTATTTCGTTAAAAACAATTCAGCAGATTTTTTTACTAGCTATTTATTATTTATCAAATGATTTGTTTGAATGGCTCAATGGCTTATTTTAACTGCTAAGTACCTACTCACAATGTTTCAAGGGTAACATGCCAAGAAAGACCTTCAGACTTTGTATATGTATATTTTTAGTAGTTTAGCATCTATTTAGTACTTATGATGAACTGGGCACTCTAAACCTTTTCAGTAACTCCATGGAATAGATAATGATGTCCATTTGGCAATGGAGAAAGTAGGCTCAGAAATTTTTTTGCAATAGTCACAAGGTTCCAGTCAGTTGGACGGTTGGAATATGAGCACAGAAATTTTTACCTCTTCTGAGCTCCCTGGCTGTGGTGATCAGGGCGGCTCTGCAGATGGCGAGAAGCTCAGGTCTGCAGCTCCAGCCACTTAACCAGTGTGGGATGTTGGGCGCGTCATTTAATCTCTCTAAATTACATTGTATTCATGTGGAAATGAAGGTAAGAGTAGTTCCCACTTCACAGGGTCATTGTGAGGGTTATGCAAAATGATACGTTTAATAATAATCCTAAATATTTTGAGTACATCTTATGCAATCACGTATGTAATGCCCTCACCTCAGTGCTTAAGACACTGCCACACACAGTATTGCTAAGTGTTTCTCTTTACAAACATTCCATGTCAGGTGGCCCTTGGTAACACATGATAATACTTAATATTCTCAAGGTTGATGGTTATGTTTACACAAATATTATAAAGGTCAGGCTTTGAGAGCTTCTCGATATCTTTACTATAACCTCTCTCTTGCCTTCTCTTAGAATTTCTAAGAAAGAAGTGGCTTTCCATTTTAGAAAACCCCTTTCCTTTGTCCTTCATGTCCTAACTCTTTCCAAATACAGCTGAGTTTGATGACACACAAGTGACATGCAAACCTCTCTTCAATTATGAGCTGAGCTAATACGGTCTTAGAATCCAGGGTTTGTGGTTTGAATCCCTACTCGCATTTTATGGTGAGCTATGGAATTGTCCAGAGTCTGATATGCTCTAAATAGAAAGGGAGAAATTTTCTAGAAATCATAAGGCCTTATTGCCACAACTTTCTCCTTGCAACCAATGGTAGCACCTTGCATAAGTAACTTGATTTTTCCAAGATTCAGTGTTCCTTTTAGTTAGACAGGTTGATACTACACTCCAAAAACAAAGAATCATACAAACAGGGCTTTGAGAGGATTATAAGCCGGAACAGAGAAGTTTAACTGGGCCAATTCGAAGACCAATTGGTCAAAAGTGGTCTACAGGAGACTGTAGAAACTGCATAGTTCCTGTTTGGTTGATAGAATGAAAAGGCTGTGGGGCTTAGTTTATCATTTATGCCTGGATTAACGCTGATGCCGAAATGGCACTAGTCTTAGCAGACAACAGGGAGGAGCCTCTGTAGGCTTGTGGATCCTCACACCCTCCTGCAGGTTTAGATAAACTCCACTTGCTCTCCTGTCCATTTCTATTTGGTCAGTTCACATGCTGCTGGGATGCCTAGGCAGAGAGGGCCATTCTGAGCACACTGCATGCTGTGAGCTCCAGACAGCGTGTACTGAGCTACAGAGACTGGCCCTTCAGAAACATATCACTACAGAGAGAGCTAAGCCTCCAAGGTTGACCATCTGCCTTGGCAGAGCTGACACTCCATCTGCACTCTCCAGCCCTGGGGTCTCCCATCCGTCACAGCGAGTCGAAAAACCTAAGAAGAACTGAATGTTCAAAGATATTTCCCGGGCCGACCGCTCTGTGAAGAGATGTTAAAACCAGTATGAGAAACAGCGGTTTTATGTTGTCTTGGACAGTGTTGGGCACAGAATTTCTTCCCACTTAGATCCACAGGACAAGCACATAATTAATGTGACAAGCAACCGTTCCTTTCGGATTCCCCACATCGGCCCGGGTGAACTCAATCTTAGAGCAAACGTTTTGATATTCAGAACCTCATTCTGAGGCAGTCATTTTTGGCAGAGAAGTTTTTTGGAAGACCTTTAGATGTTGAAGTCAGATTGGGGGGAAAAATACCCAGTGATTGCCAGGTCTTAAATCTCTCCATAAAAAGGGAATGCTAGTTTTACTAACAGCTCCTGACTAAAGCAGAAATGTGTATGTTTATACTTTGCATTGTACGATAACATGTTTCTAGTAAGTTAGGCGTGAATAAGTATTTTTACATGACATAATATTCTAAATGTCTGTTGAATGTTCATTATGCAAATGAAAGAGGAATGACTTATTTTGTAAAAGAAAGAATCTTTTCATAATATGTTTATTCAATCCTGTACTAGAATAAACATGACCGTATGTTAAGAGGTAGAGTTGAATTCCCTTCCTGTTGAATATGTCCAGGCCCTAGTAATTTATATAACAAACTGAATACGCTAGAAGCACTCAGATTTTAGGTGTAGACATTTAGAATCAGGCAACTTCCGTTTCCTGGGTCTCTGACTACTTGCTCTGGGAGAAGCCGGCCATAATGCAGGAAGTCAGACTACCTTGAGGCCACCATGCTGTGAGGAAGCTCAAGCTAGCCACACGTGGAGGCCACATGGAAGGAGAGCGGCCTGTACTGTACAAGACCAGCAGCTAGCTCTTCCTCTTATCCCAACCCAGGTGCCAGATGTGTGTGAATGAAGAAACCATCTGGAAGTGGCTCCTTCAGCTCCAGCCACCTTAGCAGATGCCATGTGGATTAGGGACCAACTGCCTGGCTGAACCTTTTCCAAATTCCTAACCCACAAAGCTGCAAGCAAAATAAATGTCTGTTGCATATCATTAAGTTTTGGCATACATCCGTATGCAGTAACAGATAGTAAAAACAACTCCTTTTTCTGTTTTCTGAGAATATTTATTCATATATCTATCAATATATACCAGTATACATTGCTGTGTTCTCCTCCAGGAATTCACAGCTGTGCTAGATTCTTTCTTTTCTAAGATGGTTTGCTCAACTATACTATAAACAAGTTCTATTACCCAGCATTTTAGCATGTCAACTTATTCCATTTCAAAAACCAGAATAAAATCTGTTATTATCAGGAGTGTGATTAAAGTACAATCTATGTAGATCAATACAAATCTTGGATTTCTAAGAGTATTACAACATCACTCTAAGTCCAGGTTACCAGTCAAAAGGAAAGTAGAGACTTGCCAGTTAACTCGCATCTTGGAACTTGTGAACCATCAACAGGGGCATCCGTGTGAAACAACAACATGTAAATCACCATCCAGGCGTCAAAAACTTCACCGCTTATGGTTAGGATTATATAGAAACCCTCTGAACTGAAACACTGAAAAGATTCAGCAGCAATTTCTGCCAAATAATTAAAAATTACCTTATTTTCCCTAGGTGGATTTACTTTTAAAGGATAAGTTAATAGAATCTTTATTGAATTAAAAGCATTAATATTATTCAGGCTTAATTTTCTGTATGAAGGCAACAAGGGAAACGTTTCATTACAGAAGGTAATGATAGGAGTCCAAACAGAAATCTACGGTTGCGAAGTCAGAGTTTGTTCACTTTAAACAGCAATTTATTTGGCTAACAGACACCCGATCCTGCCCGGCTTTTCATCTAGAGGAAATGACCGTATTTCATTGCTCTCTCTCCCATGCTCTTAATCATCACCTCATTAGCTCGTGGAGAAAGCTGGTGGAGGCCAGAGGTGAGCTGGATTTTATTCTTTGAGATGTCAGCATGGGTTTCATTTCCACTGGCCCTAAGTTTTTCCTTTTATTTTAATCTTTAAAAAAATCCTCATCATACTCATTTTTTCCTTCACATTGACCCACATCAAAGGTTTGGGCCTTAGACATGCGGGGAAGCTCTTATTTCACGGACTGAAGGAAGAAAATAAGGAAAGTGTGCTTAGATCAGTGGGTATTGATTTACTGCTCTCAGGCATTGCAGTGTTCTTTGTAATCTTGTAAAACTACCCTCTGTATACTGGGTTGACTACCTGAGTTTACTAGAAAAGTTGTTAATTATCTAGTACATTTTATGTGCAGGAGAAGAGGCTCACTGACATTCAGATACTTAGAGGAGAAAGCAAAAAGAGAGCAAATGTTGAGGGCCTATTACCCGACAGGCGGAAAAGTAGGCATTTCACATCTGCAGTGTGACCGTAAAGAGTCAACAAGAAATTCACAGTCAAGGGCAGTGCTGTTGAGAAGCCTGTAGTCTGGCTCAATGGGTGAGGCCTCCAGTGGGGAATAGACGTGGGCCTGTATCTAATAACGGAGACAGAGTGGGAGACACTCAGGAGGGAAGAGAAATCAAGATGGGACCACCTAACTCAATAAGCTATTTTCTGGCAAAATCTTTTAGTGGTGTTCCGTGTGAGAGGCTGATTTCAGAAAAAGCAAAGCAGGCCCTGACACGATGCCACGAGGAGCTCCTTCTGATACAGCTCATCCAGGAAGACAGGAAGCAGAGCGCCCCGGGGAGTGGGTGGAGGTGAGCACAGGAGGGGAGTGGGGACACGGAGAAGACTCCCAACTGTCTTTGGCCACTGGAAGGCTCAGACTGTGGCATTCTGGAGGCATGGGGGTAACTTTGTAGCTTTACTGGCTGTGGCAGACACAGCTGAGCGCCTACCCTGCAGTCATCTGCCCTCTCATTCTATGCTGGTACCAAACCCTCCTCTCACAAGACACCAATGAAACATGACTGATGTACACTCATCGCTGTGGCCCTGTTCCCCTTGCTTTGGGTGGTTGTTTGACATTTCTGGCCAACGACATGAATTCTGTTGAGGAATTTCATCGAAAGCTTTTCCTTGCCGATAAAAAGAGACAGATGGGAGAAAATGTTCCCTTTTCTTTCAGTAGATGTTGTCCCATCTGGATACGATGCCTGGAACATGAAGACAAAACCAACATACGGCAAGGAAGACATAAGGGAACGCACCCCAGTATGATGTCACTGAGGCACTGATGTCACTGCTGTCACTGAGGCTTCACTGTACCGTGGACCCTCCCCACCTCAGGATTTCTTGTTACGGGTTATTTAACACTCTCCCCACTCTTTAAAGTTACACCTTTTAGTTACCTGCAGCTGAAAGCATCGTATATTCCACACAGGCCAACCTCAAAATAATATTATTCACGCTAAATAAACTGGGAAGACTAAATAACTATTTAGCTAAGTATGCTATGCTAAATAAACTAGAAATTAAACCTGACAGAAAGAGTGTTGCCTTTAAGGTGTTCCCAGGAATCTCGGGGGTGAGACTATTCCCCACCAGCACCTGCATTTAAGTCCAGTCTTGCCCTCTTCCAGACACATCACCTCCACCCAGGGGGAGAAGGGCCAAGGTGTCTGCTCTCGGAGTCCATGTCTTGGGCATATGTGGTAAACAATGCGATACTTGAAAGTTCTGGGTTCAAATTCAGGATCTAAAACTTACTGGGTAATTGTGGGCGAGGTCACCTCTCTGAGCCTGCACTGAGTACTTGGGGTACCAGAATTCTCTCGCCAATCACCCCTGAGGTCATGCAGGGTCTGTATGGGTCTTCTTCCCAGATCTCTAGAGGGCGGTATACCAGACCGGACTGTACCACTGGAGCGAGGCATTACAGGGTATTCAAAGAACGCCCGGGGCTTGGATGTGCACGCAGACTGGTCCCAGCGTGTGTGCATGAAGCTCCTCGCAATGCAGGAGGCGTGTGGTGCAGGTAGAAAGACAAGGTGGCCCCTACTGGTTCCCTTGCCTCAGGCCCAGAAATATAGGGGCAGGTCTGTCCTGACACACACACCAAGGGTAGTTGCTATAAGAATGCCTAGAAACAACAGGCACCCATACATTGCTTCACCGAATTCTCACAATAGTCCAAGGGAAGGAAGGAAGAGTTATTTTATCTGCAGTTGATAAAGGAAACAACAGAGGCTCAGAGAGGCAACCTTGCCCAAGATTCCCCAGGAAGTGTTAGATCCTGGATTTGAACCCAGAACTTTCAAATATCTCATTGTTTTACCACACATATTCCCTCGGATTTTATGTGATGGCGACTTAATTTCCGTATGAAATTGAGAGACACAGATTGACTTAAGTTATCCTTTTTATTTGTGTGGTCTCCAGCTTCCCATGTCAAAAACACCTAGCAATGCCTACCGAAAGGGGTAAAATACAAATAAATAAAGTTCAGTCAATTTTTTTTGTAAGTGAATCACTCTTACATTTATTTGTATATTAAAAAATTGAAAAAAATCCTAATAAAATACTATACTGGCATAAAATAAATAAAATGGATCAGGGTTAGCTTTTCCTCCTCCCATGGTATTATAGGATATAGATGATCCATTCTCATTTGTATAAAATGTTCTCTGAAGTTTTTTGGAAATGGGTCAATTCTATTCTTTTTCCTTTGTTGTGCAAAATATGAGTTTTTTTTTTACATAAAATTATCTGAATTGGCTGTTTAGAAAGCCCCAATCTGTCACTTTGATTTTAAATTCCTCAATTCACTATTTGCTACAATTTTTTAGAAAAAGTTATGAGCTGATTTGCATATTTGTATATATTTTTTTAATTTCAGTGTTTTTGTCCTCCAGTTAGATGAACCTATTGTACTGAAGTCTGAGTGAGGGGGGTGGAGGGGAGGGTTATAGACCTTCACAGGTCTTCACAGGAGGAGATGTCAGTTCCACATGTGTATGACCGTTATATACCCAGTGACACCTAAGAGATTTCTCTCAGAACCCTGAATATCTAAGGGATACCCCCCTTGGCTTGATATATATATACTATATATATATATATATATATATATAAATACTATATATCAAAAGTTATGTGTGTATAAGTATATATATAGATATCTAAATCCAGATCTAGATATTTGATACATATGTCAAATATAAATACTATATATCAAAAGCTATGTGTGTGTATGTAAGTATATCTAGATATCTAGATCGATGTATCTCTATCTATACACACATCTATAGCTGTATCAATATATACTTTTTTAAATGTTGTGATGTTGCTAAATATTTTGGGGAAAAATCAAGACTGAGCATTAATAGACAGGTCGATCTCAGTTCTTGAGAAGCTGGTAGGAAATCCTGGAAAAGTGATAATAGATATATACAAAAAAGAGTCATTTTGAAGGGTGAAGAATAATGTTACAAAATCCACATCACACACTTGGAAGAGCTAAGCCTTACAGTGAAAAAAAAATGCAGGTTGTGAACTTTGTGATTATTTTCACCGAGTCAGCACAATGAAGCCACGATGAAGCCAGGTTGCTATCGCTGGCTTCCAACAGTACCCACTCACCCAGACGCCACCATAATTAACATAGGCATATAGCACTCTGTTGCCTACTATTCAGAGCAGGGACTTTTGTTGTTGTTATAGAAAGTACTAATGGGCTTTAAACAAAACTGCAAGGTTTGCTCCAATTCAAGATAATTCAAAATCTAGATTTTATTTTTGGCATCCGAATGATGCCCCCATGGGGCGAAGGGTAGTCGGTGCATATTTTTATTTTTCTGCCATTTCAGAAACATTTGACAGAATTGCATGTGACACTATAAACATGTGAAAGAAGTGTGGAACGGAGAGGACTCTTCTGTGATGCTAATCATGCCTCTGGTGATGATGGGCACCTTCGTTCTCTAGCTAGCCCCCAGAGACTTTCACTTAATCCCATATTCAAGAGGACACTGCTTGGGGTGAGGTTGGCGCTCATGAATATGTGCTTCACCCTGCAATGCACACACAATTTGAAATACATTGCTAGCAGCTCAGGGGCAGGAGGGGAGGAGGCCAGACCTGCTGGGCTATTTGTCATCTCAAACATTTCAAGCACTGCCTACCACATAGCAGGGCGCATGGGGATGTGTATCCCCTGGCAAGATGTTTAGTCTTGGTACACGGAGATACGGGCTCTAATGTCTAAACTTGGAGGGAGAGAAAGAAGAGCCACCACCAGGGACTGTTCTTCTTGTGTTTAAGTGATAGAAAACTCCTCAATAAACATCTTAATGTTTCATCTTAAATGTTGCATAAATCCACATAAGTGGAATTAAAATACATACCTATTAATACATTCCTATTAAGGAAGTTTGCATGTTAAGAATACCTCGCAGCCAGCTGCATTCAGTCTGACTTAGGTGTTTCGGTGCTTTGTTTTGTTTTGTTTTTTTAATTCTACAAAACCAAGAATCTTAGATATTTATGTTTGTCATTCTGCTATCTTTCATAACCACTCTGTGAGAATAAAGATGTGTTAAAAATACTAATGTAACGAGAAAGAAAATTTGCTATTAAAAACGAAACAAATGGTAGCAACTTATTTGCCTTCTAGGGAAGTGGCATCTCGGGGGAAACGTAGTTCTTTAGCAAAATTCCCTGGTGGTTACAAAAGCGAGACTCCTGGGATAGTCTGAGGGAGTATGGAGAAAAGAAGATGGATTTTTTTTTCTTTTTTTTTATAACAAAATAAGAGGAAATGGGGAGCTTTTTGTCAAATTTTTTTGAGAGGTTAAATGACCCTGAAAAAAGTATCAGGGAAAAACGGTCTAAAAGGGGAGGGAGTATCAGTGAATATATGAATATGTGATCAGTTGGAACCCAAGGAAGGCTACAACCAATAAGAAATCCCATTTTAGGAAAGGCCAACAAATGTTTGGAACCACAGTAACTACTTTCAATATTAAATTGTTTCCACCTCTATGCTGAGCTGAACCGCTTCTATTAACCACCCCCATGCTAATAAAAATTGGTTAGGCACAAAAATGCAGGAGGGTGGCCTATGAACCGTATTTGAACAGATATAGGTTGGAGAGTGTGTTTTTCTAAGAGAGAAAACATGGAGTGGAATCAAGAATCTGGCATAACCAGAAAATGAAGTAGATAGTGGCCGGAAGAAATGATAAGCCTCCTGGAGTAGAGAATATTGAACTTCACGTAGGATGGGGGCACGGTCGTAAAATAATGGGCAACTGAAGAAGATTTGGATCCAGGGGCAACAAAATCCAAAGAAAAAAGCATTAATTGTTAGGACTTAACATCGCCAAGTAGGGGGAGGGCCTGCACTCGGATCTCCATTCTTCCTCTCCATAATTATATGATCTGGGCCAATTGCTTTCTCTTCTGTATTTCCATCTCCTTAAGTCCAAGATGGGAGCAACAGTAAACTATTAGAGTTATTACAAAAATAAAAAGAAATGCTGAATATTATTTTCTCAATAAATGCTGAATCTTAATTCATGATTCTCAAACCACAATAAAATAAAAATCAATAGGATTCTTTAAACCTGTCAGGACCACACTCTCCCCAGTATGGCTAAATTATTCACATATCTCCTACATTATGTAGTGAAGGGCCTTAACTAGTTGGTATATCATATATTTTCATGTAAATCTAGCTGTCTTTTTTCATCAATTATATCTCATTATATATTCCAAATTATTTGGATCTCTTATGTATATTTATTTGGTTACTAACAAGATAATTAAAGTAATTTCTAAAAAGATTAACTAAATAGGCCTCATTAAACTTTGTAAATATCGTGATTTGCAGGAAATCACCATGTTTGGTAAGTAGCTTCTAGTCTTACTAACGATTATTTCTAGCATAGCCTTACACTTTCTATAGTGGTTTCCGTTTCATGGGTATGATCTCAATTGGTCTTGATCCCCCTGATTTTTTTTTTATTAAGACAGAATTTTCTACATTTAAAACATTAAATTCAAGTAGCAAGACCCAATTTTCTAATTGCCTTCTTGAAAGTAAAGTGGTATCATTGATCATTGCACTACTCGATCAATATTTTCATAGCTAAGCCTATGTTTCAAATTCATACACTCACCTACGGGAATGTGTGTAGTTGGTTATTTGGCTGGTAATCTGGACTGGCACATTACCACCACAGACTTTTTTTGAAACCCATTCAGTTCAATTTTGTTTAGAAGATTAAGCATCTCTTTGGAGAGCAAAACACCTAGATCAAAACTGACATTGCATTAAATTTACAGGGCGATGCTTTCTGGTTTGGTAGTTATGCTTTAATAATATTTTGTGGCAGTAACAACACACTACTGCCTGACATTTTCCTCCTCTTTAGAAATTTAAAAAGAAAGTAAAAGGAAATAAAAAAGCTTTCCTGCCGCAGGTCAAAGGAATTCAACTACAAGCTGAGCTCTATTTTGTCCCTTTCAGCAGAGGAAGGGGGTAGGACCCAAGGTATTTCTTTACACCTTATCTATTTTTAGGAAGAAGTGGATCGTTGGAGTGTTTCGAGCCCGACTCCCTATCTTCATTTTTCTAGGGGCCCTATGTACGCCCTGGAAAAGTAGAATTTAAAAAGGGTAGTTACCGCGAGTTTGGGGATGTTAAATCTAATCTATTTAGATTGGCAGGCCATTTGATTACTCTAGGAATACCTATCCAGTTTTTAGTTTATTAAGCCTCTTTGCCCCCTTCATCATTTTATTGCAACGGCATGGTCTGGGTACTGAAACTCCAAGCAGATTTTTTTTTAATTTTATAATCTATGAGAAAACAAGCAGCAAGCTATAACCATTGCATATTATATTACTTTGGGGACCCTTTTTAAATGATCCATTTTTCTTCTCTCTCACACACAGAAGACTCTCAAGTGTTTCCTTCCCCAACTTTCAGTGCCTGCTCCTCCCTCTCCCAACCTCAAACATGTCCCTACAAGGGATAATAATGAAGTGATGATAAAAATCCTATACATAGCATAAATATTTTTGTGGAAATTAATCTGGAGAAAATAAAAGGAATATAGAGACACAGGAATGATTTCTTCATGAAATAGAGTTCCAGCCATTTAATCCTTAAATGGTTCTTGACTGAAGGCAGACTATCTAAATGCCAAAGCGCTTCTTTTCAGCAGCTTCTGGGTAATATTTATCATGGCTGATGAAATGGTTTAAGTCAGTAAGAGAACATAGAAGATGCAGGCTGAAGTTGCAGGCGTGGGTGTTCACATGTGTGACCTGTTACAAAAATACAGCCTTGACACTGTGCCTCACAGGCAGGCCAGTCCTGCTTGGCCGGATGTTCAGCCTCACTTGGATCTAAACCCACAGCGATGGGATTCAGGGGGTCTTACAACTCATCCCGACAGAGAGGGACAACCCTTTTTCTAACAGATACAATGGGTTTTGTTGCTCCAGCCCAAGCCTTGGCAGAAGACTCTAGCCCAGTCTACAGACTTAAAGCAACTGATGGAATTAAAGGCTGGCGGGTTTCCATCAGAAGAGAACTTACGGCTCTCTTTCTGTTTGAGAAGTTCAGCCCAACTCTGCCCAGATTGTGGCAACTCAAAGTATGGAGGACTGGTGCACTGTCATCACCCAGGGACTCATTAGATATGACCAATCCCAGGCCACACTCCAGGAACTACTGAATCCAAAGCATCATGTTAGCAAGATCTAAGTAATTTCCATGCACACTGAAGGTTGAGAAGCACTGGCCTAAGTCACCAGGTGAATAACGCAGAAATAGCACCTGGGCCTTCCATCACTGGCAATTGGAACTTTGTGCTTGTAGGTGAACACCTAACTGGACAAGGAATTCACACCAATGTGTTTCACAGTGTTCTGAGAAATCTCACCAGCAGGGGACACACGCCGTCCTAGTGACTTGGGAGAGCCAGAGCATGAGTATTCAAGGGACATGACTAACCAGTGGGAGGGCAGACCTGGTTGACAGATCTTCCATAATCTCCTCTGGAGACCATCACAGCCTGATAATGATGTCGTTGCTGGGTTAACAAGTTAGGTTAGCACCTGGGTAGCACCTGGCCCAGGGTGGGGCAGGACCAGGGCCAAAGTGGGAAACTGGACTCCTCGGCCTGAGTAGCCCAGACTGAAAACAACTATATGACACTGAAGTGACGTCATCACAGAGTATGTGATCTTGAAAGGGGAAATGAGCAGTGGGACTCACCTACTCAGGTAAGTTCTGGGGGGTGGAGTGCAGGGAATGATCTAGGGCTGATGCTGAGAGGCCAGGTGGCCATTCCCAGGCCTACTGAGTATTCAGTCACCACTGCAGCCAATCACCGTTGCTCCCTCTGAGGCCCTCCCCCGCCCCCAGGGAGCTGTTTGTGGCTTCTGACATTTAAAATATCTTTAAGCAGTATTTTACTTATTTTTCATGACTAAATCTATTTTGTCCAGGATATAGACATCCATCACCCTTTTTATTTCTTTGGGTTCACATTTATTATCTCCTCTTTTCTTATTTTTTTCCAGTCTCATTTGGGCCCACAACTCTGAGTAGGTACAGGTATAATTCATCCTTGATAAGGCGAAACTGAGCTATAACTGTGACACAGAATCTCTGGTCTCACTTTAGGTAGCATATTTGGTGACAGAGTTAAGAACAGAACATGGATATTCATATTTTATCCTAGCACTTTTGAATATGACACCTAGCTGTTTACCATTCACTTGAAATGTGTGAAAGTTTATGAGACTAATGTCCTTAAGTTGTGAAGCATGGAAGCAACTTTCTCCCAAGAGATATGTGATTTTGGAAACTGTGTTTTATTTTGCCAGCTTAGCATGAAGGCTCTTTCCTCCAATTCATTTCGTTTTCTTTTTTATTATTTACCCCAAATATCTGAATCCACGTGTATAGTATGTTTTCAGCAACTAATGGAGTCTTTAATGGCTGCTATGTGTTTTTAAACAAAGACAAAGCTATAAAAATGCTTTCAGGTTAATGACAGTGACTGACAACAAATTAGCATTTAAAAAATAGCTGGGGGGTAAAAGATTTTGCATGTTGTTTGTAGAGTGGAGCAAAAATGGAATCGACTAATGTTATCCTTTCTGCATCTGATAAATTATGAATTTTCTCTGAGAGATGATGACCACCAAAGATAGTCACCCTCTTGACCCTGTCCCCAGCCACCCAAACCTTGACACTGACATAGAGCTATGAGTCTGGGGTGGTTTGTGTCCTGACGCTGGTATTCTACTTGGATAAAACACAGACAATATGTTCTGTTCCTAGCTTTGCATAAGCAATTATCATTATACTTTGTTTCTTAATATACTGTTGAGGTTAGAAGACAGCACATCAATATATAAGATATATATTAAGTCCCAATTTGAGTTAAACAATATTAATACATGATAATATATAACTTACATACAATAATATGACCATAATATATATTTATATAATTATATAAATTATATATTATATGTGCTCTAAAATACCTAATGTACATAGAAATCTTATATATTTATATATAAGAGAGCAGCAACATATAAGATTTGACAGCTATAACATAGTCATTGAATAGGAGTGATAAAGCTTTAATGTTTTAAAGAAACTGTTTCAGAGCGCCCGAGTGGCTCAGTCGGTTAAGCGTCAGACTCTTGATTTTGGCTCAGGTCATGGTCTCACAGTTCGTGAGTTGGAGCCCCATGTTGGACTCTGCACTGTGTCAGCATGGAGCCTGCTCAGAATTCTCTCTCCCTCTCTCTCTCTGCCCCTAACCCACTCATGGTCTCTCTCTCAAAATAAATATATAAACTTAAAAGAAATGTTTCCCTACCATATTTTTCTTTTTTTTATTTTTAAAAACTAGAAGTATAGACTGCAGATCACTAATAAATAAAAACAGAAGCGCCCCCAAGCTGGTGCAGCAACTGCCCTTGACCACCAAATACTGCAGGTCTTATGAGAGGTGGTGCTCATTTTTTTTTTGTTTTGTTTTGTTTTGTTTTGTTTTTCCCAATACATTTCATTAGTTGCAAGGAGCTCCGCTCGCAGATTCACGTTTGTCACACTTAGTTAATAAACTTGTCCAACCAGATAGCAAACACACTCGATTTTCACTGCTTTATGAAAGCAAAATTGTCAACACACACACACACACACACACACACACACACACACACACGAGAAAAGAAATTCTTATTTCTAGAAGGATATCAAAGAAGGAAGGATAAAACAAACTCTGAGTTGCCAACTGGTCTTATCTAAAAGTATCATTCGTTGTCACTTGGCCTCGAATTCAATGTTGGGAAAATAAATTCTATCTGACTCCAAATGGTCTGAAATTACAAATTTACTTCACTTATGCTTTTGTAGGTAAAATTCACATGAATGTAGACTACTGGACTGTGATAACATGTAAAATGAAACAATACTAGGAATGTTTTATTTATAATGAAACTTAAACATCTCACTTGGGGTGTCTAGGTGGCTCAGTCGGTTAAGCGTCTGACCTTGGCTCAGGTCATGATTCTGTGGTTCATGGGTTTGAGCCTCATATCGGGCTCTATGGTGACATCTCACAGCCTAGAGCTTGCTTTGGATTCTGTGTCTCCCTCTCTCTCTGCCCCCTCCCTCCTCTCTCAAATACATACAGTAAAGAATTTTTTAAAAATAGGCGTCAATTACTTACATATGGAAGTATTTCTTCCATATACATACTCCCGCAAGCACAAAGCTTCCTTTGTCTCTTCTTATAGATGGAAAACATTCTTTTCAATGATAGAGGAAGAATGACCAAAATTAATTACCAAACACTTAAATATTTAAAGACCTGCCATTTTTAGGGATTTCTTATGGTACGTACAAGATTGTAATGGAGGCCTGAATCCAGGGAGAAAATTATGGAATTCCAAAAGATCAAACAATTTTAACACATGTGCAAACACCATGCCCCTTTGACCCAGGTCCTGAGAAAGATGCGAAGTCCACAGAGTTGAAACCTGAGTCACCACGGGAGGCTGTCATGCCATGGTAACATAATTTACCATGTCATTACCACTGTGACCATGTCCTGAGCTTCAAAGCATGCAGTATCCAGGTGATAAATTATTAAATGTGACATTTTTCAACATTCACGAAGTACTTTGGTGAAAGGACCTATTCTTTTATCTAAATGCGCAATTTCAAGACAATAGGTTCTATCTGAAAAGGATTAAATTCCTAAAAATTTAGTTAGATGATGTGATTAGAAATTTAAGGCTTTCTGATATGAGACATTTCCAGAAGCAGTAGCAGTAACTGTCTTATTTAATTTAATTTAATTAATTTAATTAGATTTGATTTAAAGGGACTTGTTTTTAATGAATGTATATATGTGTGTGTGTGTGTCTGTGTGTGTAATATTGGTTTACTTTAGTAGAGTCAACTTTTTTGAGCCTTCCAAAGTTCCATTTAAAAATTATTTGCAAAAGGAGAACTCTCTAGAATGCTTGGAACACTTTAGTACCCTACCAATAAGTGAACCCTGGGAGAGGTGTGGGTCAGGGTGGCAGCTGAGAGCCAAATGCCAGAAAGTGCAGAACGAACTTGCACAGTTCCCATGTCCGCGGTCCTGTATCAACTCCTTGCTTAAAGTCTGTCAGATTTTTGTTTGTATTTTACCAGAAGCAACCCAGAGTAGACATCCTGTCTGCAGTGAACACAAGGGACTCTTTCTTCCTCACCCTCCGGCGTGACCTTGCAGTCTTGCAGATGTAATTATATGGAGGACATGAATCGTTTGTGCAAGCCTTTGGTCCTGCGTGTTGGTCCTCCAACCCATGATCGGGCCAATAGGGTGTCCAACAGAAAACTTAGTACAGAAAACTTGCTCCCTATTTTCTCCATACAATAGGAAAAGGAGACGGGAGCTACATGCCCACTGAGGGGAAAGGAGGAGAATGGGGATGATAACCAATCACTGAACCATACATTTCGCCCTTCAGAGAGGTGATTTGGCAAATGGATTCTCCTGGCTTTAATACACAGCATAGCTGCAAACATTGAACAAGGAATCCCCACTCTATGAGAAGAGGCAGTCCCTCTGTTTTATACCATGTTCTTATAAGGTGCATAAAATTCTGAATTTATAGCCTCACATGGTTCATTTAAGCCACCATGCTAGAGGTTATTGACTCTGTATGGAAACTTTAAAAACAATTTTTGAATAGTTGGTGCTAGTGGTGTTTTTTTCCTTCTTCTTTACCAATATTTAGAATCAATCATATTGATAGAAGTGAGAGAAGTAATTATAATTTTAATTAGAACAGAAATGAAAATCGAGGAAAATCCCAAGTGGCTAAAATTCTGATTGACAGACTCTTCAAATTCTCTTGGAATGTTTTAAGTTGGTGACTAAATATATAGATTCCAATGTACAACACACATGTATCTATTTGACCATATATTTTTCTTATTCTTCTTTGTACGTTCACTTACTCTCCCCCCCGCCAGATGGTATAAATACTTTGGCGAGAAGGAAAAATAACCGCTACATCTAAATCTTTTCATAGCACACAGCACAGTGCCTAATAAACCCTTGTTGAATGAGTCTTGAAAACAAAAATTCCTTTTCCTAATAGATAGCTGTTATGCAGGGAAAGCTTAGGTTTAGATATTTTTACTGCAACAAAGAAATAAACTTCTTTGGGGAAAGTGGAAAGTGATAAAGTGATAACATCTCCGTGAATTCTATATATTTTTAATCTACATTTTTGAAACATAATACTGTAGGAAAGTTTGCAACTTGCCAAAGTAAATAAGCGAATACTGTGTCTTGCTCATATAAAGACAGAAAAATATATGACATGGTAGAAGGGATTCATTATTTTGAACATTATTGTTTCTGCAAGAGGGAAGCAGGGTCCTAGAGTGTAGTATATAGCTGGCCTATATCACTAACACATAATGAGCTCAGCCCGTGTATTTCAAACTCAGGTTTGTTATGATGTCTTCTAAGTGGCAACAAGCTCAGCTCTAGCCACTCTTTAAAACATTTCACATGGACATATAGAGTCGATTCTCATTATTTGCAGTAGTTACGTTCCATAAAGTCACCACAAATACTCAATTAACAAAGACTGAATACTGCTCTTAAGGGAAGTGTGCGTGTGTGTGTGTGTGTGTGTGTGTGTGTACGTGTATCTCACATAGATCATAATCTTAAATCTTAAATGAATTGTTTTCTTCATTCTGGTAGATTCTACTTTTCCTTACAAAAGAAAAATCAAGATTCAGAAGTGTCGAATGACTGACTTACGGCTGCTCCATTACAGGTGCCAGAGTTGGGACTCAAACCTCATCCAACTGGCCCCAGAGCCACACTTCCTGCACTACGCCCTGCTGGCCCCTACTATCTCCATCCTCTGGTCATCTCCGTGGGAGAGTTGAAACCTAAAGGCAGAGCATGGTGCTCTCTGATCTCAACTGAAAACACATGCATTAGGTGATGCACATTTTTGTCACTCTGTGCATGTCCACGAGTGGCTGTCAAAGTGCCATGAGTATTGATGTGGGGGTTATAAATAAATTTTAGCAAGGAAGCAAATCTGCAAACCCAGAATCCGTGAATAACGAGGATTGACTATATTTGCAAATCTTGCATCAGCCAGGGCCATTTAGGTTAGGACTAAGTTCCGGGTGGCTCGGTTCCTAGACCATCGCCCTGAATAGGCCTGAGGTCCCCTAAGTACTCGTTTCTAGCACCTGCTATTGGTGATGCCTGTGGGTGTCCTCTGAGGACTCTTCTAGACACCTACTGCTGAACGTTTGTACTCTACACCATATTTCGTCCAATATCATTGTCTACCAATGCCTAACAAAATGGATTGTGGATTTTCTTCTTTGAAAACACTGAGAGGCTTGCAATGCACACAAAATATTGTCTTTGTACTCTAATTATTAAGCTGGTTAATGAGAAATGTAGAATGGTACTTTGTAAGAATTTTAGTAAAAATTCACATTTTCTGATAATGGCGCCCAAAAATTTTTTCTTGGAATTGTATTCCAAAGTAAAGATTATCATTAGTTGAATAAAATAGCCTTATCTGGAATTTCTTGTCCATTCTCTCCTTTAATCCCCTCTGGTGACTAACACTTGTATGATGAAAATGTCCCATTTGTTTTAATTTATCCACGATGTAATGGTTGTTACCTTTTGGATTCCCTCTACCAATATTTAAAAAATGACTCTACTACTGTCATGCTAATACCGAAAAAAATATTAAAAATCATGTCATGAATCCATACAATATTTATAAATATTAAACACTGGATTTGTTTTCTATTGCTTCTGTAACAAACTATCACAAACTCAGAGGCTTAAAACAACACAAATTTCTTATCTTATAGTTCTGAGATCTAAAATGTGCAGGCAGAGTTGCACTGTTTCTGGCGGTTCTCAGAGAGAATCCATTCCTGGCCTATTGCGGCTTCTAGAAGCTGCTCACATTCCTCAACTCACAAAATCTCCTTCGTCTTCATGGTCAGAAATCACATTGCTCTGACTTCTATTTCTGCCCCCATTTCTCTTCTGACTCAGGCCCTCCTGCCTCCCTCTAATGCGAATCCTTGTGATTATCTAGGGCCCATCTGGATAGTCCAGAATACTCTCCCTATCTCAAGGTCCTTAACTTTATCATTGCAGTTTCTTCTGACAGGTAAAGTAATATATTCATTGGTTCCAGGGGTTTCCATATGGGCATCCTAAGGGCCATTATTCAGCCTACCACAAGAGCAAACTGGGTCCAAGTGCTATAGTGATTTCAGCAACATGGTCTCTGTCCTTAAAACCTGTCATGTAGGCAGAAGCTGGCAAACACTACAATCATCATTCAACGAGGCAGAGTAGCTTTCAAGTCTGATGGAAGTTCAAAGGAAGGGATGGGTCACTCCCTGAAAATTCTCTATTTGCATAGATCCACAAGGTAATGTATGTCTTTGTCCCTGTTTGTCCCTTATCCGGAAATGCCATTTCCTCCTCTTGTGCTTGGTTAACTGCTACTCATCCCTTAAAATTCAAGAGTCCCTTTTTTGGGGGCATGTCCCTTGATGCCCTAAGCTGAGATGGTACTCTTGTCACATTAGTTTTAAAAACAGTTTAATTCTGTGCATCTCTCATTAGAACCAATTGTTAATTGTCTAAAAAACTCTGCCAGTTTTTTAAAATTTGTATCCTCAACACCTCAACACCTGGCGATTTGCATATAATAGACACTCAGTAAATATATGAATAAATCAATGTGGGCAGGCACTGTGCAGAGAAGGCATGATGCCTGACCAATTTTGGGCCCTGAGGATGTCATAAAGAGGGCTTTTTCAACCAACTGATGGCGCGATGTTGTGGGAAGAAGTGGGGAGAATGGCCTATAGAGATGGATGGAGCTCCACTTTGAATGCTGGATGACCAGCAAGACAGTCATGGGTATAACAGAAAAAAATGCATCCATATGGGGAGTTTTAGGTTTGGTGCAGAGTTACCATGACTTCATTTTGGGTTTCGTGAATCTGAAGAGTTTAAGACAACAACTGACCGAGATGACCAGGAAATAAAGAAGTGGAATTTAGGAGAAAAATCAGGGTATTATTTGGAATTGGTTTCCTTTAGGAGTGATAGTATGAGCCATAGAGGTGGCCTGAAGGGAAAGGCTGTCAAAAAGAAATAAAGAGAAAAGAATCAGGCACAGAATGCTGGCGAATATATTCAGAAGGAATCAACCAAAAGTACACTTTTTAAAGAATCAAATCAACATCAGATGAAAGACAGAGCAATTTTCTCAGAGGACTCTTTCTCTGGCCATAGGAGAGCAAGTGATTGCTTCCTTCCTCATCTGAGCCTGTTAATGGCACAGGGTAGTATATCGATTTGAGGATATTACTGTTATTTGAGGATACGCATTTGTCTTTCCCAGTGTCCTAGGGGGTACGGTTTCTGAGGGGAGGGGCGTTTTCTTTTCATTGTTCGGTCTCCCGGGTGCTGAACTTCGGTCTTCATACTTAGTATACTAATCAGTAGAGCAACAAATTAATGAGATTCAGATGTGATGGTATTTATTTTCTAATTATATCCAGTTTCTCCTAAGTTTCCTTAAGGTGCTAGACTGAAAAAGAAAACGTTACCAACTTGCTGAAAGACACTGTGCACACATCAGGGGCTAAAAGCAGAGCCTGTGTTAATTCTCTGTCTGCATGAAGATAATCGGATTGCTGCTCTCTGAAATTTCCTGCTACATGATACTTCTCAAAGGTTCAAATAAAGGACAGAAGCCTGCACTTAATTAAGAATATAAACGGGACTGTCTGTCCCAAGATGAGATTGAATCCTGAAGTCACCTGCAGTATGATTCTTAGTCTGACCCAATGCTCCCCACTGGGGGTAATTGGTACTTAAGTTACTAGAAATGTAGCTCTAGACAGAAGACAGACCAAGTTTACCTTAAAAGTGGACCCCCTAAAATATGTTAAATACAAAAGAACAGGATTTCAAGGGAACCGAGACAAAGGACATTCACATATTTGAAATTATTTAGAGAATGAAAATATGCTTTTTAGTAAGGTCATAATGGGTATTTAAAAAATTCATTAAAGCATTCATATTTTATATTTAAACATGACAGAAATTACAATTTATTAACTTCAATAAGTTTTTCTACTATCATATCATTCTCAGATTCAGCATTGATTTACGTAAAGGAAAATATTGTTGGACAAACATACAATGTGTAGACTGTATCCTACCATTCCCAAGCAAATGTAAGCTCCTTTACAGTCATACATCCATCTTTCCAAGCATGTTCTATGGCAATGACCGTCCAGCTGGTCCATTAAGCTTTTTAACTGATTCTCCCATTCTCAATGTGATACTTACCCTGCATCAATACTGTGAAAGACAATAACTCTGAAAAATAAAATTAATGGGTGACTTACGCTACTCAGGAACTGGGATTAATTTTTCAAAGCAAGCCGATTTCTAAGTAAAACTTTTCGGCAAAAAGTTCAAAAGCTTTTCACAGCTGGTTCCCACTGTTATTTACTTGAAGTTTTGTCAATACGCAGAGAAAAGACAACCTCCGGCATCTTTCTGCCTCAGGGAGCAAGATGACAGCATAAGAGGAACACACTTAGGCTTTGATATGTCCAGTTGAAAGGGCACTCAAGCTCTAGCAAATTTTCTCTAAATGCTTATTTCGTGTGCTGTGTGCAATTCGTTAGGTTTAAATCCCTGTAGGAACCGGGATATTTTCACACATCTTTTGGAAAATGGGGATTTTTCAGGGCAAGGCAACATCATCTTCATTGGTAGATGTGTTGGCTCTAATGTTGAAAGGTTATTAAATAATATGGTGTCGCTGATTTGCAACCCAAATTGAAGGCCCAGTAAAGAAATAGAGGACTAGTGGGGTGCCTGGGTGGCTCAGTTGGTCAAATGACCGATTCTTGGTTTTGGCTCAGGTCAGGATCTCACAGTCTGAGTTCGAGCCCCACATGGGGGTCTGTGCTGACAGTGCAGAGCCTGCTTGGGATTCTCTCTCACTCCTCTCTCTCTGTCCCTTTCCTGCTTGCACTCTCTCTCCCTCAAATAAACATTAAAAAAAGAAATAGAGGGCTAGTATGAAAAGACAGCTATCAGAAAAGGTCTTAAATTTACTCTGATGAATGATAGGTCTGTATACTCGTCAACCCCCATTTAGCTCAGTATTGAGTTTGCTTAGGTGCATATTGGAAAGGAAGTAACACAGTGTTCTTTCTATTTACCACTTACCCTCATAGCCAGAATTGTGAACAGCTTGCTATGCATGATTAAAATTTAGCATCAACTGTAATTTATTTTGTCATGAATTGTTTAAGGCGCATTCCGAGGAAGATCCGAGCGCATGAAAACTTTGTGTGGGGTGAAAATTTATTTTTATAATACGTAGTTGATGTATATGTGATAACTCATGATTTGATTGCCTCTGAACATGTATTTTTGCAAGAAAAATTAAAAATGTTAATTTTCCTCTGCTTGTTATAAAAATAGGCCTCATAGAGAGGCAGGCTAATTTGCCAACTGACTACACAAAGCCAATTCACCAAAAATCAATTGGTCGAGTGATCAATTTGCCAATTGTTTTCCAAGGGTTAGTTTCACCACATCTTTTCTACCTCTTTTCCCACTGGCCTCTCACAGTTGGGTTTAGCTAATATCCATTTGGCCTGTTTCAAAATTCAGATGTCTAGCACTTCTGGAACTTCTGCCTCTGGTCTTCTCATGGGTCCCCATCCCTCTCTGCTCTTCTGTCTACTCACCTCCTACTCCTGCTGCAACTACTACCTCTGGCTGCTCCAATACATTCTGGACCTAGTTTTAAATATCTACATAACAGTTTGAAGCAATTTTTCTTTGAAAATTTGGTGCATTGAATTGACTCTTGTCACTTAGCCGGAGAAAAATGGTTTTTAGCAAACTGACTTAGAATTCCCTAAAACTATCTCCCGAAATCTAAGAATAACGGTATACTTTATTGAGTGCTTTCTTTATGCTTGACACTTTACAAACATCATCTCATTGAATTCTAAGAGTAAGCAAAAGAGTTTTCCAACAGATAGAAAAACTGAAGATTAAAATGATTAAATCATTTGCCCAAAGTTTCAGAGATATTAAGTAGCACAACTGGGATTTGAAGCCAGTCTATCAGACTCTAAAACTGGTGTACTTTCTATGTAACTAAGCTGCATTTTGAAATGTTGTGTTTTTAATAAAGATGGTAATTACTTAGAAAAAAAAACAACCCACAAAATAATGGCTGACTTATTTCCTGATGGTAAGTACTAAAGAAGCATAAAATTGGATAAAGAGTATATACAACTTCAAAGATTCGAAGTCTTAATAAATACTCAGATGAATAAGATAAGATTTTAATGAGTTTCTATAAGGGCCTCTATAAAGTAAGGGGATGTGTTAGAATGTGAGACTAGAATACTCTTGTGGGTCTCTTAAATGAGGGATCTTAAATGAGCTGGTATCTTAAACTCCCTAATAAGTTTAAATGCAAGAGGAAGCAAATTCTTAAAAAACGACTCATGGATAGCAGACAGACTTTTGTGGATAGATACATGAAGCAGGAACTGAAGTGTGTTACGCTGTCTTGAAAGCAAGTCTATAGGACACCTGGGTGGCTAAGTTGGTTAAGAGTTTGATTCTTGATTTCGGCTTAGGTCATGATCCCACAGTTTGTGGGATCGAGCCCCGCTTCGGTCTCTGTGCTGACAGTGTGAAGCCTGCTGGAGATTCTCTGTCTCCCACTCTCTCTGCCCCCTTCCCTGCTCATGTCCTTGCTCTCTCTTTCTTTCTCTCTCAAAAATAAATAAATAAACTAAAAAAAAAAAAAAAAGAAAGAAAGTCTATAAAGAGAGTGAGAACCCTTTCTGCTCTCTACCGTATGGATCTAATCACACAATGATAAAACTGCAAAACAGTTACTGGGATATCTGAAAGTTAGCTTTCTTGGATTGGCCTCTATTCTATTTCCCAGAGGCTGTTCTAAAAATTTATGTTTATTGACATCGGAAATGTCAGCATGGAGCTAGTAGGAAAAGGAGAAAAAAACACCTCAAAAAGATGTCAGGAAGCTTGTTTCTGTCTCGTTGTGTCTGCTGTCACTATCTGTCATTTTCAGTGCTCATCTGGACCCAACATTAGCGGAAACACTGGAAATATCGCCTTTCTAATTGAGCTTCTTTACCCTGTTGTCGAGTACCTTTGCCCTTTCGGGTGGTTTGTCGAGTAGCAGGCTGCGGCAAGTCATCCAATCATTCATTCTTAATATTTACTGAGTGTTTCCTCCGTAAGGAAAGGCATATTATATTAGGCATATTTGACTTCAATATTCTTAGTAGATCCTGCTTTGCAAATGTCTAAGAATTTAAAGGTGCAGGACCATAACTGATAGTGACTATATCTTCATACACGCCTGGCCTTCCCCTGCCCCACCCTTAAGACCCCACTAAACTGTAAGGGATATTATTCCACAATGACTTTTGGAATTCAACCATGAATATCTAATAATCTTATTCATTAACAACTACTAACCAAATTACTTTACCACCATCTATCTTCCCCAGGAATCTAACGCACACACCGGTCCCCTAAGGATGGCATTTGTGGGAGAAGACTCTGCAGAGGGAAATGGCAACCCATCAGTACCCTTGATCCCAGACAGTGCCTGAGTGATCTCTGTGCTAATGAGAAATCGCCTACAATTTCAGGTGTTACAGGACTATCACATTAGAGGTTCTTCACCTCTTCAATTCCATTTGCTCCTACTCTGTGACTCTTTAAAAGGACGAATCCTCCGGGCACCTGGGTGGCTCAGTCGGTTGGGCATCTGACTCTTGATATTGGCTCAGGTCATGATCTCGTGGTTGTGAGACTGAGCCCCAGGTCAGGCTCCATGCTCAGCACAGAGATGCTTGGGATTCTCTCTCTCCCTCTTTCTCTGCCCTTCTCTCCTGCTTGTGCTCACTCACTCTCTCAAAATAAACAAATACACATTTTTTTTTAAAAGGATGAATCCTCACTTTCAAAGACTTGTGTCCTTTAAGTATAATATTATATTATAGGCTCCCACTTTATAATAGTGGTAATTCCCCTATCATCCCAGAGTACACGAGACCCAGGATTTTGCAGATTACTGTGTATACAGTTTGGGACTCCACGGTAAAGAAAAGCAGCAAGGAATTTACATATGGCTATGGAAGAACCAGATAGTAATGAAGAGGTTGGAAGGGAAGATCTCCTGAGTGCAGCTAAAGGACACAGACTACTGAGAAATGGCTTCTCTACATTCAAGTTACATGTACCCATAATCTACAGCTTTGTCCCTCACCCATTCGATTTCCCATGATGCTAATATACTGAGTTACAACCATCTGTACCTGCATTTCCAGCTATTAACACTTAAAAAATGTCTATATGCAGGGAAACCTCCCTTAGGTGTAGAAGGGGGTTATCTATGCAAGTTGTTAGTGAATTTAATGCCATCTTTGAGATGCACAGTTTTAGCAACACTCTACAGAAAGGAGCTGCAGGGGCAGGGTCTCACGGACATGGCACCGATTTCAAACGCCCCTGCAGAACACACAGGAAAACGGGCTGGCAGCTGCACCAGCCGCCTCTGGTGCACTGACCTGTGTGCACTGAGATGAGAAGGGGCTGCTCTTGAACCACGGTTTGCAATAAGGTGTCATCATTTCATTTGGCATTAGAGCATTTCAATTAATAGTCTGGTTAATTTTCCATCGTTTCTAAATTCATGCTATTTTCAACCCTTGCACCAATATTCTCCATAACTGTTAATGAAGAGCCTCTTCCTCCTTTTTTTCTCTCTATCTCTCTTTTTTGACTAAAGAGGCTGTGTGACATGATTAAATAATGCTCTTCACACATGAAAAGGTGGATGCCCACGCTCTTTATCTTCATGTTAAGTCAGAATCAAAAGTAAAGAAGCTTAAGTTGGAGCGTGTAGATTTTAGGTTCAACACATGAAATGGGATTTATTGTCATATTGGGAGAATTGAGGGATATTCTAGAAACTAATTTTTTTGCACTTTTATTTGTATGTTTTTCACAAATATATTCAGGGAAGTATATATAGACAGTGGCAAGTGCTTACTTGCTGTCGAAGACAGAGTGAACCTGGAGGGGCCAGAATCATCAAAAACAGACCACTCGACAGGACTGAGACATCTCGTCACATTCACTGTGGGGGTGCAGGGGACAAAAATTATTGAACGCTTGTGAAATACAATAGAAAAATCTTACTCAAAGAAAATACTTCCATTTTTGTGTGTGTCATATATATGCCAAGACTTATAATAATTACTGACATTAGAAAAATTTAGAAGCCTTGTCTGCCACGTGATAACATGCAAGTGACAATACCAATATGCCTGTGACCGAGTTCTTGGTTTCCGTCATGGAATTGTTAAGTAGGCTTCCCCTTCTCTTCTTTTGTAGAGTTGTGTTCATGTTGGTATCAATATGGAAATTTCTTGAAGGTTAGCAATGGAAATTATAGGTGATATTTCATTTTAAATACACCAGATATGGGATTTAGGAAGTTAAAGACCAAGGAATAAGCAGGAGGGGTCTATTAAATCTTATGTTCATACTATGGGCCAGGTACAATGCTTGGAACTTTGAAATTTCAGCTAACTTTCATGGCAACTGATGAAGTCTGAGCTCCAACTCCAAATTTATAGATAAGGAGAATGAGGCTCAGAGAGGTTAGGTGGCCTATCAGAGGTCACACAGCTAGCAAGTGCACACCTCTGTTTTCTGATTTAAAACCTATGATTGTCTCTAAGTACCATGTCACCTTCTTTTTACAGATGAGATAATTGCACCCCAGTAAGATGAAGCGATTCGTACAATTTTTACAGTACAACCAAAACCCGAGTTTTCTATTTCCACAATTTGCGATCTATACACTACATGAATATATAGAGTTTAATTTACATTATACAATATTTTGGGGAGGATGGATTCCCTTGAACATAATGTTTATTAACTCACAATTTTAAGGGGTGTATGAAATGTGCAAATCTTGCTTTCCTGGAATTGAACAAGCATTGGATAATTAGTAGGAGAAGGAGTTATTGAAGCATATTTACAGTTAGGAGACAAGAGCTACTCTGAAGCAAAAGCAATCCATGTTGTAAATTTCTTCATGATCCTCAAGTCTGGTATAAATGAATGCCTATAGAAAAATCTTTTAAGTAAAAATAAGTTGAACAGAGTTCAGTCATGAGTGGAATTCCTGGTATTTCTATGGGCAATAAATGAGAAACCATAACATGATAAGAAAATCAATATGGTGGCCTCAAATATCTTTCCCACAATTTTAGATTTTAAAGGATTTCAGATGAAATGAATACGAAGAAACCATGACATGCCATTCAGATCCCTGAGTTATGGGGTTTTAAGACCAACCAATAGACCCACACCCTTGCTATAATCCAGGATTCATCCTAATTGATTTTAGCGTCTCTTATTGGTTGGTACAGAGGAGACTGCTGCTAACAACCTTTATCAGCCAAGTCAGGCGTATTTTCTTATCTGTCAAGCACACTGCTTGCTTTAATTCTCCTCTTTTAAGAATAGTTTGCACACTTGTCAGGAGAAGTATAGGAAAACATGGTTCCCTGACATAGATAAACTTTTGTTCTATGTGCCCTAATCTCTGGTGATTTATTAACGCAGAAACCTAAATCCCTGAAAAGCCAAATATAATTGATTTCCTTTGCTTTCAAGTAATTAGAAAACAGTAATCTCTAAATTATTTTTAAATCCAAAATACATCACTATGTAAGATGTAACTCACCCCACAAAGTTTATGACTCAAAAAAGTTATTTTTCATTATAATATTTAGAAGAATTAATTGGTTCTTCAAAAAAATGGGAATCTGTACTGAAAATTCAAGAAATTAACTTATTTTACATGAAGAATTACTTATGAATTCCACAGAGTGAAGCTAACAATTCCACAGAGGTAAAACGTAAATGATTTTTCCAGCTTTAAACACTCTCTTCTTCAATATCTGTGCTTCTATCACCTAGACGATAATCACAATAAATGACATCTCTGCTATCAAGATTCCCAGGGGTTCTCACTATGATTGTAAAGGCTTCGAATTACCTTTCTGAGAAACTACATATTCCAACGTATTATTGCAAAATCGTATTAGGTACAGATATTTTTAGATTGAGGGTACAAAACACTCTTAGTCTTCATGTCAAATCAAAATAGTTCCAAATTTCCAAATAGTCAGTGATCAGGTATCACTGTATTTAGAAATCATAGTATACACTTGATGTGATATGATTACAGTTGGTCTTATGTATGCACGGGTGCATGTGTTTAAGTTTATTTATTTTTGAGAGAGACAGAGAGAGCATGAGTAGGGGAGAGGTGGAGACAGAGGGAGGGATCCCAAGCAGGCCCTGTGCTATCAGTGCAGAGTCTGACGTGGCGTTCGAACACATGAAACCGTGAGACCATGAACTGAGCAGAAATCAAGAGTCAGGTGCTTAACTGACTGAACCACCCATGTGCCCTGGACATAATTATTTATTGATTAAAACAGAATCTACTGAAAGTCACAGGTGGCTTCATGAGGGAAATTTAAGAAAATTGCTGAAAGGCAGAGATGCTGAGTTGTAACTGAGCTAATGCATCATCCTCATGAATTGAAGAATTTTTCCAACAGTGTAGCTTGTGGACCTGTGTCTGCGTATGAGGCCATGGGGTATGGTCAGTGTTTCCCGAAGTACAGTATCCAAGACAATGTTAGGAGATATACAGATAACTAAGTTTTATTTGAATAGATACAAGATATTAAAACCTTTGTACTAATTTATGGATACCTTTGTTTAGGGTGAATCAAAGTAAGCATCTCTTAAATGAACTTCAGGGGAAGTATTAGTCATTTACAGTATAGATCATACATGGATATGGAAGTGTTGTGATGACGAAAGCTTGAGAAACAATGGCTGTGATTTTCCCTATTTGAGGAATTGGTCTACTTTTGTCCAGTGGCACAAATTACTGGAAATTGACTACTCTCAACCATAAAAAGGATGTGAGGTGATACTGTCATTTCTCCTCCATGCTAAACAGAAAAGTTTGTTCTTTAAGTATGTGGCATCTTTCTTGACCAAACAGAATCTTGTTCAGTTAACAATGAACAATTTCTTGCACAATCATTGATGAGTTCAAAAAGAATTGTTGAAAAATCGGAGACTTCTTACATGGGAAGGAGTTTGTAGATAGCTTTGCTGAGTCAAGCCAAGTGGCCTTCTGTATTACAGAGGTTTTTAATTCGTCAACTACTAGCCATTAACGGACTTCAAGGCAATTAATTTTTATTTATTTATTTATTTATTTATTTATTTATTTATTTATTTATTTATTTATTTATAGCAAGCACAAGCAGGGGACAGGCATAGAGAGAGGGAGAGAGAGAATCCTAAGCGGGCTCGTGCATCAGCACACAGCCCAACTTGGGGCTCGATCTCAGGAACCATGAGATCATGACCGGAGCCAAGATCAAGAGGTAGATGCTTAACCGACTAAGGCACCCAGGCACCCCCCAAGGCAATTAATTAATTGTAACAACCAACTACATCACCAGAATTAATTTTTTTTTGCTCTCACTGTTTATATAATTGCTGTTTATAAATACTAGTGTAATGAGAATAAAGAAGCCAGGGGTCTGAATTCTCTGAATATTATGTGATTTCTAGGACTTACTGCACTACTTATCGATACTACCTGGTGCGAGGAGATGAGAAATCAATTTATTTTAAGAAACTTTGAGAGCATACTATATGAAATGCCCATTAAACAATATAACCTGGTATTTAAATTTTTGACAAGACTTTGAATAATCATTAATCTTTTCAGAAGCTAATAACTACTACCTTACCACTTTGCTACCCATCCCAAGCACTATGCATTGTACACCTACTAGGAGCCAGGCAGAGCACTGGGTACCCAACAAAGAAGCTTCATTACATGTAATATATTTAAATCCTATGTCCATCCAAGGTGGACATAGACTGCAGAAGCTCTACTGAATATATTAGAACATGCAGGCAGGCATTGCTATGCTTCTTCATGGTGTCTGATTGAGGGACTGTGTGATGGACAGATGCAAAATTTCCGATGTTCTGCTAACCTCACTGCCTGCTTTTCAGGGGTAGAAATTTATGTCGAAAGCTGTTCTTTTTGTTTTCCATATAGTAACAAATCAGCCTTCATGAAGATCCTTTCCTTGGGCTATCATTAACGTAAAATTTTGTCCAAGCAAGAGATCCTATTGGGAAGTATTAACTCAGCAGATAAGAGAGGATTCTTGGAATATGCCATTAAGATAGTCTCAACAACTATACTGGTTACTGACTCAGGTGGCTCATCTCTACAAAATAAGCAGCCTCTTTGGCTAAGCCGTTGATTTTGACTGCTTATTTAAACTTTAAAATAATGATCGATGGTGCTGTCGAAACACGAACTTTCCATAATCTTTCAAATCGAATTTTATAAACTAAGGTGAGGCAAGGGGCAGAATAGCCGTATTAGGACAAATAATTCTATCCCTTAGATTACCCAAAATAGGGCAGCCATCTTCTTCCTATGCTTTCACTTTGTTTCCTTGAAAAAAGATGAAATTTTCCAGCATGTAATGTCAGGAAGCAGGAGACCGATTCAGTGCCTGACCCACATTTAGCACTCAAGAAATAGTTGTTTGAATGAATAAAAGAAGCAATTGCTTGTCTTTTAAAGCACAGACACTGTCACCCTCCAGTAATTTGTGGGAATGCGGTTTAACTAACTCTAGTTTCAAGGTTCCCTCTCTCCTCTTTTCTTCCCTTCTTTCCTTGTCCTTTTTCCCCCCTTTCTTTGTTCATAACATCTGAAAAGGAGACATCATTTGATGCCTTAGTAAAATAGATTAATGTTTTAAAGAAAAAAATAATTTATGACTGAAAAGAAACATGGGCTTCTACTTCTTTTGAATCATCAAAGTGTGTATAACAAAGACAAAACTTATTAATTCTGGGTTTTTCAAGGCCTTTTTTTCTGCTCCCTCTCCTGAAACCGCTCATTCTACTTGCAAAGAAAGAAAGAAAGAGATCAGTTTCCTCCCTTTGCTTTGTCTCTAAGAAGAGTTCCGTCTTTACCAGACCAATGTGAGGACTCTTTGTGGTTTAGAACTCGGAGAATAGATGGAGAGCCTCATAACAAAAAGTGAAAGAAAGGTGACAGGCAGAAGGTTACGCGTGTTGTTTACAGGGAGAAAGTTTGGGAGGTTTGGCGTATGAGAAACTAAAGCAGCCACAAGGTAGGAGAGAAAAGAAGAAAGATAATCGAGTGAGGAAAGGAATTTTTAAGAAGTATCATTACGTGCAATGAACTAGCACCTTTAGTGTTTTTCAATTCAATACTGAAGTTCTATTTTAATTTCTTTGGCTATTCTTTGGAATATTATGTTATGCAAAACCGCGTCTATGTAGCATTACTCACACAGTTACCGAAACTTCTAGAAGTCTGATTGTTTGCACCAGAAACGTTCTTTAGCCCTCTACCCTCATGCAGGTAATAATCTGCATTTCCAAATTCCATGGGTTAGTCTGGGTGGACAATTTAAAATTAGAATGATATTTTAAGGTACTAAAGATAAAATGTTTTTCAAATTGCAAAACATGAAAAGAGGGGCGCCTGAGTGGCTCAGTCGGTTAAGCGTCCGACTTCAGCTCAGGTCATGATCTCACAGCTTGTGAGTTCGAGCCCCACGTCAGGCGCTGTGCTGAACGGCTCAGAGCCTGGAACCTGCTTCAGATTCTGTGTCTCCCTCTCTCTCTGCCCCTATCCTACTCACCCTCTGTCTCTCTCAAAAACGAATAAACACTAAAAAAAAAACATGAAAAGATACAAGTTATCAAAAGTATATCTGCAAATTTTAGCATTCCGACTCACTTTGTAAATTTTCTATTTTATTTCAGTAGAAGGAGGCTATTTTACTCACGAAACAACAACAAAAAATTGAATCATCTGGAGGAAAATTTCAACTTTCATAAATGGAAATTCAAGTAGATTTCTGAAAGATTCATCAATGCATAAACAGCCAGGAAACACAGTCAGACATTATTCTTAATAATTGGTTGACACCATCACCCAAAGTATTGATTAAATTGTGTAGTTTTTCAACCGGTTTTGTTGGCCTGTGAGGAAACAGAGACAGTCCAGCACTAAGTGTAAAATTAGCTGAGCCTAAACTTTGAACAGAATCATTAACTAAGGATCATTCCTCTTTGTCTCCCATCTTAATGATTAGCTCCATTTGAAAACTAGCCCTCTCATTTTGTTAGTGCTATTATTGGATTTGGATAAATTCGCCTACTAGCCTAACCAATTTGTTCCCATTTTGTTGTAATTGCTGTCTTAGCAACAGTTTCTTATTCCCTAAGACTTTGCATATGACCTTAGGAAAATACGCTTGTAACGTGTATAATAAAACTTGCATCCTGAATTTTGCATATATAATAAATTATTTTCAGTTATGCTGAGTGGCAGTTCATTTAAAATTTATAGTTCAGTTACTAGCTAATGGTAAAAAATGTAGGGATAAAGTTTAAAATAAAGCATCGCTTATTTTCATAACATAACACATCCTTTTACCATGCAAGGTCTATGCCAAAAAACTGCAATAATATAATAAGAAAATTTTCTTTTTAAATTTGGATAAATTCTGCAATAGACCATTTATCAACCACCCATGGGAGTTGACAATTTTGTCTACCTATTTGATACCCTATTTCCATATAATGACCTTTTTGTTAACTTAGATATTTCTCATAATCCAAAAGGAAAATAATCTCAGGACTTTGCTAGTGCACTTTATGTATGTGCACAAGCAGATGGGTGTGTATTTGAAGACAAATACTGTGCTTTGTATTTTAGACAGTCGGTGGCTGGTATGGCTTAGAGCTGGCATTAAAAGACAAAGAGGGTTTCTGTGGGTGGGAGAGACATTCAGCAAGGAAAGGCAGAGGATCCCTGGGGGAATGAAGTACCTGATAAGTGGAATAGTAAGGGGTTTTGCAAGATAAGTGGTGACTACACTTTGAATTGTATTAAATGCTTGCCTACAGAGTTTGAATTCTACAGGCAACAGTTACTAGAGTTTTAGCCAGTGGTATGGTGGGGACTTGTTTTAGGAAGATAATCTTTGGAGGGGTATCTTTCTTAGACTAAGAGCCCTTTGGCTGTGGTTGGCCAGTTTCAGTTCATCATAGAGCATTCCATGTGGGTACCATCTTGTCTCCTGGTTTCCACGTATAAACAGCAGAGAAGACTCATTGCTGAGAATTTTCTCAAGTCTCTTTGCTGACAAGTCAATTTTGTCAGTTAAACACTCTCTGGAATTACACACGAAGGGAGCTGTAACTGATACCCTAGGTCTACAACTGATGCGCAGGTCTCAGTACTGAGCTGGGGCAAGAAGGTTGAAAAGTGTTGGATTAATAGGTGGTGCCCTGCGAGTGTCTGTAACTGCTCTGGAGTGTACGTGGTCCTGGGCCCCCATTTCTCAGAGCACTGGTGGGAATGAAAGACTGCTCTCTTGTCATCATAGAGGCAACTCCACAGAGGTAGCCAGAGATTTCCTGCTGTCATTTCAGTAAACTCACCTTGAATTGATCAAATATCTCCAGAGCCCTACTCTAATGGCGGATTTTTTCCTCGCAACGTGCTGCGCTTGGTGGATGCAAGGCTGGATGAAGGGCAACTGCGGGGGAGAATGAAGACGGCCGTGCAGATGCCCTGCCAACTGTTTTTTTCTGTTTATGTTGCAGTAAGCTCAAACTTCAGGTCCATATTCTGACTCAGGGCTCATATATCTCTTGGTCCCCTGCCTATGTCTCCAGGTTCTCAGAGACTGAAGACTTCCATTACTCTGAGCAGGTCTCTGAAATTTCCTGATGTCAACCATATACCCATACCTAGACACCTACCTATTCCTGTTCCTAGAGTCCCCTCTTAACCTACTTTACTTGTTTCCAGCAACATCCACCAATTATTCCTTATTAGGCCTGTATGATTCTCTCATAATCACGGTTCACCTGGCTGTTTAGATTTTTCCCTCACACCAGTGGCTGGAGCTACTTCCAAATACACGTCTCTACTCAGATGGTGTTTGAGTGCGAAGACTCAGAATTCCCCCGTTTCAGGGTTTTTTTTTTTTTTATCATCAGCTAAGTCATAGTTCTTTATGACTTCTGAATATAAAATGATGCAAACAGACATATTATAAAATAAGCAAATGAGCTTTTCCTAGTGTGGGTATTTAAATTATATGTGAATAACATTAAATGAGGTTTTATTTTGACAGAGGGTTTTATATGATAAATACGGACAGTCCCTCTAAGAGACCGAGGGTTTGGATTGCACATTTACATATTTACAGATATTGGAAGACAGATGAGGGAAAGGAAAAATGAAAAGAAAAAAAACGCCTCTAAATAGCACTATGCATTTTTCTGTTCCAAAGAATACTTTTCTTTTTCAGGATAACGTTATTTCACTGTTTACCAAGAAATAGCGGAGTGATCTGGGAGGAGTGGAAGGGAGAACAAGGAGGGTGAGGTATTGAAAAAATGATGTCCTATTATTACTATCCCACCAAAACAGAAAAATCACTGTCAGTTATAAATATGATTTAATACAAAGATATTATACTTAATGTACTTCATATGGGGTAGGTAAATCTTTTCGGTTTTGTTTTTGTTTTCTATTCTGGTCTTTATCGGACTAAGGGGGCAGAGACTTTATTTTTCCCAGAAATTTTTAAACTAAATTATCTTTAAAATTCTTCTTTGTTGCTTTTATAGAACGATCGCTCTACCTTTCTATCTGTAGTCCTCCCTATGTAGGACAATGGCGTCATGCATTCATAGTCACACCAAAATATCGTGATAATTCTCAAGGTAGTAAGGGATATTTGTAGGACAAGGAGGTCAGAAGTCTTGAGTTGTACTCAAGATTACATGCCAATAGTGTTTCTAGCAAATCCCACTACACAGCAAGATTTATGTAGCAAATAAACAGAGCATGTGAAAGCAGACAATGCTGCAGTATCAAGACTCTGTGCCCACACTTGGGATGGCCTCCGGCCACCTGGGAGCTGGATCCCATTAAATAAGTCCTTCATCAAGGCACTACTACCTTTTTTTTCTCTTACAAACCCATGGGACACGGCCTACTGGTTCCTGGGATTTGTTGTCCCCATTTTACCCTAGAAAGTGGCATTTATTCATAGTCCGAAGGAGCTGGGTTATTTTAAATTGTGTCGGGAAGTTGTTCTTTTTTGCCTTGGGATTAGAGAGCAAACCCTTGAGTGATATATCTGCTGTCTTGAACCTAGATAGAAATGGCACGCGGCCACAGTTGAAGAGTGCGAACACCCTCTGATGAAGCCAACTGAGGTCCGTGTTGTATCTAATTGTTCGGCCCGATGTAGCTGTGGCAGCCTGTGTATTCCAAGGGAGCACGTGGCCGGCGGTGCTCTCTGGCTCCTCCGGTACCACATTCTAATCGGGGCTGATGCCAGCTGCTTGACTTCCATCACTTTCTATCTGTATCAGTTCATCATTGCCACTTCATTTGTCTGACACGTCTCCTAAGTGAATTTCGAAATTGATTCTGACAACTTTTGTTTTTAACCTCAAGGCTGTGCCCCGGTTACCTAGGTGAGTTTGACAATTTGATGTTTCTCTTCATAATCAGGGAAGGTTCGGGACAGTCGGCCTCTGTGCCGTTGGCACCTTTGAGAGAAGTGAGGCCTCCGTGTCTTATCCATTAGCGGGAGGGGAAGCTCCCGGCGGAGCAGAGAAACGGGGAAGTCTAATTTTCTTTATTTAGGTATAAGCTGAGTTGAGTAATTTATTACCAGGTTGGTCTGGGAAGGCAGATGGAGGAAGACAGAGCTTTTGCCTCAGGGTTTGAACACATTAAAATAAATCCTACTGCAAAAGTGTAAATGTTCAACGTAGAGTTCCTCACTAGAGTTTTATGGCCGAGTTTTAGGTTTGGGTTTCATTTCTGCCACCTAAAAACAGTTTTGTTTTGGTGATTTGCTACTGGCCTTCACCTCACTGCTTTCTCTCACTTAGTTAGTCGGTTCCTCCACTTCCTGTTGTTTGACCTGTGTGTCTAATATTTCTTTTTTTTATACGATGGGTTTGTTTTCTACCTAAAATCTTTCCGTTCCCTTCTAGGTTTCAGGTTCTCTGCCATTTCTGTATTAATTAGGATGCTATAGGCTATAGCAAACATTAATTTCCAGCTCAAACTGGCCCAAACAATAAAGATATTTCATTTTCTCACATAATTAGAAGCTCAGACCTGAGGCCAGGTGCCATTGGGGTCCCTTGTCATCACGGACCCACACTCGTTCCAGCTCCCTGCTCTGGTCAGCCTTAAAGTCATGATGAGGCATGTTCCTTCATGCTCAGATGGTCACAGTATGGCTACTGCTGTTTCTCGGCAGCACATCCAGAAATGGAATGTTCTAGAGGAAAAAGATGGGGAACAGGGGGTGGTGCACTGTTCATTCCCAAATTACGTATGTCATGTCATCAGCAGATATCCCTCCATGTTCTGGGGGCTAAATATAAATCATGTGCCCATTTTGTCACCCATGAACAATGAGGGCAACGGTTACCTTGGACCAGTGGTTCTCAGAATGCAGTTGCGGGCCAGGAGCATCAGCAGCACCTGGGGATTTGTTAGAAATGCCAGTTCCCAGGCCCCACCCAAGACCTGTGAAATCTGAGGCTCTGGTGTTGGGACCCCAGCCTGTGCTTTAACAAGCTCGTCAGTGATTCTGATTCAAGTTCAAGTTTGATTTCCAGGAATCGTCTGGGGTAGAATAGATTTAAGGGTCTACTAATATAACTTCTCCCACATTTCTTGCAGGACAGGTGAGTTGCTGAAGTCACTCTTTATATAATGGTTTGGACCCAGAGTATAAGTTTTGCATTTCTTTTATTAAATATATCCCTCATTATATATCTTGTTCTTTTTTAATGTCACTATAAATGAGATTCTTAATTGCATTCAGGTTGCTCACAAATGTACAGGAATGCAAATTATTTTTGTATATTGATTGCATCTTACAAACTTGCCTCACTCACTTATTAATTCTCCTAGTTTTTTTATGAATTTCCAATATTGAAGAGCATGTTATCTATAAATAAAGATGCTTTTCTTCCTTTCTAACCCAGATATCAGACTTTGCTTTTCACCAAACATTTCATGACCAAAGGATGAGGAACATACCCAAATGATATATGAAAAATGTATGCTATTTTTAAATCACCTGGATATTTAGGATAGGAAGAATATTAACTGCTCTATGTCAGGCCTTGTGCTAAATGATTCTGACATTATTTAATATGTTTACAACAGCCTTGGAAGAAAGTATGAATAGTCCATTTACAGATGAGAAAACAGGGGCTCAGAGAGCTCAGCATCAGGGAGTTTGAAATCTGAAGCCTGAGTGGGATCTGAACCCAGGCTGTCATACTTCAAACCCAGACTTAAAAGCTCTTTTCAGGGGGCACCTGGGTGGCACACTCAGTTGAGAGTCTGACTATGGATTTCAGCTCAGGTCGTGATTTCAGCGTCCCACGTCAGGCTCTGTGCTGAGCACGGAGCCTGCTGAGGGTTTTCTCTGTCTCTGTCTCTCTCTGCTTCTGTCTGTCTCCCTTGCTCATGCTCTCTCTCTCTCTCTCACGTGCACATGCACGCACAAAAAAAAACAAAAAACAAAAAACAAAAACAAAAACTAAACTAAACAAAACCAAAAAACAACCAAAAACTCTTTCCAGGTAAGAGTATTCACCAAAATACTTTAGAAAGTGATTTAATAAACAGAAAGCAAAATAATACCAACAACCTATAGATCTATTGTTGGCCCTGGGGACTGCACTTACAGTGCCCACTAAGGGCTCTGAGGCCACGCTCACCTGTGCACACCAGTCCCCAGTTGTGGCTATCTTGGGACACCATCTCTGCTACCGGACCCTTCTACTGGCTTCCTTCATATAGCCAATGAAGAGGCCCTCAGTTCCTCTAGAGGATTCCTACCGCCTTGTCCACTATTCCTCAGAATGGCCAATATTTCTCTTGACCCTTCCATCTTCACCCTACCCACACCAAAGTTTTCAGGTATAATGAAAATGTTAATGATTTCTGTCAGTAATTAATGAGGTTAATTAAGAGTTATGATTTGTATTTATGTGATTTGTGTGATCATGCATTAACTCTGATTTAGCTGTTTCTACTTATAAGTATATATAAATATATATCCAAAACTGTATCTTTCAGCGCTTGAACATTTTCATGAGTTCTTGGAAAAAACCACAGACTCTGGGCATGGGGCTGAGGAGAGCTGCCTCAGGAGAAAATCACCAGTCTCCATTTTATCTCCTCTTGGACTCAGTATTTCTCAATGATTAAACGATCAAACGAACTACATTCACTTCCTCATTTTAACCACTAACGTGCACTCATAATCTCACGGAGCTAATCTTACTAGAAGCAAATGCAAGGACTTCTCTTTTCTGTTCAGTCAGTCCCTATACAGAGAGAACATTCACTGGCCTTTCAGAAATTTTGAACATAGTTCGCAAGCTCCTAGGATTCTGAGCGTGTGGGATATTGGGTCCTTGATCTGGGGACTACTAGATAAGTGTTTTTCTGTTGTAACATTTCGTGAAAAACTCAACAACAACAAAGTACTCCCAAGAACATTAGCTCTTGCTTCTCTAGCAAATGGCCTGATTACTTGCCCCTTTCCAGTGGTCTCTAGCTATTGTCACAGCTTAAGGCTGTCTACTTATGCCTACACTTTGATTGCGGGTGAGAACTGCCTCCTTAGCAGCTTTTGTTGCCTGTTCTCTAAGCCCTTTCTAAGTTTCTCCCCGCCTTTCTTCACTTCTTTCTTTTTTTGGAGAAATTCCATTAAGGGGGTGTCTTCTGAAGGATTTTTTCAGGTATCGATGACTTCTTAAAGGAGACTATCTGTTCCTTCATTCAAAAGAAATTACCAAATATTTAATATAGGTCAGGCATTGTATAGCACGCTGAGGTTATAGTACTAAGTAATCAAATATGGTCACTAACTGATTGTTTAGGATTGGGAGACCAGTGCTAGGCTATCAAATGGTCATGCATGTAAATTAACATTTGCGAATTATGATACCTGGTACAAGGTATGGATAGAGATTATATCCAGGGAACCTAATAGAAATGGGTAGGTCAAGGAAGGCCTCCTGGAGGTGGTGATATTGAACATAAGAACTGAAGCATAAGTAGGAGTTAGGTGAGGGGATCAGCAAAACTATTCCAAGCAGAACAAAGAGCACTTAGAAACACCCTGGGTTTTTAGATTTCAGATTATAAGAATGATTGTTAGCCAAAGAGAAGATGTGTTTTTTTCACTATGGCTGAGAGAGAAAACAGTTGCCTATATTAAGAGTAAGTTTCAGATACAAGTAAAGAAAGCAGCAATTGAAGGAGAAAGTAGGGTATACTACCATCAACCTCTTCCCAGGATGCCCTTTTCCTGATACAATAGGATGTCACAAATTATATCAAATAAGTTATATTTTCTTGTTCTTTATTATTGCTTATCCCATAACAAAAACCCTCTGGCCCCTTGCCATTCTGCTCCTATCTTTGTCTTGAGATCAGAGACTCTTGAGACTGGTTATTCATCAGAATAATTTTGGCCATCTTATAAGCTGTCCCAACCAAATCCACAATTACTGAATTGGGATGTCCCAGTGTGACACTCAGGTAATCCACGTTTTTAGAAAAGCTCCATTGATTAGTGATCTGAAAAGGATGGGAGACCCTACTCCACTACTAACTGTGTATCCACAGGCAAGTTTTACCCACCCTGTAACTCAGTGTCTTCCTTTGTAGCTTGAGAATCACAATGGTACCCATCTTATGGGGTTGTCAAAACCCCCAAAACCTTCACCTTCATAGAGAGGTGAACACTCCTGACTTCATGTAACATGTCTGAATAGGAAACAGCCATTGAAGCAAACAGTGGTCCTAGGGACTTTAGAAAATCAGGGTTGTCCCAAAGTTAGGAAAATCCCCACTGAGTCATCTCTGGTTGTGATTTCTGAGGTCGCTTTGGGAGTTCCTTTAAGAGCTGGGCAACTCCACCACTGCAGAGTTGAATGTGGTATCATGGATGTCAGCGACAGTTTTAAAACCTGCCTTCATACCCTCTTTTGCAGCTCTGCCTCCACCTTTCCCACCCCCTTAGCTGGCATGAGGCTGTCCATTGTCACTTACTGTGAGACACTGGAAGGTCTGTAACACGTTGGCCACTTAGAATACTTATTTTCTTACCTAAACTGGTACACAGGTTAGTAGAAGACCTCAGTAGGATGGATCGGAAGCCATTTTCAGTAACTGATAAGAGCATCAGGGAAGAAAGGGTCTCATCTTTGCAACTACTACCAGTGGGGATTGTAAAAGCCTGGAATTTCCTTTGAGTATCTTTGCCATCAAATGCAGGGGCTACTGACGATGATGCTGTGTAGAGCAAAATACAGCCAAGTGAGGAAGACAAATGTGGAGAGAGTCCAGATGAGTCGGAAGTCTGGATCTAGCTATTTCTGAAACCACTGGGGACTTCCTAGGGGCTGGGCTATGCTAAGAGTCTCTTGTTGACGGCACATATCTATTTATGTATTCGTTTAACTTCCACAGAGACAGATTTTTGTCACATAAAGCCCACAGTCCTACACAATACCTTTGGGCATTTTTCTGACATGTTTGTGGTCAATATGGCTTATTTCGAGGTGCTGTGAAGTTGATTTGAGGAAGAGAGCCTAAGATGATCTCTGTCAAACAATCCAGAGAAATAAGAGCAGAAGTAGAGTCAGAGGTACAGGCAGGATCGTCACTGCTTTGGCTCTCCACGTATTACAGTTACTGAAGAGAAAATGTCTCAATGAACGAATCAGATAAATTCACTGCAAAATGTTTAAAAATTGATTTACCATCCTGAACTGCTCAGAAATTTTGCTACTGCCGAGATACGATTCCAGATGGAATGAGCCTATTCCTTCCATTAACTGAAACAATCTTAATAAAAATGCTCTTCCTACAGCTTCAGTAAGAGCCTTTTGTCTTATATTTAAGCTGTACCATATTGTGCTCTATTGTGAGTAGAACCCTATTCAAAGCTACACTGAGGGCAAACTGGAATACAGTTACAAACAGCATTAAAAGTTAATGAAAAATCAGCCTGGTATATGCAGAACGATAAAAAAATAGTTCAAGAGAAAAAGTAATTATGTTATGGCTAGTTATAGTTAAGACTTAGGTAATTATTCTGAATTTGAAATTTAGATCGGTTCCCTCCCTCCTTGATGTAATTATCCATTAGACTTACTAATGCACATTTTTCATGTCAAGCCAGCGAGAACTCCACAGTGAAGAAGGAAGGCTTCAAAAAGAAGAGGAAAAGGCGAATTCAATGCACGTGAAAACAAGAGTGTAGGAAAGGATCAGCGTTTATTGTGCAATCGATCACTGAGAATGTGCGGGCGTACCAAGGCCATCTTTATTTGGTTATAGAATAGCTTTATTTGGTTATTTGGAAACAGATATGAACCCAATACATCTCCAGTTTGACTACTCAAGGAGGAAAGTGCTGAAATAAAGGAGTTGTAAGTGAATCAAAATACCAGCATTTTAGAGCTGAAAGGCAACTTGAACAACTGAGTAACTTTCTTATGTTTGAGGTCAGGAGGCGCAGCTAGGTGGGCCTCAGGCCTCCCACACAGCTACTCAGTGTGAATTCCCTTGGAAGTCATCAATAACTATTTTTCTCTCTCAAATATGTATCTATTAAGAAATAACATACAGTTTTGGGTGAAATTCCTTCCTGAGACCTATTTCTCAGAATCCTTAAGGAGGAAATTCTGCCATGTGTTGGGTACATCTATTCCAATCACACATCCTGCTGTTGGAGAAATAACCACAGGATGGGCTCAGGATGACCCACTCGCTGTGACACGGACCTGAGCTAAAAATGTCATTCATCACCTAACTCCCTGCTCTGACAATGATGTTTTAAGTCTCCTGAAATTAGTGTTAATTCCGGGCCAGTGTCCAGGAATCCCCCCAAAGTCTGATTATTTCCTTTTACCCAAGGCACAGTCACCTGGTAAAAGTCTGCAGTATTCAGTAGCACCCTAGAGAGTCCCTTGGAATTATGTGAGCTTTTTAAAATAGAAATTACCTTTTCTGAAAAAGATCGTCCACAATATCACAAAGACAGAATATCACGTCCCGGGTTTAGTTAAATTCTCACAGAAATACGGCAAAAAGAAAGGAGAAGTCTGGGGAGGGCTAAGAAGTAATGGAGAGAAATGTCAAAAACAAGGGAAGATTTACTCATTTCCCCAGGACGCCCTGTTAGTTCTCAGCATTGCTGGTGAGCAGCTTGCTCCGAAGCAGACATAAATATTGTGGCAATAGGAGACGCCATTTTTATGCACTGACACCAAGAATGCGGTCTGTTAGTTTCTGACAAGATAGCCAGAGTTGGGCAACGAGGCTACGCTTTGCAAGCCACCACCACCACAGCAAACTTAGGGTCTGTGCGTTTCACACTGGACCAGGCAGGTGAAATATCATGTCACCTACTCATAAGCCCTGCTCTCAAAATCCTCTCTCCTTTCTGCAGCCCTTGGCCGGCAATGACTCACAGGAATATTCAGAGAATACAAATGTGGAGAGATGTATGCCTTTATGAAGTTATATGAGTCTTACAAGGGAGCTTTCTGGGAGGAATGGAAACACAATTGTTTGAAGTCGATATAATGATTCATGTAGTAGTGCTATTCACTGTACACACAAAAAATATAACAACCCAAAGGGTCCCCAAAGTCAGAACTGAATAAATGAATATTTAAGAATTCCAGATGCTAAAAATACACCTGAGATCTCATTTTCTCCTTAATCAGAAATTGCTTCAGGGAAGAAGGCTCTTTGCCTTCTGGAATCTAACATCAGCCAAGTTAACTTGGCATCTTGGCAGAAATCAAGGATAACCTGACTCTCGCCAATTGTAAACAAAGAGCATGAAATTTAAATGCAAGTGATACATAGGAGAAAGGCTGCCTACTTGTTGCTGTGAAGACTTATGCTATTTAAATTTCAATGGGTATTGCCACGGTGTAATTTGAACTTGTTCAGATTTTTTCAAATGCACACCTGCTATTACAAGCTGAATCAAGTTGATGTAAAACATTTCAGAAGGAGGAGAAATAGAATTAAAACCTATTAGGTTTTTCCATTGCTACCAGTTTTCCATTTAATTACATAACCACTTTCTCATCCATTCTAGATTGCTCATAACTCTTTATAGTTCTTCCAAAAACACAGCATCTCGCTTTTTGAATGTGGGATTTCAGGTTGCAGTTATGTCTTTTGCTTTAGCTGTAGGTTATCGGACATACCTTTGATCCAAAGCAAACTGGGAGTCTCTACCTAATTTTCTGCCAGTGGTTCAGTGAATGGACTTCTGATTTCTGCTGATTATTGAGTTGCTTCTGGGGATGGATCTAAAATGCAGGCACTGACCCTTAATGTCAATCATAAAATTCAGAGTCCAAAATTCGGAGGCAATTTCATTGTTTACAGTATATTTCTGGCAGTGTGATCACAAGCAGGCTGACTGCTTTATGGATTTGTCTCTCTCCTGAGCAAACTTAAAAGAAGGCTTAGTAAAACCTACATTGGTTTATTGAGTGTGTGAAAGCTGGCTGCTATTCTTTTCTGCTACTACTATTCTTCGGCTTTGTGTATCTCAAGATTTTTAAAACTGAGAATCTTTCTTAGAGTTACTAAATAGTTCTTTCTCAGCTAATTATCACGGGACGGGTCATGTAGGCTATCTTATAAAAATCGTTCGCATTTTTAAGTATATTTCATAGTATAAGAAAGGTCAAATTGTGTAAGCCTAATTTACATGAACTAATAATTCATGATCAATTGGTTATTAAAATAATTTGAAAGCTGTTTCTGGGGCCATGCAATGCATAAGTATTTATGTCTATTGTTCTTCATCCACAAACAACTATTAATTGTGATTTACCCACATGGTATATGATAAGCATTCTGGAATTCTACATTTATCATTGTGATGTTTTCATTAAGAGTACACTTAGGCATTTCCAGGAGCTCTGTGCACAGTGCACGGCCACAGCATGGGGAGCTGGACCTTTGGCCCCGCGTTGCTTCCTCTCTGAATACATCTGAGCCATTTTGGATGTCGATTTCTGGCCTTCTCAATTTTTGAAAAATTAATGAGGAAAATTCTCTCTCCATCAAGATTCTTAACTATGTAGCCAGCAGCCACCCACATAACAGTGAAATGTCATCTGCACAGCAAAGAAAATGGCATCTGCACAGGATACATTTTGTGCATTCTCTGAGATGGGGTCCAAACAAATGGGAAGCTTCTCGATACGAGAGATTTCATGGTCCCTGATGTTAACTCTGCTCCCACATTCTTCTTTATTGGCTTTTAAAAATCACTGACACTGGAGATAATAATTTTGTACTGTGGGTCACACAGATGGGCTACCTAAGTAAGTGTTCTGGAAAAAAAAGAAATTTCAGAAGGGTAAAACTGAAAAATAAGAGAAGTGAGGGCACGGAATAAAAGAACAGAAGTTTAATAACTAACCTATAAATTAAACTTTTGTATTATAAAAAAAGCCATAAAATTAAATCACACTAAAATTCAACTACCTTATCACTAAAATAAGGCATGATAAGGTTTTGCAGAAGCATGTCACCAGGATAGAGAACAATCAAGCGCTTTTGCTTCCATGAAATCATACGGTGGATTCTCATAGACACTGATGAAAACATCATTTTCCTGGTTCGGCGATGAGACGCTGACATATATGCACCTATATGCATACATACATCGGTATTTCTTTTCCAAAATCCCTAGCTCAGTATTTTCACACTGAGTTACCTACCATGGCCAGAGGAAGCACATGCCAGGCACAGGCGATGTGACAGTGAAATGGGCTGCTACTGCCACCCTGATCGATCTCATGGCCTAGTGGTTTGAAGGTGGTGAGCTTGATACTAACACCCCAAGTTCACCGTCGTGAGTGGTTTCCTGGAAAAGTACAGGGTGCACATGGGAGAGACAACTTAAACATCTGAGACATGGAAAATGCTCCCAGAGGTACCTGTAGAGGTTTCGGTTTGAGAGACTTGATGGCCACTTCAAGGAAGTGGAAGACATTGAATACAGCTGGAGAATAAGTGCCACATGTGCAGAAATGAGCCTACAGAGTTAAATGGAGGTCATACGATGAAGAGCCTTGATGGCCAAATTATGAAGTTTAGGTTCGTCCCAAGAGTCATTCTGGGGCCAAGAAGAGCTTTCACCCAGAAGGCAAAAATGGCAACAAGGTCTTTAGATGGTGCAACTGCCTCAATGGTGAAACAGGACACACACTGGAGAAAAATGATGACTTCAGCTTTGTACTTACTGAATTTAGGGGGTCTGGGGGCATTCAAGTACAGATGCTCAGGAAGCAGATGGCACTATGGGAACTGTGAGGAATCCGGTTATGGATGGAATTATACCAGAAAAGCATGTACGGTGAGGAGGAAAGGGGGCCAAGGGTAGGGAACATCAACATCTAAGGAATGACAAAAGAAAACAAAGTAGTCTGAAGAGGGAACTGGGAATGCAGCCAGAGAAGAACAGGAAAACTAGAAGAGTCTGTCCATGGACATCAAGGGAAGGTGACATTTGAAGGTCAATGGTATCTAAAGCTGCCGAGAGCTGGGCTGAAGACGGGGAAGACTGCAGGAAGTGAAGGGAGGCTAGTGAATACAGCTATTCTATTGGGAAGATATAGCTCCATTAATATGATATTCATTAATTAAATGACTTGAGGGTTATATTTATATCCCTATGTGGCTGTTTCATCTCAATGATCACTCGAAAGTTGTTTAATTCTTCAGAAGAGGTAAAATGAAATATCTAGAGTTGTTAAGTTCACAAACAGATCTAGAAGGTTATGGTGACAGTAAAGATTGATGCATTGGGAGTCCTGCACAAACCATCAGCTTCTCTTTGTCTCTGGAATCTCTCTCCCAATTCTTTCCACTGAAGTCTTAATTGGGACCTCCTATGTTCCAGGTACTGTGGTCCTGACCCTTGGTGGACTTCCAGTTGGGGAAATGAAAGCAAATGTTTACAACCTAAGCTGACTCCCTTTGCAAGGGCTGGAGCTAAAAGCTAGAGAATAGTAACGGGGAGACAATGATTAATACTGTTTGAGTAGCACAATCATATTTACTTTCAATTTCCTATATAAAATTCAATATAACCTTTGGTAATCTGTGACTCAGGAAAACAAGAAAGAACACTTAGTGAATGAAAACTAAAATTCTTTTTTTTTAAGTTTATTTGTTTTGAGAGAGAATGAGTGCATGTGCATGAGCAGAGGTGGAAGGGCAGAAAGAGAGGAAGAGAGAGAATCCCAAGCAGGCTCCATGCTGTCAGTGTGGATCCCAATGGGGGTCTTGAACCCATAAACTATGACATCATGACCTGAGCCAAAATCAAAAGTTGGATGCTTAACCGACCAAGTACCCCTACGGTCCTTTTATTTAGAAACAATCCATGTTTTCTTTTTTATACCTCTTTGACATATGATGAACTGGGCACCATCAAGTTTTCTACCAAACCTCTTAGTTGATTGATTTACTCTTGAAAGCTAAGTTTGAAAAGAAACATTGTTTCCAGAGACATAGGTTCTACACTGGTGAACTTTCTTCTGAAGTCTGGGGCTGTTACAACACTCAAAGTCTTCTCTGTGCAGGCATATTTTTCAGTTGGAAAACAGAAACTATAACCTTGCTCCCAGTGATGCATCTGGTTGCTAGACTTCTCAGCTGGGTTTTGGAATGACTATGTTCAAGACACTTCAGGAAACAAACCAGTGACTCAAAAGCATCCCCAGTCCTCTTGGATCTCAAGGGAAAGGCATGAAGAAAAAACTAGAAGGGAAAGGGGAAGAATATTGTATGGAAAACATGCAGTTATCAGCAGTCATGTTTTAGTACCAGTGTTGTTATTACTGGCCATCCTAAGTTAAGCCTTTTAGCTGCTCCTAAAAGAAGGAGGAGGAGGAGACTGGGACTGGGTGATGGTTTGACAGGTTAAAGAGTTTATTTTTATTAGGAAAATTAGAAATGTTGGACTTGGCGGTATTACATACCGAATCAATACTAACAGGAGTTAACTTGCCTATCATCATGAACTATTTAGTGAGTGTGGCCTTTACACTCATACTCGAAGTCCACACTAATGACTTAGTGATTATTTTAATTGATTCTCAATGAACTGTTAACTATCCTGTTGGCATACCAATGAGCAAGAAGCATTGAGAGAGCACTTTCTGTACACTATCTTTGTATCTTTACATCCATAATTCTGAATGGAAACCTGTGAATACGAATAAATATTTCTGTATCCGTTTTTTTTACTAAGATTTATCATTTAACATTTGTGGTGTTCTAAGAAGTCCTAATTTTGATTTGTGTGAGCAGAAGAGAAGATACAATATGGAATCATAGAATCTTGAAGTTGATATAATTTTGCAGAACATGCAGTTTAAGCCCTTATAGAAAACTCACAAACATGTGAACAAAGATATTATACAAGAATGCTCTTAGTTGGAAGTTGTATGACAGCAAAAAATTAGAAACAGCTTTTATGCACACCAACTGGAGAATGGACAAATCAATTGTAACATATTCACATGATGAAATATTATCTAGGAGTTGGGTTCATGAATTATGGCTGCAAGACATCAATATATAGAAATCTCCAAAACCTAATGTTGAATGAAGAAGCGAGCTGCACATGGCTCTATACAGACAGACACTTTTCTAGAAAGCTAAAAACATGAGAAAGGAATACACATGTGTTAAAATTATAGAGACATGTACAGGAATGACAGGATCAACATCAACTTTAGGATGGGGGTTAACTGAGGAGAGTTAGAACAAGCTGTGGAAATCAGAGAAGAAAAGAAACCAGAATCTGGAGAGATTAATCGACTTGTTCAAAAAACACAAAACAGACCAGAAGTGAGTAGGGGGAGCTCAGTGCTTTCCACTACAAACTACTACTCCCCAAACGGACAGCTCCTGAGACTGGCTCTGTTTATTTGTTAGTCTCTTCCTCAGACACGACAGGATAGCCCCCGGGAACTTAACATTATAAGGGACCTGAAAAGGTCTTATCTTCTGCGATTCCTCACTCAGTTTCTGACTTTTCTTCATGTCTGCTAAATGACGAGCCTGCTTTTGTTAAAAACCCACAGGGAAAGGAAAAGTAAGCCTCTGCAAGGAACACCTTCTTAACCTCAAGGAAGACATTTCAGGATATCACAGGAGAAAATCCCCGCTAAACCAAATGCTGTAACTTCTGAAAAAGTCCAGAATTAAGTACCAGCTTCACTTGCCTTCTAAAGTGATTAGATTAGATGAGCTTCGCTTTCGGTGTGGGTTGACGCATTCGGCAGAGACTTGCTGGCATCCTGAGCATGGACTGTGGGCCAGGCACCGTGCCAGATGCTAAGGCACGGAGTGAACAAGGCAGCGTCCTGTGGTCCATGGTACAAATGAATCAAAAAGTGTGAAGGAGGACTGTTTTGTGCCATCCGCCCCTCTGCCCTTCCCTGAGAGATGGATAAAGCTAATGGGGTCCTTCACAGGTGCCTTGAAGCTCCAGTAATCCTGCTCTGAGAAAGATGGCTACGTACTGAGGGGTGGGAAAGAAGATGAAGATACAAGAGCCAGACTGCATTTGTTCGGACTGTTTGAGCTACAGGTGATGGAAACCCAACTGGAAGCTCTACGGGTTCAGAGGATGCCACCCCAAAGGATGCCACTCTCATGTATTACTTTGAATTAAATTTACTTCAGAAACAGTTGGTGCTACAGAATTGTCCAATCACTATGTTGTAGACCTGAGGCTAATAGACATTGTAGGTCAGCTATACTTCAATTAAAAAAAAAAAGGCACAGTTAGTTAGTTCAAGAAGGACCCTCCTTTGTTTCTCTGAAAGCAGGAAACAAATCTCCCACGTGAAAGGTTCCCTCCCTGTACCACCAGAGACAGAGAATTTCATGCTGAGAAGACTGACACAAACCTTATTACGTCTTCACCAATTTACTACCTCTGTGTCTTGTCCATTCTTCAAAAATTTACTGTTTGTCTAAAAGTTATAAAAGCTGTCTTCTTTGGTCATTTCTTTGAGTCTCATATTTTTATGGGGCTCCGATACATATGAAATTCATTTTTTTCCCTCCTGTTAATCTTATGTCAATTTAATTATTAGGCCAGCCAAAGAATGGAGAAGAGAAGAAGGGAAAAGTTTTCTGCCCTGACAGGCCACCAGAAACGGCAGCAGTGTTGAATCTTGAAAGAAGGTCCAAGAACCCAAACACTTGCTAAAGCTCTGTTTCCTCCTCCTCTGCTCTTCTCCTCCTGAGCCTGATGTACCTCCAGGGAGCCTTCCAGAAGCCTTGAGCTGGGGCAGCCTGCAGGGGCAGCTGAATGATGCCCACTTACTGGTTAAGCCCTCCCTGATTGCTCGTTAACCACTCTCCTCTCTCTCTCTGCAGATCTACCTTCCTCCCCAGAGACAGAGAAGATGGATCACCTCCTTGACGAGACATCACTCACGTCACCACCTGCCTGACCTGTTACAAGATTTAAACTGTCGTGTAATTTGTTCCTCATTATGGGCAGATGCATCCTCACCTCCTCACCTTTGGCAGAGCTTGGAGGAGGGGCTGGGAAGGAAGTGACAAAGTCAGGACATGATCGCCTTCCAGGGTGGCCCTTTCTGCCTTCTCTGGGCCCTCAGAAGCTGCAGGGAGAAATTGGTTTCCAGCAGCAGGGGCACCTGAGCTGGGGTTGGGACCTGGCCATAGACTCAGAGAGGGGACTGATTGATTGGGTGTGGTATGGAGGCTGTGAGCAGAGCTCAGCTCTCTGCTTCAGTGGATATTTTTAACTTTTTTTTTAAGGTTTATTCATTTTTCAGAGACAGAGACAGAGCGTGAGTGGGGGAGGAGCAGAGAGAGAGGGAGATACAGAATCCGAAGCAGGCTTCAGGCTCTGAGCTGTTAACACAGAGCCCGAGGCCGGGCTTGAACTCACAGACTGTGAGATCATGACCTGAGCCGAAGTTGGACGCTCAACCGACAGAGCCACCCAGGTGTCCCTGGATTTTTTCTTTAAAGTCACAGCTTTCCAGCCTAGTATCTGCAGCTCCTCTGGCTCATGTGGTAGGAAACAGCCACATACTGTTCTGAGTTTTGGACCATCTTGTTAGGCACTTGAGTCCATTTTCCTGGTATTGAAAACCAAAATCCCAAGAAAGGGAATCATTGGCCAACCTTGCATTGACTATCGATTCCTTAGATTGGTGACTCACTGTCACCACAATGTGTGGTGTACTATGGAAGACAGGCCTAGTGTTGGCCAGGTGCCTGCCAACAGACCAAATGAAGCCTTCCATTGTAATATGGTGGTTGCTGCTACAATTCTAGTTTCTGCTACAATTTAGAGAGTGTTGGAGAGGAAATGGAGCACCCAAAAGAAATGGAAGCAGGGGCAGCCCCCTGAAGAAGGGTGAGTGCTGAGCTAAAGCAATAGCTAAAGCAGTAGCATTATTGTTTATGGGTGCTGAAAACATATTTGGAAACAGATGTATTCAACGAATTACTAGAGTTTTAAAAATCTATGTTGATTGGATTGACACTGTAGCAAAGCTTGGCCACTGAATATTCTTCAGTTTCAGAAAATTTTAAGCAAATTTGACATCCATTTTCCCTTCATTTCTAGTAGTATGGCTTCCGAGGTATGGGGCAAAAGGAGGGGACAGCCCCCAGGAATACAGAAGACTCAGAAGGCTGGGGAAGACTGGCCAGGCAAAGTGCACTGGGAGAAGCAGGTGGCAGGTGGCTGGGTGAGTAAGAATAACACTGAATTTGGAAGGCACTGGAGGTACATAGTGAAGTGAGGACTAGAGTCAGGACCTGGAAGTTGGGGGTATGGGGTGGAGGACAGGGTGGAGACACACTGGTGACCAATGTATAAGTTCCCTGCCCTTGGGAAGCTTATATTTTATTAAGAGAGACAGACTCTATGTAAATAAACATAAAGAATGATTGCAGATGGGAATAAGGGCTGTGAAGTAAAATTAGGAAATAATAAACCAGGTTGTGGGAGAGAAACCATCAGAGAATATGTATTTTACACAGGATGTTGAGGGAAGGTGATATTTAAACTGTACCCTGAATGATAAGGAAAGCAGAAATGGAAACAACCAAGGAAAACACATTTTAGGAAGAGAGAACAGCTAACTCAAAGGTCCTGAGATGGGCAAAAATCGCATAAAAGAAAACAGGATATACCTGTATCCAGAGGTGGCCAGAGGGAGGATGTGCCCATTTGATTAAAAAAAAAATGGTTGCCATGCTCATCAATCTTGGAGGAAGTAACTCAAATGAGTGATTTTTTTTGGAGAAAAGCAATTTTTATTTTCCTGAGCATGTGATCGATTGTAAGCATAAAGTCCTTCCATGTTATGAGTGGCTTTGCTCCAGTTCCGGTATACAAAGATCCCCTGGGAGAAAACAGAATTTCAATAGAGCAACATCACAATCAGCATGAACAGCTTGATTTTGGAAGGAAAGGATATACTTTCTCATCAGAGAGGCTCAAGAGAAAAGAATTATGTCAATCCAGTCTAGTTGCAAAACTTCATATGCCACAAAATATACTTAGGTTGAAAAAAAAAAAAGCAAGATGAAATCTCCTTAGAAATACCAAAGCATGAGGCCGGTGTGCTTATGAGGTCCTGAAGCAATTGTCTGAGAAAAAGCAATAAGGTGGCTTTACTTTGCCTGAAATCAGAAGCTTGTAGCTACTGTGTTTCACTTTCATACACACCTATGAGGATTAAAATATACCCTGGGCCTAATGATGTTTATCACGAATTAGCAGAAGAAAATATTAAAAGTAGCTCTCTGTTTTGGCTATGCTGCCTTTGATAAGAGCATGTAGGATCTGAATAGAATCCTGACCTGCAGGAAGTTCACGTCACTGACCAAAAAGAACATACGTTTCTGGCTAAGTATGTTGCTTATCAGTCCTACAGAGCCTGGATTGGAGAGAGTGGGTTTTGAGAAGGTGGGATTATGGCTATATGGTTCTTTCTTTTCTATGCCAGCTATGGTAATTCATATGTTAGCTATGAAAATTCTTAGCTTAGACGCTAATGTGGAACCCTAAACTAAATGCAGATGTCACTACTTCTCGAAAATCAGAAAGAAACTAGTAGGAATCAGGAAAAAATGTCTACTTAAAAGTATGAACGAAAAGTCAAAGAAGTTTCTGTTTAAGGCAAACATGTAAAAATGCTACCAGTAAAGAGCCAAAACATTACTGGTCTTGCCGAAGTCATCTTGAAAAAGAAAAGCAAGGATTCCTGGGTGGCTCAGTTGGTTCAGCATCTGACTCCTGGTTTTGGTCATGTCATGTTCTCACAGTTCATGGGTTCAAACCCCACGGTGGACTCTGTGCTGATAGTGCAGAGTCTGCTTGGGATTATCTCTCGCTCTCTGCCCCTCCCCCACTTGCACCGTCTCTGTTTCTCTCAAAGTAAATAAACAAACTTTAAAAAAAAAAAAAAAGAAAAGAAAATCCGAAGGCATCATGTTCCCTGATTTCAAATTACATTACAAAGCTAAAGTAATTAAAAAAGTATAGTATTGGCATAAAACAGACAGACACATCGGTCAATCGAACAGAATAAGAGAGCCCAGATATAAACCCACACTTACATGGTCAATTAATTTACAACAAAAGAGGCAAGAATATACAATGGGAAAAAGATAGTCTCTTCAACAAATAGTGTTGGGAAAACTGGACGGCTATTTGCAAAAGAATGAAACTGGACCACTACCTTACACCATACACAAAGATCAAGTCAAAATGGATTAAAGACCTAACTAAATATGAGTCCTGAACCCATAAAACTAGAAGAAAACATAGGATGGTGAGCTCCTTGACATAGGTCTTGGATGATTTTTTAAATCTAACACCGAAAGCAAAACAAGTGGGACTACAAACTTAAAAGCTTCTGTACAGAGAAGGAAACCATCGACCAAATGAAAAGGCAACCTACTGAGTAGAGAAAATATTTTCAAATCATATATCTGATAAAAGGCTAATAGCCAAAATAAATAAAGAACCCAAACAACTTAATAGCAAAAAGCAAACAATCCAATTAAACAAATGGGAAGATCTGAAGACACATTTTTCCAAAGAATACACACGAGTGGCCTCCAGACACATGAAGAGACGCTCGCCATCCCTCATCATTGGGGAAATGCAAATCAAAACCACAGTGAGATATCATCTCATACATGTTGGAATGGCTATTTATCAAAAAAATCTAGAAATAACAAGATTTGGCAAGGACAGGGAGGTGAGGGAACCCTTGTTCACTATTTGCAGGAATATAAACTGGTGCAGCCACTATAGAAAACGGTATGGAAGTTCCTCAAAAAATTAAAAATAGAACTACCATATTATCCAGCAATTCTACTTCTGAGTATGTATCCAAAGAAAAAGAAAACACTGGTTCAAAAAGATACATGTATCCCCATGTCCACTGCAGCATTGTTTACAAGAGTCAAGATACGGAAATAACCTAAGTGTCCACTGATGAATGAATAAACGATGTTACTCAGCGATAAAAAAGAATGCAATCTTGCCACTTGCAATATGGGTGGACTTTGAAGACATTAAGCAAATGAAATAAGGCAGACAGAGACAGGCTAATACTGCATGATCTCTCTTACGTGTGGAATCTAAAAAAACAAAAACAAAAACAAAACAAAACCCAAAGCTCACAGATACAGAGAATAGACTGGTAGTTGCCACAGATGGGGTGGGGAGCTGGGAGAGAAAAGAGTGAACTGTCTTTGTTTTTTATTTTCTTTTTAGTTTAAATAAATTGATTTTAAAAAATGGCCTTAAATAAAAATGCTCAGAAGTTGTTTAGGTAGATTTTTACAGTGTCGAATAAATGCAGGGAACATTTTTAGTTTGGAATAGATGAGACTAAATTTGATTCTGGAAAATCTCAAGAAAAGAAATAACATAAGCTATTTGGGGGGATGCGTTTGAGTTTACTACTTTGCATATTTAAAATATGTGTATATTATTTTACCACTTGATAGGGGATTTTATTAGAGATATATGTTTCTTTTTTTTTTAATGTTTATCTATTTTGAGAAAGAGAGACATAGTGTGAGCAGGGGAGGGGCAGAGCAAGAGGGAGACATAGACTCTGAAGCAGGCTCCAGGCACTGAGCTGTCCACACAGAGCCCAGTGCAGGGCTCCAGCTTATGGACCACGGCGAGATCATGACCTGAGCTGAAGTCAGATGCTTAACCAACTGAGCCACCCAGGCGCCCCAGAGATATATATTTCTAACACAGGTTTCATAGTAAATGTTAATGATTCAGAGGAGAGAGACCCAGATCATCTTCTCATGAAATGGTTGAAAAAGCTGAAGTTTCCTTTCCTGTAAAAGTGATCTGGCCATGCAATGGAAGAAGAGTGAGCCTCATTCAATGCCAGGGTTACAGCTAGGATGAGTAAGCATCATTTAAAGATGCTAGTTGTGGCTTAAAATATGGAACTTTCTAAGGAGGTGGCTATAAAGTTGAGTGGATGCCTTGAGGAGCAGTGGATCCTTTGTCCCCAGAAATATTCGAACACAGTCTATGTAGTCATTTGGCTGGATGTCGAAAAACCAAAAGGAGCATTATGTACCCACCCATATGACACTACTATTGAACACCCCCTACACATGTTCCAAGCTACGGAATGGGGACACCGAGGTGAGTGAGACAGGCAGGGTCTCTGTTTTCACTGAGCTTGTATAATAAACAAGTGAACAAATAATAAAATGAGGCAATTTCTGATTATGATCACTTCTGTGGTGGGAATGAATAAGATGGGGGTCTGGCTGATTGGCTCTGGGGCTGTTTGGTTGATTGGCTGCTTCGATCCAGCAGGTGACAAGTGAACTAAGCCAGACAGGTGAAAGCTGGGAGAAGAGCATCCCAGCTTCTTTCATGGTGAGAACGCTGAATCAGCAAAGGGTTTGGTTTGCTGGAAGATGACTTCCTGGCGAAGTCAGGAAATGCCTTGAGGGAGGGTGAGCCAGTGGAGGCAGACAGAGGTTACACCCCACACAGCTTTGTGGGACCCAGGGAGAAGTCTTTGTGGAAAAGAATGAGATATAACTGAAACATTTTAAACAGGAGAGTGATGTGATCGATTTATAGATTTTTAAAAATAGATGGTGTGCAAGATAATCTATACATTCTTTTCTAAAGCTGAGATTTTGACCCTGATATGATAGGTCCTAACCGTGTCTTATTGCACATACATATAAAACAAGTATGTACCATGCCTTTTGGTATTTGTCCTATTTTGCACTAACATTCTATTTAGAGGAAGATGGCATCAAATTGCAAATTTCAACAGTAGCTGGGGAAAAAATCCTCCATTCTTGTGATTTATCCTGAAGCGGCCTTCATCATTACTGCGTCTGTCCCGTAGATATATCCGTTCTGTGTTCTGCTTTGCTCCTCTAGGCTGCTACCCCTACCACCCCGCCTACAGAACCCCCACTGCTTCTGTCAGGCCAGCAATCGCATCACTGACAATCGATCGGACTCTTTCTCCTGGTCCCAGCTCATTTTTGTGCCTCATAACGGAGGGCCTGTCTCTCTTCTGTCACAATGGACTGTCCTTTTGTACCAGCACCTTGGCCTGAACTCAAGGCCATTTTCTTCCTTAGAGTCCATGAGACTATGGTCTCCTTGAGAACAGGGATTATAGCTGGTTCCTTACTATAGCTCGGTGTTCACCAGTTTTGGCACGGTCAGTTGTTCAATCTCAAAAAACTGCTGTTCAATGAATGGATAGCCTGACCTTGGAGGCACCCTGCATAGACCAGAGATCCTTCTGGACACAGACTCTCCTCTCTGCACTCAACCTGATCATCCTTTCAATTCCTCTACTGTGAAACATGCTGGCTTTGTGCCAGTTAGCCTCTCCTATTTTAACTGGAACTGGAATTGAGACCCTCCCCCTTTTTTTTTCTCTTAATCAGGCAAGGCACAAGCTTAAGATTGTTTTCCTGAATTGTGGCTGAGTCTTAATTGTGATAACTCAGAAAAAAGCTAGTCCATAGATGCTCTATATCGTTTCCAGAATATTAATAACGGTTCACCTTCGTGGTTCACTACTACTTGCCAGGCGCCATGCTAAGTTTCTTTTAATCCCCCTGCCGCCCTACATGGAAAACACTATTATTCCCATTTCATGGATGAGGAAATTGTGTCATCCAGAGGCTAAGTGATTTGCCCAGGGTCACACGGCTAACAAGTAGATCTGAAATTTTCAAAATTCTTCTAAATATGAATATTGCACTCTTAACAACTAGGGAAAAAATTTTAAAAAATAAAATTCATAATAGTACATCCACAGTAGCATAAAGAAATGCATCATTTAATTGGTATGTTATTGAAAAGTGGGTGTTCTGGAACTGTCTGTTGTATAATTGGATAGACTTACTTTGTCACACATTTTCCTCTTCACTTCCAAAAAAATTTTGTCTTTCATAATCTTTACTAGTATATCAGAGCATATTTAAGATTTTTTTTTGGTAATTTTAAAGCATTTTATTTTAACAGAAGAACCCAGGAAACCTAGAAAGCTTAGAAAGTATTTCATATCTTATTATATTTTCAAGGATTCAAATAAGGGGTATGAAAAGAACCTAAGAGTTGTCATACACAACTGAAATGGATACAAGATCAAAACTGTTCAGAGTTTTAAAATCTGCTCTACTTATAGAAGGTTTCAGGAACCAAAATAAACTCGTCTTCTGCAGTTCTTTGAGTGACAGTTCTAAAATGTCCAAAAGACAAAATTCTCATTTTTAACTTCACATCAAAGCACGACATTCAGATATTTTCCGTTTTAAAAAGAAACTGCTTCTAAAAATGCCTGATGCTACTGATGTTATTTAACACACATATAAAATACGCATGCACCGCTCTACCTGGAAAACTACAGAGAGACGACCCAGGGCACTCGCCTGGTTAAAGGCAAACTCCACATGGAAGTCTTATTGAAACATAAGAAAACGTTTCTTCAGTAAGATACTTATCTACAGGAATCCAGGTTCCAACATTCATACTCACTGTCATGAGTAGATTGTGAAATATTACCCAATCCATTTACGACATATAGAGAGAGAATCGGAGAAAGTACTAGCAAATTACAAATAATGTTTAAGAGAATAAATATTTATTATTATTTATTATACTATAAGCCCATCTTAACTGGGCAAAATAATTTCCCAACTTGGAGAAGTTATGAACTCAACTAAGAATCCAATTTGTGAATAGCTCAGGTTTACAAATCAGAGATTTGATAACATCTGTACTGACACTACAGCATTTATTACATTGTTTATCTTATCTGCCTTTTTGGTTAGGAAGTCCTTTTAGGGAACATAAGAAGCAGGAAAGTCTGGGCAAGAGTCTTACTTTGAAAACTCTAACCTTTGGGCAAGTCACTTCGTTTCTGGGTCTCAGTTAACCCATCTGTACACTAGGGGGTAATAATACTCACCTTTCCACCACGCACACAGACTCAAGGTGTTGGGGAAGGGCATGGACTTCGGAGAGGCACAAATGCCTCTATGCCTAGATCTGCACATGTGAGGTCTGGGGTAAATTCCTCATCTACCTAAGCCTCAGTTTCCTCACCTATAAACTTACAATATCGCACCTAGGAAGATTCCATTAGGATTAGAGAAGATACATGTAAACATCTGGCATTTAGTAAGCTTTCAATAAATGGTGGCTATTGATGCTTATGGCCTATTTTGTATACTTCAGCATATTTGTAAGGTATTATTACATGACCGGCTTCTTCAGAAATCATGTAGTTTCTTACCTGATACACTAACTATAACATTTCTCCCACGGTCTATATATACGAGTATATTTTCTTATATGGATCGGAGCCTCATTGCGATACTTGCCTTGTGAAATTTGTTAGGTGACTATGAAATAAGCAAACCTCCCCAAAATAAGATCTCTGATTCTTACTCCATTGCTGTGTTCCAGTCTGTAGTCTGCAATGACTTTTCAATCGATTCATTCATCTTTTTATCACTCATTCAACAAACACCTACCAAGGGCTTAGAAAATCTATACTGCAGGAGAAATTAGCCTCTATATTTTATCAAGATGGTTTCATAAAATATTATAAGTTATGATGAATTATTACAGTAATATCAAAAACTTAGGAAATATTACAGTTCATGTAACTTATAATGGAAATTAGGAATAAGTTTTGACAGGGGTGTCTGAGTGACTTAGTTGGTTAAGCACCCAACTTTGGCTCAGGTTCTGATCTCACAGTTCGTGGGTGAGAGCTCCGTGTCAGGCTCTGTGCTGACAGCTCAGAGCCTGGAGCCTACTTCGGATTCTGTGTGTGTCTCTCTCCTCTCACTCTGCCCCTCCCTTGCTCACTGAGCTCTGTCTCTGACTCAAAAATAAATAAACATTAAAAAAAAAGTTTTGATAATGTTACATCGTCTCTAGAAAATAATTATATGCAAATTCTTTCCACAAGAGTTACTATACAAATTAAATAAATCCAAAATATATAAGGTGATAATCCAAGGAAGGGGATTTAGAAATGGAAACGACTTTAAAAAGTATCATGTTTGTGACTCAGTATTGAATTCTCTTTCAGAGCAGATTTTTAAGGGCTTTATATCTAGAATGATTTAAAAATAGGCACAATTGAAACAATTAAGAAATTGTTCTGCTTTTACTTTATTTTCCTTAGCAACCATAAGCCATAGTTTATTTCTACTCATGGAAAACAACAGAATTTCAGAACATCTATATGTATATATTTCTGTAATGTTCCAAGTCAATCATCATAAACAATCCATTTTAACAGTGATTGAGTGTTCTCAATGTGCAGCAATGGCAAATTGGAATAATGAAAGTACCAGTTTAGCAGGGATTGGCAAACTACTGCACGTGGTCCAAATCCAGCCTTATATTTGTTTTTGTAAATAAAGTTTCATTGGAGCACAGCCTGGTGCGTTGGTTTACGTATAGTGTACGGCTGCTCACGTGATACACTGGCAGGGTTGAGTAGTTCTGATAGAAATGGCAGGGCCTACAAAGACTAATATATTTTCTATGCAGTCTTTTACAGAGAAGGTTTGTGAACTCCTGTTTTATAGTAAAGATATTAAAGAATTCATGTGCCAATTTTGAGTACTGACACAAAAAATAAGAAGGAACTAAAAGAGTTATTTAGCTGTATATTTAGCTTTATTGGGCTCGTGCTCAATGGTTAGGCCACACCAGAGGTAGGACCCATGCTACACACTTAAAAAAAATTTTTTTTAAGTTTATTTACTTTGAAAGAGAGTCAGAGAGAGAGAGAGAGAGAGAGAGCAGGGGAGGGGCAAAGAGAGAGGGAGAAAGAGAATCCCAAGCAGGCTCCATACTGTCAGTGCAGAGCCCAATGCAGGGCTGGAACTCATGAAACAGTGAGATCATGACCTGAGCCAAAACCAAGATCAGATGCTTCACCGACTGAGCCACCCAGGTGCCCCTACACATTTGAGCAGACAAATTCTCCACAAGCAGTCCTTATTCGGCTAAAGGGCCATGCTGTTCCCCACTGATGCAATAAAACTTCCAAATGTTATCCCAAGCCCCGCAGCAAATGCCCACCAGAATTGCAGAATTATCCTCTCTTTTAGGAGCTGGGGATTTTAATTTGTGTCTAATTTTTGTTGTTGTTGGGAATAATGTGATCTTCTATGTAGTTCTGGAGACATCACAGCTTATTTAATTGAAAATAGCCATTATAATTAAAAGAGGGGAAAAGGTCGATGTGTTACCTGTATGTTGCTCTTCAATCCAGACTTGCAAATACATGAACAGGAGTAGCCCTGCTACTCCAAATATCAGCACCGAGAGGAAGACTTGTTTGGGGTTCATGACCATTTCAGATGTCTGCATTTCTCCTCATTTCTGAAGACCACATTATTTGCTTTTCGATAGAGCTTTGATCCTTTCTTGTTCTATTAGGTGCTCGTTCCACGAAGTAACCTAGAATTATTAAAAACCCACATTGTACCTTACTGGTGACATGTCTTCCCAAACACAGCATAAACATGCAGCATATCAATGGCAGTGTGGACTCGTGTGAACATAACAGTCAGAAGACAGAAGAGGTGGTAGGAGATTGTCCCTAAAAATGGCAATTTTCTATTGAAAAGCTTTATTGTATCTAAGGAATCTAAGGAATTCGCTATATCCTACAGTTAATAAGTAACACTTTCACATTTAATTAGGTGTAGTATAGACAAGCTTAAACCACCTTATATTATAAAGAGTAAAGCAGGTTCAGGTAACCTTAAGAGGATTGTGAGGGGAAAGTAGACTATCAGGATACAGTATTGAAGGAATTTTGAAAAACATGTTCATAGAATAAAGGGGAAAATATCACTGCGTGTCTGAAAAATACATTAAGTTCAAAAATGGAAGGTTCAATCTATCATTCCCCTTTCATGTAAAAGTAATAGACTTCTCCAACTGAAAGGTACATTAAAAAACCCTCAAATGCCTAAACAAATAAATACTAAAAGGTCAGAGTTAAAAGGCTTCTCGCACAATAACACGGGAGTACAGAAGTGTACCTCAGGTTACAGCAATGCACCTCTGTACTGAAAAGTTACTTTATGAAGAGAAATATTGAAATGACTTTGCTTTAGAACAATCTCATTTAGTGTAATCTTAACATTTTACTTTTTGTAAGTCGCATCCACGTTTGAGAATCTAACAAAAATGCAAACCCTCCTTTTAGACAAATATCAACCCACACACGATCTTGAATCAATATCGGGATGCTTCAAAGGAAGATGCTCTGCTCCCCACGAACTGCCACGCAAATATGCTGCAGCCTGCATGGTGCGCTCACATAGTCCAGCTAATGAGGTCAAGGTCACAGCTTTGTGTCCAATGCTGGCCAAAACCATGGCTCTGTTCCTTGGCTACAGACCACACCCCCTCTTTAGATGAGTTGAATGTTTCCTTACTGTGAGGACATCACACACACTGCTGTGTCTAAAATTCATCTCTCTTTTTTCTCTAAGTATGTCTCAAAAACTCCTGGGAGAATATTGATTTAGCCTTTTTGAAGAGGTGTTTGGTGAGATGCAAGGTAAAAATTAAAAGCCTGCTGCTGAAAATTGTTGGCTGGTTAAAAGATAATATTGAGCTGTTCTTGGCAAAACCAGTTTTCATGTAAATGGTGGGCTTCCAAGGTAACCTATGAGATCTGCATTTTAAGGAAAGGTGGTAGAGTGATTTCCTGATTAGAAAAAAGAAATCCAATAAATACTTAAAAGCGTTTATGCAGAACAACAAAAAGTTGTTTTATAAATGCATTTTTTCTTTATATTTTAATTATTACCCAGAACAGTCCAGAGTAAAAGCGGTGGTTGCAAACATTACCTAAGGAGATTTCTAGAATCCATATTTCTGAGTCCCCTCAGTAAAGGGCAACTGCTAATATTTTCATGAGGGCTCTTGAGGATTTCAAGCACTTTCTTGATTTTGATAGTAGAGTAAGTTTTTAAATAAGTAGAACTGAGAGTATCATCACACAGCTATTTGATGGGTGGTATTTTGCTCTTACATTGATTCAAAACTAAAATCTTATGGGCTTTCCAAACATGTGCAGCGAAGAACAGTTCCCGAGGGAGATTTGCAATTTGAGGTGTTCCAAGATTGAATCCCTCAAGGAAAGCAACCAAGAGAAGCCAGCTTTCTCTTGTCTCGATGCTGCAGTTAAACAATGAACAGACATAATTCCTGGGTGCATGAGAAGATTTCGGATAGGAGGAAACCAGTTAAACAAAATCTAGCACTAACAGAGAAATAGCTGTTTACAAGAAGAAAGAGACTTTCACAATCTGTCTACATAATTAAAACTTATCTCAGAAGAAAGAGGATAGAAGAAAACGCATAAATCAGAACAGAGCCACAAACCTGTGGGAACAGTAGATGAGAAAGCCAAAAGAGGTAGTCCTTGAGGGTTTGCAGAGGAAAATTATTACCTAGGACGCTGGAAAGAGATGAAGAATTTGCCCTTCCTTTCTTCGGGAGACGTTGCTCTACTCTGACATACCCTCCTGGGTAAGAAGTCAGGAGAAAACCCATAATTGTTATTATGGCAGATGTGAGTAGGATTGAGTGATTAAAGCCACAAGGCAGAAAGGCAATCTGGTGTAAAACGAAGAGATATGTTTGATTTTCTCCCATCTCAGTCCATTAACCCAATGTTGGCATTAGGAAATGGCTCTCATTAAACAAAGGTGAGGCGGGAGGAGCAGCAGTATTGCTTTAAGCAAACTGAAGGTCAGTTGTGATGGGAAAACACACCTATTTGGAGATCATACATCTACCTCTATGCCTGCAGGAAAAGTGCAGACTACTGGAGATTGAAATTACTTGGAATAATGCTATTTTATGTACAAGCGTTATACAACATTTCCACGGTCAAAGGCTTCCTGTATTTCATACAACTCCTTCCTCTCCTCAGTCACATAAACACGGTACCTTGACCCTACCAGGTACTCAACAGTGTGGGTTGCACAGAACTGAATGTGGAGCTCCAATAACAAAATACATGTAAATTAACTAATTTTCTAGTTGTACTTGGAAATCCTCAAGTCATATTTAGAATCCTAGAAGAGGAATTATGTGACTTTGTTAAAAAATACGTCTTTATTTTTATTTGCAAATCCTATTGATTTGTCTCCAACGAATATAAAAAGATACATAAAAATAATTGCTTCACTATATTATCTCTTTTCCAACACTTTAAAAGATTACTCTTTTAAGATGCGCAATATCACTAATCATCAGGGAAATGCAAATCAAAACCACAGTGGGATATCTCCTCAAGCCTGTTCGAATGGCCACCCTGAAAAAGACAAGAGACCACCAGTACCGGCGTAGATGTGGAGAAAAGGGATTGCTTGTGTACTATTGGGGGATTATAAACTGGCGCAGCCACTTACGGAAAACCGCATGGAGGGTCCTCAAAAAATTAAAAACAGAACTACCATATGATCCCACAATTCCACTACTGGGTATTTATCTGGAGGAAATGAAAACACTATGTTGAAGAGATATCTGCACCCCCATGTTCACAGCAGCCTTATTTACAATAGCTAAGACACGGAAATAACCTATGTGTCCATCGACGGATGAACGGATCAAGAATATTACTCAGTGTGGTTTTATTATTCTTAAGGTGCTGAGCATATTAAACTTACACAGGGCTGTATGTCAGGTATATCTCAATAAAATGGGAAAAATTATTTTAAATAACCCTAGTTACCAACAGAAGCATTTTGGGACTTCAGCATACCAATACTAGACAGAGGCAATTTATTTACAAGGAAATTATGAGTTATCCAGTTGGGCAGAAGTGTATGATTTTAAGGAGAGAGTTATGAAGTTTAGAAAGCCTGGTTTGGAACAAACGATGCAATTTGGTGTAGAAGAACTGAGTCAGGAGATTGTCCTCATCCTCCACCTTTGCAGGACATCAGCAGTCCTTGCCATTCTCTCTCTCTTTCTCGTACTTTGAACAAATAAGAGACCTTCGGGGAAGAACTTCCTCGATTTACCCCCTGCCCTCACAAAGTTTTACTATCATCTGTCCCCGCCCACACTTCTTTGCCTGGATCTCTTCCAGGTTCCCATGAAACTCAACTCCATCAATACCACCCCAGCGTGGGTGCTTTCCTGAACCTCTGCCCTCAGTGACTTCCTCTCTAACCCCTCTTACAACTGCCCTATTGCTGTCATTCCCTGACAGAACCTCAGGTGCCTATCTCCCAGCCATCTCTCCACTCACAGGTGCCCAGGAAGCAGAAGATGTGACGAGGCTCATGAATTATAAAGGAACCGAAATTTTATAATTGCTTGGGTTTTACTTTATTTTGTTTTTTCCTATTCTAGTTCTATCTTCTATGAATTTCCTCTCTGTATCTCTTCCCCATTTTTTCTTATTGATATGTAGTTCCTTATGTGTTTTGGATGACAAGTCTTTGTCAGTTATAGACATTAAAAATCTTCCTATCTGTGACTTTTCTTTCCTTCCGTCCTCCCCGCTCCTTTCCTTTGCTGGTGGTGTAGTTGTCCTATTATGCAAAAGTTTTAAATCAAATTTTGTCATTCTCTTCTTCTTGATATGTCAGTTAGGGTCTTGAAAGAAAGCACAGGATACACTGAAGCTCATGAAATGGAGGAGAGGCTAGTAATGGGATAATTTCTAAAGACTAATCAGGGTTTTGGGAAACCAACAAAGGATGGAGTAGTTCCTAACGGTGGGTAATAGCAACCACTCCTAGAAGTGAAGACAGGAAGTAGAGAGGTATTCTTGGACCCTGGAGAGGGGCTGGAAGGAGAGAGATGGCTGATTAGAGCTGTCATTTATTGCATAGGGACACAGATAACACGCCATAGTGGGGTTTTAAGGGAACCAGAATTACTAACCTATCCTCAATTTCCTCCTGTCCTTACCCTGTCAGTGACTCCCATTTGGCAGACCCAACTGAGAGCCTGAGGAGATCCTGCTATTTAGGACAACACGGATGAAACCTGAGGGCATGATGCTAAATGAAATAAGTCAGACAGAGAAGGGCAAATACTGTATGACTTCATTCATAATGGAACCTAAATGAGCCCCCCAAACCCACAAAGGGAGACTTGTTAGGAGGCACATTCTGGTGAGCTTCGCAATCACAAAGCAGGGTAGAGCATAGAAGAGATGAGAGATACCAAGTTTGTGTTCTCTATGAATTTTCCAAGATAATATTTCTTATCTTCAAATATTTAAATTATCCGTCTACATTTCCTTTCAAAAGTTTTAAAGTTCTGCTCTTCGTATTTAGTACTTGAATCCACCTGGAATTTATTTTGCATACGTTGTAAGGTATCCATTCTGTATGAATAACAATTGTCCAACTCTGTTCATTGAGTAGGTTACCATTTCACTACTGATTTAAAACAATTTTTTTAATGTTTATTTTTGAGAGAGAGACAGAGACAGTGAGTTGGGGAGGGGCAGAGAGAGAGGGAGACAATCCAAAGCAGGTTCCAGGCTCTGAGCTGTCAGCACAGAGCCCAACATGGGGCTCGAACTCACAAACCCGCAAGATCATGACCTGAGCCGAAGTCGGATGCTTAAGCAACTGAGCCACCCAGGCGCCCCTGCGCTACTGATTTTTAATGCTGATTTTGTTATATTTCAAATTCTTATGTATGTCTGTTACTGCTTCTAGATACTATTCTGTTCTATTGGCCAATGTCATACTTTTGTACAAACATCTGGGCCTATCTTTGAGGGACGGAAAATGAATCTGTTTATTGATTTAATTTGCTAATAGTTATTTGTTTATTCATTCTACTTTTTTGTCTCAGCGTTAGGAAATTATACTGCCCACACAATTATCATGTCCTTTTGTTTTCCAAGTGTATCAGTATAAAGCTGTTCATGAGATTTTCTGATGATTTTTTAAAGATCTTTCATAGCTCTAGGTGTAGTCACCTTTCCATCCCCAATGTTATGTGTTTGTGCCCTTTCTCTTTGATCATTCTTGCTAGAGATATGTCTGTTTTATTTAAAAGTATATTGTAATTCCTGTCTCCCCCGACCCCCGTCTTTTTGTTGTTGTTGTTGTTGTTACTTTGTTCTCTATTTCACTGATTTCTTCTCTTATGTTTCTTTCTTTCTTTATTCTATTTCTTTTCTTTAGGGATATCTGGTGTTTTTTTTTTTCAGTCTTTTAGTTGAAAATTAGTTCATGTATTTTTGATCTCTCTGTTTCATAAAACACATTTATATAAGGCCACAAATTTCCTCCAAAACTATAAACCACACTTTTAGGTGTAGTATTTTCATTGTCATTCAGTTCTAAATATTTTGTAATTTAAATTGATTTTATACCCTTTTTTAATGCTTTTTCTTCTCCTTATGCTAGACTTATAGTTTTCCTAAAGTTATCTAATTTTCTTTGCTCCTTTCTGCTTTCTTTGAATCCATAGATTTTATTATTATTAGCTAAGCAGTTAGAAAATAAAACTTTCTTAGGTATGAATTTTTCTAACAAAGCTTATAGCTTTTACAGGACCTTTAGCATGTTTTAAATAGACACTAAATTATTTCCTCACCCTGATTATGTTTGAGATTTTTTATTTAAATTTACTATTTAAAAGAAATATTTATTAATTATTAAATAATTGGAGTTGCTGGTATTCTACCAATTTCTGTGTTCAGTGTTAATTTTTGAAAGCTATATTTTCTTTCATTTTCTTTCTTACTGAACTACAGCCTTAAATATTTTTCTAGTGAACACCTGAGAATTACATTATCTTAGATTTTGTATGTATAAAATTATCTTATTTTTGTGCTCATTCTGGAATAGATGGTATGGTTAAATATGAATTGGGGTTAAAACTATTTTCTCTCAGCACTCTGAAAATTAATAACCATTCTTTTTCTTTCTAAGCTGTAATCTGGGTTAATTTTTCTGAGCTATTTTTCTAATTTACCAATCTCTCTATTTTTGTCTATGCTAGTGTGTATTCTGCCTATTGTATTCTTTCCAACACTGTATACTTTTAGAGGATCCTAATTTCTCCTTCTTCATATCCATTTGTTCTTGTTTCATTTTGTTAGCTAGGATGCAACAGGAAGTTATGCAAATCAGAGGGTGAAAGCTATTGACAGAAGAGAGGAGGAGAAAGGGCAAAGGCAGGGAAGGAATGTGTTTTGTTTTGCAGAACCAAAGTTTCAGCCAAGGAGACCCCAAACTTGGTGTTACACCTCATAGTCCCTTGCTAGGTGTGTCTCGTCTTATAGTTCTTAAATGAGCCAGTTTTAGCTATATTGGAGCTGAAATCCCCCTGAGTTGCCCCGAAGTTACCTTTAGCTCATTACAATACTAAGATCTCCTCCAATGCGGCAAGTTTTCCATCATTTTTTGAACACATGATGCAGGTGCTAGCATGCCTACACGCTAGGCAATTGCAATTGAACTGAAGTGTTTATGTAAGCTCCCTCTGTTCCCTAATACACTGAATAAAATCATCCTGTACTAACCCCATGGGGAGGCAGTGCTTTGAGAAAAATCTCCCCATCTCTTTACTTGTAACAAATAATCAAAAAGTTCTTTGCTTTCTACACTTCCTTGGGTTGTGTTCAATTTGGTGCACCCCAAGTGGCGAACCCCTTGAGTTTGGTTACAATTTTTCTCTGCTTTTCAAGTTTGGGATATTTTGTTTGTAATAGAAAATATATATTTGGTCTTCCTCTCTGTCTCTCACACAGAGCTCCTAAACCCCTGGACTTTTCCTCAGTGATAAGTGACAAAAAGTGTCTTTTGTTATGTTAACAAGGTGACTTTTGCAGAGCACACAGGTGGGTGCTGGTTGCCAAGGGAACCAACCTTGACAGAGATCTGGAACTCTGAGTCCCAACCCCTGACCCCTGGAGACAGGTGAGGTGCTAGGGTTGAATCAATCACCAATGGCCGATGATCTAATTAATTGCGCCTATGCAATATTGGAAGCTGCCATAAAACCCAACACAACAGGGTCCCGAGAGAGCTTTCAGGTTGGTGAACTGGAATGCACCCATGAAAATGCAACCCACTCTGTTCTGTAGGGGCAAAAGTTCCTGACCGTTGCATTAGGTACTTCATCTGGCTATTCATCTATATCCTTTATAATATTCTTTTACAATAAACCAGTAATCTAGGAAGTAAAATGTTTCTCTGAGTTCAGTGAGCCTCTCTAGCAAATTAATGGAACCTGAAGAGGGGGGTGTGGGATCCTCCAGTTATAGCCAGTTGCTCAGAAGTATAAGTAACAATCTGGGTTTGTGCCTGGCCTCTGAAGCCCAGGGAGCGGGAGGTGGAGGATGAGTGGGTGTGGGGAGGTGGGGTGTAGGACCGAGCCTTACCCTGTGGGATCTGATGCTATCTCCAGGTAGACAGTGTTAGAATTCAGTGTTCATGGGGAACTGGAGAACTGCTTGGTGGTGTTGGCTACATCACACATATCAGAGAGTTTTATACACTTTTGTTAGAAACTATCCTTTACTCTTTGACTATTTTAAATGTATTTGAAAGTTTTTGTCAGATTGCACAATAAAAATTAAATTTTGCTTGTAATTTTGCTTGAAAATCTCTTAGCATTAGATTTATTCATGATCTTGGAATTAAAAAAATTTTTAATGTTTATTTGTTTTAGAGAGAGAGAGGGACAGAGAGACTGACAGAGTGCAAGTGGGAGAGGGGCGGAGAGAGAGGGAGATGCAGAATCTGAAGCAGGCTCCAGGCTTTGAGCTGTCAGCCCAGAGCCCAATGTGGGCTTGAACCCAGGAAATACGCGATCATGACCTGAGCTGAAGTCAGATGCTTAACCAACTGAGCCACCCAGGCACCCCCATGATCTCGGAATTCTTATGAGTACGTTCATTTTGGATGGAATAGTTTAAAATTTTTTATTTTCCTTTTTCTCTCTCTGTCCATCTTTGGTCTCTCTCTGCCATTCCTAACTTATCAAGTAATCTTGCAGTAGCCTCCAAATCATACCTTGGGCTCCTGTCCAGAGCTAAGGCTCACCATTGTGGGCTTGGTGTTTTTGACCTAGGGTGATCTTGGGGCTCTTATATACCAGCCAACGAGTTTAGCTACCAGCTCCCACGTGGGATTTAAACTCCCAGACAGGCCAGCAGCTTCCACGTTCAAAGCCTAACAGACTCATAATTTCAGCCTATTTCACTAGTTTTGCTTATTTACTTCTGTTCCTGATTTTGAGTCTGGTTTCATGTTTTTAGTCTTTTTTTTTTTTTTTTTTTTAATGTGATCCTTCCATTAGCCTGTTTGGAGACCAGCCTAGGAATACCGAAACACAAACATACTTTCTTCTCTTGTCCAGAAATCCCCATGCAAACGTTTCAGACTTCATTTTATCTGTAAAAATGGGATAATGAAATATGCCCTATATCTCTGATAGCTTTAGAAAATATTAAATAAAACAGAGTATGTGATGATCTTTTGGAAAAGTGTAAAAACAGTGTAAAATTAGAAAGCATTTTGGTAAACTGGTTTCAGAAAATTAGGTTTTTATGTGATAGCTATTATGGGTATACAAATTTTTAAAAATATATTGTCTTTATCAACCATAGTGAAATTAAACTGTGGTATTTAGTCTAATGATATTTAGTCAATTATGGACAATGTTTTATTTAAAGAGATAAAATGTAGATAGTATTCATCTTATTTTGTCATTGCAAAAGACATCTTAGTTTGTCATTTGACATCAGCAAAGACCCTTTTTTAAGGTTAGCAATCATAAAACTATCAATCTTGACTGAATTACTCTTAAATGAATGAGAAATGTGACCTTTATATTTATTACTTAATGTATTTACTATGTTAGAAGTTAAATAACTCTAATCCATTTTATTACTGTGCAATTTCTGATATTTTATAAGCAATTTCTACATATTTTCACTCAATCCTTAAGCAATTTCTAAACTTATCATTTTGAAATAATTTTAGAGTCACATTAAAGTTGCAAAAATAGTAGAGTCCCTGTGTACCCTTTACCCAGTTTCCTCCAACAATAACATTTTATGTAACCAGAGAACTATTTATCAAGACCGGGAACTTGACAATAGTACATGCAGAAGGCAGGAGAAGAATGCCCCCTCCCCAAAATAGACACCTCCTCACCATTAGAGACTGTGAATACGTTACCTTGCATGGCGATGGGGAATTAGGGTTGCAAATGGAATGAAGGTTTTGGTACTCATCTGACTTTATTTAGGGAGATTATTCTGGATTACCTGGGCAGGGCCAACCTAATCACCAGGGTCCTCATAAGTGTAAGAGGGGAGCAGCAGAGGAGGTCAGAGTGATGGACGTGAGAAGAACTTGACTCGCCTTTGGTAGCTTTGGAGATGGTGGAAATGGAGGAAGGGAACTAGGAATGTAGGTGGCCTCAAAAAGACAAGAGAGAAAATGGATCTTATTTGGAAACTACAGAAAGGAAAGTGGACCTGATGACATCTTGATTTTAGTCTGTGTCACACTACACACAGAACTGCAAGATCATACGTTTGTGCGGTTTAAACCACTAAATGTGCTAAAATCTGTTATAGGTGCAATGACAACTACTACGGTAACTTTTAAAAAAAGAAAATTGTGAAATTGCTATGAATGGGGAGAATAATACCGATCTTTTCAAATATCTTTTGCATGGTTTCTCAAGTATAGTTTTTCCTGTTCTATTTCTGTAATAGCTCGATTGTTCAAGTTTTTTGTTCTGTTTTGTCATACAGAACACAGAAACATATCCCTTTACTAGACACTAATTTGTAGGTGCTGCCTTATGTATTTTGTTACTTTGATTTCCTGTATAATTTATTTAACAGGTACCTTCTACTTTTAGCCGTTGTAATGAAAATTTAATTACAATTAAAGTTTTTAACAAGGCAAAGCTTGGCCCTTACAATTCTTTGTTTTAGAAGAAAAAGTTTTAAACTCAGATCGTATATCCTAACGTCCAGCGTAGACTTGTTTGTTTGTTTTTAGGCAACAAAAGTCTATCTTTAAAGACTACATGAGACTAAAAGCAAAAGCCCTTGCACACATATATTTAATACAAACATCTGTACAAGGGGGGGACCACTTACAGAGATTATTGTTAAATGAATCGTTCGTCTCCTCCCTCCCACTTTTCCTTGTGCCCCATTCTAAAATGCTACATACAGATGACACAAAAATGCTATTGTATTATATTTGCTTCAGTCCCAGGAATTTGTAGCATATATTTACATACCAGTCGGGACTCATCAAGATCACATTAAGTAACACATACGGAGCCAAATTCTACTTTGTTAAAGGAACCTATGAAGATAGAGGAAGACTCGGAAAAGTTTTTCGGAGTCCTGGGATTTGGCCATGGTGGTAAAGAAAACGGCAATTTGAGTGGTCACATCTGAGATGATTTGAAGCAGTCATCGGCGGTGAGGGATTATGTCAGATAAGGTGAAGGAGTTAGCAAGTCCAATGAAACGAGTGAGAGTTAGTTATTATAGTCGTTAATAATGTAACCTAAGCACTGCTGCCCCACAGAGGGCCTCCAGTCCACAACTGGGATCAGCTGTGGTGTAACCAACAAAAAGGGGCAGGTTCCAAGTAAGAAGTGGAATGAAAGAATATTCAAATGGATGCTGTAGTGCCTCCCTGATGTTCATTCTGCTTCTCTGTCTGGAAGCCACACAGTTTTAGAACAGACCGTCCTCACCTCCGGCTCCAGGGATGGGCTGAAATAGTGTAACCCTAACAGGAAATTAATCCTACGTTCCTTGTCAGAACAGTTGGTTCAGGAATGGCCAGGTGTCTCCGTTTCCTGTTGCTGCCACAGCAAATGACTATAAACTTGGTGACTTAAAACAACAGGATTTTATTCTGTCACATTTCTGGAGGCTGGAAGTCCAAACTCAATGCGTGGTCAGGGCCATACTCCCCCTGGAGGCTCTCCAGGAGAATCCCTCCTGGTTTCTTGCTTCTGGTGGCTCCAGTCTGGTTCCAGTCTCCATGGCCTTCTCCTCTGTGTGTTTTATAAGGATACTTACCATTGGATTTAGGGTCCACCCAGACAATCCAATATGAGTTTATCTTGAGACGCTTAATTTAGTTACCTCGGCAAAGACCTTTTTTTCAAATAAGGTCACAGGTTCAAGGAGTTAGGATGTAGACATATCTTTTTGGGGGTCAACATTCAACTCACTACACCAGGTGACCCAGCTTTCCGTGCCCACGGTGATTGTTTCAGAGATGATACAATCAGAGCAAAGCCTAGAGCTTTGGTTGGATGGTCACAGGAAGTGATATCTTCTCTCTCCATGAGTGTGAACAAGGAAGCACATAGTTCACACTGTTGCTGGCAGCCTTACGCCAGTCTGAAAAACGAGGCCACAGAGAGGAAGGCAAAGCTGAGAAAACACAAAAGTTCCAACAGGACCCTGACTGCACTCACTCCGCCTCTGAATTTGTAAATTAGTAGAGCCAATAAATTCCTTTTATTTTTCAAGTCTACTATAAGGCAAGCCTAAGTACAGTAAGAGAGCTAAGCAATAAGCTATATTTTGAGGGTAGCATTTTTTGCAGCATACTCAGAATTAAATGGAAATGGAAACACTAACATTTTTTGAGCAGTTAGGACATGCTAGGCACTTTCTAAGCATTTTATATTGATTATTTAATTTAACTTAATTCTCATAATAACTCTGTTATTTTCCCAGACAATGAATCTGCCAAACAGGCTTATATAACCACACGGTCTGAGGCAGGGTTCAGTGAGATGAGGTGAGAGGTGTAGGTGGAGACACGTCACGTCACGGGGCATGATCAGATCTGTCCTGTGGACGTGGAAGAACCGAGAACAGGCTTGAAGGGACAGGTTTGCACTTCAGGAAGATCATTCAATGGGAAGACCAGACTGATGGTAAGAAAGGTCACAGGCATCAGAAAGAATAAGGATAGCCATTGGCCAGGCAATCCTTAGGCAGGGATTGGACTAGATTATATTCCAATCCAAACACCCTCTGTCTATTCGTTGTGAACATCCTCTTGTCTTTCATTACTGGAGGTAGCTTACTGTAGTGTAAGTTAGGTATGTAGTTACTTTGTACGACATACAAACTATATCCTATAATACATCCATTACTATGCTACTCTGTAGTGTATTGTAGTTAAATATCAAGATTTTGGAGCCTGACTGCCTGGGTACAAATCACAGCTTGAAGATTTCCTAGTTCTGTGACACAGCTTATTATGTAACCTTTGTGTGCCCCAGTTTCCTCACATCTAAACTGGAGATAATAAAAATACCCACCATGTGAGGTTGCTGTGAAATAAGTTAATACATCAAAATATTTAGAAGAATGCTTGGCCCATAGACGTGTTCTGCAATGTTAAGCTGTTAACATCTTTATATTTTACATATGCCCAGCACGGGGACACTTGCACTGTAGTTAATCAATAAGTATTTGTTGAAAGATTGGATTTAAAAGGCAGTCTGTTTTGCTGTTAGGCAGGTTTATTCTCTCAATTCAAGCCAATTCAATCCAATCAATAAACATCCATTAGGTCCAAATACAGCTAAGGCCCTGTGCCAGCGACTGTAGGCAAAGCCAAAATGAGGAAGGTTTAATGTCTGATCTTTATCAGAGAATATTTGAACCTATCTCCTCATAACGTGCACAAGTTGGTTCTGGTAGAGCCTTCTAGAACAACTCATAACAAATCTGTTCTCCTTTACACGACAGACTTTCCAGTTATTGAAAACAGTTATCCTGTCTACCCTTAATCTTTTTTACTCCGGGATAAACAATAAATATACACAATTCCTTCAGCCATTCCTTACAGGACAGGGTTTAGGAGCCTTCAATCAATTTAATCATCCTCCTGCAGACAAACTGGAGTTTGTTAATGCTTTTCTTTAAATGCAGGGGGCTCAGAAGTAGATACAATAATCTGAGCATGATTGAGTGCATGGATAGTGGTATGGGGATTTGTACCATCAAAATAATAGCTAAACTTAAGTGCATCCGCAGATAAAAATGGGAGAATAAAACAGGTTATAGGTTAGAGCGTTAGGGGTTTCCTTTGGTCCAAATAAAAGGAGAATAGAAAGACCTTCCAAAAAAATTCAAAGGAAAGGATTGTGAAATAAGACCTGTCATAAAGAACATGCAATCACAAAACCAAGAAAGAACACTGTTATATGTTGGGTAGGAAGCAAAACATTCGTTTAATAAATACATGTAAGTTAAAGACTTAAGACATAATGGGAATAATCATTAACTATGAAATATGGCCCTCCCCCAAAGTGGCAAAAGATGAGACCAGAAAAGATGATTCAATCAATGTGGAAATTACTGGGAGAAGATCAAAAAGGACCAAAGGGTTTTGAGGAGAGGAATTGCAAGATGGGAATTTACTATTCCGACCGTTAGTCTGAAGTGTCAGAAGAGAACAAGCGTATGGATTTTAGTCCCAAGGAGGAAAGGACAGTTGGTATACATACAAATGTTTTTCACAAGCCCTTGAATGATAATGAACAGCACCCTCAAATAATAAAGCACTTTGAGTATTATGTACATAAGCCATAATGCTAATTTAAATATTTGTTTTCTGTTTCAATGATAGCAAGACATGAGTTTTTCATGTTGACTAATGGAGTTGCTTTTCAGGGAGATAGTCCAATGTATACGGGAAGTACATAATCTAGTGAGTTTGGTGGGTCATTATGACTGGAAAAGTAATATAATTCAAAAATAGAGTAATGCAGGAAAGAGGAAAAAAAGGGGGAAGGAAAGAGAATTTTAAAAGTTTCATAGAGATATATCTACTTCCAAAAGACCTCAAAAAAAAAAAAAAAAGCAAAAAGCAAACCAAACCCAGCAGCATTTAAGAGGTAACAGAACATGGGGCACCTGGGCGGCTCTGTCACTTAAGCACCCAGCTTCAGCTTAGGTCATGATCTCATGGTTCCTGGGTTTAAGCCCCACGGTCGGCTCCTCACTGATAACTCAAAGCCTGGAGCCTGCTTCAGATTCTGTGTCTCTTTCTCTCTCTCTGCCCCTCCCCTACTAATGCTCTGTCTCTCTCTGTCTTTCAAAAATAAATAAATGTTAAAAAAAATTAAAAGACAAAAAAAAGAGGTAACAACATTAGGAAGGCATTTTGATCTTTCCACATATGCTTTATGAGTAAGCAGTAGTCCAATATGTATGCTAGGTACAGTATAAAACAGAATAGATAAACTGGTTTTGAAATGTTACTTTGTACAGTAAAATAGCAATATTTGTACTTAACTAATGTCAAATAGTTAAGACTACTTCTAGCACAACAAACTTTTGTAATAAGTCATTTAGACAAAGTTTGGCATTGCTGTCTATTCAACAAATTGTCCGGATGTAGTTTCAAGTAAAGATTTTTATGGTAAGACAATAAAACACAGATAAATACTACTGCTACAAGTTGCGATCTAGATAAGACGTCTTTTATATGTCATCATATCTTCACCTATATATTAACATTATTTCTAAATTCTCCCTTCTGCTCATCACAATAACAATAAAATCCTTGTAAAGGTATGCTATTTATAGGTTATTCTGCTTCCTTATGTTAGATATATTGCATAGTTCTTTCTATAATGATTAATCAGCTAGACAGTCAATAACTATTTGGAAGATTGACTTTTTCCTTTCATTATATATTATCTGGATGCCTGATATATTGCTTTTGTATAATATCTTTTATAGAAAAGATAATACTGCTTCCCTAAAATGGTAAAATTCTATGGTTAACAGAAAACTCTATAAAACACTAGCGATACATGTATATCCTAAAAGGAATATGATTTGCTTCTTACAAATAGTAAAGTTTGTAAGCCAAGCACTCATGGCTAGCTCCAAGCAATCTCATGCAAATATTTATTAAATTCTGCTATGTGCTCCCTCGCTCCTCTTGTTTCACATTCTAGCCCATCTGTGCTTAGCCTGCAACCATTTAACAGAGAAATAGCATGAACTAAAACAGCAGAGGTGCTAATCTACAAATCTCCGTTTAAAAAAGGAAAATAAATCTGCAAAAATATCTACTGACAAAAATCATACAGTAGGCTCTTAAGGCATTTTCAAAAGAACACACCACAAAAATAGTGCTCGTATTACAATATCAAAGGGACTGCCTAAGGTAGTTATTGAAATAAGTACAGATATGTTGGGAAGCCTGAAATGATGGCAAGAAGCAAAGCAGGAATCATATATAACTGAAAATTAGCATTTCGTAAAAAGAGTAGGAAACACAACAAAACACATAAAAAAGTATTGTGAAACTTTAAAGATAGTACAAAATTATGAATAATCAGAGATGCTTTTAATGCTATTATTGTACTGGGTAATTTTAGTTAATTCAGTTAACTAATCAAGGAAGAAGATTTCTACTTAAAGAGGGGCAGACCAACTCATGTATTCCCTCTTCAAACTCTTCTAAAATAAAAGCAAAGAAACTAGGGGGAAAAACATACAAAGATATAGATAAAGGGAAGAGGAGACGATTACAAGACAGAGGAAAAAAATAAATTTTTAGAAAACGAAATGCATGCAGAAGAGATATAACTAAAACACTATAGACGTTGAGTTCAATGTGTTTTCATAGATACCAATGAGAAACAAGATGTGTGTGCTATAATACCTAGGAAAGGTATACTATGTTGCCCAGAAGAAGAAAGGCAAAAGAGAAGGTAATGGATAACAAAAAAACCAAAAAAACAAAAAAAAAAAAACAAACAAAAAAACCAAGGCAAAGAACAGGGGAAAAACAAAGCAAAACTAAACAACAAAAACAACAAATTCAAACAAACTATATTTTGTATCCTTAGAGAGAGAAGAAAACATATTGGTTCCATCAAATCAGGACAGGACTCTATATTTAATAAAAAGAAAAGAAACCAAGATGGGGAGGGAGGCAAAAAACCAAAACTCTTGCAAATGAAAAATATAACCAAAATGAAAACCAACCTACAGGTTAGAAGATAAGTTAGGATGCCTTCTCAGAAGGCAGGGTGAAAGGCAAAGAGATGGAAAACTGGAGATGAAAAAAAATCTAAAAGATTTCTTAAACCTCTTAATCTAAGAGATTCAACATCTGAGTACCTTGATTTCCAGACAGAACTGAGAAAACACAAGGAAGGAGAGACCATTAGTGATATAACTTAAGAAAATTCTAGGAAACTGAAGGACATGAATCTGCATTTTAAAAGGGATCTCGAGTATTTAGCACAATGATGAAATAAACATATCAAGGGAGATCATGCTGACATTTCAGAACACCAGGAATAAAGTAAAGATTCCAAGTGTTAACAAAGAGAAACAAATAGATCATATCCAGGGTATCAAAAATAAGAATGATGTCAGCCTTGTCGACAGCAACACTGGAATCCAGAATAAGGCAATGGAATAAGAATGCCTTCAAAATTCTTGAAGAAAATAATTTTCACTTAAAATTCTTAAATGCTGCCAAATTCTATCAAAGTCTCAATTAAAGGTGTGGACAGAACAAAAATTTTCAGACGAGTTCTCAAAAAAACTTACCTCTCCCAAAACTACAGGAGGACCTGATGAAGCAAGGGCATAAGATAAGAAGAAATGGGATCCGGAAAGCTGTGGGTCCAGAAAAGGAGAGAGATGACATGAGGGAAGTTTCTGATTAGTAGCAAAAGGATAAAAGCTGTGTAACAGGTGTAGGGGGTAAGCAGTTCACAATGGAGCAGAACAGAGGTTTGGGAGAAACTTTTTAGAAAGACAAAACTGGTAAACGAGCTGATTTGTCTGAACACCTAGAGAGGAGATTTAAAGAACGATGAAGAGTTTGACCAAATCAGTGATAAAAACAGAACATTAAGCAAATAAAAGAGCAAGACACTATTAACTTCAGGAAAAACAGAAAATGTAGGAGAGGAAAAAATGAGATTGAAATGCATGGCTAGGCTGTGTATAATGTATAGACATCCATGATAAAGAAAGCACTGAATATGTAAACAAAATGCTATCATTACATTGGGAGGATAGGAGGATAGGAAGGTCAAAGACTGATTTGTGTGCTAAAATGAGGAAGGAAAAAGGGCTAGGAAAGATTCTTGTATCGTGGTGGAAAGTCAACAGAAATAAGGCCTAAAACTAAAATATCAAGTTTGAAAATGTAGGTATTGTTTAGAGACAAGGAAGTAATATCAAAATATGGAAGTTCACATGACTAATAATTGGCAGAACCAAAATTCAAACTTAAGTTCATCTGTCCCCAGATTACATTCTTTCCACTAAACTTAAGTGTACCCCTCAAATACAGTGATGCCAAAATTCTGAGATTTCTTAAAATTTTCTCAAAATTAGCTCATTTATTTTATTTGTTACCAAAAATCAGAGCTGACTAAATAAACGAAAAACCAAAGTAAGATATAAGAGGTTATTTGTTTTAAGAAAAAATCCTATTTCTCAACATGGGCAAATCCTTTTATATCATTTACCCACATCTTAGGAACTTACAAAAGTAGACATCCAAACTGAAATATTCTGATTATCTGTCAATTATTCATCCAGAAAACCACAGAGAACCTCCTTCTTATGGCTACAAGTTATTTCTTTCTTGCTATTGCAAAAGATGTCCTCTGTGTTCCTGACCGTTTCCTGCCATTGACCTGTTGACCATTCTGAAAGGTCTCACACATCTCTGGCTCCTGTGGTGATTATTGCTTGTTCAGCTTTTAACAATCTCACCAATTTCTCTTTTTTTTTTTTCTTTCTGGAGTTCTAATGCTCAGTCCCCCATGAAATGGTCTAATTTCTGTAAGGACAAAAAGTTTAACCCATGTTCCATTTCTAATAGAACTCATTACTCTCCTTTCACATTTTTAAATATCTACTGGATACTTCATTATATATTCTACCATTCCTCATACTTCTTAACTGTTCCAAATTTCTTATGCTGACAAACAAGCCCCTTCTTGATCTAGCTTTTGATTCCTTCTTTAGTTTTATCACTCATATCTTGAGCTCACACTCTACTCTTAAGGTGGGATTAAATTATTTAAATTCTTAAAAACTAACTTTATTATAACATTCTTGTCCCTGGGCACACAAACATGTTCTCCTTTCTTTTTTCAGATCCTCTGCCAACCTCAAGCTGGTCGTTGCTTGTTCTTTAGCACTCATCTTTGAAGTGATGATATTCATGGCAGCCCCCATGTGAAACACGGTGCTTTAGGTATAGTGAGAGGAATATAAACATGTATGGAATAAATGAACAAAAAGACTTCTGTGTAGATAACTTATCTCTAGGTAAGCTCTTCAATTCAACACAAATACTGCTGTTTCATCAGTCTTTCTTGAGTGTCGTTTATTAAATGAGTTTCCTTTGCTTAAAAGGCCATTAAATTTTGCTGTTGTTTGTTGCTGTTGTTGTTAAACGAAGGTGGAAATGCCTCTGTCTGCCTTTTACACTCTTCATAAGGTGGTCATTGTACCTCTGCAACCTTATTTCCTGCCGCCCTCCCCCGCCAACAGAAAGCCTCCTCTCTGGTTCCTGAGGACTCCATACCCATCTATACATCCATCAGTTTGTTTTTTCTCTTTACAACATCTATCTTGGAACTTTCTTCCTTTTCTTTGCTCTATCCTATAAAGGAGCAGCTGAAGGCCAGCTTATCTCATAAAGCCTTGGAACTACTCTAGCCCACAGTGATGGTAATGGCAACACTTCAGTCATTTATCACATGCATTTTGAGAATGTTATTTGACAGATGTTGTTGAGGTGCTGGGACACAAAAGTAAGCTGAGAAAAAGCAAGAAAACAAGTTAAAACAAACTAGACATATGATTACAAAGTGTGACAAATGCTAAAAGTAAGGGGCAAGGTAGAGAATGTTGGGTGTAGGTAGGGAGTTAAATATGCAAGTCAAGATTTCTGTGGTAGGCAAAACTCTAAGCAAAACCCCAATAGGCCCAGCCCTGTATAATTTCCTTTCCTTATGTGTGAACATGATTTGTAATTTGGTTCTAATGGATAGCATATGAAAAAGGTAAAACTATTTTATAGAATTAATTAATGTCCTAAATCAGTTGTCTTGAGTTAATTAGAAGACAGATTGTTTCAGTAATGAGAAAGAAGGAAATCTCACCATTTGTGACAACACGGATGAACTTGGAGGACATCAAGCTAAGTAAGTATAATAGGATAGACAGAGAAAGCCAAATACTACATGGTCTCATTTTTGTAGGGAATCTAAAAAAAAAAAAAAACAAACAAAAAAACAAAAGCCAAACAACAACAAAAAAAGAACTCATAGAAACTGAGCAGAATGGTAGTTACGAGAGGCGGAGGGGTTTGCAAAATGCGGAGATGCTGTTCAAAGTACTTAAGCCTTCAGTTATAAGACAAATAAGTTCTGGGGATCTAATGTATACCATGGTGACTACAGGTAATGACATTATATTGTGTACTTGAAAATTGCTAACGGAGTAGATCTTAAGCATTCTTACCATACACACACAAAAAAGGTAGCTACGAGAGGTGGTAGATATGATAATTAACCTGACTGTGATAATCATTTCACAATGTATATGTGTATCAACTCATCACGTTGTACACAACAAAAAAAGATAAAATAAAAAGGAGAGTATCTTGGGTAGGTACGACTTAAGCAGATAATCCCTTTAAAAGTAGGTCCAGAAGTTCCCTGGAGCTAGAGATGCTCTCCTACAGGCTTTGAAAAAGCAAAAAGCTAGTTATGAACTTCTTATGCAGAGGGGTGGCCTTTCAGAACTGAGGCTCTTAGTCCTATGGCTATAAGAAGTGAACTCTGTCCCTAAGCTCAACAAGCTTAGAAGACCTTGAGCTTCAGATAAGAATGCAGCCCAGCCAAGAGCTTGAGTACAGTCTTGTGATACTTTGAGCAGAGGATCCAGTTAAGTTGCTTCTGACTTGACTGCAAGGAAAGATATCAGGGATAAAGAGGGGCGTAACATAATGGTAAATGGGTCAATTTTCCAGTAAGACATAACAATCCTTAACATGTATATGCCAAACAAGAGAGCCAAGTATGTGAGGTAAAAACCAATAGAATTGCAAAGAAAATGGATAAATCCACTATTATGGTTGGACACTTCAATACCCCTCTATCAGGGTATCATTTCTATCAGAAATGAACAGATCCAGCAGGCAAAAAAATCATTAAAGGCATAGTTATATAATATCATGAGTCGACTGCATATAATGGACAGCGATATTATTCAACAATAGCAAAATACACATTCTTCTCAAGTGTGCATGGAACATTTACCAAGACAGACCACATTCTGAGCCATAAAACAGGCATAAAATTTTTAAAAGAATAGAAATCATAGACTGTCCACTTTCAAATCACAGTGGAATTAAGCCACAAATCAATAATAGAAAGATGACTGGAAAATTCCAAAGTAGTTGGAGATTAAACAACACACCTCTAAGTAACATGTAGGTCAAAGAAGAAATCACAAGAGAAATCTAATATTTTGAACTAAATGAAAACAAAAATACAACTTACCAAAATTTGTGGTATGACAGAAAATCAGTACTTAGAGAGAAACTTAAACCACTGAATGACTATATTACCTAAAATCAAACATCTAAGTTCCTACCTTAGAAAATTAGAAAAAGAAGAGCACCTTAGTTCCAAAGTAAGTAGAGAAATAATAAAAATTAGAACAGAAATCAATGAAATTTAAAACAGGAAATCAACAGAGAAAATCAACAGAACTACAAGCTGGTTCTATGAAAAGATCAATGAAATAAAAAAGTTTCTAGCCAGACTAATTAAAAAAAAAAGACAGAGAAAACATGGCTAATATCAGAAATAAAAGAGAGAACATTAGTATATATCCCGTGGAAATTAAAAGCAAGAAATTAAATGTTAAGAATGACTCCATGAAGTGGGTCAATTCTTTGAAAGACAAAAATGCCAAAATTCACACAAGAAATAGTCAATCCAAATAGGCCTATATCCATTAAATAAATTGAATCAATAGTTAGTAACCTTCCAAAACAGAAAGCACCAGGCCCAGACGGGTTCACTGGTGAATTCTACCAAACATCAAAGGTAGAAATTATACCAATTCTTTATATTTTCTGTCAGAAGACAGAGGTAGAGAGAATAATCTCTGACTCCATTACCCTCATACCAAAATCAAACAAAGCCATTACAAGAAAAGAAAATTACAGACCAATATCTCTTATGAGCATAGATGCAAAAGTTCTCAACAACGTATTACCAAATCAAATCCATCAATGTATAGAAATAATTATACACAATGACCAAGTAGAATTCCAAAAGACTGTCCATCAAACCTTAGATTGAGACAGTGATATTTAGAGCAAAGCAGGCTATAAGGAATGTGGATGTTTCCCGATTGAGTCTCAGGATGACTAGGGATGCAGGGATGGAGAAAATACCACACTCACCTACTTTTTTTAGTAGCTGTGGAGTGATCTCTCAGCGGAGGGTACCGTAGGAGAAAACATAAGGAAGCCACAACTACTAAATTACAACAGAGAATTAGAGGCTGGAATGCTTATTAAATGTGAGAGCAAATGGAACAAGCTGGGGGAGACAGAGTGTTCTAGATATGACCCTGGAGCTGCAGACATTCCCACCACACCAGCTCCTGCCATTCTACACCATTGGCTTCCAAGAACAATGGGGGGGGGGGGGGGATGAGAATGTCTTCTGGACTGGAGACACAGGTGCCAGACAAAGGGACAGGGTGGTGGTGGTGGAGGAGTGGGGAAAAGAATCAGGCAAGTGAAAATTCAGAAGTACAAATCCATATGAGCCCTCCAGGACCCTCCTTGACCATAAGATCCGGCCAAGCACAAAATAAATAAAAATAACTCAGAAAGGGAAACAGTAATGAAAGGACTGTTTTGAGCACTGATTTAATTTAAATAGGAAAATAGAAAATTTGACATAATAGCACAAATGTAACAAAACTCTAAAACAAGGAAAGGGAATTGGAAGGATCCATCACCTTATTTTTATTTTTAACACACAGTAAAATGGACTCAAGGTGTGTGTGTGTGGGGGGGGGGACTGCTGCAGGAAGGGTTATAAATGTCCAGGGTTCATAATGAGATTCCTTTTCTATATTTTATTTTACGACTAAACTGCTTTTTCTAAGCAGCCAAGTGGATGCCACAAAAGCAAAAACCAGTTAATCGGTAATTCCAGCTTGCGTTGACAAGGAGACTTCTCAGGTGATGATTAGGTATTTATTTCTTTCTGATAACTATGATTTTGAGTGTAGTTTAGTTCACTTCTGGAGACAGGCTGCACGGGGCTCTTTTGCTGTTTCTTCTGTAATTGCAATGTTTTGAATGTAGGTACAAACAGAACAACACTATTTTCCAGTGTTTGTTTTACTTATCCTTTCCGAGACTTTAGGTAAAATGACCTATTAAACATCATGAATGAAAAATAGTTACATACTTGGTCTAGAGTTCTGCATTCTGTGTGCAGGGAATTCAAATATACTTATAACATCTAGAATTACTCCCCAGGGCACAATCTTTTACATGGATTTATTATCGAAAGGTTCTATTTGTGCAAAGTCTTATTATCATATGTGTATATTCAATGAACTTGAAGTACAAATAGCTTCCAGCTAATAATTACCTACACAAATTGTTCGCATAGCTGTTCTCTTTTAATGCCAAGTTCTATATGGAAGTCCACTTTCCCTATTGCTATAAATTCTAACAACTTTTAACTTACGTTATTCATGGTCTTGGAACTTTCTTAAAAATATGAAATAAAAATATATTAACAGTTTAATAAGGATCACAAAATTCAATTTCACCCAGTTCTTTCAAGTCTTAAATTTTTCAGTGGTACGGGTATCAACTGCCTTAATACTGATATAAATATAAGCTATGTAAGTAGCTTGGGGGGGTATACAGGGACAGTGGTACAAAAGCTATTATTTCCTTTATTTGAAGATAGTCAAGACTTTTAAAGAACCAACTGCCTCCCTACAATAATTTGTTATTGTTTTCCCCCTATTAAAACAATGCCAAGTTCAAGGTGATTATTAATATTTGTCTAAATATAAGCTGAAGATAAATTATAATTTTTTCTAGTGAGAAGTTCCTATCACAGTGAAATTTAGCCTCCAGACAATATATGCTAGCAGTATCAAGCTTTTTCAGATTTTTCAGAAATTCTAGTCTCTTCCTGTTATAAATTATAACCTTTAAACTATCATATAAAAGATAAGGGGAAAGAACCATTATATTTGTATCTTTGGTTTATTTTATCTTAAGATACAAGAAGGTCTAGAAGTTCTTTTTGTTTTAAATGTTTATTTATTTTTTGAGAGAGAGAGCACAGCAGGAGAGGGGCACAGAGAGAGAGAGAGAGGGAGAATCTTAAGCAGGCTTGCACTGTCAGCACAGAGAGAGATGCGGGGCTTGATCCCACAAACCATGAGATCATGACCTGAGCCAAGATCAAGAGCTGGATGCTCAACCAACTGAGCCACCCAAGCGCCCTGTTTTCTAGTGGGGTTTTTTGGTCATTTATCAAGAAGCACCACTACACTTGGTCTGGTTATGTGAAAGGTACATCTCCTAAGCAGTCCTAATTGTTACTAATTGTTATCTTAGGACCATGCAAAGTATTCTTCCAGGGACCTGAGTACAAACATTACATCATACACTTTAATGGAAGGAGAAATATTTTAGTTATTTCGAAGTTGAATTTTTTTCTGGAGATAATTTATTACTAATTTTGTAAATATTGGTAATTCAACCTCTTTAACTTTGTGCCCCATATAGAATCGGCCCTCACTTTACTGATTAAGCAGAGAGCTTTAGGTTTTGATAAAGCTCAAATGGACGTATTTGGTCTAGAGTTATTTACTTTACATTGTAAATGGACGGTACTGGCCTTTAGGTACCTGCTTCTAATACAGAAACGCTAACTGTGCTTGCCCCCCTTCCAGACAATGTACAGTTGAGAATCATAACGGATCTTAAATTTTACTGGGGCCCTGACCAGATCTATTTTCCACTGCATACTTGCCTTCTCTTATGTTGTGCATCTTGTAGTGAGAACCATGAGTGGTTTCATTGTTTTACAAGCAAACACCAGCGGATACATTGTCTCCTACATTGGCCAAAACGTATTCTTTTAAGGATAGCCTTTCTTTTTTTTTTTTTTTTTTAAATTTTTTTTTAAGCGTTTATTTATTTTTGAGAGACATAGAGACAGAGTTTGAGCAGGTCAGAGAGAGAGGGAGATACAGAATCCGAAGCAGGCTCCAGGCTCTGAGCTGTCAGCACAGAGCCCGATGCGGGGCCCGAACCCACAGACCGCGAGATCATGACCTGAGCTGAAGTCGGCCGCTTAACCAACTGAGCCACCCAGGCGCCCCAGGATAGCCCTTCTTAAGTGTTTAAATATAACTTACGGAATGTCGTGGAATAATGAATGAAGATACTTAGACACTTGGGAGAGGACACATTGCTAATGGATTAAACTTCCAAACATCCTGGCTCCCTTCCATACAACGTGATGATGATCTCATCTGTTGCATAGTTGTCTTAAAATGGCAGAATATTTTACCCAATTTTTATTTTCAAAAACACCTAACATACAGAGAAGTAGCAGAAATATAATGAATACTATACGGCCTTTACCTATATTAAACAACTGTTAATATTTGCCACGTTGGCTTCTCTCTCCAACATTTAAAATAATTTTGCTGAACCACTTCAAAGGAAGCTGCAGAGATCGTGAGATTTCACCTGTAAATGCTTTCAAATATAAACTTTCCCCAGAAAGACAGTCTCCTGCACGACCCCAATATGACCAGCGCGCTGAGGAAATTTACCACAGATGTTATACTATTCTATGATCGACAGCCCATATTCAGATTCCTCTAACTGTCCCAACATTAGGCTGTGTAGTTCCACCCCACCTGAACCAGAATCTAATCGAGAAGGATCCCTTGCAGTTAGTTCCCAGTCTCCTTTAATCCTGAACAGTTTTCTAGGATTCTCTGTGTGTGACACTGACATTTGTGAAGCGTCCAGGTTGACTGTATTGACGAAAGTCCTCTAGTTTAACGATGTCGGATTGTTTCCTTATGATTAGATTCAGGTGACGCATTTTTGGCAGGACAGCTTCACAGGTGATTATGTGTCCTACTTCATATGTGCATCATACCAAGAGGTATATGATGTTAATTCATCCCACTTGTGGTGACATCAAGTGTGATCACTTGGTTAAAAGCTGGTATCTGCCAGGTTTCTTCTTGTCAAGGTATCTTCCCAGCTTTGCAATTAATAAGCAATCTGTTAGAGGACATCATGTCATCATGTCATCGTGACTCATGACAGCATGAATATCATGCCCGCCAAAATCACTCACTCTGGATTATCCTTTGAGGACTCTTGTAAGAGTGTTTCAAAAAGGTGACTTTATAATTCCATTATCTTAAAAAATTATTAGCTTGTACTCTTCAGTGAAACAGGGCTTTTCCTTCTAACCACGGCCGTCTGCATCTACATATGCACTATGGGCTCGTGATTCATTTCTTATTCAACGTGCTCTAATCCATTACGTACATTATTACTTTTCATGTCCAAATGCTCCTACATTGGGGCCTGAAGTGGGAGTCTCCTAAACCTGGCTCTGAAGTCCTTTGGATGTCTCTCCATCAGTTCTGAGCGACTCCTTATTTCTGGTACGGAGTGCTCCAGGCTCGGCTGCTTCTCCCCTAAACTAGTCAAAGCAAGAAGGTTTTAAATAAAAAGGAGACCAACTCAACTCAGTTTTAATACAGCAATTGGAATTTAGGCACCAACATTAAAACAGTATCTAAACATAGCAAGTGCCAAGGAAGTACAGTGGGTCTCTTCCTTAACTATTTCAGCCTGGGGCGCCTGGGTGGCTAAGTCCGTGAAGTGTCTGACTTTGGCTCAGGTCATGATCTCACGGTTTGGGAATCTGAGCCCCACGTCAGGCTCTGTGCTGACAGCTCAGAGCCTGGAGCCTGTTTTGGATTCTGCCACTCCCCTGCTCATGCTCTGTCTCAAAAATAAATAAGCATTAAAAACATAAAAAATAAAAAACTATTTCAGCCATAGTCTGAAGCTTCTGTGCCATTCTTAAAAATATTTGCTTTTAATTTATAACCAAGACTTTTATGTTCCTTTTTCAATTTCATATGTTTATGCTCATTTTAATTTTTGTTCTCCTTGGTCTGGCTTATCTCCATACAGGGGCCATATGGACAGGTAACCTCCAAAAGGCTTTCTTCTCCTTTTCTCCAACATAGTACAATCTTAGATCACTGTCTAATGCCAAAATATGCACAAACGGCACAGCATAAAACTTCCATAAAATGAAGCCTTTTAAATTTTCTGTAATTATCAAGAGATTTCACGTGTCATAGGAAATAATGTAAAGTAATGCTTGCCTGAGCTTCTTTTTTGAGGGGGGGTTTAAGGAATTCAGTAGACTGGCTGCACTTTCTTTAAAAAAATTTTTTTTTAATGTTTATTTATTTTTGAAGGAGAGAAAGAGACAGAGCTTAAGCTGGGGAGGGGCAGAGAGAAAGGGAGACACGGAATCTGAAGTGGGATCCGGGCTCTGAGCTGTCAGCACAGAGCCTGACGCGGGGCTCGAACTCACAGACCACGAGATCATGACCTGAGTCAAAGTCAGACACGTAACCGACTGAGCCACCCAGGCGCCCCATAGACTGGCTGTACTTTCTAAGCTAACGTAGCACTACTCAAGTCACTTCTAAATGAATTACTATTATAATACCAGAAATTGAAGAAAGAGAAGAGTGATATTTGGGGAGATTACCAAGAAAGAAAAAGGTGGGTCTTCAAAGCTTGCAAGGTTTTATTTATGCATTTTCATCAGAACGTGAGGGTGGGTGTGAGTGGGTGTTTGTGTATAGTATATATTATATGTATGCATGTGTACATGTGGGGTTAAAGACAGGGATGTTCAGTCAACATTTATTCAACAAATAAAAGGCAGATTTGTAACATACTTTTAAACAAATGTATTACTGAAGTGTAGTCGACATATTAGTTTAGGTGTACAGTTTATAACATACGTTGGAGGTAACAATCAACAACCGGGTGAAGACTGACATGAGGTTAAGGAGAGGGAATGTTAAGGTTATAATCCGGATCGGGAGCTGGGGAATTCCGGAGGTTGTTGGGATGAGATGGGAAGAGATCACAAGTTTGATTTTGACACGTTTTACTTGATGTTTCTTTAAGACAGACAAGAAGTGGGCACACGGGTGGCTCAGTCGGTTTAGCATCTGACTTTTGATTTTGGCTCAGGCCCTGAGCTCACGGTTCTTGAGAGATCAATCCCTGTGTCCGGCTCTGCGCTGACAGCATGGAGGCTGCTGGGATCCTCTCTTTCCCTCTCCCTGTGCCCCTCCCATGCTTGTGCGCTTGCTCACTGTCTCTGTCAAAATAAATACATAAACTTTAAAAACAAAAAGATTAGAAGAGATACCAAATACATAGCTGGGTCTATAAGTGGGGGAACTCAGTGAGACTTCTTGGGAGGTAATTATGTCTTCAGGAGTGTTCTGCATGAAATATATGCCAATAACTTCCAGGAATTCTAATTGAATAGTACTTAGTGCAGATATGTTGGGAAAATTCAAAGCGAACCAAAGTTCTAAGGTATTAGATAAACAATCTCTCGTACTTGGGAGTCTGGTAATTTGCAAATCCATTTCTATTCTAAATGCTCCCTGAACTGCAAAATCTGAAAATATGACTTTGCTAGACATTTTAGCAAACCACAGAAATGATAATGTAAGTATAGGATAAATAGCTAAAATATTTAACAACCGGTACAATATGGGTGCTGGTCACTAATAACCAGTAAGACCATCCCAGTGTATCCAGTTGACTGCCAACCCCATCCCAGTAATGGAGTCTCATTCTCTAATGGTAACAGTTCCTAACTGAAAATAGAGTGCAAATATTAGAAAGTAAAAGAGTGTTAATGGTTCCTGCTTTTAGTCCAATAATGTCGTTCACACATAAGCATTTTTTTAATACGTTGTGAAAACTAATTGGAGGGGAATAAATTACCCTCACTCTAATCTGTTCAAAGAAGGCTGTGGGAAAATCAAACTTGCTTAGCAACATGTTCCTAAAACATCATGCCTGCATTGCAACTTTGGAATTTCTTTTTTAAAGTAGATCATCCATGCCATCAGTTTATTTAAATCTCCACAGACCGTATTTGCCTCAATTAACCTGTACCTAAGAATCACAGCTCTAATTCCCTCTACGATCATAAAGGAAACAATAAAAACGACTACAAAGCTAAGAGAACTTTGAGCTTCTTGCTTCTGAAATGAATGGAAAAGCGAATAGTACATTCTCCGTTTGAATTGACAAAATTGTCTTATTTCGCTCTCCCATTTTCACATATTGCTAACAGGCTTCTGAAATTTCTTTCACTACACTGGATGTATTCTTCCTTTTCCTAACTACATTCTTTAGTGTGTTAGATCTCGGTTTAGGGTAGTATTGAAGTGCGATAGTAAAAGTGGGTACAATGCGGCTAGAGACTGGAAGAAGTCAGATCTGTTTATTCTAGCAACAACAACAACAAAAAAAGGTTTTTCTGTTGTATGGTGGAGTTAACAGTGCAAAGAGGGAGGCGGGCTTTGCTTTCACAATCTTTGCCTCTATTCCTACAAGAGTAAAAAGCATAACAAGAAAAGGCAGATTTCCAATAAAATTTCACTGCCTACAGATCTTTGTGCTGCTCAAATGAAAGAAACTCCTTATTTTCCTTATCACCTCCACAATTCAACACCCTCCATTTCATCTTCCCTCAATTCCCACTGCACCGCTACACTCTTATTAGAAATGGTAACAAAAGTAGACCAAATAAAGTCAGGGGTCAGTCTGAGGTTGAGCGTTGGGCCATTCAATTGACCAAGAAGCTTCCAGTAAGAATGAACAATATATAGCAAAACAATCATAGCTCAAATTGTGTTCTGTACAGTCGCTGCATCCCCTTTGTAGGAAAAGCTATCGCTCATGATTGGGTAAATGCCCTTCCAGGTAGAGAATCTTGTGATTGTGTCAAAACAATTGGTTCTTCAAACACACACACACACACACCATGACTTTCATCTTAGCTGTTAAGAGTTTACATTAAAAAGTTTCTTTCTTTAAAAATAATAAAATACAGAACATTATAAAAGACATCTAAGATGGACGTGGAGTGGAAAGTAATCTAAGAAAAAAACAATTCTTACTTACAACTTGGTAAGTTCAAGATGCTTGCTGTAGCTAATACTGGAACAGCATTTCCTAGAACTCTTAATTCTCCAAAGCAGGTCTGATGCTATGATCTGGTAGTTCAAATACTAGAAGTGAAAAATTTGAGTTTCCCTCTCAATTCGCTCCTTCTTTCTAGGGTCTCACGCTCTCCTGTGTGTTGCATATACAGGTAATCTTCAAAACCCTCTTATCTCTCTGCAAATACACTATATTTTGCAAATAGAACTGTTGGCGCGTTTTTAGTGTGTCAATAGTACATAGACTGCATACGCCTAAAACAGACACCACAGCTAATTACACCACTTCTCCTGGCTCAACTCCTATATGCTAGCACAGGACACATTTATTTCAAGCAATATAAAAAAATTCTAATACAACAGTTTATTGGGTTGGTAACAGGTTTTGGCCTCTTTTGTGAGCATACTTCACAAGTACTGTTTTATGATACAGCTTCTGATATTGAACCAGTGCAGTTCTTTGTTTGCCTAAACGTGTCTCAAGGGCATTCAAAATAGAACTTCAAATAATACCTCCTTCCCTGTTTTCTCAGTGCCTAAAATTATGTGTGTATACAGATATGTACGCAAATATAACACGCATGCATATACACAAACATATATGAGTGTATATATTGTCTCTGTCTACATGAAAGCCTTCGATCCCTTTTGGAGACATGCATTTAAACCAAGTTAAGTCCCAGGAGAACTAAAATATTAGCCAGTTTGAATATTAGTTTGTCAACACTCATAGTCACTCAGCAAAGAGAGATTTCTAAGAGAAGGGAGGACTGGAGGAAGTAAACCTTATAAAGCGGATGGTGACAGAAAAACATCAAAACATGAGCTTGACTTTGATGGTCAGAGAAGGCAGGAGACCAGGAAGAAGCAGGACAGTCCCACTTAAAAAATATATAAGGATAGATGAGTAAAGGCATGAAGAATAATCCATGCTATTATAAAAATCTTGTTTATCTAGTCCTATGTCTGTCCTCAGGGTCAGAACACCCCTCGAGAATATTTTGGGAAGGGCTGGGTACACTCTGGTTTGTCACAGTTATTGGGACAGGGGAGTGTGGTTAGCTCTCAGTGAGGAGGAGCAGTCCTACATAATGAAGAATTTCCCCAATTAGCCCATACGACAGGCAGTGTCCCACTGAACTAAACCTACAGTGAATTTCAGCCTATAGAATGTGGTACATCATCACAACGCAGCATTGTGGAGGAATTTCCGCTGAAAGCCCAGACACTGACAATTAAGGTTGCTGCGGTGAAAAATTTAATCATTCCCTGCAGTCTGTCTCCTAACCCCAGAATTGATAGACCACAACAGTGATAGAAAATAACCTTAAAGAGGCGATATCAGCATAAATCAATAATTTTCATTTTAGAAGTGTTTTATGTTATTATTGATGATATGGTGGGTAACCTGCAGAATTCCTTGACGCAGAGTTCACATGAGTAATAGGATGAAACTATTCCATGAAAACAATTTGGAATTTCGGTGGACGTATACTAAGAGTAGTTATTCTCTCATTTGCAGAACATCGCACTTTCACATTTTCTCCATTCTGACAATCTATAATTTGACTTGGCATATTTTCCCTGGAACAATTCCCATTAAACTCTTCTTTGCCACATGCAAATAAGTCTGGTTTGTAATTATCCTACCACACTTTCAGTCTACCCTGTTCTTTCATCTTCTTATACTTCCTTCTTGTATAGAATGTCTTCCGGTGTTTTGTTTGTCTTCAATCTAAGTTTATTCGTTACACATACATGCACGCTTCTGCTACTTCAATATACACTGCAATGAAGACGTCCTCAGACATTAGTGTAGTTGTTAACTACAAATCAATTTTACTGCTCCTTTTCATTACAGATGTATTTGGTAACTGAACGATTGATGAATTACATTTCAGGATAGGAAGGGGGTAACACAACATATTTGCTATTAAAAAAGAGACCAAGAGGGTTGAGAATCACGGTTTGGTCCACGGTGATCACTCAGTGGATGACGGAAGATAAAGAAGTCACAAGCCTTCTGCATCTACCGCTGTACCGTTTCATTTTGTGACTGTTGCGTGGAGTTGATACTGTGATGGCTAGAAAGAGTTAACTCCCCTAACTCCCCAACTTACTACCTGGGAGCTGAATGAGTCAGGAGATCAGGTGTCTAGTTTCTGCCCTGCCACTAACTACCAGTGTGACCTTTAGCGGCTTAGAGCGATCACTGTGGGTCCCTAGTTCCTTAGCTGTAAAATGAGGGCATTGGAATAAATTACTTTAAAGGTCCTTTCCAGCTCTATAACAAAATGCATAATTTTGATTCTAAGACTTAGGCAACTGATCAGAAGAAACTGATTCCTTTAACAAATGTATATAAAATATATCCTGTGGGTCTCAATTAGATTTCCAACCACAATCTTTCCTTTAAAATACTCAGTCTAAAGACTCCAGTCTTTAAAAAAAATGTCATGGCCTATAAAAAATAAAAAATCTTTCCTCAAAAGGGAAGTACCCTACACTTTCAGTAGTGAGCACATTTAATATGAGAACACAGTCACCACTCTGAAGGGGACATCGACTTTATTACCATTCTGCTCACTGCGGTAAAAGTTAGAGTTTTACTTTTTGCTTTGAATTCTTGAAATAAAAATCTTATCTGCTCTTCCAATCATATATTTTTAGCCGCTCTAACCTTCCCCACAGAGGTGTTCTAACAGTCCGCAGAACTAACAATTCGACACAATCTATATACAACTGAACACTGACTGTAAACCAGGTGTCTAAGAGCCAGTGCTACGGTGTGAATCAACGTCCTGTTCAAGTAACTATTTCCTCCACAACCAATTTTACCCTAGAGCTTTTGAAAAACACAATAGAAATCTGTTAAATTGCCAGTCTTGCTGAACCTCAACTATTTTATCTAACCAGCTCCTCGGTGACAATAGATACTTGAGAGTTTCTCTTCAATGCAATGAACTTTGATTTGGAGCAAAGGTACAGAGATCGAATGGACCAAAGCCCTTATTCTGGTGGCGTCTTGCTGTTTCTCCTTTAGAAAGTACCTACGGAAGGCTTAGAAATATCACCTTAACACATATGTATGCTTTAGTAAAACCTCATGCTTACAGAGTCAGCTCAGTAAGATTTAAAAACCAGAATATTCCTGTTGGTTTTCAGGACTACCCCACATTTAAAAAAAAAATACCACATATTAATCAGCTCTCTTACATGTAAAGTGGGATTGAATTTCTCAAATTTTGATTGAAGGACTTCTATTTTTCCCAGGGACATGTCTAATTCTTAAAACAGATTCATTAAATAGGTATGCAATCAAATCTTGATCATGTTTCTGTGAATTACATATGTTCTACTGCGAAGTTGCCAGACCAGGTTTGCTTATTTCTATCACCCGGCTCGTTTCTGGGCAGCCTGCCACCTGCACCACCTCCCCAGAAATCGGTTTTGGTGTTGGAGGTATATAAACTCATTTGAAAATTAACCTAAACGCAACAAAAAATTAGAAAAGCAACTTGCCCGCAATAACAATGAAAATCTTTGTTAAACCAAACATGTAATACGTTCCAAAGACACAAACAAATGACTTTTTAAATAACCATGATTTTGGATTCTCTTTGCCTCTATTCTTCTCATTAACATGAATAATTCAGGATGCTTACTATACATAGTGAAACCATTTCCCCTCAATAATTCATTTTTAGTATACAGAAAATAAGATCCAACACATCCTTACGTATTTCCAAAGGTTTAAATTAAACCATATTTTTAAAGGCAACTTAACTTTCAAAATTATCTATATAGTGTGGGTTCATTCCCTTCAGTGCTATCCTAGCAATAAGTAAAAGAATCTTACGCTTGCCAGGCAAAAGCAGTATAGAGCAGTGTAGCAGCTTCGAAGGTAGAAACCTCACGTTTCTTTAGTTCTTGATATTCTTCTAGTACATATCAATCATTTGCAAAGTGTGGGGAAGACTGCCAGTATCTTTTTCCTTAAGAATATGAAAGTGCTTTAGAACATCACACCTAGATTTGAGTAAAAAGAATTTCCCCAACGTTCTGGCTGCATTAAAGGAACAACCCATTGATTATGGCACTTAACGTTGAGTGATAAAAACATCCTAGCGTTCCAGTTGTAGCTAGAGCAAACACCCCTAAATGTGAAACGCTTCTTGGATTTGGGAGGCAGGACTCAAAACCCCAAACACTGTCCTAACGATGATATAAACAAAAGGAAGGGTGTGAATTTACCACCTGATTATATACAAATCCACCCAAGTTCCCAAACACAAATCTAAAGAATACCACATAGACAAGTTATTGATAACCGATGTAATACCTAACCCCCATCTGTGTGCGAAACAATGTGTATGTCTTAGGTCTACTTAATTTGGGGTTTGGGAATATTAAGCTCCCATTTTGTAAATTCTTCTTGGGAAGATGTTTTATCCTTCTGGAACCACACTAAATTTCTGCAGTCATGGGGCTGTTTGACGCACTGCTTCAGAGCACCAAATGCTACCCTTGTGACCAAGAAGAAAGGGAAAGAATGTCAGCAGGAGGAGCCTGTGGCTGTACTAATTCTCAGCTTCATTTTGGTAACAAAAACATGAGAGGGGGGAGGGGGGAGGGAAGCAATCAAATTTCACTGAAGTATATGCATCAGTTTTGGGCAAAGGCTTTAAAACTTTTTTGATTTCTTCTTTCATTGAAAATAAAAGGAGAGGCGCTTATAGTATAACAAGCCAAACACGGCAGTTGCCAAACTTGGGTCAACATGAGGTAGCATGGTAGCTTTCAGGATATTCACAGAAATGTATGAAATGAGGACGTATGTTTTGATACCTGTGAAAATAAAACATTGCGCTTTAAGTAAGTGGGAGAGAACAGATGGCTGGTAATGATTTAAAACATTTATGTATTTGGACTGTCACCAAGCCTCTGTATTAAAAAATATGGTGTTTAGTCAGTACATACCAACATCTATCTGCAAGGTGCTCACTTTCTGGGGGATGCCACTGTAATAAAGGAGATAAAACTCAAAGGAGGTACGAGGAAAATCCTTCCTGTTTTCTCAGGGCATTCGATGTGGGCCTTCGCTTATTGGCTATATTCAATCAAAATGTTTTCTGTGTGATGAGAGAAGTTTAATTTTTCCTCAATAACTAGTCAACTATAATGTCCAGGACTGTATTCCTTTTGAATACATTGGGCAGAACTGTAATTTTGTCCTGTATATTGGATTCGCTTTGACTGACGCCCTTAAAAATCCCTTAAGCAATAATAAAATTGGGTAGTCGAGGGTAGTCTTGCCCATGAAAAACAATAACATCCTCCTTACCCTCAATTTGGTAGACAGGCTTATGGTGTTATGAGTATGTACTGGAATTGGCAGGTGCCAGACCACGCAATCGGGAAGACAGATAAATATTGGATATTGTCACACTGTATTTTGGTGTGTATAGGTGAGTCCACAAGAAGCCTTTGTCCGTTAAACCCCATGAAATGGTGACAGTACAGACGGAGCTGTATACAGAGAGATTAATGCAATGTTTGGAGTTAAAGCGAACAAAAATAAACACTGGGAATAATACTCTTAATCACTATCAAAACTGCTGCGGCAGGGGAGTCCCATTAAACATCTCCAGTGTTTTGATTTGGTTCTGATAACATAATGGGGAAAAAGACACACAAACTTGCCATCCCTTTCAGAACCCTGGGAAGATTCAGGAAAGGTTTGCTGGTGGGAGGGGATTGGGGGTGGACCCGCAGGCAGAGAAGCGAGGAGGAGGAGGAGCAGCGGTTCTAGCTTTGCACCTGTGAACTTAGTTGGAACTAACTCCTGACAGGCGTCAGACAGAACACCTTTTAACAGGAACATGCTGGTAGACAGGATGTTCAGTCGGGGCAGAAGAGCGAGCGGGGAACCGTAGGAAAGTAACAGCAGCAGAAAACACAACAACAATCACGCGGTTCCTACTCTTCCCCAACCCACTTCATCCTCCTCCCCACGACACCCCCCCCAACCCCTCTGCTGGGGCCCGACCGACTCGGCCTCCGATTCTCCTAACTTCCCTCCCACACTGCCCGCAGCCTTAGAAGAGCTGTGAGCAAAGTCTTGGAGTGCGAGGCCGATGCAAAAGAGGCACCGCTCGCTGCAGAGATGCTCATCTTTCTGCCAAACATGCTGGAGGACCGGATAAACCGGCATCAGAAACTCAATACTGTGCCTGGTGGTGTCCTCCTTCCAGCCTCCGCTTGCGCCGAGTGGGGCCTGGCACCGGCATCCCGGAGTCCGGGGCGCCCCGCCGGACCCAGGTAAAGTTCGGGCGCCCGTCCTCCTGCTGCGCCCTTCTCAAAGTCCTGCGGCCCCCTCCACCTCCCGGCCACCTCGCCCCTCCATGCGGGTCCAGTAAAGTGAGCGGAAGTGGGTTCAAATATGGGGGGGAGAGGGAGAGAAGGGGTGCAAAGGTAAAGAAAGATGCCTCCCTCATTCAACAGAGGTGAAGTACCTGGAGAGGTGAGGGTGCGCTCCTCCGCCGACGCAGACCCCCCTTACCTCGGGCGCTAAGCGCTCCCCGCGATCCCGGCCCCCAGCCGGTGCGCTCACCTCGCGAGCCACCGTCGGCGGGTCCCGCTTTCCCAGGAGCGCAGCTTCGCGGGAAACTTCCCCGCGCTCCGGGGCAAACTCGGAGGACTCCTCCCCGGCGCGGGCCGTCGGGTGCGCAGGGGCGGGCGCGGCGCGCGGGGAGCAGGGGCGGCGCGGAGCCCGGCGCTCGCCCTCGCCCGTCCGCCCGGCTGGCTGCGGCGCCGTCTCGGCTCGAGCCCGCTCCCGCTCGCGCGGCGTTCCCGCCGCGGCCGCCGCGCCCCCGCCCGCCGGTCCCCGCGGCTCCGCCTCCCGCTTTTATCTCCCCTGCCGCGCGCCGCCAGCCCCGCCGCCCGCCGCCCGGCCTCGGTCGCCCTCTCTCCCCAGACTTTCCGGCTTTTCCTCCGCCGGCCCCTCGCCCTCCCTCCCGACCTGGCCCGGTCGAGGCTCCAGTGCCATCCAGTCTTGGTCTAGAAGTAATTATCCTCGCCCTTGCTTAGTTCACCTTCCGGTCTTCGCCTCTGCCCCGTCTCAGATTCTTTTCCCACGTGTTCTACAAACACCCGAAGGACAAATCAATTGGTTAGTAGGTTATTGCGAACATTGACTTCAAAGTCTTAGAATTTCTTGTGCTTCGCATATTATATATATTTATATTTATCTAAACATTTTTAATATATTTATATTTCTCCACACACACACACACATATGCTCGTTTTGATTATGGTAGGTCAGTAGGTGCAGTTTAGGAATATGTACGGGGGGTGAGTTCAGTAGCAGGTTTGAGTAAGGCAAGGGCTTCCTTCGAAAAGAGCAGAGTGACCATTTACCAGAATCCAGACCTCAGCGAGCTCTCAGGCCACGCATTTCAAATTCCAGCAAGCCGAAGTGGGCAGTTCGCAAAGGGCTTTGCCAAGACCCGAGACCGGGATGAATTTTCTTTTATCGTTAAAGGAAACGAACGAACGGTTCATCGGGCTTTGAAACGATTAAATCTTTAAAAGACTTATAAAATTAGTTCCACACGTTATGCTAGCAGCAATTCGACCAAACTAGAGCAAATAAAATGGACGAAACCCTTGAGGCGTTGATTTAGGCAGTTTTTGTGAATGAAAGGAAAACGTTTTAAAAGTAGTAAGTGGTTAAACCTACCACACTGCTAGATTAGAATATATATATATTTTTCAAACTGAGAGGTTATCAAGTTTCTGCATTTTCAGTTGGTCTTATTCTTACTGGTGGCTTAGAAATAACATGGGGTGGTAAGGAACTTTGGTTCACTGAGGAAATGCTATTAAAGGAATTGCTTGCCTGAATCAGGTCTCTTTGAAACAGAGCCTGATTTTTTGCTATAAGAGTTTTATTTTTAATTTGTATGTCTTCTGGTTTGTAATTAATATTTAGCTCCGATAATGTCTGTCTTCCAGGCAGTGAAGGTTCTTACCACTAGAGTGAACCTCTTTTCCTGTGGTTGGACTTTTAAAGAAACAAGATGGAGTCCCTGAGCTGTATTTAACTGGTAGGCAATTGATGAGTGCTTGTTGAATGAATTAACCAGTTTAAGGTAGTCACTTTCAGTTTGGTCCTATGGGTGTCATTCCATGTTCTATGAACTTTTGGAGTTGTAACCATCATTACCTTAGAGCAGTGAAGAAATGGCAGCCTGGCTCAGAAGAGCTGGACTCTGTTGGCTGCTAAAAGTCAGACAAATTTTGTCACCTGTACCTTCTCACTTGCAAAACAAAGGAGTTAAGCAAGAATATCATTATAACTCTATTATTTCCAAATTCTTAAAGTTTTTGTAGCTCATGGGGGAAACTGGGCGTGGTTAGGTCAACATCTGCTTGAATTTGCTAGGCATTGCCAGTCCATTGTTGGATTAGACTTTGTTCCATTTATCTATCATACCAGATCAAACAAACACTTAGAATATTATGAGCTGTCTTCTACTCCTGATCTTTTGTCCAAAGCCATTAAAAATATTTTTCATGACTAAGAAAATTGAATTTTGTTAATAGCCAAGGTTGATGAATAAAGGATCAAAGAATCACCTGAGTGCACACCAAGTGTCATAAGATACATTTCCTCATGGCATTTGATTGGGAGTTATATGGTTAAGTGAAAATACTGCCTTTTTTTTCTTTTAATTTTGTAGTTAAACTAATTTAATTTTTACATAGTGAATTATTTCTGAAACATTGGTTCACAGCATGTTTCTAAACTCTCTAGTCTATTAATTTTGTTTAGTTCCTTGAATGCCTTAAAATGTTTAACTATTGACTGTTTCTGGGCGAGTATGAAGTTTCTGGATCATTGATCCTTTAATGTGTAGGTTAGTAACAATTGTAGTCATAAAAGGAGTTTCTGCATCAAATCATGAGTGCTGTTGTGGAATAGTTATTCCATCATAGGCAGATAGTTATTGGACTAAAGCATAAGAAATGCAGTCAACTTGACTTTGAAAATATAAGTAATTGTGTTAAGAATGAGCCCAGCAAGCTTCTCATATTTTGTGAAAGATGTGTGTAAGGAAAACAGGGGTAGAGGGAGGAAATGAGTAAGGAAGGGTATTTTCCTGGTATCTGTATGTGCAAAAAAGCTACTTTAGGTGTGAGCACAGTACTATTATGGGATAGCTCTTAGTATTGTTGAGTTTGTGTTTTTCTTTAGCCAAGCACCTCTCTGTGATGACTTGCCTGAATGAATGGCCAAAATAATAATTCAGCAGAAATACATTGAGCACGATGTACAAGGCCATATGAGGGTTGCAAATACCTCTAAACCATCTTATTTTTGGCTCCGACTGTTTTGTGGAGGAAAAGCAGAGATATATTTACTTGGAAAGAGGTATCTTTACATGAGTCAATAGAGGATAGGCCAGTAGCTTCAGGAACTTCTCTTGCTGTTTTTCTGTCCAACGAGAGTAAAACAAGAAAAATAGAACATGATTTATGTTGATTCACAAGCAAGGGAACACAAGCTTTCCCACTAAACCAGTAGGGGAGAATAGCAGAACTCTTGTAATAGATGATAGAAGACATTTTATCCGGACTTTTCTGAGGGAAAAATAAAAATAAACAACTTTTAAGGAAAAAGAGGTTTCAAGTGGTTTTTGAAAAGCTTAAGCTAGTGAGATGAAAAGGAAAAAGCTGGTGGGGAACAGGATTTAGACCTATGAGGATGAACGAGTCTTCTCTCTCTGGGGTCCGTTTCATCATCTGTGGTACTTGAGATCATTGAACTGGACAGGCCTTAAGAACTCTTTTACCTCCACAGTGTCTGGTCATGATCACTCGTTTTGATTAAGCTAGTCAGATGATTATTCGGCTTCACTTGTCAGTTTATCTGCATAGTGACACCCAATGCAAATTCTAATCACAAAATAAAAGGCAAAGGTGGGCTTTTCCTCAGTAGAAGAGATTCAAAACAAAAATGGAAACACACTTCAGAAACGTGGTACCGACGACCCGAAGTTGGTGTACAGGACGCAGAATGGGGTATCGTACAAAGTCGAACTTCCTCTCTGAAATTTAAGAGGAAAACATCCTATTTTCATATCAGGAGTACATAGGGCAAAGGACAGAGCGTTGAAATATTACAGTCAAGGAGGTGTCTGGAAGTATAATGATTTACCTTCTGCTTCAGTGTCGTAAATTTTGTACTTTGAGGTAGACCAAAATTATTATGTAATGGGGAAAAAAAGAAAAGAGATTTGGCTCTGTGGGCAATGTCTTTAACATTTTTCTTTTTTTTAGAGGAGAGACTATTTCCTTAAAAATTAAGAAAAATATCAAGGATCAGATATATATGTATATAACTAAAGCACAAATTAAATTTTCAGAAAATATTGAAAAAAAAAAGAAACGCAGAGGGAAAAATACATGGAGAAAACACAGGAGTAATAGTAAATGAGGGAGAACTGTGATCCCTAAAGAATGAAAACCTTTACATGAAAAAAAAAATGTTGGTCAAACAGAAAAACTAAAAGATAATTATAAAGAAATAAAAATGAGGGGTGCCTGGGTGGCTCAGTGGGGCGCCTGGGTGGCTCAGTCGGTTAAGCATCTGACTTCAGCTCAGGTCGTGATCTCAAGGTCTGTGAGTTCGAGCCCCGCATTGGGCTCTGTGCTGATGGCTCAGAGCTCGGAGCCTGCTTCAGATTCTGTGTCTCCCACTCTCTCTGCCCTTCCCCTGCTCACGCTCTGAATCTATGTCTCTCAAAAATAAATATAAAAAAAAAAAAAGAAATAAAAATGAAACAAGATGTGTTGCCATTATTATTATACATCTGCTGCCCCCAAACAGCAATTATTCAAGGTCAAATAAATTAGAATAGTCAGCACCTAATAGTCTCAGTAAACAGAGCAGGTCAATAAATATGTATTGATTGGTTGATTGAGTAAGAACTGCTTGCAGTTATTTTAGGAAAACTAAAGTCCCTAGAGAAGTTATGTTTGTCATTTCTTAAACTAAACAAGTATGAATTTCCTTTAAAAAATCACAAAAAACAAAGCCTTTCCAATGGCACTTCTAAGTCCTAAGCAATGCAATTTCATGAAAAATTTATATCGTTTATATATAGAAAAATGAAAATTGGAAAGTTATAAAATGTGGAAATACAAGTGTGCCTTTGTATAAAGAAATTATATTTTACATCTTTGATGATTTTTGATGGGTGACTGGAATAGCAAAGATTTCAGTCTTCGAGTGATTTATCAAAAAAAATCCAAAACTTTTCTCTAAGACGATATGTGGACATATACATTTTTTATTTTCTAAAGTGGGTTTCAGTTTCTGAAATGGGTGGTCAGGATATTGACAGATGACTTCAAGACCCCAAGTGAAAATAAAAAATAATTTGCAATGGTCTGAATTGATGATGGGCCTGCCATACTGTAAATTTCAACAGTATCTAGGAAAGAATGAGTGATGGAGATTTCCTTAAGAAATATTTTCCCAGTTAATTCACCAAGCATGGCAGTCTAGTCAGTGTGGGTATTCCATGTTGGTGCCCTGGGTACAAAAATTAATAAAATATCATCGCTTTTAATAAAGTGGTAACTAATGGATTCACATCACATATCATTAAATTTAGAAATGCTAACTATGCTGATAGGAAAAAAAAAAGGGAAGATTTGCTGGAATAAAAGAAAAGGAAGAATTAAAATCTCTTTATGTGATTTCTATTCGATGACTTGTGTGAATGTGAGTGTGCGTGAGTATGTGTTTGAAAGGGAAGGAAAAGGCAAGCGAGCTTTTAAGAGATTTGATGAAATCAAGAGAGTATGTCAATGATGTATCCTAAGATAAAATATGGCATCTGAAGGCAGAGAGTAATTCTAAATCCGCCCCTCCCATGCGATGAAATATTTCCTTGTCCAGCCCTGGGAGTATTTGTGATATACAGTTCACCTCACCAAATCTAATATCATTTCAGCCCTGAGGGACTCAGACCATGGCAACTGTCCTAGCCTTCCTGAAGACTTTTTGTTGACCATTCATTCAAAACATGTACTGTTAACAGGAAGGCTTTTTTAAGTGAAGGCAAAGAAAAATTTTTGAAAACTAATGTATAAGATGAAAAATAAGTATAAAATTTAAGAAATCTTGTATTTGGTAGCCTCATAAAATTTAGCATATAATATCAGCAAGGTAGTACAAATATTAGTTTCTGAAGTTGATACTGAAAATAGCTAAAAACAGAACAAATTCAGGGATCATTAGATGTAAGCTATTTATTTATTTTTTAAAGTTTATTTTTATTTTGAGAGAGAAAGACAGAGTGTGAGCAAGGGAGGGGCAGAGAGCGAGGGAGACACAGAATCCAACCAGGCTCCAAGCTGTGAGCACAGAGCCCAACCACCAGGGTTCAAACCCGTGAGCCGTCAGATCATGACCTGAGCTAAAGTCAGACACTTAACTGACTGAGCCACCAGGCGCCCGGACACAAGTTATTTATTTAGTTTTTTACATCTGAATCTATGTCAACATGTCAATGCATGGTTATTCTAAACACGTTGCCTATTTGGTTTATTTAAAAGTCTTTTTTTTTTCCCCTCTTACTTTAAAAAAAAGAATTAAAAAATTCTTTCCTAGTTCTTAGAAAAGAGGAACAGAAAGAAGTTAATATCTATTAGATATTTACCTTTTTGCTTTTGTATTTGTGAGAGGTAATGACAGTGGAATTTAAAACTTGAAAGACTGGCTTATTTTAGGAAAAAAAAAGACTCTATTTCTGTTTATAATGGTGAAAGCAACTTGAACCTTAAGTATTAAGGTAAAAGCAAACGAGTTCTGGATACGAGCTCTTGCTAACGTCCATCTTTCGGACATTTAATAACACACATTGCCATCCCAGAATAAACTTTTCAAGGAGAAATGTATCTTTATGCAACTTCTTCCGAAGGTTGTCATATTTAAGTTCATGCTGGAGTCATAGATTTAAGCATTTATGAGCTAATTGTTAAAATATTAGGAGTATCTCCGTGATATGATATCACTATTACCTCAAGGTCTCTTTAGTGCTTTATCTTCTCGCTCTTCTCTGGGTTCATGCTTTAAGTTCTAGCCACTGTGCTGAGCACTTTAATTCTTAATTTTGAAATACCAATATTATTTTGAAACACCCTCCCTGCACAGAGTAAATCTGTAGTATAGTTATTGATTTTGTTTAATTTCTTGACATTGAGTAAAGCTTTCACAACCTTACAGCTGATACATCTTTTATATTTTATTTTTCATTTTGATGGGAGGGGCTGCTTAACGAATCTGCACATGGATGTTCAATCTGCATTTTTCAGCCACGTTTGACTACACTTCATGAAGTACTAAATCACTTACACATTATGCAAATGCCCTGAAACTGCAGAACGCATTTATTATTTTTTTTCGATCACCACTGAAAACAAAGGAGTACATACCCGTATGTTATCTTTCGGACACCGTCCGTACTTCTGGGTTCAAAGTGCAAATATCTTCCCCAGCTTAGGAGACTGTCCATGCTGCTGTCAGGCTGAACGGACACTTTCATAGGAGAGAAAAGAGGAATGTTTCTCAGTGTGAAGAAGCAGGAAGGAGAGGAAAAGCTTTGCATAAAGATGTAGAAACAAATATGTCCCAATCTAACTACTGCAAATATGGTAAGTACCAGAAATTAAAGCATAAAAATGAAACGTTCAACCGGCACTCCCTCACTATAAGCTTTTAAATCACCCCTCAGATTAAATGCAATACTAGTGTATTACTTTTCACCATAACGAATTACCATAGGTGGTGAACACATGAAAGACTACAGCTTCTAGAATGAGCAGAGAGCAGCAGAGCAATGATCTTTACAAACAATGAAAAAGCATTGAGCTAGGAAGGAAAGGAAAAGGCCAGTGTTTGTAATTCCTACTTTTCTGGAATATGTAGAAAGCCTGTCTGTTGATGGAAAGAACAAGCAAATATTTATAGGTACCATTGCCTACCTTAGGTAGTCTGTCACTTTAGCAGATTAAACTGGCCTCTTTTAAACATTTGTTTTAAATTTTAGATTGGACCTGCATGAGAAAAATGATTGTCCTCACACCATATTTCTCATCTGCAGGAAAATAGAAACCTAAGTAGGATGTGGCATAATCTTTATGACTTTTAGGCACTGTGTACATATGAATTGCTGCTAGTAATGAAGTTAATGAAAACAGAACAGCAACACTCACAAAATTAGAGTGTAGAAGTTTGATATCGCTACCTCCGATTTACAGGTAAACCTGTTGAGGGTAGGCTAATCCCAGGAATATTCTTACCAGCCCAGTTCTGAGCTACATAATCTCAGAAGTCTATGGAAAATGGAAAGAGAATTGGTAAGAAAACTACATAGTCATATCAAGTGCCTGGGGTACTGTAGGCGAGCATTATTTGTGTATTGACAGCATCAGATGAGACTTGAAATAAGATCTATGGAAAAGACCAAATAATCTAGTACTATTTAAGCTGTATCTTCAAGATTTTTTAACTACTGAAAAATATTTTAAGGAAAATGGGCTAAGAGTGATAGCATCAAGGATTATATAGTATTGTATTTATAAAAATCATTTTTTTTTGTTCATTTATTTACCAAATATTTGTTAAGCACTTCCCAGCCCACAACTGCTTGGGTATGTAAACAAGAAAAACGAGATGTCTGTCTCCGTGCTGTTTACACTCTAGTAGGAAAAGGACACTAAACACGTATACAAAATAAACATGCTAAGTAAAGACTGGGAGTTTCCAAGAAGGAAACAACTAGGATTATATGATAGTTAATAGGGGAAAGAGGGTGCTGAGGTCAGGAAAAGAGATAATATTTGAGCTGCATCCTTAAAAATTAAGAGTAAACAAAGCCAAAAGCCTAAGGAACAGCGTTCCCAGCAGAAGGATCAGCATATGCAAAAGCCCTGAGATGAAAAAGAGTTTGGTGTGATTAGAGAATAGAAAAGAAGCCAAATGGACTGTGGCAGCTGAGACATCATGAATTGAGGCTAAAGAAGCAGGACGGCCCAGTTCATGGAGAGCTGTGGGACATGATAAGATATTCACACTTTCTTTTATGTGCAGTGGGAAGCCGCTGAAGGGCTTTAAGCATAGTCAGATTTGTATTTATTGATAGTGAATGTAAATAAATGATAGTTTGAATTAATAAAGAGGCTGCATTTTTGTTTCATGGATTGGAACATCTTTTAAAATACAATGGTTTCTCCTTGAGGAAAATTTTCTATATGGGCCTGACTCTAGGTGTGTGGAAATAGTTAGCTTATTTATCATAATGTGAGGACCCTTATGTCCACATTACACACACACACACACACACACACACACACATACAGACACACAAATAGCAAGTTTCTAGTTTACATCTTTTAAGGAAAATTATAAATCACCCTGTAGGTGCATGATGAAATTCAGGATCGGTCCTATAATTAATTCTGGTGAGGTTTTGCCTATGATGATGAGTGAACCTCTCATCTGGCAAAAGTGATCTCTAGAGGGAAGGCTTTTTGAGGTTTCTTCGATTTTTATCATTGGCATTCCTGCCAGAATGGTGCATCTCTCTGGACTTTTACCCCTTGAAAGAACAGCAATCTCGGGGACTTGCCTGGTGTCACTCTTTGTTGAAGAAAAGGACCCAGCTGGAACTTCAGCTCATGAAGTGGATCCCACAGACTCTCTGATGACAGGAAACAGCTGGCCTGAGCTCATTGCCCGAAGAATGCTGGCTGCATTCCTGGTATTTGGGATCCTTTTCACTCTTTTGCAGTTGTTTTAATCATGTTATAAAATCCTGGGCTGTCCAAAACCCTTAGAGGCAACATACTTCGTGGGAGAAAATACATCCCAGAGTTATGTAGGAAATTTATCAGCTTAAAATTGCAAGAGATATGACAAGGGGTGTGCTGGTTAGAGTTGCCGTAACCAAGAACCGCAGACCAGTGGCTTAAACAAACAGTTATTTGTCTTCTCGCAATTCTGAAGGCCAGAAGTCTGAGATCAAGGTGCTCACACTGTCGATTTCTTCTGAGGCTTCTCTCTTTGGCTTATAAATGGCCGTCTTCTCCCTATGTCTTCATGTGGTCTTCCCTCTGTACCTGTCTGTGCCTCAAAGTCCTCTTCTTTTAAGGACACCAGCTATATCAGATGAGGGCCAACCCTATTTATCTCTTTCTAAGTTAATTACCTTTTAAAGGCCGTATTTCCAAATACGGTCATCTGAGGTCCTGGGTATTAGGGCTTCAACATATGAATTGGTGGGAAGGCACCATTCAGGCCATAACAGATAGTAAAAAAATATAAAAATTAAAAGGAAAGGTATTTAAATATTTAGTGATGCAGAGTGAAGCTCACTGAGACATACTCGGTCTTGGACCTCACAATTTTCATGCAATCTAGACTTGCAGAATCCCACAGTCTACCCTAGTCCACATCCCTCGTTTCTTCTACTAGTTTAAATAAAGTTTGCGATGCCTATAATGTAATTGCAGTGTTTGCAATTTTCTAGAATGTAAGGACATGGCGGTGGTTTCAAGGAAAGTGACTTGAAGGGTGATGGAATTGCACTACCATATGGTGGTTAGATCAGGAAGGGGAAGATGATAAATATGGCAGAAAAGGAGTACATGAGGCAAAGTAATTTTAACTCTTGCATTAGAAGTTCAGATTACTTTAATTTTGTCGAAACTCACTGATTATAATACTTGATCCCATCTGGTTTTTCTCTCCATTTACTTAGAATTTTGCCCACACAACAATTCACTGTCCTGGGGCATTGTTAAAAAAAATTGTCACTTCGTGCTAACCCTCGATATATTATATCATTATGGTGAATATTTTCTGTTTGCCCCCTCCCCAGATCCAACGTCACTTCCTCGTCCTGCTCTGTGTCAGAGCTCAGACCAGCATGAAATGGTATTTGCAAAGCTCCTTGGCCTGTGGCTTCCAGCAATGTTCTTCTGATGGGATGCTGACACGGGAGGTCAGAGCGCAAGAGAAGGGAGGGGAGAAGAGCTTTATTCTCGTGGCTCTCTCTCTTCCAGCTTGTCTTGGGGAGCTAAAATGTTCTTCCAAAGGTCAGGGCTCCTGGGAGCTACCCCATCCCCAACAGCCTGCTGCCAGCTCTGGGCCCTAGGACCATTCTGTTCCTGCTCCCCTCTGGACCTACCGGTGTTAACGCCACACCCCTTCAATTGTTTCCAGTAGCCCTGGGGTTCTACACTATTTCCAGATGATTTTCTTAAAAACTGCCCACATCTTTATAAATTGCCTGCTCATTAAACTTTCTTCAGTGGACTCAGTTTTAGTATGCCACTCTACCCGAGTCCTGGCTAGCTAGACAGAAATCATAAAGCCAGGTTTTATCTACTAAAGAATAGATCTATATCCAATCCAGTCACGTTATTGAACAGGTAAGAGAGCAGAGTCACACACTGATTAATTTATTTAAGCATATATTTCCCACTCATTAAACGTATTTATTGGGTTTACCATGCCCTCGCCACCATGTTTGGTGATGGTGATATGAGAATACAAGGCTCGAAGGCCCTCAACATCGGCTGAAGGAAAGCAATGAGAGGCAGTCATGTTTTAGTAAGAAAGGCCAGAAGGAGACAGAACGGATGGTGGTCAGAGAGAACCAATGAAAGTTCTGGAAGTGGCAACTGAATTCAAATTTGAAGAGTGGGGTGAGAAAGAAAGAGGAGGAATGAGGAAAAGGAGAGTTCTTTTGTCATAAGAAAACACCCTGAGGGGCGCCTGGGTGGCTCAGTCGGTTAAGCGGTTAAGCGTTTAATTTTGGCTCAGGTCATGATCCCAGGGCTCATGAGCTCGAGCTCCGATTTGGGCTCTGTGCTGACAGCTCAGAGCCTAGAACCTGCTTCAGATTCTGTATCTCCCTCTCTGCCTCTCTCCCACTCGTTCTGTTTCTGTCCCCTTCAAAAATAAACAAACATTAAAAAAAAGAACCTTAAAAAAAAAAAAAAGAAAACATGCTTAGGATATCCAGGAGTGAGAGAGATCACGGCATGTTTGCAGGATGGGAAGTAGTGTGGCAAGTGCATATAATACAATGAGTGAGTAATATGAGGCTGCAAATGTTAGCAGATGTCTTAGCCGTTGTTTTAAGGAATCTGAACTTTATTCCACGAGCAACAAGGAAAATGAGGACAGAAGGAAAGGAGTAACACTTTAGAAAGCTTGCGCTGGCTGCAGTGTGGAAGGTGCCCAGGGCTAGAGGCAGAGAAGGGAGTGAGGGGCCGGCACATTCATCTAGGCAAGCGATGAGGGCAGCCCTAACGAAAGCCTTAGCCCTAGGAATGGGGAAAAGTGGAGAGAATGAAGAGATGTAATCTTCGGAAAGCTTGCCAGCGGCAACATAGGTAGCACTACGTCAAGCCGAACTTCAGAATATACGCAGTTCTGCTTATCACCGCGGAGTTGAACTTCTCTAAACTTGCAATAACCTTTCAAGAATTTCAGTGGAGCATTTTTATTATTGCTGAACTAGCAATTGTTAGAGATTTCATAGGAAGGCTAATGTTGTAGTCTTTATAGTGACTGGAACCAGGCCCGTCAATATAAATATTTGCCGAGTGAACTCATCCGCTGCCTTTTAAAAATAATATACTTTTAGCAATAATAGATTTCTACTATATGCTTTGTAAATTCACTTTATGATGCTAGTTTTAAGCAAGAATAAAATCATATAACTTAATAATTAAAAAAAATAACAATTTGTGGGGCACCTGGGTGACTCAGTCGGTTAAAGGTTGGATGTTGGCTCCGGTCATGATCTCCCCGTTTGTGGGCTTGAGCCCAGTATCGGGCTCTGTGCTGACAGCTCAGAGCCAGAGCCTGCTTCAGATTCTGTGTCTCCCTCTCTTTCTCTGCCGCTCCCCAACTCGTGCTCGCTTTCTCTCTCAAAAATAAATAAACTTTTCAAAAAATAATAATAATTTGCAATTTGTGGTGGGTATGGTATTCCAGTAATGAATTTAAAATGTGTCCAGAAAATTGCTCTTTTTTACAAATCTGAAATTCTTGCAAGTGTTCTTTATCATTCTTAGTCCCTAAATATGTTTTCCTACATCTGTTTGCTGGACATTCCAGTATACGTTGAACTATGAGTAAGATATTACGCTATCTTTTGGCCAGTGAAAACTGTGCTTAGCACAAAGAAATATTTATTTATTTTTAAGACATAGGGATATCATTTACTAAATTACTGAGTTTTTGCACCAAGTATCACCTTGGTGACTTGAAAGAAATTGCCCTCATCCCAGAAATGTCCAAAAAAGTTACTAAAAACATGAAAGATTATCAAAAAAATATTTTTTAATAGAAAGAAAGTACTTAGGGAAATAAAATTTTTGAAGGTGTTTGAGATATGACAGCAGTAAAGACTTTTAAAAATCACTTAAATTTGAGTAGGGTCATAAATTTTTTTTGACTAAGCGAATCTAACTCATTAAGTTATTAATCTTCCTCAAATCCCAAAGAAAATAGATGATCTACCGAGGAGTTTTAGATAAGATTAAGTTAAAGCAACCCTTTATAAATTCCTGTTATCACTTTTAGTTGTAGCTGGTATGGAATGATATATGGCCCCATTTCAGTTGTAATGTTCGATGTGTGTAGGTGGTTATCATGTTTTCATCCCCATTTTCTCTTTCCAGCTTATTCCAGGTCATCTTTGTGTACCGTAGGTCCCTAAAGAAGTTTAATCAGTGAATAACATGTTGTGTCCCTGATGACACTATTCTTCCTATTTTTTACTATCATAAAACACTGGTGACTAATGTTTATTTTCTTCCATACATGAGTAGAGAAAGCCATTTGTTTTTCTTGACATTATTTTTTTCATTTTTCACTTATCCATGAATGTTTATGTCTTAAATAGTTATATCTTGGGAGTAGTAGCACGTTATTGCCTTCATTCTTGATAATACTGTTTTTCCTTTATGTATGATCTTATCTACATTGGCATCTAAAATAATCCTCATTGGATAGCTTTGACAATAAATAGTGTTATGTACTAAATAACATATCATTGAACACTTCCTATATGTTTAATTATAACCCCAAATATACATGTAGCATAGAATCGTAGTCCATATACTATATATTTTAGAAAAGGAAATATACAACTTAAAAATTATCAAAAAAATTATCAAATATGTATGTGTGTATATATATATATATATATATATATATATACCAAATTATACCAAATGTATGGGCCCAATGGAGTAGTTATGGTGAAGTAATCATTTTTACCAAAGCTTTCAGATAAGGTTTTTATACATTTAATAAATGAAAAAAACTTGTTAATACTTTATATCTGGAGAATAGACAAGGTCATGATTTCTCTTGCCTTTACTAAGGGCTTCTGGAGGGGAGGTGGGTGGGGATTGGGTTAAATGGGTGATGGACACTGAGGAGGGCACTTTTTGGGATGAGCACTGGGTGTCATGAGATGAATCACTGGGTTCTACTCATGAAGCCAAGACTACACTGCATGTTAAGTAACTTGAATTTAAATAAAAACAAACAAACAACCAAACTGAAGTCTTTAGGAATCTTTATAAAGACAACAGGCCTTATATGGAAATGCCATGGACTCAGGCTTCTTACATTCTCACCCTACTGCTCCCTTCCATATGTAGAATTCAATTCTGAACTCAAATTCCCAGAAATAGCCTTAAAAAGTAAACTATGGAGGTGCCTGGGTGGCTCAGTCAGTTAAGCATCTGGCTCTTGATTTTGGATCGGGTCATAATCCCGGAATTGTGGGATTGAGCCCCACGTTGGGCTCAGCACTGAGCAGAATCTGAGTATCCTGCTTCAGATTCTCCCTCCCTCTGTCCCTCTCTCCCATTTCCACTCTCTCTATAGATAAAAAAAAAGAAAGAAAAGAAAAAAGAATTAGTTGAACAGTATTCAAATAATTTGAATAACAAATAACCACACGACAAATAACCACAATCTTAACAGCTTTAGCAGCGCTCACTTAGCTGGCAGTTGTGTAGGTCAAAAGTCTGAGCCTGGCATCACTGGGTTCTCCGCTCCGAGCTCCACAAGCTGATAGGAAGGTGTTGGCCACGCTGCACCCCAGCTGGAGCTCAGGGTCCACTCTCATGGGCAGAATTCAGCTCCTTGTGCTTATAGGACTGAGATACTCACCTCCTTGCAAGTCGTCATCTGGGAGCCACACTCAGTTCCTAGAGGCCACGCACGTTCCTTGCCTGTGGTCCCTTCATCCAGTCAGCATCAGGTTGATTCTTTATCACACTTCGAACCTGTCTGACTTCTCTTTCTCACCTCTGGACTCATATTTAACAGGCTCATGTGGTTAGATCAGGCCTGCCCAGATAATGTCTCTATCTGAAGGCCAACCGATCTTGGAGCTAATTACATCTGCAAAGTCTCTTTTTCAGCAGTACCTCAATTAGCATTTTACTGAATTACTAGGAGACCGTGTGGCTATAGCAAGGACTGGGAATTTTATGAACTGTCTTAGAGTTCTAATTAGCACGAAAAAAAAATGGACTGAAATGCTGCAGAGCGGAGGTCCAAATATGAAGCAGATGAATGGGAAAGGTGCTCGATTTTCACTTTCGTTCCAAATTGCTTCCAGCTGATTGAGAGTTGCGACATTATCCAAAAAGTGATCAAAGAGTACGGATCTTTGAAGGAATAAGCAAAATTGGGAGAGAACACGAAGCCTAGAGAGTGTTTCTCTCTCTGGCAAAGTTGAAGGAGCTCAGGGTCGCCTAGAAAGTCCTAAAATGCTACAGGCAGTTGTAGAAATGCTACAGGCATTTTTGTAGAATAAGCTTTATGGAAGAGCTGCATAGCCTGAAGTTCCAGATTTTGAAGTCGGAAATATCAACAGCTACTGTTCGAGCCTATAAGGAGAGAAATGATTAAGATGTAGACCTTAACAATCCAAACTTAAAGTGCTTCTGTGATTGAGAATGTTTAACAATGTTGACACTTTGATAACGAGCAATTAGCAAACCAATTCAGGCCGACTAGATCCTCGGGGACATTGGCCATGACCAACATATAAGATATGATTAGAATGCTATTATTTGGTGAAAGTGAAAAACATGACCAGATTAGGATACTACCTATAGAAAAGCAATCCTAATCTAGAAGTGATAGGGAATCCCAAAATATTAGTATTTCATGTGTTTTGGGATTTTTAACAACTGGTGGAGATTACTGGCATTTTAATAAGGCAAATCAGCAGAAGTTTTTAAAAATGTATTTGTTTGGGTGCCTGGGTGGCTCGGTCGGTTGAGTGTCTGACTTCGGCTCAGGTCATGGTCTCTGTGTGTCAGGTGAGCTCCGTGTCAGGCTCTGTGCTGACAGCTCAGAACCTGGATGGAGCCTGCTTCAGATTCTGTGTCACTCTCTCTCTCTCAAAAATAAACATTAAAAAATTTTAAAAAATTAAAAATAAAAATGTATTTGCTTATTTACCACTTGTGTGTTCTCAATTTTTCAGGCAGCATGACTGAGGATAGCATTGTAGGTAATATATGCAGTGTTCCAGCTTGGGATAAAAGAATTTGTACTTCATTCTCAATATTTGGGGTGTTTAGTTGGTACATCGATGTACTCATGTATTTTATTGACCTTTGAAAAATTGGGAAAATGGACACTTGGGCTTCTGGTGTTATGCTAATTCAACCTGGGAGGTCCCAGTGGAGCTGCGCTGTTCCTGACTTACACCAGAAAACATGAGCCGCAGGAGAATCTCAGACTGTACTCCCCCCACCCCAATTTAGAAAGGAAGTGGCTTCTAGATGGGACATAGAGGCCAAGCCACCCTGCCGTCTTTCTGCTGCCCTGCCGGCCACTGGAACACGTCAGTCCCCACCTCACTCAGTGACGCAGAGCACATGCTGGCTTGTTCTTTCCTCCAACCTAGCAGCCCAAAGCCAGCACTCCCTTCTCTGATCTGGCAGCTTCCTTACTCTACGTCAGGTAGCCAGGTCACCTCCCCTAGCTGTCTGATCCCCAAGTTTTATTCTACTTGGTTAGATTTTTTTTTAGCACAGTTCCTCTGAATCTTACATTAGCCTGAATCATCAATTTTGCCTCATTCTTAGCCAAAGAGCATGTTGGCAGGCTGAGACGGGAACGCGTGGTTCAGTGGAAGGCTATGAACCAAACACCAAGTGTCTGGGAGATCAGCAGGAGGCAGTGATGAGATGAGACAGAGAGAAGGGTAGAGGGAGGTGTGGACTGATGGTAAGTGTTACAGACTGATGGCTCAGCTTCAAAGACACAAGGCGTAAGTGAGGAAAAACAATTGGTCTGAAAATATAGTTATCTCTATCTCTCTATCTCTATCTTCATCTCTATATCCGTATCAATATTGATATATACCCAGTACATACTTTATATGCTAAATATGTAAAATCAGACTACACATTAAAAAAAATTTTTTTTGGCATTTATTTATTTTGAGAGAGAGAGAGAGCATGAGCAGGGGAAGGGCAGAGAGAGAGGGAGACACAGAATCAGAAGCAGGCTCCAGGCTCTGAGCCGTCAGCACAGAGCGGGGCCTGAACCCACGAGCGAGATCGTGACCTGAGCCGAAGTCCGACGCTCAACCGACTGAGCCACCCAGGCGCCCCCAGACTGCACATTTTAGAATGGCATTATTCAAAATGACCATCTTAGTTGTACTAATCCTGAACTTGCCCACAGAAACGTTATTTTCTATAGTGTATCCAGAGTTGAGAAGACAGTGCGCTCATAACCTCTCAAATGTAACTGTATTTTTTCAACAAGAAATACAGCTGCCCAGACTGAGTGAGACAGAAAGCTAGTAAAGCATACAAGGTAATTCATGGTATTTTCAGAGTTGATAGTAACTATGGGAAGAAGAAAAGTGGTTTCTTTTCATACAAACTCTCCCTGTGACTACCATAATCAGACATCCATCTGACAAATAGCCTGAATCATGTGCATGGGTTTATCGAATGCCCTCCATTCCGGGCTATTATTAAAGACTTGGATACAAATTCTTAGGCTCCCTCTCCTTCCCTCCTCTCGTCCACTATAGTTTGCCCCTGAATTCTAGGCATACCACCTTCTTTTACTGACTCATCCTTCCTTCTCAGATAGATTGATGTCATTGATGAAGCTCCAGCAACTTCTTTTACCAATTAATCCTGGTCATGAATGACAGACGCACTGATGGATACCAGCTATGTTGTTTCCCACAGCTCTTCGACTACATATTTACAACCTTTTCTCCTGTTCCGGGGGTATCTAACTGTTGCCTTCCAAGTTCTGGCTCTGATATTTTGTTTGATCTGGCCTGAGTAAATTATATGGTCCATAGCGGGAGCTGAATTTCTAACAGCGATTTATTTTCATGTATTTATAAACTTTCCAGCAGGTATCACTTACAAGGTAGTGCTATTTGGCCTCAGGAAGCCCAGACATCATTTGCTAAAGACACGGGTCCTCAGATAAGACAGATAGCTAAGTACCCTCCTAGCAAAATGGCATCTGAAGGTGTCATTTTCCCAGTTTGGCTCAGGCACATACTATATTTTGCCCTATCCTTCTGCATATGCTGAAGTTTTCCTTATGTAGGAAAGCAGTCTAGTTTAATGGAAAGAGAAATTAGATAAAGCTGTAGGTGGGTACTCTGAAAATAAGGATTTTGCTGATGATCTCAGAGGGAGCTGTTATTGAAATTAACATGACACAGAGTAGGCAAGCATGAAATCTCTAACGTAGGTAATCAATTGCCCATTCTCTTGATATTCTACCAAATTCTGGTATGGGACGTTTAATTAATGAAATGATGAAACAATTGTTAATTAATTTCACTAATTAATGAAATGATTCTAGTAAAACACCTTTACAATCTTAAAAAAAAGGAAAATATGTTTTTCTGAGTGAAAAGTAATAAATCCCACACCCATAATAAAAATATAAGAGTGCATGGTTTGTGGTGCCTGGGTGGCTCAGTCAGTTAAGTGACTGTTGGTTTCAGCTCAGGTCATGATCTCACAGTTTGTGGGTTCAAGTCCTGTGTCAGGTTCTGCATTGATAGTGTGGAGCCTGCTTGAGATTCTCTCTCTCTCTCTCTCTCTCTCTCGAAATATAGAAATTAACCCTTTAAAAAAAAGAATGCATGGTTTGTTTCCTTAAGAAGTGAAATTCCTTGATGCTATTAATATTAATTGGGAGTCACAGGGCACTTCCAAGGAAAAACGTATTTCTCTTATAGATTTCCTCAATTCAATTAGGCCTTTTGTTTTGGAGAGAAAGAAAAACATTTTAAAGATAAGATATATAAATGCAAACAAGACACAAAATACCTAGCTCAATATTTTATATGTTGCTTCAAATGATTTATCCCTGTATTAAATACTTAGAACTAGTTTATGTAATTCCCATGTCATATCTTGGGAAATCTCTCCATCTCTGTCTCTGTCATTAACCTCACAGCAGAACTGCAGGATTTTAGAACAAGTCATAGGAATGCCAAGTGCCACACACAGATGAAATAGGTGAGTGTGAGCAAAAGATAAGGAAGGACATTTAATTGATGAAACGATGAAAGTAAAATCTGAGTCACGCCAGAAAATAGAACAAGTAAGGTAAACTAAGCTTTGATTCTCCTTTGCTTTCTCTTTGTTTTTTCATTGTAATCCATTTATTGACAAGTTTGCCGACCAACAAAGGCTGGCAGGTATGTAAAATGTCAGAACAGATGCCTCAGGATTTTGATAACCCATCGAATGGTATTGACCATTCTTCAGCTTTCCACGGATCTTTTCCCTCTGAATATATAAGCAGAAATATTTTTAACTATTTATATTCTAATATACCCACTACAATTCTCCTGAATTGGAATTCTTTTCCACTTTTGGAAGACAATAAGATATTTTATATGTTGAAAAAGATCACTATTCTCACCATGGTATATTCTCCTATTCTAAATACAGAGCTTTATCTTAGATTGTTATTTTGTTGTGATTATTAAATAGAATCAACAGCTGCAAAATTCTGTTAAAATTAGTATTTTAGTTTTGTATTCTGATTTTTATTAGACATATTTATTAGATATAGTAGATATATTTATATTCTAATTTTATTTTGAGGTTTAATTTTCCTACATGTGTATTGTTCTAATTTGTCATGATTTATTCACTGCATTGACCACATACTGATTTTCTGATGCAAAAAGAAAAAATACAAATTAAAAGTAAAAATCTTAGCGTTTTCTTTATTTTCCAATCTGAGAGGTAAAAGAATGACTCATTCAGACATGTAACAAGGAGCTATGGATCAGGTAGAGGTTATTTTTAGCAGTGTAGACCTAGATAATTATAAAAAGAATAGAGACCAGAAAAAAAATAGTGACTTAATCTTTTCATTAAAATGACTATTAAATCACAGTAATCACCAAAAGAACACATGAATAGCATATCAAATATTTCTCTTTTTAAAAAATGTTTATTTAGTTTTGAGAGAGAGAGAGAGAGATGAAGTGCAAGTGGAGGAGGGACAGAGAGAGAGACGGAAACACAGAATCTGAAGCAGGCTCCAGGCTCTGAGTTGTCAACACAGAGCCCCACCAACACAGGGCTCAAACCCACGAATCATGAGATCATGACCTGAGCCGAAGTCAGATACTTAACTGACTGAACCACCCAGGCGCCCCAGATATTTCTCTCTTTTGCTCTCACTTTAGCCACTGAGGGCAATCACACAGAAGATACCTATTTCCCATAAGTGGCTTAGCATATGCTAGTCATGACGTTATGTTATAGATTGAAGCAAAAGTAACTCCCCACTTATGTGTTCCAGAAAAATCCAAATTTGTTGAAAAGGATGTGGCTTCTAACCCAAGCCAAAAGGTGTATTCTTCTCAGAAACTAGACTTATAGTATTAGTAACTAAATATGGGACTAGATTCCTAATTATTAAGCCAGAGAAATTATAATCAAGCAGGTAGAATAAAGGAAAATGGTAAAAATGGTCAGCAGATGGAAAGAGGTTGTTGATAGCTCCTAAACTTTAACACACTTTCTGCTGTCACTTCATAAGCCCTTCTTAGAGGCAGTAAACAAAATTCTGTTTGGTTTTGGACATGTTCTAGGAGTCCTGGTTGTCCACTGACGGGCGTCTATTTCTGTGCATCGTGAGTGATTCCATTTTAAAAGAAGCCATGGACAGCCAAGGACTTGAGTGCCTTACTCCCTAGCTCCCCCTCCAGGAATGTTTACTACCAGTCCAGGGAGAGATATAGAGGCCTGGTTTGAGAATGTAGTTCTCGGGCCCTGAGTTTCTATATATTGGTGCTTTGGACAGATTTCTTCCTGAAGTATGGGGCAGGACATAACCTCCTGTAGACAGGTTGTTGGTGGAACCATGGATTCCTCAATGGCACTAGCAGTCTGACCTATGTTCAATAACATTTGCCCAAGAAGGCCAAAAGGGGAGTAGGGACACAGTTAGACCTCCTTCCTTAGGATACCCAGGTGATACACCTCTGGATCAGAAAGCAGTGAGAGCGAGTGTTCTTGTGATGAAACTCGTGACAGAATTAGAGGCATCCTAACAGTGGGGGTGGAGGCATGGCGGGACAGCGGTCAAAGGCATAAACTTCCAGCTATAAGATGGGTAAGTACTGGTGATGTAATGTACAACATGGTGACTCAAGTTAGCACTGCTGTACCGTGTGTTCCGAAGTCATTCAGAGTTCTCATCATGAGAAAAAAGGATTTCTTTTCTCTAATGTTTATACAAAATGGTGGATTTAACTAAACTTATTGTAGTAATCTTTTCATAATATATATAAGTCTAGTCATTATGCCATACACCTTAAACTTACACTGTGTGTCTGTTATATCTCAATAAAACTTAAAGGGAAACAAAAGCTTTTCACTCTGAAATAAATATACAGAATCCCTCAAAAAGGGGGGGTAAGAAAAAAAATAGAGGAATCTTGGAAAACTCCGATCTTAATTTTCTCATTTTACAGAAAAAAAAACCAACAACTTAGTTCAATGGTAATTCTACTTATAGAGTATGCGTACCAGCTACAACTCATGAACTGTCTTTATGAGAATACTCATTTGTGTAGTTACTTCTAGAGAAATGATTGAAAACAGCAAAATTTTTCTGCTGGATTTGCTTACATCATATGCCCATTTTGCATCTGCACTGTTTAAACATCTCCATGGTAATTGTTTATATTAGTGAAGTTAAAGATGTTAATTCATTGTTCACCTGAAGTCCACAGTATGTCTTTGAGAATAAAAGATTTATTTCTTGAAGTGATATTGATTTTTCATTTAAAATAGGTGCATTATTAGGTGGAGAATTTATTTCTTGAAGAAAAAATAAAATCTCTGAGCTCAGTGTAGTTGGAAATTATCCCCTCATGTGGACCCAGGAAGGAGACTAGTTTCATCAACAATAAAATAAGAGTCATAATCAAATCTATCATAAAATGCCTATTGAGAAAAATAACATCTCTTTCATCTATGGAAGTAAGCAAGCTGTCACTAACTGCCCCGTTGCTCTGTTGAAAGCCTCTTTAAAAAATTCATTAATAATGAAGATTACTTGTTTTCCCAATTTAATTAGAGAAACATTTAAATACACATTAACTACCTCTGAATAGTAAGTGTCTTAAAAATGCAAATAACATTTTTAACAATTAGATTTTAGATCTTTGGCTGATAACACAATGAAGAAGATGTGCCTTTTCTAGAAAACTCCCACCTCAGATCTCTTCTTTTCACCAATTCCTCTTAAAGAAAAAAAGAATATAGAAGCATCCCTCTTCTTTGAGACTACGTTCATGATAGGAAACAGAACTTTGTAAATAGATCTTAGGGCTATATATGCAAGTAGATTGATCTGTTTGTATTTTCTTCCATATAAAAAGGATCAGAGATGTCCAGAGTTTTACAAGAGCACACACTGTAAATTTATTTATGGAATTTTTACTTATTGCCAAGAGTACAAATAGTATTTGATCTGAAATACCTCCTTCATATAAATGAATGTTTGTTTGTTTGTCTCAGAAGGGTGAAAGAGTATTGGCATTCTGATCAGGATCTTTTATTACCCTTTAAAATATCTACAAAAACATCTAATGTACAATATGATGACTATAGCTAATCATACCGTATAGTATATTTGGAAGTTGCTAAGAGGGAATTAAGTTCTTGTCACAAGGAAAAAATTTCGTAGCTACCTGTGATAGTGGAAGTTAACTAGACTTACTATGGTGATCAATTCACACTATATGCATGTATAGAATCACCCTGTTGCACACCTGAAAATAATATGTTATATATCAATTATGTCTCAATAAAATTTTTGAAAAATCTAAAACTTAAAGGGACGGTTGGCCAAGAGAAATAACATCTCAGTGATGCAGTAAACATTTGCTCAGTGGTAAACATTATACTGGATGACTTACAGAAAAAAAATCCATAGGCACAATTTCAAAAAATAAAAATAAAAATTAAACCTTATTGTGATATGTTGTGAGCCTTTTTCAAAAACTAAGTTTCCGGAGTTGTCCAATCCTTGAACTTGAGAACCAGGACCATGCTGAAATGTTAATATTGCAATACCCAATGCTCCAGTGAAAATGTAGGGAAATGGTCAGGAGATTATAACCCAAAAGGAAGTGAGTAGATGCTCTTTGAAATCTTTGTGAAGCTGTACAAATTATTCTGCCAAGATAAGCCTGCTAGCTCTACTTTCTACAGACAGCCAGTGTGGCCAAGCATAAAGCTGTCCATCAGAAAAATGCTAATTATTTAATTAAAAGGAGAGGCTTTACATGACTGCACCATTAACTTGATGATAGTTGAGTTAAACACAAAGCCAGATGCTTTTGTGTTTGTTGGTTGTATTTGATTTTCATGTGTTTGTTCACTGCCATGCTTAGCATTATTGGGCGGCTGTAGTCTAGAAGATAAAATCCCTTAATACTCTATTTAGAACTACAGGAGATGAAACTTGATCAATACTTTTTATGAATCTGTAAACTGTTACAGAACAGCATGTTCCCACAGACTCTCCCCTGGTGACATGGCTATATTATTTTGGGGCCAGAGGCCCAAGCAATATTGAAATCTTGCTTGAATTCATCTTCTACAGGCCATAAAAGTGACAAGATCCCCAAAGATTTACATTTTTTTATGCTATAGATTAATCAATCTTGCAGGTGGGAAAAGAAGGATTTTGGTGTGCATGCTATAGACTATCTTTTCAGCCTGGGGAGAGTGTAAGAAATTCATTTTCTTTTTTTCCAACAGAAGTGGACAGTGAGGGTGGCTTGTCTAAAACGAAGGAAACGCAGTTAAAGTTTCCTTTTGCCACATGTTTTTTGATAGATTCTGACAATGGTGTCCGCGGTGTCATAAAGAAAAACTTCTGGAATGCATAGGTTTCTGGAATATAACTCTTTGGCAATAACAAGAGTAGCAACTGATTTCTTTGTTGTTAAACTCAAACTCAGATACTCATTAAGAAATTGGTCTGTTCAGAATAGTTACCAACTGAGGTATTTATATATTGATGTTCAAAATGTGGGGAGCACACAGATCTCACAAAACTATGACATTATCTGTCAGAATAGAGATGCCAAAATGGGCTTCCTTTGTTTTTAAGAAACAGCTGTCAAAGTTTTCCATATTTCAGCCTCTAAAGATAGACTTGTTTTTTTCCAAGATTCTTATCAATTATTTATGCACAGTAGCAGCTAAATTATTTTAATTTTTGCTTTGGACAGTTCTTTAGCATAAAAATGCCACTAACAATTTCAAAATGTCATCGAGTATTTCACAGACTAAGGATATTTTCTAGAAGTGTTAACTCACCTGTCCCGCCAATTTAAAGAAGTTAAGATCTCCCCATAGACAGGAGTAATAATAGGAAATTGACTCAATTTTTTAGAGAGCTCTAGTTCATTTAAACTCTTGGAAGGACAATTTGGCAACGATTATCAAAATTAAAAATGCATCCAGACTTTGACATATCAATTCTACTTCTAAAAATTCATTTTATAAGATAGTCACACATATAGATACACCTTCACGTGTGTGAAAATACTTGTCTTTAAAGTTATTCAGAGAAGAATCTTGGTAAAAACAAATGATGGAAACCTAAATGCTCATTTATAGTAAATTCCAACTATACGTTGGATTACTATGCAGCAGATATGCTAATGTGCTGATATGAAAAAATAACCCCCGTATTGTTGGATAGGAAAAAAATGATAGGGGATAACATATATATCTACATATATATGTGTATGTATATATGTGTGTGTGTATTATTTACATTTGTGTACAAAGAGGGGAGGGAGGTGAAATACATTTTTATATTTAATGTAATCTCTGGAAGATTATATTTGAAAGTATGAAACCATTAACAGTGGTTCCCTGTGAGGGATTAGGTAGAAAATAAGTATCTGAAGAGATACATGGAAGGAGACATTTCTCTATGGCCCCATTTAAATTTTGTTATGCTTACATTTGAACAATATGAATAGATTTAGTCTAAAAAGATAAAGAAATAATTTTTAAAATAAACAAAATAAACATATATACATCAGTCTCCCAAGAGAACAAGATCTATTGGATAAGTTAGGTCTTTGAAAATTCTAGTACATTGTGGACAAGAGAAGATGCCTCTCTTGTCAGGTGTCATTGCTTCAGTGTGAGCCACCAATTTACAACTACCAGCATCACTGCTGTGCTTCATAGTGGGGCAGATCACAAGTGCTGGAGGATTAGTGCTTCCTCTGTGTCTAGAACAGCCCTCAATCAACCATCAAAGATGGTTGCTAAGTCAGTATTCCAGCTCCCTAGCCCCTCAGTAGGTAATCTGGAGACCTGAATTCTAGAATTAAGCTATATCACTCGAGGAAGTGACTTGTCTGCTAATGTGTCCTTTGTTGGTTACTTTCCTTTTTTTCTTTCCTTCATTTCCGCCCCCCCCCAAGTTCCTGAGATCACTTCCTAAATAAACTACTGGCACCCTAATGCTCTTGCAGGATTTCCCTCTGGAGGAATCCAAATTAAGATAGTTGGTACTAGAATTAGGGTAGTGAAGTGATAACTTCTGGTGTGCCACAGCACCACCATTACGAAGACTCCAGTTGTGGAATGAGATACAAGCTCAGAGGGATGAACTGTCTTGTAAAATCTCTCTACCATTCTAAGAAAAGAGTGATAATCATGGATTATGGCATTAATTGATTACTGTTAAGTTTAAGTGAAGTAATGAAGGGAACTTCAGGTCACCCACCTATCATTCCAAGGCCTCATGAAATCTAGGAAGTCTTTATAGCAGTGTTTAGAGGGATCTTTTATCTCCTGCAATGGGAAGGTAGCTTGTGTTGAAAAATCAGGCCAGGATCTGATAGAGAGGTAGTTGTGTCACCCAGAAACTCAATTCATGGCCTTCTGCAGTAAAGTCAGAACTCTGGTAAAGGATGAAAGGACCTTGAGACCTGGGATAGGGACATTTAGAAGAAACACTTGAGGACCTTGAACCCCAGAGTCCCCTGAGCCCTCTAGGCTGGAAGAAGTGGCATACTCCCCCTTGCTAAAAATTTGGAGACCCCCCCTTGCGTGAAGATCATTCAGAGAGAGATGACTCCCAAAATGATACTAACCATCCTCCAGATGTGCCGCACCTCCCTTTTCTGTCTCTGTACTATTAACTGGGACCATATTACAACATCACTTACTGTGGGAAAAGAACACATATGATCTAACTAAAATGCCCAGGATGAACCAGGAGAACATGTTTGGGAAGAGATCTTGAAGATGCTGGACTGTGGTGAGGTATTAATGTAAGACTGGATAAGAGACAGTTTATTGCCACAAAAGTGTTCACCCACAGCTGAGGATTTAATGTCCTGGCAAGGATACCTATACTGTGGAGATGCCTCTTTCCAGTTTGGAGAAAATAGTAGAACATATACATAGGGTGAAAGTGGCAAAACTTCCTTGACAAAATATTGAAGGAGGGTTCCAAAAGCTCAGAGAGTTCATCTTGCTGGAAGAAATGTTATGTAAGATCAGAGATCTCACCAACTGCTTCTATTATTGAGAAGAGAACACTCCTTTCTCTAAAGCAGTAAAGATTTCACTATTCCTCTGTAGGTAGGGCTGCCAGATAAAACATAGCATGCAATATTTGGGCATACTTTTGCTAAGCACTTATTCCCTGCTGTTTTAAATTCAAATTTAACTGGGCACCTGTTGCATGTTGTTTTCTTTGTTTATTTGTTTTGCTTTGTTTTGCTTTTTGCTAAATCTCACAATTTATCCGATTGGCCAATGTTGATAATAGGGAATACCACTATGGAAATGGGTTCCCTAGGATCACAGGGGATGGAAGGATTTCAGAATAGCAGAAGCCAGGTAATTGTACTTCACCATCACAGGCAAGGGGAAGGGAATTTTGAAAAGGGTAACAGAGCTGAATAGCAGCTGGGATTCTAACAGCAGAGATCTGTAGTAATGGCTCACAGAACAAGGTAGTCCAAGAAGCTAGATGAATGAGCAGCCATTGACAGTGCTATTTAACCAATGTAACCAAAAATGATCCAGAGTGGGTGATTTTAGTTACTGCAATTGAAAAATTTGACTCTTTGCCCGGTTTCCCGAACCAGCCAGCTCTCACGCCAATTGAATGAGAGGCCACATTCCTTTAGGAAAAACTCTGAAAGATTCAGGAGGCATCAGGAACAATTTCCCCAACTCCATCTCAACCGGACTTACATGTATTTCCAGAGTACCTGAACACTGGGATAGAAGGAAGTAACTCAAATTCTTTTAGGACTCCTGGTTATAGCATTTGAATGAAATTTATACCAGGGTACCAAAAACACCATCATGGCTTCTTTTTGGTGAGGCAGGGCTGAAGAGAGGATGGAGAAGCATACAGAAGTCAGATGATAACTACTGGTCCAAGTCTGCCTCACAGTGGGTCTACTGTGTCTATACACCTACCTGGGTCATTTCCCTACACTCTCAATATATATCTGGTTTTGATATTCTTAGTAGCCAGAAGAAACCTCACATTAATTCCCTGATCTGTGAGCTAAGAGTTATAATGAAAGGAAAGGCCAAGTGGAAGCCTTAAAACTTCCAACTCCCTCCATTCCAAAAGAGGACATTGGAAGCAAAGCTGTGCCCGGAAGAGAAATGGCAGGGAGTAGAGCCATACTTAAAGACTTAAAAGATCCTTATTAAATCCGTATTTAATTCATCAGTCTCACTTTTGATTAAAAACAGGTGTCTTGCGGTAGGTGACAAAGACTTGTAAACTTAAGGAATTATTCACCCCAATCTCAGTTCTAATGCAGATGTCTTATCTTATAGAACAAATGATGCTACTACTGATCTGGTAATTGAGTTCTTTTGATCCCGAGTGGCAAGGAGAACCAGAAATTTGCATTCACTTAGAATTGACATGAGTATGCATTAACTGTCTTGTCCTGGAGTTTCATGAACTCTTCTGCTCACTTTCATAGTGCAGTCCAAAGAGAGCTTGATCATCAAAGGGATCCCCAAACATCCGCTGCTCCACCACATTGATGACATTATTAATTCAACCCAAGGAGCAGGAAGGGACAAATATGACAGATGCCCTGGTAAGAAACACTCATGCCTGTGATTAGAAAATAAACCCTTCAGAGATAACAGGTAGGCCATATGGTGAAAATTTTGGAGGTCCAGCGGTCTGGGGTCCAAAGACAGATGTTATACCTTGCACCTGCTGCTACTCAGAAAGAAGCACAATATTCGATAAGCCCTTTCAGACTTTGAAATAGGACACATTGCACTTGGTGGCAATTTGATTACATTGAGCCCTTGCTCACCCTGGAGAGCAGCAATTCGTAGGTGTTTGAACGGATACGTATTGTGGGTCTAGGTTTTTCTTTCCTCTCCACTATACCTCATCCAGCACTGCTTTCTGAGAGCAATGGAATTGCCTGTAATATTGCCTTGGATGAATGTACCCACCTTATGAGGAAGGGAATGCAAAAGTGAGCACATAACCGTGGGATTCAAACAACAGTCTTTTCTGTCACACCAACCATGTCAACCACAGTCAGCCAGAGAAATCCTGAATGGGTTCTTCGAATGCTTCCTCTCCTTTGTGATCACACTTGCCCACTTCCCTGCCCCTGTGTCCTGGACCACCTCCCAAGTAAACTATTTACACTGGAATCCTCCAGTCTATGCTTGCTTCTCCTGGGTGTGTGAGGGGGTGCAAACTAAAGCTGGAAAGAACTACGCGCCTTCTCATCAGTTTGCCACATCATTCTCTCTTCTAAACATGCCTGCCTTGCTCCACCTCATCGATGGGGCTAGGATAGCAAAGGAATTTGTCCGCAGCCAGCAGACATTGCATTTTTCCACAGACACCAATCCTTATAATCAGGACACAGGAGTTATTAAATTTATTTCAGACCCTGAACTTGACTTTCACTAGGTCTGGCCTGATTTATTTTTAGTGCCTTGAGCCAGTGCTTACTTCCGCAGGAAAAGGCAGAGGGTAGTAAATTAGGCCAGTTTTATGGGAGGATACAGCTAGTCTTGGGTTTGAATCTTACTAGTTCACTTCATGTGTACTTAGGGGCAAGTGAGTTTGAGTATCATTAACTCGGAGCTAAGTTTCTTCTTCTGTTCCCTGACAATAATAATTTGCAGTTAGCAATTTTTGCAAATGTGTGTTAAAGCAAGTTTCTCAGTACCTAGCACATAATGAATCCTTAACAAGAGCTCATTTCTCCATTCTGTTCTTTGTGTGTCCTCTCCCTCTTCTAACCTTGAAAACATTTACAGGGGCACCTGGTCGGTTCCGTAGGTTGAGCGTCCAACTCTTAATGTAGGCTCAGGTCATGATCTCATGTTTGTGGGCTTCGAGCCCCGCGTTGGGCTTCAAACTGTCAGTGCAGAGTCTGTTTGGGATTCTCTCTACCTCCCTCTCTCTCTGCCCCTCCCATGTCCTCTTTCTCTCAAAATAAATAAAATAATCTTTAAAAAACTGTTAAAAAAAGGAAATATTTGAGGTGCCTGGGTGGCTCAGTCAGTTAAGCGTCTAACTTTGGCTCAGGTCATGATCTCGCAGTCTTTGAGTTCAAGCCCCACATCGGGCTCTGTGCTGACAGCTCAGAGCCTGGAGCCTGCTTTGGATTCTGTGTCTTCCTCTCTCTCTCTCTGCCCCCTTCCCCCTGCTAGTCCTATGTCTCTCTCTGTCTCTCAAAAATGAATAAAATTTTAAAAAAGAAAATATTTATAATATAGAAGTGACATCTTTGAGGATAAAGGGACATAAAGTAAATAGAGTGCTTATAACACAGTAAGTGCTCGATAAATGCCAGCCTCTTCCCACATAGCACTGTTCTTACCTACTTTAAATTGTCAAACTTTCAAACAACTTTACGCAGTCATGACTGGGGAGAAGAAGAGCATATTCTTTAATCCGACCTCGGTTCTAGCCATTAATTTTCTAGAGCAGTGATTCTCCCACAAAATCCTTTGACCCTCATTACAGATTGGTCTCTGCACCTGGCTTGCTGTGATGAATGCAGTTTCTATCCCTTCACCCAAAAACCAATCTGTTCTGTTCGGGAGGCTACTTCCCCATAAGGCCGGCAATTCCATTTTCATACATTTCTCTTAGAAAGATGGGAGTGAAAAAAGAGAGGAGGTGTGGAAGCCAGAGTGAAGACACAGCCAGTCATAACAAGTCTCTTGTTGCTGTCCAGTTGCTGTCCAGCACCCTGGCTTTGAGGGGAGTGGCCTGGGCTCCAGAATGTATTTATTTATTTTTTAATATGCTTTTATTTTCAAGAGAGAGAGAGAGAGTACATGACCGGGAGAGGTTCGGAGATGGGGAGGGACTAAGGATCTGAATCGACTCAGAGCTGACAGTAGAGAGCCTGCAGTGGGGCTCAAACTCATAAAATGAACTGTGAGATGATGACCCGAGTCAAAGTAGGATGCTCAACCAACTGAGTCACCCAGGTGCCCCTGGGGCCCAAAATTTTTAAACAAGATGGGCCAGTGGCTTGCCAAGGCTAGCACAGTGGGCTCAGTTCATTCACCTGCTGGCAATAATGAGTCAAATTAGCAGTAGAGAATTTAAAAATAATAATAAAAGTGGCCAGAATTCAGCCTGGTTTTTTGTTTAAATCACCCTACACCAGTAATTCTAAACAACATTAGTGCTAAAAACTCCTCTCTGAAAAAATCTTTTATTGGTGTACTAAATAATTACTGTGGGCACTCTTGATGTTTTTATTACTTATCCTTTAATGAACATTCCATTCTGCACAGAAGTGAATTTGTTCAACAGTTGCTCTCATCCCCCATACATGGGAGCTCAGCTACATGCATTTAATTCAGCATCCGGTCTCCAACCTGGTGCTACTTTATATATTCCTGTATATATTCCTGCGTTTAAACAGCTGATTTTAAATAAATATATAGCCTAGGAAGATTATTATAAAGAAGAAACAGAACCAATTATTTCACTGCTGTCATTCTATGTGACCATTCATGTCTGAAGTTTAAAACAGTAAACAATGGGGTGCCTGGGCGGCTCAGTCAGTTCAGCATCCAACTCTTGATCTCAGCTCAGGTCATGATCTCACGGTTCGTGGTATCGAATCCTGTGTTGGGCTCTGCACTGACAGTGTGGAGCCTGCTTGGGATTCTTTCTCTGCCCCTCCCCTACCCACTCTTGCTCAAAATAAATAAATAAACTTAAGAAAAAAACAGCGAAAGAATAAATGAAAACGGCATTATTATGCCAATAAGTACAAATTTCATTTCATATAATAAATGTATTTGTGTTATTTCATGATTATTATTGAAAAAAACTTTGTCGCATACAAAAAAGTGATGAGATTTGGGGATGATGGGGGGCTTGAGGGGTCTAGAGCCAAAGGCCAAGAAATGATTTTTGAAGATGTCTTTGGTGCAAAAAGGTGATTTTATTAAAGCACAGGGACAGGGCCGGTGGGCAGAAAGAGCTGCACTGGGATTGTAAGAGTGTCTCCTTAAATACCGTGAAGTTGGAGAGGTAAAGTCAAATTGGAGGTCTCCAGAGCGACTTTCATATGCTAAAGAGGACTCCTGATATACTTGAGGCCTTGCTGTTGTCAAGCTAAGGTGGTTTTCCCTCTAGTAAGGCATTAACATTAGGATGGCAGGGGGTTCCTGGAGAAATGTTCTACTCTGTATTTGCCCCAAGTATCTGTCAATAGGCTGCAGGTTATAAGGAAACTTAATTTTACCTGCCATTGCCTTCTTGTCTCTGTTCCCCACATCACTATGGAGGGGAGCGTGATGTTCGGGCTCCAGGAACCTGAGTCTATAGGTTTCCAGAGATTAGGTTATTGATAAGATTGCTTTTTTCTTATAATGTACTAAGGTCTTTGTAAGCTGATGGAGACCCCGTGTCCTATATGACTGTGATCTCTAGCAGTTAGCCATTTGTTTTCTTTCCTTTCCTTTGTTCTTGGGCAGCCAGGAGTACCTGAGGAATATCAAACATATCCCGCCTGGGGGTGGGGGGAGCGGGGGCGTGGACGGTGCTAGCTTGTGCTTGCCCTCAGCCTGCCCCATGCTCCCTCATCAAAAGGGTTTTGAAATATGACTTGTTTTGGGTGTCAAATATATTATCTAGGCCACTGGAATGGATTTAGAATGGCAGCCTGGGGAGAAGAGGAGGCTAACAGTTTTATTTTTTAATCTTTTTTAAAAATGTTTATTTATTGAGAGAGAGAGCACACAGGGGACGGGCAGAGAGAGGAAAAGAAAATCCCAAGCTGGCTCCATGGTGGCAGCGCAGAGCCTGATGTGGGGCTTGAACTCAGGACTGTAAGATTATGACGTGAGCCAAAATCAAGAGTCTGATGCTTAACTGACTGAGCCACCCAGGCACACCTATTTTTTTTAATGTGTATTATTTTTGAGACACAGACAGAGACAGAGAGAAAGCAGGGGAGGGGCAGAGAGAGAGAGGGAGACACAGAATCCAAAGCAGGCTCCAGGCTCTGAGCTGTCAGCACAAAGCCCGATGCGGGACTCGAACTCAAAGACTGCGAGATCATGACCTGAGCTGAAATTGGCCGCGTAACCGACTAAGTCACCGGGGCGCCCCATGGGTACCCCTATTTTTAACCAGAATTTGCATAACAGTTTCCATATTTTCATATGGATCATATTTACCATATCAACAAAAATAATGTTTCCTAAAATTGCTTCTCATACTTTACATAGGAATGAGAAGCAACTTTTTGGAATATGAAAAAATAAGAATGACAACATGAAATAGCACCTACATGAAAGAGGTCACAATAATGATGCTCTATGTGGCCTTAGTGCCATAACATGTGGAAAAGCATATCACATTTATTCTGTTCTCAAACAAATGAACAAATAAGGCGCACGAAACTGAAAAGTTAGGGAAGTGCTTTTCCCTGCTGTATAGGAAGCAAAAGCATCAACAATACATTTACCCTTCAGATCTTTGCCTTCTTTGGATATATACACCCAGCTGGGGCATCGTTTGCTTTTCTCTCATTACTACATTCCCCCATCAAGTCTTTATTCAATCCTATATGACAGGATAATGGTCAAAATCACCCTGGTGCAGACCATTGCATGGGCCAGGGCACAATAGAGCACGGAGGACTGGGGCTTAATGCGCCCCTCCCCAGCCTTGGCATTATTTCTTCTCTTACTTCTTCTGGTGCTTTATTGCTTGGATTGTGAGGCTAGAATTTAGGACTGTGGAATTCATTTTTTTTGTTTTGTTTTGTTTTTAGATCAAGAGTAACAGCATGTTCCTTAGACGTGGATCTGCTGATGGCTAACCTAGAAAAAATTTCTTTAAGAATAGAAGGTACACATGGCTTCGAGAGAAGACCAGAGGCAGACGTGGAAGCAAACTTGATTTATTCACAATTTTTTTTTCTTTTTTTGTCAGCTCCAGCAGTTGTTGAATTTTTCACTCCGAGTTCTTTCTTTTTGCCTTTAGGGATCTGGTGGTCATCTAAAATGTCTTCCTTTGGGCCACTCTTCGTCACCCTTGAGACTCAGACTCTCATGAACAAAGTCAGGATTGTCTGTTTATCTGCGCAAACATCTCATGCAAATAGGATAGCATTTACATCTTAGTTGTTTGTAAGAGAGCCCAAGAATGTGGTGAAATAGCTTTGTGTATAGGAAAAGCAAATGTTATTACAAACTAAAAGTTATCTGGGCAATTTCTTTTTTGTTTTCTCTATTATTGAATATATTTATAATTCCCTAAACACAGAAGTCCCCACTCAGCAGCTCTTGCACATTCCTGCAGAACATTCTGAATGCCATGGTAGTGATTAAGATAATATAAATACATAAATAGCATAATGGCTTCCCTTCATAAAGAAATATAGATCTGGTTTCCACATTATGGTGCTATTGAGTCCTATTTTTAAGGGATTCTGCTTAGGAATATTCCGAAGGAAAAAAAAAAATGAATGGTTATGGAGGAAAAGAAAGTTGAAAAATTATCTGTTGTCATTCTTATGATATTATTATTATGTTATTATGATATAAAAATGATTGGAATTAGATTGAATGATTGGGAAGGCTTATTCTTATAAATATGAATCTTTTAAAATATTTATATACTTTTTTCCAATGAAAATGTTTACCGTGCAATAAAATTATTACAGTGTAATATAATTTTAAAAAACATCATGTACTTGAGCGCTAGAAATTGTCCAAACTTTCCCATAATCACGGGCTAGCAGGGCTGTATGTATGGCGGTTAAGGGTCCAGACTTCACAGTGATACTCCCGGGATACAATCCCGGGTCCAGTACCTAAATCCATTCCTTATTGTATGGCTTTGGATAAGTTACTTAACCTCTCTGTGCTTCAGTTTCTCAAATGTAAAATTAACATAATAATATCTTACAGAGTTTTTATGAGTTTTAAATATATTAATACACGTAAAGTGCTTAGGGAAGTGCCTGGCAAACAATAAATATTCCATGCATATAAGATCGAAAATGACAAAACTTTGAGATACAGTTGGAGCTACCTGAGTACCCACTGGAATCCCTACCTCTCCAGAGTAATTTTTATTCTAAATTTATGTTTTTCATTTCCAGGCAGGCTTTTATGTCCTTATTTATAAAAAGAAAAGTGTCAATAAGAAATATTTATGGGTTTTTTGTACTTTTCTAAGTTTATATTAATGGTATACTGTAGATATTGTGAAACTCTTCCCTCACTAGTCTTAGTTATTTTTTTATTAATTTATTTAATAACTACTTCAACTGTGACCACTATTTATTCTCTAGTTGATGAAGTATTTGGAATTTTTTCAATTCTTTTGCTCTTACAGTGATTCAGCAAACATTATTGTGCAAATCTCCTCATATACTTACACCTGAGTTTCTCTGGAGTATATATCTAGAAGTTGGGTGGCTGAATCAAGGGAAATGAATCTTTTCTCTTCCATTGGTTATTGCCAAATTGCTTTCCAAAGCAGTTCCAACTTACCTGCCTACCAGCAGTGTGTTAGAACTTGCACTGTGTTAAGCCTCACTAACACTTGGTATTAAAACATTTTGAGGGGCACATGGGTGTTTTAGTTGGTGAAGCATCCGACTTCAGCTTAAGTCATGATCTCGTGGTTCATGAGTTCAAACTTCATGTAAGGTTCTGTGCTGACAGCTCAGAGCCTGGAGCGTGCTTCTGATTCTGTGTCTCCTTCTCTCTCTTCCCCTCCCTCGCTCACACTCTCTTTCTCTCTGTCTCTCAAAAATAAATAAGCATAAAAAAAAAAATAGGGGCACCTGGGTGGCTCAGTCGGTTAAGTGTCCAACTTTGGCTCAGGTCATGATCTCGCAGTTCATGAGTTCAAGCCTGGAGTCGGGCTCTGTGCTGACAGCTCAGAGCCTGAAGCCTGCTTTAGACTCTTTCTCCATCTCTCTCTGTTCCCCTCCCACACACATTCTCTCTCTCTCTCTCTCTCTCTCTCATATAAACATTAAAAAATTAAAATAAACCATCTGATTGATATGACATAGTTTCTTGTTTTGCTTTGGTTATTTCTAGTTTCTAATTAAGGTGAACCCCTTTTCATAAGTTTATTGGGCACTTACATTTCTGTTTCTGTGAATTTTCTGTTTATATTCTATGTTCATTCCATTACTAAACTGTCCTTTTTTGATCGTTGTGTAGAAATTTTGTTTTTTTGGGGTAATATATTTTGGATACAGATCCTTTGTTGGTTATATGACTTGGAAATAATCTCTTCAGGTCTGTGACTTGTTTGTTTCATTTTGTTTTGTTTTTGCTTCATTTATGGTACTTTTTTGAATAATTTTACTTTCTTCTAACTTGTCCAATTAACCAATCTTTTCCTTTATGGTTATAATATTTTCGTATAATTATTTAAGAAAGTTGTTCTTATCCCAAGGTCCTAAAGTATTCTCTATCTCTCTTTTTTTTTTTAATTTTGAAAATTTAAAGTTTGTTTTTCATATCTAAGGCTTTAATAAACTTGAAAAAATAAATATTTTTTCCTATGATGTGACATAGGAAACTAGTTTTATTTTCCATATGGAAAAACAATTGTGTCAAAGAGGTTTATTGAATAGTTTGTCCTGTCTCTTGCTAATTTATAATGCCATTTATGTCAGATTTCAGTTTCCTTACATGCCTGGGTTTGTTCCTGCACTCTCTATGCTGTTCCATTGGTTTACTTATTTGTTCTTCCGCCAATACTCATAGTCTAGCTTTATAATATTGTGCCATCTTCAAGGGCAAACCCTCCCCACTTCCCACAATGCACAAAGTTTTCTCTCTTCTGTCTCTTTAGATGCTTACAATTTTTAAACATATAATTTTGGTTCTAAACTTTTCCCTGTTAATTTTATGATATCTTTTCCAGCTTGCAAAAAGTGATGGGAAATTTTGGTTGAAATTGCTTTAAAATTAGAGATTAATTTTGGTGAAATCCTGTATTTAAAATTCAAATCTTCCAGACACCAGTGAGGACTTTTGGGTGGAGCCTGGGCTGAGCAGCCCTAGAGGCAGCAATTTCACATTGGAGACAAAACAGGGCTGCTCAGAAAGTGGCTGGAGGCGGCGGCATGCTAAGAGCAGACCTAATCTGGGAGCCTGCAAGTTGACAACAGCCTGAGAAGTCCTTAGAAAGCCTGGCCTGCAGGAGAACACATGGAAGAAAGAACCCCAAGAGGTTTTGTTTTCTGTGAAAAAGTATGTCTCTATATGCTTGCTCCAATGACAGAGGTACCTGCACCCTGTCCTACTTCCAGAATACACAGATGTCCACAGACAACCACCTAAACAATACTAATGAGAGAAGGGAATGGCTTGAGCACAGCAGCAAAAGGTGGAGGCATGGCAACCCTGAGCCATTATCTAATGGACGATCTCAGAGTAACTCAGGGCAGGTGGTGGAAAAGGATGAAGAAGAAGATGAAGAGCTGACATTGAAATATGGCACCAAACATGTGATCATGCTCTTTGTCCCCATGATTCTCTGTTTGCTCATAGTCATAGTTGCCATCAAATCAGTCAGCTTCTATACCTGGAAAGACTACAAAGGACCAGAGACATCACCATAAGCATGAAACTTACAGATAATATAATGACACTAAATCTATATCTTTCAAGAATAACACTGAATTCAAAAGGACTAAATGCTCCATTCAAAAGACATAAGGTATCCGAATGGATAAAAAATAAACAACAGGATCCATCTATGTGCTGTCTACAAGAGACTCATTTTAGACCTGAGGACACCTTCAGATTGAAAGTGAGGGGATGGAGAACCATCTGTCATGCTACTGGAAGTCAAAAGAAAGCTGGAGTAGCCATTACTTATATCAGACAAACTAGATTTTAAACTAAAGACTGTAATAAGAGATGAAAAAGGGCACTATATCATAATTACTGAGCCTATCCATCAAGAAGAGCCAATAATTGTAAATGCTTATGCACCCAATTTGGAAGCACCCAAATATATAAATCGATTAATCACTAACATAAGCAATCTTTTTGACAAGAATATGGTAATCACAGGTGACTTTAATAGTCCACTTACAGCAATTGACAGATCATCTAAGCAGAAAATCAATACAGAAACAATGGCCCTGAATGATACTCTGGACCAGATGGGCTTCACAGATATATTCAGAACTTTTCATCCCAAAGCAGCAGAATACATACATTCTTCTTGTGTGCACATGAAATGTTCTCCAAGATAGATCACATACTGAGTTATAAAACAGCCCTCAATAAATATAAAAGAATTGAGATCATACCATGCACATTTTCAGATCACAATGCTATGAAACTTGAAATCGACCACAGGAAAAAGTTTGGAAAACTTCCAAATGCATGGAGGTTAAAGAACATCCTACTAAAAAATGAATGGGTCTACCAGGCAATTAAAGAAAAAATTTAAAAAATATATACAAGCAAATGAAAATAAAAACACGACAGTCCAAACCCTTTGGGATCCAGGAAAGACAGTCCTAAGGGGCAAAATACATCACAATCCAGGTCTATCTCAAGAAACAAGAAAAATCCCAAGTACAAAATCTAACAGTACACCTAAAGGAACTAGAAGCAGAACAGCAAAGAAACCCCAAGGCCAGTAGAAGAAGAGAAATAATAAATATGAAAGCAGAAATAAACAATATAGAATCTAAAAAAACAGTAGAACAGATCAATGAAACTAAGAGCTGGTTTTTTGAAATAATAAACAAAATTGATAACCCCCTAGCCAGACATCTCAAAAGAAAAGAGAGATACCCAAATAGATAAAATCGTGAATCAAATTGGACTTATCACAACCAACCCCTCAGAAATACAAATGATTATCAGAGAATACTATGAAAAATTATATGACAACAAACTGGGCAACCTGGAAGAAATGTACAAATTCCTAGACACCCACACACTACCAAAACTCAAACAGGAAGAAATAGAAAATTTGAACAGACCCTTAACTAGTGAAGAAATTGAATCAGTTATCAAAAATCTCCCAACAAGTAAAGTCCTGGGCTAAATGGCTTCCCAGGGGAATTCTACCAGACATTTAAAACAGAATTAATGCCTATCCTTCTCAAGCTGTTCCAAAAAATAGAAATGGAAGGAAAGCTTCTGGACTCATTCTATGAAGCCTGTATTACCTCGATTCCCAAACCAGACAGAGACCCCACAAAAAAGGAGAATTACAGGCCAATATCCCTGAAGAACATGGATCCAAAAATTCTCGACAAGACACTAGCAAATCAAGTTCAACAGCATGTAAAAAGAATTATTCACTGTGATCAAGTGGGTTTCATTCCTGGGCTACAGGGCTGGCTCAACATTCACGAATCAATCACTGCGATACGTCACATTAATAAAAGAAAGGATATGAAGCCTACAATCCTGTCAATAGATGCAGAAAAAGCATTCAACGACATACAGCATGCTTTCTTAATAAAAAGCCTCAAGAAAGCTGGGATAGAAGGAACATACCTAAATATCATAAAAGCCATATATGAAAAGCCCACAGCTTATATCATCCTCAATGGGGAAGCTCAACTGAGTGCTTTCCCCCTGAGATCAGGAACGTGACAGGGATGTTCACGGTCACCACTGTTGTTTAACATAGTGTTGGAAGTCCTAGCCTCAGCAATCTGACAACAAAAGGAAATAAAAGGCATCCTAATTGTCAAAGAAGAAGTCAAACTTTCACTTTTCGCAGATGACATGATAGTCTACATGGAAAACCCAGAAGACTCAACCAAAAAGCTGCTAGAATTGATACATGAATTCAGCAAAGTCGCAGGATACAAAATCAATGTTCAGAAATTGGTTGCATTTCTATACACCAATAATGAAGCAACAGAAAGAGAAATCAAGAAACTGATCCCATTTACAATTGCACCAAGAACCATAAAATACTTGGGAATAAATAAACCTAACCAAAGATGTAAAAGATCAGCTGAAAACTATAGAAGACTTATGAAGGAAATTGAAGAAGTACAAAGAAATGGAAAAACATCCCATGCTCATGGATTGGAAGAATAAATATTGTTAAAATGTCAATACTACCCAAAACAATCTACACATTCAATTCAACCCCAATCAAAATTGCACTGGCATTCTTCTCAAAGCTAGAACAAACAATCCTAAAATTTGTATGGAACCACAAAAGACCCCAAATAGCCAAAGTAATGTTGAAAAAAAAAAACAAAGCAGGAGGCATCACAATCCCGGACTTTAGCCTCTACTACAAAGCTGTAATCATCAAGACAGTATGGTATTGACACAAAAACAAAAACATAAACCAATGGAATAGAATAGAAAACCCAGAATTGTACCCACAAATGTTATGGCCAATTAATGTTATGGAAAAAAAGCAGTCTCTTTAACAAACGGTCCTGGGAGAACTGGACAGCAATATGCAGAATAATGAAACTAGACCACTTACTTCCATCATGCACAAAAATAAACTCAAAATGAATGAAAGACCTAAATGTGAGACAGCAAACCATCAAAACCCTAGAGGAGAAAACATGCAACAACCTCTTTAACCTCACCCGCAGGAATTTCTTGCTCAAACATCTCCAAAGGCAAGGGAATTAAAAGCAAAAATGAACTATTAGGACCTCATCAAGATAAAAAGCTTCTGCACTGCAAAGGAAACAATCAACAAAACTAAAAGACAACCGAGGGATTGGGAAAAGATATTTGCAATGACATGTCAGATAAAGGGTTAGTATCCAAACTCTATAAAGAACTTACCAAACTCAACATCCAAAAAACAAATAATCCAGTGAAGAAATGGGCAGAAGACATGAATAGACACTTTTCCAAAGAAGACATTCAGATGGCCAACAGACACATGACAAGATGCTCAACATCACTCATCATTAGGGAAATACAAATCAAAACCACCCTGAGATACCACCTCACACCAGTCAAAGTGGCTGAAATTCACAACTCTGGAAACTACAGATATTGGCTAGGATGTGGAGAAATGGGAACTCTCTTGCATTGTTGGTGGGAATGCAAACTGGTGCAACTACTCTGGAAAACAGTGCGGAGGTTCCTCAAACAATTAAAAATAGTACTACCCTATGACCCAACAGTATCACTATTAGGAATTTATCTAAAGGATACAGGAGTGCTGATTCATAGGGGCACATGTACTCCAATGTTTATAGCAGCACTTTCAACAATAGCCAAATTATGAAAAGAGCCTAAATGTCCATCAACTGATAAATGGATAAAGAAGGTGTGGTTTATATGTACAGTGGAAAGGTACTTGGCAATGAGAAAGAATGAAATCTGGCCATTTGCAGCAACATGGATGGAACCAGAAGGTATTATGTTAAGTGAATTAAGTCAGTCAGAGAAAGACAGATAATCATATGTTTTCACTCATATGTGGAACTTGAGAAACTTAACTGAAGACCACGGGGGGGGGGAAGGGAAGGGGAAAAATAGTTATAAACAGAGAGGAAGGGAGGCAAACCATAAGAGACTCCTAAATACAGAAAACAAACTGAGGGGTGATGGGGGTGGAGGGCAGAGGAGAGAGGGAAAGGGTGATGAGCATTGAGGAGGGCACTTGTTGGGATGAGCACTAGGTGTTGTATGTAAGCAATGAATCACCAGAATCTACCCCCAAACAAAAAGCACACTATATACACTGTGTGTTAGTCAACTTGACAATAAATTATATTAAAAATAAATAAATAAATACAATAAAATTCAAATCTTCCAATTACTAAGTATACAATATCTTTCCATATTTTCTTTTATGTTGTTTGCTTACATATATTGTTGATAACATGTTGTTTGTTATTTTATCAAAAAAGTTCTGGTTGCTAAAATGGATTGGGTATTCTAATATTCTAATGGAGAATAGAAATATTACTAACCTTTATATGCTGATCTTGTTTCTAATAATTTTGGTAAATTATGTGTTTCATGGGTGTTTATTTCATCTAGTTCCTATGGAGTTTCTTTGCAAATAATTATCTCTTGAAAATCAAACTGTATCTTTCTTTCTAATATTTATACAATTAACCCTTCAACAACATGAGTTTGAACTACACAGGTCCACTTATATACAGATTTTTTCAATAAATCTGTATTATAAATGTATTTTCTCTTTCTGATGATTTTGATAAGGACATTTTCTTTTCTCTAGCTTACTTTATTATAGGAATATAGCATATAATGTGTATTCATTCAAAATATGTGTTACATTGACTGTTTATGTTATTGGTAAGGCTTCCAGTGACTGGTAGGCTATTAGTAATTAAGCTTCTGGGAGTCAAAAGTTATACATAGATTTTCAACTGGGCAGGGGTTTGGCACCCCTATTTCCCATGTTGCTCAAGGATCTTATTTCTTTTTCATCACTTACTTTGTTGTCTCAAAAATCTATTACAATGCTTAATAGAAATGAATGTAAGAGAATTATTTGTCTTCTTTTTAATTCTTACCAGAATACTTTTAAAGTTTAACCATTATTTTATTAAATAACTTTTCTTTATCAAATTTCCCTAGTTTGATAATCATTTTCATTATGAAAAAGTTTTGCATTATATCTTTCTGCTTTGTTTCTATTCCTTAACCATGTTGTCTTTTTGATACTGATTTTCTGTATTTGATTTTCTCTTTGTATTTTATATGTCACTGGTATGTGTTTGGACCAAACAGGATTGTCTAAATGTGAAATTATTGTAATTTCCTGTCTGGTAATTTCATAATCATATATTTTTCAAGTAAACTCTACACCCAACATGGGGCTTGAACTCACAACCCCAGGATTAAGAGTTGTATGTTCTACCAACTGAGCCAGCCAGGAGCCCCCATAATCACATTTTTAAAAAGTGAAAAATCATAGTCACCAAAGAATTTGCCTGAGATATTAAAAGACGGCTTTCAGAAAACTCAAGTCTAACAAACTAATTGTGGTATTGTCCAAAATCCTAGGTGTTTTTCATTGGCTGTTTATTTTTACAGTGTCATGTTGGTTTAGGCAAAGATTTGAGTTTGAATGATCTTTTTCTGGAGGTATAACTTTTATTGTTTCCTCGATAACAGAAAAATAATGTACTGGGTTACTAAAGACTTTTTAAATTGCTGAAGTTTTGATAGTCTATAGCAGGAGTCGACAAACGTTTTCTGTAAATGGCCAGATAATATTTTCAGCTTTGAAGACCATGTGGTCTCTGTCAGAATTACTCAGTTCTTCTGTTGTAGCACAGCCATAGACAATACATAAATGCATAGATGCGACTGTTCTACTAAAACATTTACAAAAACAAGCAACAACTGAATTTGCCCCATGGGCCATAGTTTGCCACTTCCTGATCTACAATAATTTTTAGAAGTGAGTTCTAAATTAGATGCTCAAGAATATAAATACTATCATATAAAAATATTAAATCCATGAATAAAAATTTTATATATTTTATGATAATCACGGTAATTAGAAAAATGAAATACTAATTTTAAAGGGTTTAGATGCTGTCAGTATCTTTTTTGAATGTTAACTTAAAATGAACAAGGCACATACTCAGAAAATTAGATGGGTACATTTAATTTTTACTTGGATGTTGCTGATCAATAAATATCAATTAGTCTATATTGTAGAACTCCTGAACAATGGAAACAGTGATTAATATCTCTAGATTTAGAAATTATAATTTTTGAGGTATGGTTCTATGAGATCCTGATGTAAAGCAATAGTTGATATTTAAATTATTTAAGGATGTAGGTCTCCCTACTAGAGGTGACACTAATAAGACTATGATATAGAAGGCACGAGTCTAAATTATAATGTAACATAAAAACTATGATGTCAAAATATTTCTACATGCTCTCAAAAATTAGCTACACAAGGCTTTTTTGGATTTTCTATCAGTAGTATGGGACGCTGTCTGGCAAGTATTATTCTTTTCAGAAGAACTGAAATCACAAGAATCAACCCTAAGCAAAGATGGGAAGCAGGTTGTGAGTTTTATCCACAGCCTCCATTTTGTCCATGGAATGCCGGTTTCTCTCACCTGAAGTAATGTGTGTTCTACGCCCACACATCTCATCACCTATCGAACTTTACACATCAGACGGCATCTAATTTTTATGGTATTTGCAACTCTTTGCAAGAGTGTTTGAACTTCCACCTTAGCTTTTTTCTTGTGCATTGGAAAATAATTCATCCTGTGCTAAAAGGCATCTAGGCAGTTGTGAAGAGATTGAGCAATCGGGATAGAGGAAGAACATTTTGGTGATGAGAAGGTGGCCATCTTGGGGCCTCTGAAGTCACATCTTTTACATTTATGCCTATTCTGACTAGGAACGGCCAGTCCTGGTAAAGATGATATATGTGGTAAACAGAAAGTAGTTTTTGGATAAAACAGAAGACAAGCCAAAGCAAGTAATTGAAGGAACCACAGTGTGCTCAATCACATAACTGCTGTAATTTTAGCTTTATTGAAGTGATAGTTCCTTTTTTTTTCTTTTTTTAAGGGAGGAAAAGCAGAAGAGCACATTGAAGCTCAGATTTTTTTTTATTTAAATAATTTATTTTCAGATTGGTTTCCATATAACACCCAGTATTCATCCCAACAAGTGCCCTCTTCAATGCCCGTCACCCCAGAAATTTATATTACCAAAGGACACCAGCTTTATACACAAGAGCAGAAAGCTGATCCAAAGGTATATTGTTCAAGGACTCTAAGTAGGGTAGAGTTTTGGGGTTTAAAGGAATGAAGCTTAAATATTGGAACTATTTGGGGCACCTGTCTGGCTCAGACAACTGACTCTTGATCTCAAGTTTGTAAGTTCAAGTCCCATGTTGGGTGTGGAGATTACTTAAAAATAAAATCTTAAAGAAAAGAAATTGGAAATATTTGAGGGAATACTGAGTTTGGGAATGTTGAACTTAAAAATTATTTTTTTAATGTTTATTTATTTTGACAGAGAGAGAAACAGAGTGTGAGCAGGAGAGGGGCGGAGAAAGAGGGAGACACAGAATCCACACAGGCCCCAGGCTCTAAGCCGTCAGCATTGAGCCTGACAGGGGGCTCAAACTCACAAACCCACAAACCATGAGATCATGACCTGAGCCGAAGTCGGATGCTCAAATGATTGAGCCACGCAGGCGCCCTGAGAATGTTCACCTTAAGTCTGAATAAAGATATGTCAAAAATCAGGGTAAGAAGCATAAAGTTAAATTACTTGAATGATAGAACCTGTCACCTTTGCTTCTGGCAAAGGAAAGTATCCTCGATACTAAAGGACTCCTTGAGGAAGGCTAGAAACCCATCGTTTTCAACAAAAACATGGCTTCTGTTTGGTAATCTGTGTGGGAAGAATATGTGTGCAGGAGACATCTCCAGTGAAAAGGTTCAATCACCTTGTTGCTTTCTTTGTTGACTGAGATTCTGAGAAATGAGACACATGGCAGGGGGAAGCCATGCGATTGCATTCAGAGGCCAAATGAAATGATGCACTTCAGGGCACTTCAAAATAAAAATAAAAGTAGTAAATATAATTTAAGCATAGAACATTCCTGAACTAATTTAATTGCATATTTCTTTAAAGCAGACAACCACCTGGAAGGAGTCATAACAGCAACAGCAAATTGATTTTGGCAAGCAAACTAAGTTAAATATTAAGATCTAATAATATACTGTCTTGGAAGCAGCTGTGAGTTTACTTTTTTTCTTTTTAGAACAGTGCTAATAGTTTACAAGCATAGCATGTATCTATTATCTTATTCTCACTGAAAACAGAATTATCGATTTCTACTTAAAAAGAGCATAAAATAAGTATATGTCTGTAAGGCTTATAGGAGTTATGTAGTAATATCAAAGATATTACTGAGAACTCTTGAGATTTTTTTTTTCTGAAAAAGGCTTTCACTACTTCAAACTGACAGAAATCAAAACACCAAATATGTGTGTCTCAGTATTCGTGCTATCTATTCGAAAAACTTGGCTATCGAGGGTGGTGTACATTTTATATTAGTAAAATTAGCATAAAGGGTCCTTTGATTCTAGTCAGGACCTCGACACTTAAGATATTTCTCAATTTCATGTTTAACCAAAAAATACAGTCGGACCAGGTTTTCGCCATGCCAACTAGTATAGCCTCGCTCCTGGGACCAAGGACACTTTACAGAGATGGGGAAGAAGCAGAAGTCTAAGCAAATCGAGTTTTGGTCTTTGAGCTAAAAGCGTGTTCTTATTATAGGGCTTGAGAAGATGTTTCCATGCTCACTTTATAGTCAACTCAACTTTTTTTTTCTTTAAATATAAAACAAACACTATTCTTTGATGTTATGAACCTATGTAAAACAACTGTATACATATCGTTTCTTTGACACCATCCACTGAGGATCCTTCAGTAAAACAGGAAGCATGGTCTCTATCCCACAACTCCAGACAGAAAGCTCCTGCTTTCAGGGAACGGGAGTCTGGTGTTACATCACATGGGTGAAAGTGGGACACTGTTAGGTGATCTTATCAAGTTACTTCTGTTCTATCTGAAACTGGAGATATTTTAGAAAGAGACAATGGATATACAAGCATATTTTACAAAGTTCGACTATTTGAGAGTTTAGTAATCTGGAAGATTCCTGCAGTGAATCCATATCAATTATTAACTAGTCAATGATTTGCTAGAACCCAGGATTCTGGTAATAGTAGCTCTACCCTAAAACAATGCCAAGTGACTTCAAAGGAATTTCTACTTATGTCAGGAATAGCACATGTTCAAAAACAAGAAAAAGGATAGTTTACATTCTTCTTAGTGGTGAAAGCACAAAGATTCAAAATTAGCTTTGTAGCATGTGAACAGTTCAGTTTTTAAAGGGCCCGAATGTGTATTTCCTGATAATATGCATCAGGGCTAACACACAGTCAAATCACTCTCGACTAAAAGAGTCTGTCTGACATTTTCTTCTTAAAACTAAGTCAGAAATTGATTACATTATTTTTCAGAGGAAAAAATCAATTTTCCAATCTTATTTCAGTTTGTGGCATGTGAGTGAAGTTTAGTACTTTAGTACCTTGAAGATGATGAATCAGAACTCTGTCTTTGGCAACAGTTTCTGACTACGTGATAACCGGTGTTTTTGGAGATCTTGTGACCATTGCACTCCTCCATGGCCACGATAAATTATAACTTGCCATTTTCAAATCTGGTCTCAGGTATTATTTCAATGGCATTAGCATTAAAATACATTTCTTTAAGATAAATGAATTCAACCTAATAAAGATGAAAAATTTTAAAAAAAGAGCAACACTAGTTTTAGAACATGCTCCTCTTTAGATAAGATTAGCTGAAGTCAATTTGCCCCATTAGGTGCTGGAAGCAAATTGGTCAAATAGTATCCGATTAACATTGCAAGATGGCAGGCTCTCTTTTAATGACTCTGATTATGTATTCACAGGCTATACGCATGTCCTGTTTTACTGGCCTACAGACTACATGTGTAATGTATAATCGATCACACTATGTGGAATGCACACATATCCCTCTGTCTTTTATTAACCCTTATTTCTCTCCTGAAGACATTTTCATATATCTCGACATGTGTAATCAAGTCAAAAGAGAAAGGATGAATGGTAAGTGGTTAATTATTGCATGAACCAGATATGCCAGGTACTAATGTGATCAAACATGAGTTTGTAGGCTGTGAATTTTCAGAATGGCAGAACAAAATACCTTGGAGTGAACAGACTTGGGTAAATCTAATTGGTTTCTCCTGCAGTGTAACACAGACTAACCATGTGCCATCAAATTCAACTTCTGTTTTATTGAGGCAGTTTGATTGCTTTTCACATCAAGTGGAGCAGAAAGTTCCCTAGATTAATCTATAAATTGAGAATACTCAATATATTTTTTTAAGAAAAGTATTGTGGTATGTGGGTAATAAAACTCAGTAATGTAGAACAAGTGGATAACTCTTGACATCAAGGGAATCCACATAAAAATAATGTGATTATACGTAAGATTGTCATATATACATCTCTACATACAACACTACATCCTTAAAAACTACCGCTTAAAAACTACATCCTTAAAAACTGCTTTTCCCAACCAAGATTATTTTTCACCTGAATAATTCTCACTGTTTTAAAGTTACTTTTTGGAATGTCTATGAAAGCACAGGAAACACTAAATTACCTACGGGGAGGAATGGAAATCTGATAGGTGACAGAATGTTACCAGAACGTCTCAGGCTTGGAAGAGACATTCATAAACCATTCTGAAGAATTGTTTTCTAAACTTCAGTTGTTCAGACATTCTCACAATTGTTACCTATCCCTATACCATTCTATTTTAGTTCCCTTTTGCTGCTGCTGCAAAAAAAATTACCATAAATTTGATGGTTTACACAATACAAATTTGTTGTCTTTTATATATGTAGGTCAAAAGTTGGACATGGCTTTCATAAGCTAAAATCAAGGTTTGGCAGGGCGGCGTTACTTTCTGGCCCTAGGAGAAGATCCATGTCCTTGCATTTTATATCTTTGAGACCACTCTCATTCCTTGGCTCATGGCCTGCTTCCATAATCCTCAAGGCAGAGGCCAAAGGATTGCATCTCTTTGGCCCCTCTTTTGTCCTCCTGTCTCTTTCTGACCACAACTGAGAAAGATTTCCTGCTCTTAAGCACTCAAGTGATTAGATTGGGCACATTCGGATAATCCAGTATCATCTCCCCATCTCAACGTCCACAACTTTAATCCCATGTGCAAGGTTTTCTTTTTTTTCCATATAAGCATATACATAGACTCTGGGGATTAAGATGTAGGCATCTTTGGAGGAGGATCTGTTTTTCTGTCTACCATGTATTTTAATATAAATCGGAGGCGCCTGGGTGGTTCATTTGGTTAAACGGCCGACTTCGGCTCAGGTCATGATCTCGCGGTCTGTGAGTTCCAGCCCCGCGATGAGCTCTGTGCTGACAGCTCAGAGCCTGGAGCCTGCCTCGGATTCTGTGTCTCCCTCTCTCTCTGCCCTTCTCCTGCTCACGCTCTGTCTCTAAGTCTCAAAAATAAATAAACGTTAAAAAAAAATTAATATAAATCGGCTAATGTTTTCACTTAAGATGACTCATTTATTTACTTAGATTTATTTTTAAAAGAAAAATTTATAGCACTGCTGTAAAAGGAAATCCAAAACCAGAATAAATTCAGTGAAGATAGAACAATAATATCAGATCTGGTTAAATGGCTATCATTGCCTCTGAAAGCTTAGACCCTATGACTCTCTTGGTCGAAAGGTGGGTCAGCATGTTTGAGTAGTATTAAAGGTATATCAGCACCAGTCTGAGGCTTCCCTGAGGCAGCAATGAAAGGATTAAAACTAGGCATATTAGTGATTTTGAATACTTTGTCCACATAGTGTTGAAAATTATTTCATGATCTGCTAATGGTTCCTTCCCACCAGAAATTGATGTCCCACATTCTGAGAAGCTCCCAGGTCTGTATTAATGCACGTGGGTTCCCTCGGTAAAACACTTGCCCCATGCCCAGGCAGTCCCAGGCTCGGGCAGTTTCCAGTAAATTTCTGATTGATTAGGACGTTCATTCATTCAGTTTTTCAAATGTGGTACTTCATTTGGGGATGAATCTTTTCTTAGGCATTTCTACCTACTTATCCTAGCTGCAGAGCTAGGATTCTGAATCTAGAATTGCTAGATTCTGTAGCAATACAGAACAAGTTCAGTTACTCAGCAGATAGACAGAGAAAAGTGTATAGTTTGAATCAGATGATCTAGGTTCAAACCGCAGCTCTGCCACTACTGGTGCTGTGTCTTGGAATAATTCTTTAGGTTTTGTTCAGGCTGTAAATTGGGGAATAGTGTATTAATATTAATATCAACCAATTACACAGGGCTTTTGTAAAGATCAATCTCCCAATGATATAAAATATTCTTTTAAACTATATACTTGGGGAGTAGAGAATAATTGATTGTCTAATTTAGAATATTTTGAGAGCGAAAGAGAATGTTGTTTAGAATTGTGTTGCTACAACTGGCCTGGTAAATTGGGATGCAGGCTCATACTAAACATAGGAGTTCATTCACTTTCATCATTACTTTCTATTTGTTTTATTTTGCTTTGTTTTGTTTTTAAATAACAGTTTACATTTTATATATTATTATTATTATCATTATTATTTTATTTGAGAGAGAGAAAGTGCAAGGTGGGGAAAGAGGCAGAGGGAAAGAGAGAGAATCGTAAGCAGGCTCCCGCGGGGCTAAATCCTACAACCCTGGGATCATGATCTGCGCTGAAATCAAGAGTCAGACGCTCAACTGACAGAGCCCCCCAGACACCCCAAAACTCTTCCAAATTTGAAGTCAAATGGCCAAATCACCTCTGTTTCTTGGTTTGATTTTAGCCTAAATCGGTCCATTTCTTTTAAACATTTCAATATGGTATGTTTCTTAAAATCCTTTTCCTGGTCAACCTCATACAGATGAGGCATCGTGTTGTTAGAATTGTGTTTTAGAAAGTCGGCCGAGTGTAGAGTGTCTGGGTTCAGATTTTAGCCACTTCCCAGCTTGGGCACGTTTCTTCACCTCTCTATCCAAGCGTTCTTATCTACATGCCTCACGTGGTTGTAATGAAGACTAATGAATTAATATCTGTCTGTAAAGGACTTCGACTTGTGCCTGGCACATATGAACACAATATAAGTGTTGTTAAACAGAATAAACAAATGAGGCTACTGAAACTGGCAATATTGAAAACAGTGTCTACGTGAGACACTGGAGATAAAGCAGTAAGCAGTGAAGGGGCATTCTCTGCCCTCAGGGAGCTTATAGGCCAGCAGAGACCACAGACCTTCAGCCAGCAATTGCCTACATTAGTGAGTTGCAAGCGTGACTAGTGCTGTGAAGGACAAAGGCAAGATGTAGTGGGAGTGTTTCATCTCCCAGTTTTATCTGACCAGTGTAGTCTACGGGGGGGTCAATTATGTCTCCAGCGCTGACGCCAGAAGCATATTAATTAATGTGAAAATGCATTAGCTTCTAAGCAGCTGTGTCACGCTGTGAGCTCGTGTTAAGCTCCTGTTCACTAACACGCTCGGGTCCTTCCTTGCGTGAGCTGCTGTCAAATGGATCCCCCAGCTCAGTACCTTCTTAACTGATTTTTTAAAAACCCAAATGGAGATTTCAAATTTATTTTTAATAAAGTTCACCTTGATATCTTTGGTCCTTGTTCTGGTCAGAATAATTTCTAATTTTGCTTCTTCATGCACGTTGTTAACTCATCTCTTCAGATTATGTGATCTTTAAATTCGATAAACATCCTTTCAACATCTTATGAAGATGTTTCTCCAAGTTCAAGTTTCTAGATTCTTTCAGTTTTGTTATTTTATTTTTTATACATTTATTATTGTTATTATTATTATTATTATTATTATTATTATTATTATTTACCACAAGTCAATACTCATTTTTAGTACAAAATGTAGGGGAAAAAGTTTTAAAAAGTTAAAAATCTCTGTTACATCTCCTTGGTGTTAATACTATCAACATTTTATGAAATACCCTTGCACTCTTTCTCATTTGAGGAGAATTTACCAAAGAAAGCGGGAGCATATGGCCTATGTATTTTTGAAGCCATGCAGCACACACCCGTGTCGTTAAATTTTCTTTCACAACACAATTTTAAAAGATTATGTAATTTTTTTCCACCCGTATCTTATTTAACAAATTCTTCAGTTGAGGTTTTATGTTATTTCTGTTTCCTCAGCTATTATAAAAATAAAGTTGTGATAAATATTCTTGTAGATAAAACTCTAAATACACTGGAAGCCGGAGATTTCCACATCTTTCTGAGAGAGAGAGAGTTTCCCTCCCTTGTAAAACAATCACTTCCAAAGCGGTTTGCTCAAGGAACCTCGTGTTCTTTGGTCATCTGACTTAAAACCCATTTTATTTTCCTCTCCAGATATAGAAACTCCTTGTTACCCTTCTCTGCCTTCTTTTCTCCAGAGCAGGTAGCCCATTTTAACTCGTCATCTGATTTTTATCTTTGTTTGTTTATGGTCTCTCTCTCCTTTAGCAGAATGCAAGCTCTATAGACATTTTGTGTTTTGTTCACTGCTGTATATCGGGCACTTCGCACAGTACCCACACTTCTTAAGTGTCCATAAATGTATGTTGAAAGAATATGAAAGAGTTCAGCTTCTTAGGGATACAAACTGCTAGAACAACACTACATACCCCTTGTTCCCTGCCCACAGCTAGCGGCATTCCATTTCCTGCAGTGATGATAGCCCGTGCTTACTTATTTCTCTATTTGGCAAGGGATTTCCTCTCTGGATCTCGGGAAGACATGAGGCCACGTGAAAGCTTGCCTGTGTGTTACCCACGCGATATATATATGCCAGTCTTTCCAACAACCATATCGTTAGGTTTTACTCATTATACCAATGAAGACGAGGGGGCTCAGGGAGGTTAAGAAATTTGCTGGAGATCACCCAGTTAGCAATAAAATGTTCTTAATAAATTCTGACCCACTGCCTCTCAGTAACCAGCTGAGTGACTCTGGGTAAACTAGTTAATCTCTCTGCTTCTGTTTTCTCATTTATAAAATTAAAGGGTAGGATCTGATTTCTGAATCTGACACTCAAATTATTTTGTGACAAGTATGACCTGTCGACCTCCAACAGGATTATTAATTGTGTTCTGACACAGGGACTTTTTCTTTCTACTAATACCTCTATTAAACAAGGGATTTTCTTCAGGACCCTTTTAATCTTGGAATTCTAAAACAACAGAAGCAATCAGTCAAATATTACATTTTACAGTGTCAAATTAGGGGTTACAGTGTAAAACTATCATAAAATACTAACCAAGTATAAAGTGTAGTAACCTAAATCATTGTTTCTAGGCATTATATTTAAATTAAAAAATTTAATCATTCCTTTGTTTTATGAAAATAATACCCAACTATTACTGTAAGATAACAACAATCATTGAGCATATAATGTCTGTTCAAGTAGTCCTAAACGTTTTGATGTGTTAATTATTTAATCTTCCCAACAATGGCTGTCAGGTATGGGGTCTTATTCCCATTTTACAGATGAAGACACTTGACTACAGAGAGTTTTAAGGAAATTGTCCAAAGTCATACTGAATAAGTGGCAGAATCAGGATTTGGACCCATGCTGTATAATTTCAAAACAAACCATGCAGAGAAAACACTATATTACCCAGTGCCTGGAGATTGTGTGTTGGGATAATGTATAGCCCAGACAGGGAACAGAAAAAGGTCAATTAGTTCTGTGAGATAACATAGTAATTTCTGATGTTTTAAAACATGGGATAATAAACATAAATATAAAATGGGATTACGATTGAATGTATACAGTAGAAAAATATGCAGTCTACACAATGGTAATAATTCTATAATTCTATAGAATATAATTGAATCGAATTTTACAATATTATTCATCTATACTATTCTTCATCTTTCTTACTTTTACTTTTAATTATTTTACCAATCCTACTGAAATGCATAAAATGCATTCTCTTTTTTCTTTACCTCCAAGCCATAGAACTAATACCCATAATTATAAAATGATTGTTTTAAGGAATCAGTAATAATATATTAACTTCTTACTTTAGTCCATTGTTACTATTTAGTGACCTAGAGCATGGCTGTGTCCACCTACAAGGAAAGTGGTATTCGGCACCATTTGAATTAGTCACTTTTGCTGATAATTAGCTTCTCTTAGGTCAATTCTAAATTGCTTCGCTCCGATAATTTGTGATCCTATTCCTGGTTTTGGCATGTTGGTTGTCTGTTTTAAGTCCATAAATTCTGAATGACCAGATTTAATGAGCATTCTTTAAATTAATTTTCCACTTTATGTGAAGATCCACAAGGGTCAAAGAAAATTTAGGAGATTACTGTTATCCATGCTTATAAGAATGAAAGCAACCCAAAGGAAACAAAAACAAGAAAAACGACATCTTGTAGCATTCATGTATTTGGTAAATATTCACCCAAATGCATTCCGCAGGAGGATACCTGGCTCCTGCCTTCGTTTTCAGTGAGCTTTTGGTTCTGATCTTCAAACACCGTCTTAGCTGGTAGTCTCATCATGAAAGGGATTTTGTTGTTGTCACTATCGTCCAGGAGAGCTCCGTTCATTTGCACCCTCTATAAGAGAAGCCAATTATTAGCAGAAGCAGCTAATTCAAATGCTGCAGAATGAAATTCTCCTTCTAATTTATGGGCTGACAAGTTCACAGATGGGTCACTAAGTAGTAATGTGTATTAAGGTAAAAAGTTAAACATGTTATCACTGCTTCCTTGATATAACAATTCTATAACTATGGCTATAGAAGCCTCAGTTTTTTGAGAGAAGTAGAATGAAAGCTTGATGTAGAATTGACACAAGTCTAGAGGCATGGAATTCCCACAAATTAAACATGTTATGATAAATATGCACAAATCTAAGAAGAATTCATAAAAATATGCTTAAATCATCTAGCCCTTTAATATCTGCAAGGATTTGTTTCTTTGGAATTATGTATATCATGCACCATGTTCATCCTTTATATGCCTGAATCTTGCTAAAACAAATCTCATTTCGTTTATTATTATCTTTTTACTTTTCGAGGTATAACTAACATATAACATTCATTTTGAGTGTACAACATAATGATTTGATATTTGTATGTGTTGCAAAATGATCACAACTTGATATCTCGTTAACACCCATCACCACAATTTTTTTTTTCTAGTGATGAGAACTTTTCAGATCTGCTCTGTTAGCACCTTTCAAATGTGCAGTAAAGTGCTATTAACTATAGTCTTCCTGTTGAGTAAACAGTCTTAACTATTTTTAAGAAAGGATTTTTCATACATATTTATATAAGCAAAATGTATCACAAATTAAAATCATTCTCTTGGTCAGGTTAACTACTGTCACTTGTAATAGGGAGTTTTGATACGGTTTTCACATAAGCTAGCCAAAATTGACAAAACTAAATATTGGCACAGAGCCAGGTAAAAAATGAACTTTTAATCTGATAACTGAAATGAGCGGCTGCAAAACTTGGCTGTCACAACAGGAGTGATGGCTTTGTAATGTGAATACAGCTAAACATACAAGTTTCTCAGGCACCCATATGTCAACAAACAGAATGTGCTATGTCCGTGGCTACTCCACCGGGTTCACTCCTAAGCATAGAGGTCAGGAAGACTTAGGTGAAGGCCCGAAAAAGAAGAGGTTTGGGTGCGAAGCATCCTTCCAGATTTTAATGTTTTATGTTTTCCATGTTTCTTATGGTGATAATCTATTATTTTTACCTTGAGAAAAATTCCTTTCAATGGAAATGACAAGTTTCTGTTCTAAAAATCATACTTTTATTATAAGGAAAACGCAAAGAGCTTTGTATAAAATTATTTAGAGAAGGAACTAATCCTTTCCTGGCTCCTTCCAGGAAAAGAAATGATGTTAGCACTCTCTCTGGTATGGGATTGGATTGGGCACTGAGGGTCAATGCCTCCAAAGTAAATACAGGTTTCCACCATGGGCTGTTTCAGGAAAGGTTCTGAAAGGACAATAATAATTAATGTGTATAGACTCAAAATAGGCAGAAATTATAAATCTCCAACGTGTATAATCTCCAACGAGGGAGCACAGAGCATAAAATATGTAATTGGGAAATCAGCTTTTATAAAACCTAAAATCTTAAATCTAAGCAAGTTACTGTAACCACACATTTGACAATTTGCTACCATCAATTAAACATCTATTATGTATTAAGCACAAATATAGATACTTAACATATGTCATCTAATTGAATTATACAAATGCAAAAGGGATTGCCAGGGGAGAGAATAATCAATCCCAAGAGCATTTGTTAAAGAGATTTCTAAGGAAGAGAAATGTTCTCGAAAATAAAAGGACCCGGCACGAATTATATGTCACACTCGTTGTCAGTAGCATTTGGAGAGGAGTCCAGAATTTTTCTATGAACTTTAGTCCATGGAAACAAGCACACTAACTACTTTCCCCCTTCTATTTAGTGCACCATTTTTTAAAGTTGACAACCTCCTGCAGGGATGTTCTGAAAGACAGAGACATCTTGTCAGAATTATAAATGTCCTTGGTGGATGAGGCAGAAAGGGTTGACCGTGTAGGACATTGCTGACAAGTCCTCAGGATTTGAAATGGTAACCATCTTTTTGGCTAGGGTGGCTTTTTGTCTTTCTTTATTTTCTTTTTACCCTTCTTCTTCCTCTTCTTCGTCTTCGTCTTCTTGGAGATGTATTTAAACTTTGAATTGAAAAGGACAGAACTCTTCAATTTAGTTACCTGTAATCATGTAGAAAAGGATGTACACACAATTTAGCATATAGTAGGTATTTGATATATATTGATTTCATATAACACCCCTCTTCCCCATCACTGCTGACAACTTCTGAGTTAAGGGTGACTTGCTGACTCAGATGGCTACCACAGGACAGCTAGTCTGTACCTCCTCCCCTTCTGCTCCCGCTGCGAGCCATGCTCCTGCTATAGTCCAAACTGAATTCACATACAGATATATTGAGATAGATCGATAGAAAGAAAGACAGATATAAGGTAAGTGTGTGTATCTGTGGAGTATATACATAAATATATATATGTATGCATGTGTGTGTATACATTTTTGTTTGGCATATATATTTACCAGTTCCTTGCCATTCTTTTGGAAACAGTTGCCCCTCCTTACCCCAAATGATATGGTTACTATCATTTTAGACTTTGTAAGTATAAGAAAATGTGAGCCTACACCCACAGTGTTAGGTTCTAAGGGTGTATCTATCTAAGTTTTTAATAACTTTCTTTTTAAAAAATTTTTTTTAATGTTTATTTTTTAGAGAGAGAGAGGGAGAGAGACAGAGTATGAGCACTGGCAGGTCATAGAGAGAGAGAGAGACACAGAATCAGAAGCTGGCTCCAGGCTCCGAGCTGTCAGCACAGAGCCCGACACGGGGCTCGAACTCACGAACCGTGAGATCATGACCTGAGCCAAAGTCGGAGGCTTAACCGACTGAGCCACCCAGGCGCCCCTTTAATAGCTTTCTTGAGTGTGTAATAGGCCTTACAACCTAATCTAATATAGCCAGAATATAACTTCTGCTACTTCTCCAACCCTGCCCACCCAGCCCCCCCCCCAATAAATTCCCTATTCATCTTCTGGAATTTTCCATTTTAGCAAATGTTATCCCCACCACACAGTTGCTCACTTATTCTCTGGCGCTAAGAGCTTTCTATCTCCTTACCCTTTTACTTCTAATCTATCATCAAGCTCTTTTGGCCCTATTTCCCCAATTTTTTTTCCAAGTCCATCTACTCCTCTCCATTTCTACTAATATTACCATAGTTTAAGCTCCAACATTTTTTGCCTGAATTGCTGCAAATGCTTTATGATGAGTATTTCTGCTTTTACTCTTTCTCCTCATCCTGTCACCTAACACGTTTTCTTTTTCACTTAGAATAAAACTGATTTTATGAGACTTCATAAGTGTGTGTACTTTCCATCTCTGAATCTCTTCTGTGACCAGTAACCTACCACTCTTTTCTTCATTCACTACCCTGGCTTCACTGGCCTTCTTTTTGCTCCTGGAATGTGCCACGTGTTTCCTTTATTTGGATCTTTGCATTTGCAGTTTCCTTTTTAAAATGCTGCCTCTTGGTGTTCCCAAGGGCTGACTCTTCCCCAATTCAGATCAGTTCAGACATCACCTCTTTGGTGATACCAAAGTCCCCCTCCTCAATTCACACGCTCTCTCCACCACCCTTCTGTTCTATTTCTTCCCTGACACCTACCACTACCTAAAATTGCATTGTTCATGGATTTGCTTTCTTATTTGCTGCCTCTTTTCTCCCACTAGAATTTGAGCTCTTGGAGAGCATGAGTTTATCTGTCTTGTTCATCACAGGGACTCGACACCTGGAAAAGTGCCTGGCACAGAGTAGCACACATGTAGAAGAATGAGCTAAAGGGAATAAAGAATGAATGTTTCAACGTACATTCCCCAAACTTTTGAAGCTGAAACTAAGAAAAGAATCAGTTATAATCTCTAAGGCTTGAATCCTACACAGAATACTCAAGGGCTATTGGTATCCATGTTTTCTGCTACTGGGCCTAAGCAATGAATTAATGAAGCCAGTTGGAAGAAAGAGGCAAGACGAGAGCTAAAGACGGTTTTGATGGTATTCACCATTCTTCACGATAAGACCCAAATGTGCTCCCTTCCTTCTCACAGGTGATTGTTCAACTTATGCTTAAGATATCTCAAGATAATTTTAATAAGTCTCTTTTTTTTCTTGCTTACATTATTTTAAATTTGGTTCCTGAGATTTACAATTAAAGAATTCCATGCTACTTTGTCACTGCTCACCTCTTTACCTTTTCTTCTGTTACTGTCATCGACCTCAAGGCTCTGACCATAATATACTTCTTTCTTCTCTCTCTCTTTCTCTGTCTCTTGGATGTTACACGTGTATTTCTACATGACTGAACTATTCACTGCTTTTCCTTTGAGAACATCTTTCTGACATCCCAACCCTAGGGTTTGTGCTCCTATGGGCTACCATAGGATCCAATATTCATCCCAGTGAAGCATTAACAACCCAGCCTGACTCCTATCCCTGTTTATTCCACTGTTGTTTTTTGTTTGTTTGTTTGTTTGTTTGTTTTTGTTTTTGTGAATTTTTGTTTGTTTATTTACTACTGTATCATTGGTGCCTAGCACAAAGTCCAACACAAATCTATGGTGACTGAGTGACTGAATGACAGACACATAGAGCTGTTTTATTGGTAGATAAAGCACAACTAAGAGATAACAGAGTAGAATCGGAGTCTTAACAATCTATTCCACATCAGACTGTTTTCTGTTTATACTGCCCTAAAGTTTTGAACTGATTCTCTTTACCTTGGGCTTGGGTAAGATTTATATCCATATTTTTCGCTAGTTTTTTCTTTTTTTTTTCTTGAGGACCTGTTTATTTTTCTGATCATGTTCCCCTTTCGCACTAAGGGCTTTATTTTTTTAAGAGCTTTTTCCCTCCTCGTTTGAGGGAGGTTTCCACCTATTAGTGCCATTTGGTTTGCCACTTTGTCAAATACTGGCAGCATGCCAAGCCACTAGGCACCTTGTTTAAAATAGGATCTTATTGAGAATAAAAAATAAATCCACACCACTGAGATCATTTTATGTTTAGTGTATTGCATGGACTAACATTTTTAAAACCTTTTTTAAAAATCAAATACTATACTATCCCTGAAAGCTCATATTTTCCATATTCCTTACATAATCCTTAGTGCTATAAGGAAACAATTAAAATATCCAGGTTTCTTCAAGTTCATTTAATAGCTAAAAAAAAAAAAAACCCAAAATCCAGAGTGCTCAATTTATGTCATGTGCAGTTGTTCCCAAGGGAAGAAAATGTTTCAATTGACCATGACTGTGACCCATTATTGCACTCTTATGCTGTGGAGTCTTAATGAGTCTTGGTGTTCTGCAGGACTTGGTGCAATAATATTTTTCCCACTTACACTTCATGGATCTTACAACCGCATGACGCTAACTGATGGCACTTTGCTTGTTTTTCTGGCACTTTCTTCATGAAATTTGTACCATTGCTGAATGAATTTGCAACATTACATGAATACTGTCAAAGATTCTTTATAAAATTGTATGCTTACGACAACATGTAAAGAGAAAACTAGGAAACCTCATAAAGGGTGGGGATTCCAAAGAAGATATTTACAAACTGAAATGAGTTGTTCAAGACTGGTTATTTTATATAACACTATGTCATGTGAGAGTTTGCCTACGTCCACAGGATTGAGATAGAGAAGATAGGCAGTGGGGTAGAAATATTGAACTGTATTCTCAGCATCTAGGAAGATAATGTAGGGATTGAATTATCCCCAGAATTAGATAGTTATAAGGATAGGGGGCCCACTTTTTAAATTCAGTTTTGGCCTTAGAATGGTGAGTGGTGGTAGGATGATTTTTTTTCGATTTTCTGTAATACTCCCGAAGCCATGTTAGTGGTCACATTTGAAACACAGTGTGAGATAACTCTTTCACTCAAATTCTGAATGTAGAGTTAATAATTTCAGAAACAGGATGGAAGCCATTCAGTATAATTAAAGATATCTATGGTTTAGCAATGAGTCCTAGAGAATCCAAGTCAAAGCTAATCTCAGAAGTGATCAATAGAAACAATGAGCTCTTCCACCGTACAATTAATCTAAAAATCATGTGAAATGCAGAAAGTATCACTTAATGGAATCAGCACTGGAGTTACAGAGTTTAATCAGGTGCTATTTTGATTATCATTAGTCTCCAAAGATGAAGAGGTTATACATGCACCTAAACTTTGTTAGGAAAACAGATATTAGTAAAGAATTTTTCTTTTCCCATCAAAAGAACATTTCAAATGATGACTTCTTACAAGGCTGCTCAGAGAACCTTGCAAAAACCAGGCGCAAAATCAGGGGTGATATTAATGAAGTGCCCAAATATTAGATTCTGGGTGCAGAAGGTCTTTTAGCACGGAAAGAATGGGGATGCACTTCTTCTCCCTTTCTAGCCTCAGAAAAGTAAAAAGTAGGTAAAATTTTCTTTTTATAATCTATAACTCCATTCTGCTTAGCTCCCTACCTCTGAGAGTCCCTGTCTTCTCTCCTCCTGGTATCCAGTACCTTCTTTTTGTTCTTTTTAAATTATTATTTGAAGTTTATTTATTTTGAGAGAGAGAGATAAAGAGAGAGAGAGAGAGAGTGAATCCCAAGCAGACTCCATGCTGTCAGTGTGGAGCCCAGTGTAGGGCTCCAATCAAGAACCATGAGATCATGACCTGAGCCAAAATCCAGAGTCAGATGTTCAACTGACTGAGCCACCCAGGCACCCCAAGTACCTTCTTGCTGTTCTGAGGCACATTAAGCTTCCCTCAAGCACTTCTACTAAAACTCCTATTTCTAAAATAAGTAAGGTATTCGAGAAGTAAACATTCTGATTTAACTAATTCACAATGAAATGTGAATGACCGAAAGCAGATACACGCTTCAGGCAAACAGAGGAAACTTACTGAAACTTCGCAGTTTGCCTGGAACTGTGTTAGACTTATTAGCTCTATTATCTCACATATTTATAAAAATGTATTACAGAGGACACAGGTGTTCAGATTGCTTAAAGAACTTGCTCAAAAAGCATTGACAGTAAATTAGAGCCATTGCTCAAGACACAAAAAATGTTCAAAAAAAATTTTTTTGGAGGTGTTTGTTGGTGCCAATTAATTAACACAGTTTTGGATTTAGGCATAGGGAGAAGTGTAGTGCTGGTAAAGAAAAAATTAAGAAGTCAAAAATTCTGAGGAGAAATAAATTGGAGAGGTGGCTCTGCTTAGGTATCTATTCTCCTTGACCAAGTTCCCTAAGTTAAACTAGTTTCAGCATATTTTCTTTCTCATTCATTTCCCTATTTCCCATTCACCTTTCGCACACACTTGTACTTTACAATGGATTAGTGAGAATATTCCAAATTCTCTGAAGCTCTGACTTGATTCTTTGCCTTCTATTTAAATTATTGGGATTTCTGAGTAAAAAAGAGGTCACCCTTTGATATTTTCATGTCTCATTATCTATTGAAGGAGTTTTTTATTTTTCATTGGTGGGGGTTCGGGAAGTCCCGTAGCTAGTAGAGAAAGGAAGCCATTAATAGCAGGCACTGACTTCCAGCAGCAGTGATACTGAGGTTGGGCTGAGAGGAGGAAGGCGAGAGGAGGAAGAAAATTGGGAAATCTACAGCCATGTATAAATTGACTGTTTTTATTTTTTATTTTATTTTTTGATGTTTATTTATGTAGAGAAAGAGAGAGAAAGCGGGGGAGGCCGAGAGAGAGGGAGACAGAGAATCTCAAGCAGGCTCTGCAGTTATCAGCACACAGCCCCACATGGGAACCAAATCCATGAACCGTGGGATCCTGACCTGAGCCCAAATCAAAAGTCCCATCCAGGGACACTAGTAAGTTGGCTGTTTTTAAATGGAAGATTTTTCCCCTCCACTTCTGCGATTATACATACTGCATCAATGCTTGGTTTCATTGGTCCATACTGTAGCCCATAGAAAAAGTCTTGGGGCGCCTGGGTTGCTCAGTCGGTTAAGCATCTGACTTAAGCTCAGGTCACGATCTTGCCATTCAGAGTTTGAACCCCTCCTCCAGCTCTGTGCTGACAGCTCAGAGCCTGGAGCCTATTTCAAATTCTGTGTCTACCTTTCTCTCTGCTTCTCACCTGCTTGTGCTCTCTCTCTCTGTCTCTCTCCAAAAAATAAATAAACATTAAAATCATTTAAAGAAAAAGCTTCTTTATCTAGCAAGAAAATCTGGGAAATCTAGAAAAATCTGTGAAATCACTACTGCTAAAAAAAATACCTTCCTCAAAATAAATTGGCTTTGGAAATGGGAAATCTTTGTATGGACCTGGATTGTTATCTTTTGTTCCACAGTACTCTACCAATTTTATTACATGTACTGCTAAAAATAATCACCAAATTATAAACGGTCAAAAAAAAAAAAAAAAGAACAAAACCAAACAGAACACAACAAAATACCCTCCAATGTGAAGAAGTTATATCTCTTGGTGGCATTTCAATTAAAACAAAATCTACCCAAGGTAACATGATAATGTTTACTGGCCTCTCTTTATTTTAAATGCATGGATAAAATGCAAATTCTCACTAAAGCAAAAGTGTATTGCAATTTTCTTTAGATAAAATGAAAATATTCATCAACACCCAACCCCCTAGATAGCCCGGAGCTAATTCCCATAAAACTTATACTTTTAATGTGTAATTCACTTGGTTCTCACTCAACTGTCAGGGGCTTCATGTACAATGCATCTTTCTTTCAAGTTCTTATTAAAATAGTTAAGTAAAATAGATCGTACAATTCGATGTTGACACAATTTACTGCCACTCGTTTATCTTTATTTTCCATTGTGAGAGGCCTTTGAAAGCAATTTCCCATATTGTCCTCTTTCTACTCTTCAAAACAGAAGCTAATACTGAATGTCAAATCCCTTTCCTCCCTAGAGAACCAGACAGTATTCTTATAGGAGTCAGAAACACCCTCTTGCCTGAGGACGTATCATCTGATACTGAGAAATGGAACTCTTGACCTTAGAATATCTCCAACACTAACCTTGCATGAACTCAGTCAGAGAACAGAAGCTCCTAGTCCTGGAACCACTCCAGCAAGGAGAGGAGTCACCCTTTAGGAGAAAAACTTTATCTTTGGTAACTTTTACCTTCAAAGAGAGACTAGTGTAGTGGTTAAGAATATAAACTTCGAAGTCATGAACTGGATTCAAATGGTGGTTCTACCATTTTTAGGGGGAACTTTGGACAATTCATGCTTCTTGAAGTTCTTACCTCATTTGTCATGTAGGACTAATAATATATAGTCTTACCCTGAAGGCTAAATAGTATTAGGAATGAAAAAATCTGAGTTGAATGCTTGCACATTATAGATATTAAATAATTGTTTTTTGTCCTGGGAAGCAGAACCTGAGGTGGAGACTCTTGGTTAGGAGGCTTATTGGTTGAGCGTACTCAGGAGGAGAAGAAGAAAATCAATAAGAAACAAAGGGACCACATTTGTGGAATGTGGCTTGGCTGGGAACTGGCTTTAGTTTGATTTCTCCAGGAAGATTTGCAGCTAAAATTACATTAGTTAGTCCCACTTAGAGGGGTGTGGAGTTGTATCCTCTCCAACATGGGAACTCCCATTTGGCAAAGGGAAATTCTCCAGAGAAGAGTGCATCTTTGAATTGTTGTCATCACACTAGCAGCGAGTGTTGCTGGCAGTTACTCTGTTGGTAAAGGGGATCTGGATGGGACCCCCAAAGTACCCACTAGAGCTCACTGCTGTCACTGCTCAGATCCCGTTTCTTCTTATGCCAAGTACACCTACCCAGGCACAGCTTCTCCAGGGTTCTGGGTCACCACAATTTCTGGGAAAACTTCAAAGAGGGGAAGGTTAGCTGGACACATTAGAACTCCAACTGCTGCTTTTGTTCCCATTGCTGTAATTCAGTGGATCTCAGTCAGGGAAGATTTGACAATGTCTGGAGATATTTCCATCACCATATCTGGAGGTGCCACTGACAGATGTCCCACAATGCACAGAACAGCCCCCCTAGCAAAAAATTATCCAGTGCAAAGTGTCAAGAGTGCTGAGGTCAAGAAATTCTGCTGTCACTGATATGCATCCTTTCATCGCTTCTCCACCTGTTCTAGATTCTCCTTCCCTCAGTGAGCACATATGCTGGTCCAAGTGGCTGGTCTAGTGGGTTCACAGAGACTTACATCCCAGAGTGGTCTAGGCCCTATTTAGCATGCACCATCAGATTCTGGTTTCGGTACAAACACATTTAGTGAAATTTGGATATGGAAGTATGGAAAAGATGTTCCAGTGAATCACTTGGGTACAAAACATAATCCTCAACTTGCCGCCAAGAGGGTGAGTGATCTTCTCTTGGGACAGTATGGTTCTGGGGCCAGTCTTAGTCTATGTTGCTGACAGGTAAGACATTGAGCTGTGGCAGTAGCTAGCCTACCCTGAGTGAGAGGAAGCATATGGCGTAGGGCCCATATACAGCCCCGTGGAGTGCTGCTGGGCTTATCTGACCTTTTGTTTGATGGGTCATAATGGTAACTTCTGGCTACTTGGTTATCTGCTATCTAACGATTAGAAGCTCAGTTTCTACCATGACCTAGTAGCAGTATAGGAACTGGTTGTTTGTTTTCTTGTAAGAGCTTTATTACTATAACTCACATGCTTTAATTCACTCTTTTGAAGTGTATAATTTGGTGTTTTTTTAGTTCATTCACAGAGTTGGGCAACCATCACAACTATCTGATTTAGAACATTATTCTTATCACCAAATAAAACCTCATACCCATTAGTAGTCTCCCCCATTCCCTCCAATTACCTCAGTTTTAGGCAACAATTAATTTTTTTTTATTTCTCCATGAATTTGCTTATTTTAGAAAGTACATATAATTAGAATCACATAATATGTGGCCTGTGAGTCTGGCTTCTTTCACCAAGTTTTCAAGGTCTATTCATACTGTGTCAGGTATTGCTAATTTATTCCTTTTTATTTACAATAAATAAATTTTAGTTGTATAGATACACAAAATTTCATTTATCTGTCCATCAGCTGATGGATATTGGGGGTTTTCCACTTTTTGTCTGTTAAGAATAATGCTGTTGATGGGGTGCCTGGGTGGCTCAGTCGGTTGAGCATCCGACTTTGGCTCAGGTCATGATCTTGTGGTTCATGGGTTCAAGCCCCAAGTCAGGCTCTGCACTATCAGCACAGAGCCTGGAGCCTGCTTTGGAATGATTCTGTGTCTCCCTCTCTCTCTGTCCCTCCCCTCCTCACACTCTGTCTCTTTCTCCTTCAAAAATAAATAAGCATTTAAAAAATTAAAAAAAAGAATAATGCTGCTATAAACACCTGTGTACAAGTCTTTATTTGGACATATGTCTTCAGTCCTACATAATGAAAAGTGGAATTGCTGGGTTATGAGGTAACTCTGTGTTTAACATTTTAAAGAACTTCAAAATTATATTCCAAAATGGCTGCACAATTTCACAAACTGACAATTAGTTTAACCATCCTAGTAGGTGTTACTTCTATTTTTGTTTTCATTGTTTTGATTTGCTTTTCCCTAATGACCAATGATGTTCAATATCTTTTTGTGTGTTTATTGACCCTTTATTTATCTTCTTGGGAGAAATATTTATTCAAATTATGTGTCCATTTTTGAAATGGAATGAAATATTTAAAAATATTTTAGTGGCTAAGAGACTCCCCTCAGTTGTTGTTTATTTCTTCAAGTGGTTTTGAATTACTGTTTAATGCTCTTTCATTTCAGTCCAAAGTACTCTAGTGTGTCTATAGCATAGATTTGCTATTAATAATTCTCTCAGTTTTTATCTGGTATTGTCTTCCTATCATCTACATTTTTGAAGGATGATTTTCGTTGATATATAATTGTTGGCTCTCCAGTTTTTCTTTTCAGCACTTTGAATATGACATTCCATTGCCCTCAGACATCCATGGTTTTAGTAAGTGGATTGTTAAACTTATTGTGAATCTCTTGTCTGTGATGAGTCACTTTTCTTTCTCTGCTTTCAAGACCTCTCTCTTTAATGTTTGTTTATTTTTGAGAGAGAGAGAGAGAAACAGAGAGAGAGAGAGAGAGAGAGAGAGAGTACAAGCAGGAAAGGGGCAGAAAGAGAGGGAGACACAGAATCCAAAACAGTCTCCAGGCTCTGAACTATCAGCACAGAGCCTAAATAGGGGCCCAAACTCATGGACTGCAAGATCATGATCTGAGCTGAAGTCGGACACTGAACTGACTGAGGCACTTAGGTGCCCTCAAGTTTTTTTTTTGTCTTTGTCTTTGACAGTTAGAAAATACTAGTTCCAGATGTGGATTTTTTCGAGGTTATTTTACTTGGAGTTTGTTGAACTTCTTTATGTTTATATTAATATTTTTCATCGAACTTGGGAAACTTTTGGCCATTGTTTCTTCAAATATTTTGTCTGCTTCTTTCTTTGTCTATTCTCTTTCTAGGTCTTTGTCGTGGTCTGTTTAGACATAAACAAAATACCAGAGACTGGATAGGCTATAAACAACAGAAATTTATTTCTCACAGTGCTGGCAACTGGGAAGTTCAAGATCAAGACACCAATATTAGATGAGAGCCCTCTTCCTAGTTCATTGCCAGCACCTTTTTGCTGTGTCATCATATGATGGAAAGAAAAGGGCCTTTTTTATAAGAACATTAATTCCATTCATCAGGACTCTACCTTCATGACATAGCACTTCCCAAAGTCATCACTTTCTAGTACTATCACATCACGAATTAAGATTTCAACATATGAATTTTTTGTGGGAACACAAATATTCGGACCATAGCTGTCTTCTAGTTATTTATATGTTGATTCCTTAATGGTATTCCACATGTCTGTACTATTTTCTTCGTTGTTTTACTTTCTTCACTCAAACCGGATAATCTCGATTGACCTATCTTCAAGTTCACTGATTCTTTCCTCTGCTAGTTCAAATTTTATGCTTAGTTCCTCTAGTAAATTTTTCATTTTAGTTCTTTTACTTTTCAACTCCAGAATTTCTATTTGATATTTTAAAGTCTTTGCCAGTAACACCAATATCTGTACTTCCTCAGGGATAGTTTCTATTGATTACTCTGCCCCCCTGTATATGGAATAGCTTTTCCTGTTTCTTTGCGTGTTTCATACTTTTTTTCTTTTTAAACTATACAGTTTAAATAATATGAAGCTACAGCTCTGGAAATCAGATTAGCTACCTCCCCAGAGTTGGTTGTTTCTGTTTATTTGTTTAGTGACTTTCCCTGTATAAGTCAATAAAGTATGCATTCTTTATTATATGTGGCCACAGAATTCTTTCTTCCAGTTAGCCTAGTGGTAAGATAATGATTAGATAGAGATTTCCTTAAATGTCTTGAACCAATAAGTCTCCCAATCTATGCTAAAAGGTTTTTTTGTTTTTGTTTGTTTGTTTGTGTTTGTTTTTGTTTTTTTTGGTGGGAAGGCTTCAATCCTCCAGCAGGCAATTTAAAATCTTCCCTAGCCTTCACTACTTGCTTGCGAAGAAACTCAAAGTCATCCAGAAGTAGAGAATACAACTTTCTTAGATCCCTCCTGGACACATGCAGAGCCTTAAACCTGTGTATGGCCTTCTAGATCCCAGGGAATGTGTTGGTCAAATTCGCTATGGACATCACATTTCTCAGCTTTCCTTTCAAGTTATTCAGTCAGTGTCTTGTTAGCCCCTAATGGTATTAATGCCTCAGGAAGCTGTGATGTTAAACAATTCCCACTGATTGTTTTTGATGAATGTCTTGATTATAGGGCTGTTCCTGAGCCTTGAATCAAGTCAAATAAAAACAAGCTCTTAGAATAAAGCTTTCCTAGGGAACAACTATAAGATAGATCAAACAATGACAATTCTTTGGGAATAGAACTTGTTGGAAGAGTTTCAAATATTTTTGCCCCTCTAATGAATGGATGTAGGCTGCCAGTTTTTACAATGATTGTAGTTATGAAACTGTTGATATTCAAAGTTATCATGGAGCTGGGAGATGGGAGTGGAGATTAGATAAGTTAAAATACCACAAAGATCACTACTGTTACCAAGACTTGCTTGTTTTTTCTTTAATTAATATATTTTGAATTTTTTGAGTCTCTGGTGAATTTCAAGAGCTCTGGAAAAGTTGATTTTGAAAAATTTTTGCTAGTGACATTGTTACTTTATAGATGAGCAGATTTTCAGAAATCCTTACTTTATTATTTTGGAAGTTCTCCCCCCAGGAACTCCTTTTTAAATAGTGGATAGTTTCTCTGCACTGTGCTGCAATTCTGCTATTAACTTTTGCATGAAACTGTTTACAGCATCGCTTGCTACCACAGATAATTCAAGTAGCCTAAGATGTACTAAGTTATATGGCCCATGTGGTAGGTTGAACATACAATGGCCCTGTTTCCAAGCCTTTTCTTTCTCTAACTCCAATCAGATCTAATGGCCTTCGATGCCACCTGATAAATGGGTTCAAACATTATTTGCAAGTATGGAATATCCTTCCTCCATAATTCAAAGAAGTCTCTAAGAATTATACTTCTTTTCTAGTGATAGAAGTGAAAGATATAATAACTTGTGTTTCGATTTGGAAGGCATGTCCTATAGTGTTCCATATTACTAGATTCTTAGAAAGACTTGATTCAAGAAGCTCCTTAATCTTTATAGGGCTTATTTCCCAACCTCTGAAGCACATACTTCTATTCTGGATGAATCAAAAAGTACTCCTTTTCAAGGTATCAGGGTACCTGCTGCCTCTTTGTCACTGGATTTGTTATATGTGAAGTCATCAATATAGTGAGCCAATGTGATAGTGCTTGGAAAGTGCCAGACAGTCCAGGTTTTTGAAATATACTGTGACAAATAGCAGTGGTAATAAATATCCCTAAGGCATGACTGTTAATGTGTATGGTTGTTCATTCTATGTAAATGCAAAGTAATTTTGACCCCCTTTCTATTGGAAGAAACAATTGCCATGGTCCCGAACATCCCTGCACATTCTTGCTAGGTATGCCAAGAATGCAAGGCCCTGATTTCTCTTTAGCTTGGCCATTTCTCAGGATTGTGTCTGACAGACGAGGTAACATGATTTTCTTCCATTTATTATCATACGGGTAACTATCCTAAGCTCATTATTTCTCTCCCACAACCCATTGCAAGTACAGGCAACCATGATGTGTCATTTTATTTGGCTGTGGGAAACGGAAGAAAACAAACATGTAGCTCTGGTTAGTGCTTTTGTAGTATAGACTTATGTCTCCGATGCAAGAGTCTTGTGTTGTCTTTCAGCGTTTTAAGGCTAAACAGAACCTAACTTGTTACTTGAAATGAGAGTAAAATCTTAGAATTTGTACAGTTTTTAAGTTCGGGTAATGAGGATAGATTGCTGATAAAGACATGGGTTTCTAGAATGGAAAGGATGAGGACCCATATGGGCTGAGTTAGAGCATGTGAAAAAACTCCCAGGATCTAGTTTGAGAATTCTCTTCTTTCAGTGGTGGGGTGGGGGTAAAGGCCTCCCATTACAGGTAGAAAGCTATTAATTAATGTTTAGAGGCTGAATGGTGAGAGGTAGGGTTGTATCTAGTCACCTGAATGGTGCCTAGCTTCATTTTCTTCCAAATAGAAGGAGGAAGGGATATTATAATGATGATGGGGCAGCAAGCCCCATACAAGACAATGTGGCTGCTGAGCCAAGGGGACCAAAAGCTGGAACAAGTAGTGTCAGCAGTGATGTAGCTGAGGGGGGAAAGCACCAGAAGCTGCAGGAGGAAAGAATGGCTTCATACCACTAAGCAAGGCTTTGCATTTGTTTTTAGTTTTGAGCAGCTGACCTCTCAAGTTCAACACACAAACTTTGGATGTTTAAAATGCACCCAGAGCTCTGTATTTTCACTGCTGACAAAGAGCCAGACACGGATTTGAATCATCTCTCTGTCTTTTATGATCAGGAGGAAAACAGATTCCTAACTACCCTGAGCTTCCGTTATCCAATAAAGAGCCGGAATTCAAGGTTGTTCTCATAGCTCTTGCCAATACTCTCTTTGATATTTTTTACTGACTTTTGTGTTATTGCTAATCGCTTAGATATTTGTTTTGTCACTTGAAAGATAGGCAGGTCAAAGACACCACTCTTTGGGGCCACAAACTGGAAATAAATTATGACCGCCTATTGGGTGGTCTGGGTCACTAATGTAAATGCCCTTGACAATCATCTGTTCTCTGACTGAAACCAAGCTGCCAGTCACCCCTGCACTGCCTGGATTTCTGACTTGACAAATGGATTTATCATCATACTGGATATGGCTCCCCATCACTATCAGGCGCTGGGGTTCTCGGTCTGAAACAGAAGCTACCACTGCATGTCAGGTTTGTGGCTCTTGCCAGTAGATGACTCCTTTGTTTCATGATGAAGGAGGACACACTGCAGAAGTTATGGACCCTTTGGGCTCCTGGCAGTTTGCGTGCACTGAACTTTTCATCTCCCTCACCCCCCTTGGGGTTGCCAGTGATGCCACAATAGTTTTGACAGTTTTTCAGATTATGGTGTTGTGGTCCATCCATGGTATTTGGGCCATTGAAACTAATCTGTGTCATGTTTTTAATTTTCTGGACCTTATACAATATGTCTATGGTGTTTCTTTTATCACAAAGACCACCCAGCAATGGGTCAAAGGTATTCGATGAGCATTTCTTGCTCCCTACTATCTATAGACTTCAGGTTTTATTGACCACCGAAAGAACCTCTTTCTCCAATGCCATCACCTCTTCCTGGTCCATACACCTCAGTGAAAGCCCAAATGAGCCTATTCCCAGAAAAGGATCATCTCATCTTTTGGCTATTTCCTGGGTAATAGAGAAAAATATCTAGATGTGAATAAAGGATAAAGTTAAACTTATAGGTTCTAGGATTGAATGCACTAATTTTGTGGTGGTAGAGGGAGAGCAAACCCCCATGGTACTCAGGGAGGGAACAACTTAGACCCCGGAAGGTATAGAGGGCAGAGCATGGTGAATTCTCTTTGTCCTCTAGATTCAACACTACTGCCTGATTCAACTGGCGGCTACACCTGACAACCTGACCTTATGCTGAGTTTGTCTTCTCTGTTCACATGCTATAAAAATAAATACACTCAGGTAAACATGGCAGGTCTTGACCTATTCTGCTGTATCTGATGCTGTCAGTGGAAGCTCCCAAACATGAAGATGCACAAACACAACTTTGTTTCGATCTAACTGATCGATCATACGCTCCTCCTGATGCCTGGTTGAACCCAGGTTATGCCACGTGTGGCAATCAAGGCTCGGGGATGCTGGCCTTGTAGCTTAACAAAACCAGTGTCACAGTGATCCAGACCACGTTTAACAACAAATCCTGACCTGGAGTGATTGAATAACGACTCCTCAGGGTGTACGCTTGTATGTAGGGAGAATGAGCCATGGAATGACTCTCCACTGGGGACTGGCTTGCTTTGTGGGCCAACTGTGGTCCCTGCAATTATTGGAGGTCTCACAGAAATCTTTCTATCACATCTGTTGATTAAGACAGTCATAAATGCATCCAGATTCAAGGCCAATGTCACTCTAAGAAGTACATGAGGGATGAAATACATATTGAAGCAGTCATCTTTGGAATATTTAATCTGTCATGCTTAATACGATGGCATTTGATTTTTGTATCTATTGAAATAGGCTTCAGTGATTCCTCCGCATCCAACTATAATGAATCCACTTGTGTCAAACCTAATTGTATTTAGATATTGTTGTGCTATTCATTCACATCTCTTAAATTGCTTTGTTATCACAATCAGCCTTGGTTTTGAGTGAGTAAAGTGTTTTCATTATTAAATCCCACTCCTTGAATTGTACACTCCATATGAAAAGAATTTTGTTTTGTTCTTGGCTATACACCCAGAATCTAGAATGATGCCAGTTGGAAACTAGGTATGCAATAAATATTTGCTGAATGAGGAAAACCCAAAGGACTCGTGTCAGCCTTCCATAAGCAGTTGACTGGTAAAGTCCATAATCTGATAGGCAAAAGTGAGGATGGTCACAAGGGCCATTATTGGGTCAGAAAAGACAGAGGGTCAAGTAAGAAATTACCAAAGCTCAAACAGCAATAAACATTACCCAAGAGTTTTGGATCATTAAACTCTGCAGAAAAGGTTCTGCCTCCCCAGAAACTGTTTTATTTGCCTCTCTGTGTATGCAGCAGTGTTATTTATTTGTAAAACACTGTTTGTTGTCTCACTGATACGTGGCCAATGAAATTCCTATCCTCTTACCGGCACCTTAAATATATGTAAATAATCACTTATTCATATGATCATATATAATTATCCTACAGACCCTACAGATAGAAATTAACAGCTTCATTTTAGATGATTTACCTATTCAACATCATTAGATGAAGCAGCACAGATTTGATTCAGGCTTCTTTATTGTTTTTTCTTCTTTAGCTCCATTGTTTTGACCAATATTTCAAGTACTTACTCTGATTTACTGCAGTTTTGAAAAACAAAGACAAAAAACATTTACATCGTATGTTTACCCATTGGTGGGACAGGCAACCATCTATACAGAGTGATTTTAGTTGGTTGTGTTTGGATAGTTCTCCTAACAAAAACTACTTCTCCCATTGGATTATTGGTTATGATAATAGCTATAATTTCCATAGTTTTGGTAGTAGCTAACATTTATTTAAATTTTACTGTATGCTAAACTATTTCCTGAATGTTTATTTTTTGAAACATGTATTTTGTTTCATGGAACAGTATTTCAGATTTTTCAATCAGTAATTAGGGGCAAAGTTTAAAGTGCAAGTATCTCTTGCAAAAATAATCAATCAATTCTGTGTCGCATTAAATCTTTCTTGTTTATCAGCTTCATGGAAAGCTGAGATCCCAGGTCAAATTCTCTTTTTCTTCACTGAATTCAAAGTGCCTGTGAGGACTTCATTTTCAGAACTCAGAGCTTTTATAGCCTGCTTCATTTATTTGAGATTTACTGTATTATCATCTTTTATATGGGTATTCATTACAGAGAATTTTCTATTAAAGACAACACATATTTTTTTTCTTTTGTACCAAATGTTAGTAACAACAGTGTTTATATGTTTGTCTGAAAATATGGTTTTAGAATTTTCTTGTTTTTATCTAGGAGGCGACTTACACAAAATATAAACAGTAAAATAAAGATAAAATCAGGAACAGAAGAGTAGAAAATGATATAAGTGATCTATAAGAATAGAAAATGATATAAGTGATCTATTAGAATAGAAAATGATATCAGAATACAAAGTAGTGAACAGTTAAGAAAGTTGATGCAAATGAAATATATCTCTTAGGCTCTACTTATCCTGATGGCCAAAGGAAAGGGAAAGTTAGACATTCATTTAATTTACATTGACGAAAACACATTAGCTTTTTATGGGGAACAAATCATTTCCTGGCACTAATCTTTAAAATAAATTTCTATCACAGAAGTGATAGAACAGAGTAAATTGTGAGAACGGAATAAATTAATGAGCAGTATCCTCACCGATGGATCTCATCACACCCAGTTGAGGTTTTAAAATGGCTTTTCTTATGTGTTCCTTATACATCCCTTAATTAACCAGACTTTATAACGCTAACATGCAACTCGGTTAAAGACATCATTAAAAGACCCAATACTACTGATTCAGTGTCCACAGGATTTATCAAACTGTTTACTGATGTTTTTAAAGAAATGAGATGCTGCTTATAAAGGTGATTCGTTGATACAAATTTACGTCTTGCCCGTGGCCGGGGCTTTGTCATCTAGGTGTTTATTTCTCTCCCCAGAGACTTAAGGGATTTGGTGAAAACAACAGAGTGCTGTTTGTAATCATTGTAAAGTGATTGAGATTACTTTAATTTTCACTTTCCAAATTACATGTGTTCTCATTCCTTTCAAAACACAACTTACCTTTGGGAAGAAATCTTGATGAATCAATCCATTTGACAAAGAAAGTAATCCTGAAGAAACAAATTAATCATGACCCAGGCGAGCAATAGAACCTCTCAGTGCCCCCACTCCCGCCCCGGTTGTCCTAGTCAGCCCTCCTTCTCTCCTTACCCAAAGAGAACCACCATCCTGACTTTAAATACCATAGCTCAGTTTTGCCCATTTTCCAACTTTTTATAGAAGGAATCATACATTTCATATTCTTTTTTGCATGTGGCTTCTTTGGTCCAATGTCGTATTTGTGATTCTCGTACCCAAGTTCATGTCGTGGTATGTAGCAGTGATTCATCAATTTTTATTTCCGGATAGCGTGTCATTGCCGGAATCTGCCACACCTTATTTTACACAATTTAAGTACGAACGAACATGTGGGGTTTTCTAGTTTGGGGCTATTATAAATAACGCAACCTTGAACGTTCATGGACAAGTCTTTCGGTGCCCTTGTAGGAGAGAGATTGCTGGATCATTGGAGATGCGTATGTTAATTTTAATTGTTGCTTCTGGTTTCCCAGTCGAGACTAATTTACACGCCTATCTGCAGTGTATGTGGATGCCAGTTGTTCATTATCCCTAACGCTGGTTTCTGGCACTCTTTTTTTTTTTTTTTAATGTTTTATTTTATTTTTGAGAGAGAGAGCGTGCACGCACTCATGTGTCAGGGAGGGGCAGAGAGAGAGAGGGAGACAGAATCCGAAGCAGGCTCCAGGCTCTGAGCTGTCAGCACAGAGCCTGACACAGAGCTCGAACCCACGAACCCGTGAAATCATAACCTGAGCCGAAGTCAGAAGTTTAACTGACCGAGCCACACAGGTGCCCCACTGTCAGTCTTTAATTTGGGTCATTCTGGTGGTTGTGTAGTAGTATCTCACTGTGGCTTGAATTTACAGTTGCCTAGTGACAAAGGGGTTGGTCACGTTATCATATGCTTGTCGACCGCTTGTGATCCTTTTCTGTGAGGTCTTTTGCCAATTTTTCTATTAGCTTGTATGTCTGTTTCTTACATAGTATTAAAATTTGTAGTAGGTTATGGGTATGAGCCTTATTTTTCAGTCTTTTAATCTTTTTATGAATAGAAGTATTTAATTTTAATTTTACTAAAGCCTGATACATCAGTCTTTTCCTTAAGTTAGTTTATTTTCCTACCTCGTGTCATGTAAATATTCTTTGTTTTCCTCTAGAAGCCTTATGATTTCACTTTTAACATTTAAATCCACATAGAATCCTGTCACCAAAACAGCAATGAAATAGTAGACATGATAACAGTAATAGTGACTGCCATTTGTGTGTGGTAGGTAGTTGACATTCTGGAATCTTAACCTCAAAATAAAACTGCAATGTAGGGTGAAGCTTGGACAGTTAAGTATCTGTTTTCCTCCTGATAAGAAAAGATGAAATGAGGGGTGCCTGGGTGGCTCAGTCAGGTAAGTGTTGGACTTCAGCTCAGGTCATGATCTCGCGGTCTGTGAGTTCAAGCCTCGCATCGGGCTCTGTGCTGACAGCTCAGAGCTTTGGAGCCTGCTTGGGATGCTGTCTCCCTCTCTCTCTGCCCCTCCCCTGCTTGTGCTGTTTCTCTCTGTCTCTCAATAATAAATAAACTTTAAAAACAATTTTAAAAAAAGATGAAATGAGGATTCAAATCCATCTGCCTCATTCCACAGGCCATGCATTTATTGTTTCACCAGATTTCCTTAAAGAGGTTCTCATTTGTAGACCACGTGAGAGCCTTAAAATCTGTATATATAGCCTAAATGTAAAACTCCAATTCCATGAGAAAGAAATCAAGTGAATAAAAGTTAAAAAAGCAATATTTGGTGGGAATTCTAAAGCAGCACATCAATAGAATATAAAAATAAAAGAGTATGAAAGTAATGCACTGAGAACTCAGAGTAGAGAAAATGGATCAAACAGATTAGCAACAATAGAGGCTGACAAATGAAATCGTTAATGTACTGCTTCAATCTTCAAAGTATTGTTGAAAGGCAAGCGAGAAAGAGCAGGAAAAATTGTTGAAAGTTGGGTACATAAATAATTCTAGTGTTATCACTTTATAGGTTAGGATTCTAAGTTCACACTCAAGGGGCTTCTTATTTTCTTGTTATTACTTTGTTTTCACTCCGCTAAGCTCTTGCCCAGATGGGAGATGGTGTTTCTGTTATATCCTCTATTGTCAATATGACAAATTGGAAAGCCTGTGTTTTATCCCGCTGGTTAAATCTGAATATTGCTTTTAATTAAATTATTTTTTACATCAGGCCTCTATTTAACTGCACAAACATCAATGAGATACGTAGCTTCAAGTAAAAAAAAAAAAAGAAAGAAAAGAAATAGAGCATAATTTAATATCACTCTCACTATCATTCACTAATATCTCTCTAAGTAAGCCTGGAAATCATTCCCTTCGGAGCAGCAAGAAGCAACTCGCGGTGAGCTTTCTGAATCAGAGCAAGTACTCTGTGTGACTATTTACTTCTACCCACTTGTTTTTTTTTTTTTCTTAGATAAGTTTAATATCTCCTGAACTCTGGGTATCTTTATTTTGTTGTTTCAAAACTAGTATTTTTTTCAATTAAAATTATTTTAGCAACACCGCAAAAGTTGGAAACTATCTTCCTTACTACAGATCAACCTGTAAAACAATGCTTAAAAACTACTTCCTGAAGATTTAAAGCAGAGAGTTAAAGTTACCTCACCTTCTTTTTTTTTTTTTTTTTTTTTTTTTTTGCTATTTAGCTGATTTGGTGATGGTGGTCCTACAGAGATATTGGAGAAATAGTGGACACTTAAAAATGTTATACGTTTGTTAGAAAAAAGTTATACATTTATTATAAATACAAATAAAAATGTTATCACTACCCAAAAAACTTAAGCAATGTCGCACTCCACACTACATGATACTAATTGAAGGAAGTTTCTTAAATATTGAATATGATACCTGAGGAACAAATGAACCTGTGGAAGGTGATAAAGTTTTATGAAAATATTTGATACAAGAGCTCAGCACTTCCAAGTTGCTTCATTTCTTCTCAGACTCCAACACTAAGTACTCACCTGGAGATAATCTAAAAAGACATTCTTTCTGATCCATGACTAGTCTCTTGACCATGGAGGTGAATAGATTAGAGTAAGTGAGAGTTTAAGATAGAGATGTACAGGGAAAAAGAGATATGGAGCTTGGGGTTTTTATTTTTTATTTTTGTAATAAAAGAAAAAGAACAATGCAAAGAGAAGGGGAAAAAAAGCAAACTTAAGAAATTTCCCATAGCCTGGGTGCACCTCGCTCCCTGCTTAGAGTGAGTATTCTGTAGATTGTCCTAAAGTGGTGACCTATTATTTTGATGATGTGTAGAAAATGGCATATATACATATATATATACACACACACATATGTGTATATATGTAATGGATAAGTCCTTTAAAAAACAATATATTAAATGCTGACAATGAATAGTTATTCCATTCAATTAGCAAATATTTATTGAACTCTGTTTATGTGACAGACATATTCAAAATTTGGACACACATATGTGACTGTATATAATTTCTGACTCAAGGAATTCACAGCTAGTGAAAGTTGTGTCCAAGTCAGCAAATCGCTACAAAACAATTATGTGTGGTGCTATACGGAAGAAAATAAGCCCATAAGGCTATTTGTGGAGTGAAGAAAGATACCAAATTTTGCCTAGGAAAGAGACAGGTTTCATGGAGAAGATGACTGACATAATCTTAAAAATTAAGAAGGGCTTTACCAGATGGGCAAAATGAGGGAATAATTCCAGATAGAAGTAATATTGTGAGCAAAACTGTCTAAATATTAGTTTCTGTACTGCCTTCTACACACGAACTCATCCTTAGTCAATGGGGAGACTTTAGAGGACGTTCAGGTATTGGCATATTCTAGGGTTTGCGTGTTAGAATTTCTAGTAGCTGGTTGAGGTTGTTCTGGAAATGAAAATACCACAAGAAGAAATAGTACTAAAAATAAAAGCTGGAACTTACTGTTTACTATGTGCAAGACACTCTTTGAAGAGCTTACCATGTAATAGTTATTTATTCTTCACAATAATCATGCGAGACCAATTTCATTATTGGTTTTATATCATAGACAGGGAAATGGAGGCCTTGAGAGGTGAAATGACTTGTCCTAGGTCACATGGTTTGAAAATTACAGACCGGAATATAGACGGCTTTTTTTCCCTTTTCTTTCTTTCTTTCTTTCTTTTTCTTTCCTCCCTTCCTTCCTTCCTTCCTTCCTTCCTTCCTTCCTTCCTTCCTTTCTTCCTTCTTTCTTTCTTTCTTTCTTTCTTTCTTTCTTTCTTTCTTTCTTTCTTTCTTTCTTTCTTTCTTTCTTTCTTTTTCTTTCTGAAGTAAACTCTACACGCAATGTGGGGCTTGAACTCATGACTGAGCCAGCCAGGCACCCCCAGACCGGAATACAAACATGGGCAGTGGGACTGCAGAATCTGTGTAATGACATCCTATATTATGAAGAGGCTGTGGCCAAATTGATGAGATGTAATTTGAACATTAAGTAGGAGTATTTGAAAAGGGACCAGGAAAGATCAGAGAGATTTTGAGAAATATTTAGGGAATAAAATGAGTAGGACTTAGTAGCTAATAGGATATCACGAGTGAGCGTGATATACATGAGTGTGGGATGATTCTTTGATTCCTGCATTGAATCACTTATCCTTTATATATCTGAGCAGATTTGTTCCAAGCCACGTTAAGAGACTAGCCTATAATCTTCAGTGAAAACAGACATGATTTCTGCCTTCAATTTTATAACTCTGGGGAGATTTTTATTAATTAAATAATCACCCTATTCGATGTAAATTGCTATGGATGAGAAGGAACATGTGTGTGTGTGCATGTGTGTGTGTGTCAATAAGACTATAGAACTTGGAGTGAGGCTAGAGACAGAGAAGGCTTCATTAAGGAAATGATGTTGGAGCCGGGATCCAAGGGATTGATGGGCAGGAGTTAATTAGAGGAAAGCTCCTCCTAAGTGATGGTGTACAAGGCAGCATGGGAAACTTAAAGAGGAGAAGCACACTCAGGAGGGATGAGGAGGATATCCATGGTGCAAGTGTCTATTGGACAACAGTGGACATGGCTTTGCTGTTGAGAAAAGCCACCGGGACGACATCTGAGGACATTTCCATTTTGGGGTGGGAGGCAGGCAGGGGTGGCATGGTTGGTTGACATGTGTGAGGTGAGACTCCCCCAGGAGTATGTGAAACCAGAGAAAAGAGGAGTGCTAAGGAAGGGCTAGGCCGGCATAACATCTAAGGGCTGTGTCAAGAAGGAGTCACCTAACAATCGCCCAAGAAAAGGATTCAGGAGAAAGGAGGGAAACCAGACTGAAAAGAACGTGGAGGAAGAGATCATTTCAGAGAGAAAAGTCAGGTCAAACGAGGACTGATTTGGGTAACTTGTCTGTTAATAGTGACCTTGGAAAGGACAATTTCGGTGGAGTGGTAGCATTGGAGCCAGATTGGGTTGAAGGGAAATAAAAGTTAAGAAAATGGAGACTGCGAAGCATATCTGCCTGGCTGTTTTCCAACGGCCTGGCTGTGAAGGGAGAAAGGTGATAGTTACCAGAAAAATCGCCGGCAAGGTTTTTGTTGCTTTGTTTTGTATACTTGCTTTCTGATCAGAAATTGAGTACAAGTTTATATGCCTGAAAGGAAGGGTCATGGAGAGAGGGACCTGAGACCTCAGCCTCACTGACTGCTGAAGGTCAGAGAGGAGATGGATGAGGATGGGTTCTGGGCACAAGGTGAGGGAAGAACCCTTCTCAGAGGCATCTCATTATCTGAGACAGGAGGGGCCGAGTATAACGACAGATGCTACTGCTTGGTGATGAATATATTAGCCTGCAGCTATTAAGTGCTTAGGTGTCAGGCCCCATGCTAAACTGTGTTCCACTGTGATCAGTTCTAAGTGTCACTACGCCCCATGGGGGAGGAAGCTGGCCCAGAGAGGTTAGGTGACTTGCCTAAGGCCACATAGCTAGTATGTGACTGAGCTGGAACTCGAACCCAGAGCTGTCTGATTCCCATCCAGAGGCGTGGGAAGTTGAGAGTCTTATCTAAAAGCCTCACTGGTCTCTCTAGAAGTCATTGGCTGTGATACAGGGGAAGTAACAGCCTCGAGCAAGAGGTGAGAATTTGGAGTATGTGGTGTGGGGTTGGGCGAAGGAGTTGCCCGGGGTCGCAGACTGTACTCTGGTTCACTGGATTGCATGCACTTGCCTGAGGGCCCTGCATTTGCAGTTTCCTTAGATCTCAGTGTCCTATTGAGCTTAATTGAAGGGCTTACTTAGCTCAGGGATAATACACTGGGCCAGAACAGACGGGTATTGTTGGCCGAGCTCTCCTTGCCTCCCTCAGTTGCATGGAGACACACTGGTTGCCACGGCTAGTCTGAGGCGCCTGAGCGGTCTGAACAGGCCGAAAGCTCTGACTGTTTCCCATTACCAAATGCTGTCGCATATGCCTTCCTGGTACGCAAGGCTCAGGGGCTATAATAACAAGACCCTTCCGGGTAACAGAATGCACACTGAAACTAACAACATACACTTGCAATAGTTTTCTCCAATTTATTGATACGTCTGGAGGACTGACCTGATGTGGCTGGTAGTGGTCCAGGTTCTCCCCCATGTGAACTCATACTGTAACAAGAACACACAAACACAGTGACTAAGGACGATACCAATGATCATAGCAGCAGACTGAGGAATTAATATTCTCCTACCAAAGAGTCAACCATAAGGAAGCATAATTAGATAATAGTGAATAAATGCTAGCTTTGCATAAGAAACGAAAGAATATGAATGTTAAAAAGCCCATAAAATGTTTACAACACCATAAAAGTTAGTCTCGAAAAGGATTTCAGTCCAAGTCTTTTGAAGACTGAGCGATAATAGCAGGGGGGCAAAAGGTCAGAGAAGTAGCCATGCCGACAGCTCCACACTCTCAGTCTCATCCTGATTTCCAGTAAGCTCTTCTGTATCTCTTGACAAACAGTTATGTGGTAATGAAACTCTTCAAGGTTATTCCTTTGAGAACAGCTAGAATTGCTTCTCACTTCTCTCCAGGCAGAATATTCTGATATTATTATTTATTTTGGTGTCTTGTTCTGAAAATGATTTGAGTTATCTTACAAAATTCATGGTCTATACTAGTACAACATAAGTAGATGAGAAAATAAGCTCAGGAAAACAAACCTACGGGTAAAGTGTTTGTGTATATATGTGTGTGTGTGGGTGGGTGTGTGTGTGGGTGAGAGAGGGAGAGAGAAAGAGAGATAGAGAGAGAGAGAGAGATTTTGACATTGATAAATACTTTTAAAAACAGAAGTTATATATCTTTTAGTTTCTAATTCAACCTAAACCTTCCATAGGGTATCACCATTAAAAAAAAAAAAAAAGTATGTCTTTTAATTTGACAAGACATAAACTTCTATCGGTACTAGAAGAAAAGGTGGTGAAAAGCCTCTCTTGAGAAAGAGTCTATGGACAAATAAAGATTTCTCATCCCAGACAAAAGAAAATATTCGAGGAAGGGAGCCAAAAAAGAAGATTCCAAGGAGAGAGATAGAAAGTAATGCCAAGAGGCAAACACATAAAAAAGATTTAGTGATCTGGCTAATTAAAAATTTAAAAGCTTTATTTGTCAGAAACATCAGAAACAACCCAAATGTTCTAAGATAGGGGACAGGTTGAAACAATCTAACTGCATTTGCTGCGTAGGTGGGAATCTGCTGAGCCAGGGCCGTCTTTGGCTGAGGGAGGTTAAGCATCAGTTCAAGGTCACCCAGCCAAGACGTGAGCTGACATCTCTCTGCCCCAGAGCACATGCTCTCAGCCTTCATTTCTCATTCTTCTTTCCTGGGATAGATCTACTCTCTCTGAAACCTTGTTGTTTCCTTTATTATTTCTATAAATTTAGTTTCATTTTTATATTTATCATATTCTTCAGTGATTCTTCAATGATTTTCTTGGTGTTCTATTAATGTTTATTGAATAAGTAAATGAGTATTCTAAACTGGTTATTTTTGGTATATAGACTTTTTTTGTGTGTATGTAGTCCAAAGCAAGATTATATTCTTACTTTAATTATAAATTTTTCAGTATATTCTTTTAGATTTTCAATGGACAAATTAATAGTTTCTGAAAATAATGGTAACTATGTTTCTCCCACTCCAGTAATAAAGTTCTTTTATATCCCATGTTTTAATGTCTACATAAGAACTTCTAAGCTATGTGAAGTGACATAGGAGATTTCTGATATTTTTGTTTAGTTCATTAATAAAGATGCTGCTAATGTTTCTAGGTCCATATTTTTCTGTTTAAAAATGCTGCAATATAGTGGTTATTCTCTATCATTATAAGGATACATTCTTCTATTATTGGTTCTATGATTTTTTAAATAGGAAAGGTGCTGAATTTTATTGATACCTTTTCAGCAACTATCCTGTGGGGTTTTCTTTTTTCCTGTGTGGTCTTATCGAAGTAAATCTTTCTGTCACTAGATGTCTTGATGTAATAAATCCTTGCATTCCTACTTGATACAAATGCTATATGGTTATGGTAGATAATGTAAAGTATTTCTTACTTTGTTTGCATAAAACTCACCTGGAACAAATGTTAAAATGCAGATTCTATGGTAACAGCCTTGAAAATTCTGATTCAGCAGGTGCAGGATGAGGCTGCGAATTTGAATTTTTAGAAGTCCCTCCTCCACTACTCATCATGTGGTTATAAAACCACACAAAAACATACACAAACCAGATTTTGAGAAAGATAGTTTACATGAACCATTGATTGATACTTATTAGTATTTTTTTAATTATTGCCGTAATTGGAAAAGGTGAAATAAACCTAAGTAATTTTTTTTTTTCATTTCTTTGTTTTTATTTGAAGACTTTGACATATTTTTGTTCTCCGGTTTTGCTAACTTCATTAAATAAATTGTTTTTTTTTTTAAAAAGATTTTTTAAATGATGTTAACTGTTTATAAGGCATGAGAATTTTCTGTTACTTAAGAGTTTAAGAGAATTAATAGGTAAAATAATCTGACCCTGAGGTATTGTTCATTTGAAGTAATTCTTGGGGAGCTCGTTTTTCTGTCTCTGCTATGGTCACAGATCCAACAAAAAATGCTAATTGAGTTCAGAGGTGGAAGAGCAGCCTCATTTGGTCAGAATACATTATACAAAAAGGGCTCTAGTGGAACATAGGACTAGAAAATTCATACGGGGCCAGATCACAGAGGGCCTTAAGGAGGCATGAAATGAATAGCTTACAAAGAATTTCTATGTACATTATCTTGTTTCATGTTTATAACAAGCACTGTGAAATATGTTTTATCTTTATCTTCATTTTTAAAAATGAGGAAACCTATTCCTGGGGTCTCAAAACAACGCACTAATCAGGAAACCAGATGGAAGTAAGTGTCAGGAAGAAAAGACACCTTGAAAACCTAAGTAAAATGTTACAGAGAATCACCCGTAGTGGTTGAGGCTAGATGAGACAGGCCGCAGCATCGCAGGGCGTCTGTGGTATCAGTCCTTCTGGGTATCCTATCCTGCCAGCCTTGAAGTCGGGTTTGCCATCTCAGATCACCTTTTGATGAGTAGTTAATCTGATCTAGTCTTCTGTGGTTGTTTTACACCTCCTTCCCAGAGGCTCATCCAAGTGTTGTGAGGCTTGAAGTTTATACACTTTCATAGGGTACCTTTAAGTAAAAGCATTAAAAAAATTCATTTTTGTAAATTTCACAAAAATAAGTGACCATGATAACACATTGCTATGGCTCCTCCAAGAACCCGTGGAAGTGAGGGGCCATTTAATTAAAGCGTCTTTAGCTTCATGATAACACTGCTTCTGACTTTGGGTAAGTAAAGTTTAATGGGAAGATACAAGATGTAGTAGCTAAAGTATTGACTGATACAATAGGGATCTCATATATCGGTCAGAAAATTATATGATATATGTATTATATAATATAATATATTACATAACATATAACACATAACATACAATATATGATATTATATGTATATATGTATTTCTCCTACTGCTGTATGAGTAAAATCAGAGAAGTGTATAGTGTGACTCGTTTAGTAATTCTCAGGGAGATTGGTAATTCGCCAAATGCTGCTGTGACTAACCTAATATTGAACAGGTGCGTTTTAAAGGCAAAATATTTCCTTAGCTCCTTCACTGCTGTGGACTGAAATTTGTCCCCCAAATTCACAAGTTTGAAGCTCTGACTTCTAGTGTGTTGGTATTTGGAGATGCAGCCTTTGGGCAGTAATTAGAATTCAATGAGACCATGAGAGTGGACCCCTTATGATGGCATTCCTGTCCTTACAGAAAGAGACTGGGGTGCTTACTCTCTATATTGTGTGAACACAGCAAGAAGATGGCCACCTACAAGTCAGAAAGAGATCTCTCACCAAGAGCTGATCTCTGCAGGATTTGTGGTCTAGCATTTTCTAGCCTCCAGAACTGTGAGGGAAACAAATTTTGTGGGGCACTTGAGTAGGTTAAGCGTCCAACTCTCAGATTTTGGGATTTCAGCTCAGGTCAATGATGTCATGGTTTATGAGATCTAGCCCAGTGTTGGGCCCCATGCTGATAGCACACAGCCTGTTTGGGATTCTCCCTCTTTCTCTCTCTGTCTCTCCCCCACTTGTGTGAGCACCACATGCTCTCTCTGTCAAAAATAAATAAATAAACTTAAAAAAACACACATAGAAATTTTGTTGTTTAGGTCACTTAGGCTATGATATTTTGTTATGGCAGTCTGAGAAGACTAAGAGACTCTCTGTGTAATTACATCCTGAAACGAAATGTGCAAAGGTAGCTGAGTAAAATAAAAGTAACATGTGAGACAAACATTTTATGAAATATATATATATATTATATATATATATAGTTTAAATCAATTACACAGTATTCTGAGGAAGTTCCAGCCTGGATTTGATACTTATAATGATGTAACAGTCCCTAATTCTGGACTCTCCTATATTCTATGCAATTACAAAGTCAATTTCCCTTTAAAAATTTACATATAAGAGGCCCCTGGATGGGTCAGTCAGTTGAGCATCCAACTCTTGATTTTGGCTCAGGTCATGATCCCAGGGGTATGAAATTGAGCCCTGCATTGGGCTCCGGCACTAAGCATGGAGCCTGCTTAAGAGTCTCTCTCTTTCTCTCAAATTTGTGCTCCCTCTCCCCTATTTGTGCTCTCTTTCTCTCAAATTTAAAAAAAATCACATTTACTTTTATTCATTCAGATTTTATTAGTTTAGAGTATATGTAGGGAAGATAAAGCTGAAAAACGAATTTTAAGCCATATTGTGAATGTGTTTAAATTACAGACTAAGGTTTCTAGGTTTTGTTCTGCAGATAAAGGAGAAGAAATAAAGGATTTTGACAGCTATCAAGTAGTAGCAAAAACAACAGTTGAAACAAGCACTTAAGTTTTGATTAACCTTCAAAATGGCACTGGTATCTCACTGTTCCTCAAGTAGTTGAATAAGCAACATTGAAAGAGAGACATCCAGGCTGAGATCATCTTCATGGTGGTGAAATAAGAGCAGATAAAATCACCAATGGAGATTGGTGGAAATGAGGCTAGAGGACTGAGGTCAGAATTATATAGGGTGGAGGAAATTAGGAAGAAGTATTATGAGAACAAGAATAATACAGTCATGATGGTAAAGGGAGTTTTGAAGGAGATATTTTAATTCTGCCTTGCATTACACTTAATATATACATTTTTTGTGCTTATCTTTCTTTTTGAATTAGATTTATTTTTAGGGCAGAGATTATATTTTTATTTTGACAATGTTCAATACAGTGCCCGATATACTGTTAAGGATATAGTTAAGGCATTTAATAATTCTTATCTATTGCTTTTTACAATATTCAAATAATTATAAAAATGCTCATAGTGAGTACTTATTAAATTTATAATGGGCAGTTCTGAGTGCTTTACATGGATTATCCATTTAACAGTCACGACAACCAAATAAGGTAGTTACCAAGTAAGGTAACATTCGTTAGGTAGATGAGGGTAAAGTAATCACCTAAAAGTGTGCATCCTTCACCCTGAGGAATCTTGAAACTCACTTTGAATTTTATAACTCTGTAGGAAGTGAAAACATTTTGTCTCATTTATTAAAAGAGATTATTTCCTAAGCACATTTTTGTACAGAGCATCATGTTGGGTATCTGGAGGGGAGGGCGGTAGGACTGGCCTGTTACCCACAATTGCTAGAAAAGTTTTATTTTTTAAAGCTTACTTATTTATTTGCAGTGGAGAGGCACGGAGAGAGAGAATCCCAAGTAAGAACCACACTACCAGCATGGAGCCCAGCTTGGGTCTTGTACCTGTGACAGATCACGATCTGAGCTGAAACCAAGTCAGATGCTTAACTGACTGAGCCACCGAGGCACTCCTAGAAGAATTTTATTTAAAAAAAAAAAAGAAAAAAAGAGAAAAGCTTTATTTTCCTTAACTTCAACGTTAACAGTTTTCTCCTATGGAAAGAAAAAAGCTCAGATTTCATTCCCAGCAGGTATAATAGATAGATTATTTGAAAAATCATAACTGGGCTTCTTCTAATATAGAAGCACTAGATTTAAGGTTGCTAGATAGGGCCTAATTCATAAAAAACAAAACACACACTCAGGTGTCTCTGGAGGATGAACAGGTGTTGCACAATGATGACATGAGAGAGCAGCGTGACTTCTGGAACCAGGCAGGCCTCTCTGCCCCTGCTGACCTCAGTATCTTTATTTAAAGGTACTAAATGACATTACATCAAAGAGTGACATTACATCAGCATAGTTTGATATCTTTAGCAACAGTGTGTTTTGATCAGCAAAAGGCAATTTCCTCAGTCTCCCTTGTTGTTTTTCATCATTCTTTTTTAGACCATAAAGGAAACAATTCCTATCTTAGCTATTTTGTGATTCTGCTCCTAAGTTAATTAACATATACTGTCTTTGAAGTAGGATTAGGTAAATTTGTGGCAGGGAGAGAAAACAGAATGTTTAAGAAGAAAGCAAGATTGTTATCTTAAGTCTCAGTAAACAGAGGGCACATACATTGTCACCTTAATACCTATGTTAATCATCTATAGATAAGTTAGGAGTCATTCTGTCTAGCTTTTTAACTACAATGGGGGAGGTGTAACTCACCTGGTAAAGACATAATTCCTAATGCTTGTCTAAGTTCCTTTGCTTACGAATGAGTGAATTTGCACAATAGAGGCCTAACGTCTACATAAGTTACACTAATTTTTAGCCAACTCATAACTACTATTCTGTATGATCAATTTGTGTAACCTATCCCCAAGAGGCGACTTTGAGGTTACCTCTGGCCAGGTTACTCTCATTCAGATGTAATCTGTCAAAGTATCGCACTCCAGGTCCCCTTTTTTATTTAAATGCCATAAAACAAAAAGTCATTACATCCCTTGAGGCCAATGAGAGCAGTTCAAGAAATCCAAGCCTGAAAGGTTATTTAGAAGGAGATAGTATTGGGTGCCAGTTGGTCAGCAGGAGACCTTGCAACATCTACCTTTTCCACACAGGGAGATGTCTCAACCTGTGAGCCCAGGATGGCCTCACATGTTGGTGAGGATGTAGAGACATTGGAACCTTTTGCACTATTAGTAGGAATGTAAAATGGTGCCCCTGTGAAAAATAATACAGTGGTTCCTTGAAAAATTAGAAGTGGAACTATTCTATGATTCAGCAATTGTATGTCTGGGTATATATTTACAAGAACTGAGAGAAGGGTGCCAAAGAAATATTTGTACACCCATGTTCAAAGCAGTATCATTCACAATAGCTCAAAGGAATAAATAACCCAAGGGTCCATCAGTGATTAAATAGGTAAACAAAATGTGGTATACACACACTACGGAATAATATTCAGCCTTAAACAGAAAGGGAACGCTAACACATACTACCACATGGATAAACCTTGAGGACATTAGGCTAAGTGAAATAAGCAAGTCCCCAGAACACAAATGCTGCCATATTCCTCTTACGTGAGGTACCTAGAGAAGTCAAATTCATAGACAGAAAACAGAATGTGGTTGTCAGGTACTGGCTGGGAGGAAGTGGGGGAACGAGGAGGAGTTGTTGTTTAATGGATACAGAGTTTCAGTTTTGCAAGATCAAAGAGTTCTGGCTGCGTAACAAAGTGAATATACTCCACACTATTGAAGCATACACCTGAAAGTGGTTACCACACTTCAGAAAAGACACTTTAAACCCTTAATTCAGGTACTCTTAGATAAAGTACAAATCTATTTTGTTATCATTATTCCATACACCTTTTGAACAATGTATCCTAATATGCAGAAAGCCCAATATGTTAAGCAGCTGTGGCCATATGTATCGTACACATACAGATTCAAAACCGAGAGAATAGAAAACAGGCATGAACAAAAGATAAAATGAAGAAGTGCTTATATCCTAACTACTAATAATGTGCTTAACTATTCAAAGGAGGAACTTTTGGAATGCTTTAATTTAGGTTTCCTGATAAAGAGTCTATTTTTGACTTGAAGAACAATTAATTCTACTATAGGCTTCGGTAGTGATGATAATGCTGGGACCCGATTATACTTTATAATGATACCAGATAGGGTAATTTTTCAAATGTTTTATTGGATCTATGAAGGGATCATTGTGTGACCTGCATTTAGAAAATCCACTCTCCCAAGAATTATCTGTGGTTAGGTTATTATTGTTAGGTCAAGTTATGTGTTTGAAATTGATTAATCTTTTTCTGGGGGTGATTGTCATAACTCGTACTGTTTACCATTAATCCCTTCTATAATCTGGCCCTGAGTTATTTTTATATAAGATCTGAGAAGACATGCAATATTCATATCTCATATGTGGATACATAATAGTGGGCCATAGTCTTGCCATTATCTATGGATTAATTCAAATTAGATAGAATTATCTCTCTTCAGAGATAGATTATGAAAGACTTTTCAAAGAACAGATTTCCATACTAACTTTGAACTTAATCAGCTATTTCATAATTATTCCAGGATTGCTACAAGGAATCCCATGGCTTCTTATTATTCATAGCAGCAAGACAAAAATGTATGCAACCTTTCTTCATTTTAGGAGGGGGCAAAAGGTCTCTGAGCTTACCCTTCCCAAGTTAATATTTCAGAACTTTATTATTTTGGTGCGGTGGTGGAAAAAAAGTAACTTTCAAGATCTTCTGTATTTTTCCCTTTCCTTATTCTCAAAAGCATCTTTCGTGTAACTACAGTTCTTTTGGTGTTTCTGGAGTTATTGGAAGAGCTTTCATTTATAATGTTTCATGACAGAAAATATTGAGTTTTTGCTATTTGAAATGGAAATACAAAAAGAAGAGTTTACTCCTTCAATTACATTGTTTTTCATCCCTGGAACTGCAGCTGACAAACTGGGTTCTAGAAAGTTTTGAGGACATAACTGGTTGGTCACAACAACCATATAGGAGTCATATTTCCTGGCTCACCTTTTTCCCGTCTTGCTTTTATTTTTTATTTGCTAATAATTTATACACTTAAAAATTAAAATCTTATATGCAACATATGCATACTCCCAATACCCCCCTCAAATTTCATATTGCATTGTTACCTGAAGTAGATAAAATACTTAAGTGCATAGGCATGTATGTATTTAACCCGAGGTATTTTCACAGCTTTACTCTGGAGGTGGTTTCCTAATCTGTGAAGACCTGGGAAGATATTTTATGTTTTCAACGGTGCATTACAATCTGCTTACATGGCTTTTTCTGCCCCTACTGTAAACTTACGGAGTCAAGGATTGTCTTTCCCTAGTATGGATAATTTGTAAAGATTCCTCAGGGTACTCTGATATAGAACCTGAATGAAGAACCGCTGCACTAGAAATGTATCCCAAAATATGCCCAACAACCCTGGATGCACGTGGTCAGTGGCAGGGCTCCTGTGCATTCATGACAGGTGCGACTAATTGACCATGGGATTCTCCAGATTAAACTTGGCATTCATCTCCGGGAAGTTGCCACTTTGGCACAAAAGTCAGGACCTCTATACCATCCTTGGTCTAAAATGTTCTCTGTATTTGCATTGTAATTATAATCTATAAAGACTCTTGGGCAAATATATTCTCTTTATTGGTATAAAGATGTATCAAGTAATTTGGGGCACCTGGGTGGCTCAGTCGGTTAAGCATCCAACTTCGGCTCAGGTCATGATCTCACGGTTTGTGAGTTCAAGCCCATGTCAGGCTCTGTGCTGACAGCTCAGAGCCTGGAGCCTGCTACAGATTCTGTGTCTCTGTCTCTCTCTGCTCCACCCCCACTTAAGCTCTGTCTCTCTCTGTCTCTCAAAAAATGTAATAAACTTTTTAAAAAATTTTAAAAAAGATGTATCAAATGATTTCACAGTATTTTAAGAAGTTCATTTTCTAATTAACAAAAATACTTGAACTTGATGTTTTTTTTTTTCTGTTCCAAAAGTAATTCTCTTTGCATTACCAGTAATTTAGATTCATACCCAGAAAATGTATTGTAGGTCAGATTTTGGAATATTTGGTAGTATTTCCCTTTTAGTCCCTCTACCTAAAGAGAAGAATATAGCCTAGTGATTAAGTACACAAACCCTCTATTCTGAGGGTTTGAACCCAAGCCCTAGCTCTTCTACGTACTCTGTGACTTTAGGAAAGTTAACGGAATCTCTTTGTCGTCTCAGTTTCCCCAATAGTAAATAGGTATATAAGAGCTGTGAGACATAAATGCATGAGAAACAATTAATACTTTACCAGTGGATGGAAGACCACCAAGAACTGTGCATTATTATTGTTATTAGTAGTAGAATTTACAAATATTGGTTTTTTTTTTTTTGAGGGGCGTGCAAATGAGCAAGGGGCAGAGAAAGAGAGATAATCCCAGGAGGGAGGGAGGAAGGAGGAGGAGGAGGAAGAGGAGAGAGAGAGAGAGAGAGAGAGAAAGAGAGAGAGAGTGAGTGAGAGAGAAACGGGACTCACCCAATGAGGGACTCAAACTCACAAACTGTGAGATCATGACCTGAGCTGAAGTCAGATGCTTAACCACTAAGCCACCCAGGGCCCTACGACTATTGTTTTATACCACCTTGCCTCAAATATCTTTTCCTGGCAGTAGAAATATCAGAAATTTCTTGTTTATTTTAGATGTAGTCTTGTAAGCATGTTGGGAGTTATTTATTACTATTTAAATAAATGTTAAACTATAACTAAAATATATGAATATTATTTGGTTCCCAAACCTAGACTATCTCTATATGATTTTGCTTTCATTCATCCATCTGTCCTTATCCATCCATCCATCCAATAAATATTTGACAGTGCTTTCTACAGGTCCTGCAGTGGTGAAATAAAGATGAACAAAGTACATTATCTGCCTTTAATGATCTCCCATTCTCTGATGGGAGAAACAGGTAAATAGGCCATTATAATACTGAGTGTTAAGTACCATGAGATGATCGTGCTTGAGATACTGTAAAGGGGGCACACAGGACGTGTCAGTGCCTTGAAGGTCAGAGAAGGCATTCAGTTTTTCTAGTAATGATCAATTTATTTAAAAGGCATTGTTTTTTAGTTGACCTCAGCCCCAAATTACCTCAGATAAATGCATTCATAGTCTTCTAGAAAACACTTAGGGCAAACCTGGCTTCTTTCAAAGTTGGAAGAGAAAAACTTCTTTTTCAATCTCATGGCTATTTTACTTTAGGGAGCAGATCACAGGGATTATGGCTATTTTGCTGCCTCTCAGTCCTGTTTGGAAAAGGATGTTGGTGTATTTTATATAGCTGGGTTGAATAAATCCCAGTACTTACCACCGTAATTTACTGCATGTGAAGCTGGCTTGTCCCCTAGATCGCAATAGAAATGCACTAGGGAAAGCTTCCAACCCACTTTTATATCTCAGAAATAAATCACCTTTTTCTGTACAAAACACATACACAGCTGTAAAATTTAGTCTAAGCATTAATAATTATTTTAAGTCCTGTAAATCCTAGGTTACTTTATAGTGTGGCCATAGAAATCTTTTTTAAAGGTCTTTTATTCTTACCTAGTAAAACGGATCATTAATTATATAGAGTCTTTATAGTTTTGAATTTAGAAAGCTTCGTGTTTCTATAATGTTAGTTTTCTTGCTAATATAAAATGTTAAGATACCTATGCTCCAATATTTCTTTCAAACAATGTCCTTGGAAACAAGAAATCATAATTATCTTATCACTGGGATTTTACAGGATACTCAGTGTATCACTGAATTGGTAACAAATTCAATGTAAGAGAAAGAAAGAACGAACACACTACAAAACCCTAGAATATTATTGCTCCTGGAACATTTAGCTAAGAAATTAAATTTAGGATGGACACGGATGTTGCCACGGGCATAGCCACAAGCCAGCTGCATATGCTAATAACAACTTTGCTAACTTCATTCTTGGTTGTTGGTTGTCTTCTTATTTTTTTAACTCTTTTTTAAGAACCACTCTCGGACCACTTAAAAAACAGAGGAACTAAGCAACACACTCATTCCTTGGTTATGAACTCGAAATCAGGAGACCAAATCAGGAGTATAATCACCGAAACACACAAACACGGTTATTTGAATAGGATGAGTCATTTTGTGTTGAAGAGTCAAAATTCCTTAATTATTTTTGAAGGCCACCAAGTAAGTCTTCTGGAGAAAGTCTTTCTGAAATCCTCCATGACAGTAATTCAGTCTTGATGAAACAAAAAAATGAAAGCAGAAGGCTAAGTGTTCCATCTAGAGTACAAAGGCATCCAGTTTGAAAAACTGGGAGGGATTCATTAGAAGAAGGCTTTCTCAGTAATACCCTTCCAATGAGAAATGAGATGAAGATGAAACACTATATTCATTGTTGCGAACTTAGAAATTGCTTCTTGTTAATTGAATTAGAATTCAATTAGAATCCTAGAATGAGAATTAATGATAATTTTTAGAATTGCTCGGAACCTTGTTTTGTCTCTCAGATCTATCAACCTAATCATATGTGGCATTGAGATCATTCAGCCAATCTCTACACACATTAACGAAATTTTAAAAGTCGCCTGAAAAATGTTCAAATAGTAAACATGGCACCAGTTTCTTAATTACTATTTAGCACAATATATAAAAAAATATTCTTTATCTACCATTATTAATGTAGCATTGGCTGGATTTCAAATACTGAATGTCATAGCATCTTCCGTGTTTGTCCTCCAGACAGCTATGCTCAATAGAGGGTTTGTATTTTGTTGATATTGATATTCATTTTTCCTTCTTTCCCAGGACAGTAATCAGAGATTAATCATTTATCACAAAGCTAAAGAAATCAAGCTTCTCACATGGAGTGTCACTGGAGTGGCTATGGGCACTTAGAGAGTCTTGTTAGAGAAAAGTTGAGAATTCATTTTGATTGGATTCAGTGGGATATATTTAGATGGCTCAAAGTCTCATCTGTTTGTAATTAAGCTAGTGCTGGGAATAAATGGTAGTAATATTCTTACCTCCTATTATGCTGATACCCTGCAGTAGAAGTATTTGATAATAATGGAGAAGCAGCAAAAGAAGAAATTTGTCTGCCAATTTATTCCAAATCACATAGCTCACATATATGACATTTATTAGAAATTTTGCCCCAAATTTAATAACAATTATAAGAATTTACACTGACATTACCAAAAAAAAATTGAAGCCAAAAAAATTTCTAAATTATCAATAATAAAAATAAATGCCCATTCCTCAAGCTAGAGGAAAAACTAAATGATCTATTTTTTAAAAGTTGTTGTATGAGGAGATGATTGAAGAGGACACAACCCCCAAATGTAAGAAATAAAAACACTAAAGAGGTGTATCAGGTTATTTATTAATAAAATATTGTACTATTTTTTAAATAATATCTATATATTTTAAAGATTTATTTTTTGTGTGATTTTTTTCTTTAAATATTGTTTACCTTCTGTCTAATTGTGTATTCTTTTTCTTTTGTCATGAATGTTAGCTTTTTAGTTAAGGAAACAAATCTACACCTTGAAAAGCAAAACTTTAAAAATTAAGACTTGCTTCAATAGGTCAAGAGCGACGGAATTTTCATTTTTGTGCTTGTCTCCCTGATACTCAACTCACCTTTTATTTTTATAAAGCTCTTTAAAAATATTGCTATTTGCGGTCTTGTAAACATGTAAAAACACCTTCATGCAGGAGTCTTCTGCCCTTGTATTCTTTTTCTTAAAGAATGGCATCCAAACCATCTACAAGTACAGTCAATAATTCTTACAGTGTCTAGAAATTCAGTTTGCAAGAGGGGGATATCTATGTTTCTAGCTTATTTTCTCCTTTTTAAATGGCCCTGGTTTTCAGCATTTCACCCTTTACTGCATTCTAACAGAAATCTAGACTTTCAACTCCCCAGACATCGATCTAGCTGTTTGTTAATAAATGTTAAGAAGAGAAGTCACAGAGACTCTAGTCTTCCAAATATGTTCACTCCAAATTTTCCTTCTCAATAAGCAAAGAACGAGGATTCTTTTTCTCTAAAGTTGGTCTGGGATTTTAGAGAGACCATTTCTAGTAGGACTAAAGTATTTCTGATAGTCAGAGATTCTGACTGAAAGGCGTTTTATGCTAAAAAGAAAAAGATTCTTAAACCTCGAGTATTCGTAGTCCCCAGTCATTCACTAAAACTTGGTCAGTAGCGACAATATAAGCTGGACTTTCGAAATTCGCCTGGTGGTCTCTATGAGGACGGGTTGCAAGAGGTTTTTTAAATATGTGGCATGACATTCAGAGAACAAGAATGGGAGTGACAGATGGAATTATTTCGTAGGGCTAAAATGGATTGGCGAATGTTGAATTAAAAAAAAACAAAAAACAACCTAGCCTATTTCCCACAAACCAAAGTTCTCTTGAGCTGCAATCCCTCTCTGCGCCTAGTTAGAAATCGTGCTCAACTTGGAATCCTAGAAGGCACAGTAAGTGCCATGTTTCATCAACATAAATAATTAACTGAAGAAGGACATGCAATATTCATGGCAGGAAATTATTAGTTTGGAAAAGGAGAGAAAATATCTAAAAATTGAAGAAAATGAATCATTCAGCTTATGGCATTTCCTTTATGTATATAATTAATTAAGAAAAAAAACCCTATTCGTTTTGAGCCAATGACAAATGGCGGGTGTGCTAGATTGTAGCCGAATTGGACTGTATTTGATGCGTGGTTTGGAACAATAAGGGATTCAGTGGTTCAGGTGCATTCTGCCAGGAGGTAGGCATCCGAAGTAGGAAAAGTGAGAGTCATGTTTTGCTTTTTTATTTTAAGACCATTCTAGTAATAGGGCAGCTGTGATTTTGGGAGTCAGAGCAATCATTCAATTTACTATGTCCAATTAAGTGTCACAACCTGCCAGTGATTTATTTATATTATTGGAGGTTTTCACTTTTGTGAGTAGGGATTATGGTGATGGGTTCTAGAAAATCTATTGAATAAATAAATATTTCCTGGCAGATGTTGCCTTTCTGTCCCTAGCCAATAGCAATTGCAAAGCACAGAGCTTAGGGGTTACTGCTAGTGATCTTAATTAATGTCATAAAGCTTTGTCTAAGAGTGTCCATGAGATGATAAGCAAGTGCTATTTCCACGGCCCAAAGTGGCCAGAAATGGGTCAGAAGACCAACACTTCCCTGAAATCATTTCTCTGGTCAGATACACGGAGTCTATTCCCGGATGTTCTTAGTTGTACGAGGGGAAAAAGTGGGATTTTTTTTCCCCCCCTGATCATCAAAACCTGTTTCGCAGGAGATCCTGCCTGAGAGATTTAGTCCTTCAGAAAGCAAAAGAGGGATTACCTTCGAATCTAGGAGCCTCATTAAGATTTCTGAGGAAATGAAAAGCGGTTTGACGCGAGACGTAGCTAAGGCGACCGGGTATAGAGTTTTAGTGTAGCCGGCCTGCTCACCTTGCTGATGACGTGCTTTCAGGGGCAGCTAGAAAAGGCTGCGTTGTTCATGTGTGGCTCCAAGAACAACGAGGTACAAATTAGCTGTGTCCAATCGCTCAGGAAACCTTATCGCCGTCACGCTCTCTGACATTACCTCTCCTGCCCGGTTTCCTCGTAGCTCAAAAAGTGAAAGAGGGTTGAGGCGAACGAAGAGAAGTTCAGCGATCTGATGCCAATTTCTCAAAAGGAAAAAAGAGGTATTTTTTTAACTGGAAAAAAGATTGTACTTTAAAACCATATTTGCAGTAGATACCAATTATACTTTAAAGCATTTAAAAGTGGAATCAGGGACGCCTGGATGGCTCAGTCGGTTGAGCGTCCAACTTCGGCTCAGGTCATGATCTTGCTCATGGGTTCAGGCCCCGCGTGGGGCTCTGTGCTGACAGCTCGGAGCCTGGAGCCTGCTTCGGTTTCTGTGTCTCCCTCTCTCTCTGCCCTTCCCCTGTTTGTGCTTTGTCTCTCTCTCTCTCTCAAAATAAATAAATGCCAAAAAAATTTTTTTTTATAAAAGTGGAATCATTTCACTCGTCCTAAATACCTAGGAATTTGTATATAAGCTATTTCTTAACTGTAATACTTTCTTTCTCCTTTATTATTATGGGTAAATGTAAGTCACGATGGAGTCTATAACCTTCGATTAAATATGATACTCCACCCCAAATGGAATTTACAGTACAGAGTATATGTGACAAACAACCTAGGGAAAAATCTGGGTATTATTGGAAGTGGCATAAAATTCTTAGGCATCTGTGATGCTATTTTATACACTGTGTCTGTTAGTAGGATAACAACTCATGCGTTGGAATGACCAGAGAAGGATTTGCCCAGAATAGAATTTTCGAGCTAAGTTTTACCATTGTATTTCCAAAAAGTATCTCATACCTTCAAGTACCTAAAGTTTGAAGGTTATAATTTGTGAATGAAGTTTTAAAAATTCTATACATAATGACTGAGATTTGACAACTATATAAATAACTATCTTTATTGGTAATCCATAAATGAGTACTGAGGACTTTCGAAGACATCCTAGTTCTATTCATGGCAATCATTTATTCAAGTAATTATTCATTCATCAAACATACATAAAGCCCCTAGTCTGTTTGATGCATTTGGTTAGGCATCTTATAAAAAATGCCTGTATTATCTTTTCTAAAGTTCTAGTGTATCAACAGCAATTTTAACCCAATCTGCAAAAATACTGAGTGAGTAAACACAAAGTGGAAAGTTACCAAGCAGGCTAGAAATAGTAAGACAATAAGTAAGAATTTACAGTATATACCCAAGCCTATCTACAAGGAAAGGAGCCTCTGCCTTTCAGTGCAATTATTCAGCCCAGTTAGCTTTCAAAACAATGATAGTAACCACAAGTTAACATTTAGTGTAAGCTGCGTGTTAAATATTTTATGTGCATTAGTTTATTTAATCATCCAATGAGTCTTGCAAAGTTACCATCCTTGCTTTTTGAGTAAGGAAACCAAGGCTTAAAAGTTTAATTAATTTGTTCAAGAGTAGGTAAATGAAGTTTGGAGCCAGAAGGTGAATCTAATTCTTTTTGTCTTCAAAGCCTATGACTTCCATACAGAATGGAAAAATAGATATGCATTATGATCTTGATGATGTTAGCCACTAACCATTCTTTAACTCTTGTTCCGTGTTTAGCCAACATCCTCTTCTGATTTACTTAGAACTTCCATTAAATATTTTCCTTGCAGGAAGAGAATATCCCACCAGTGATTTTGAATGGGTGATGCCCGCAAACATTGTGTATTTAAAAAATTATAATCGAACTATTGCATTGTGACTTATACTTCCTCCTCTAGTGAATTTAATTACTGAGAGCTGGCCTCTCCAATACAGGCGTCACTTCTGAAAATACTAATATATATATATGTATATATTGGCTTGAAAAATTCAGGACCAGATCCTAGACCAAGGCATTTTTGGTATCTAAGCAGAATCCTTACCTTACCATTATTTATGGTCTCAGAAATAATGCAGTAGTTGTGTTTTTTTTAATAATCAAAAATTTACAGAAAAGTTTCAAGTACGGTACAAAAAAAGTTTCTCCTTATCCCTTTTCTTTTTCTTAAAGTAGAGATCATTTATTAAGTACCAGCCATAGAGTAAGGGCTTTCTATCTTCACTACATTTTGTCCTCATAAGGTCACATATGGTGATGCAATAATAGTGCATTTTCTTATGATTTGGGGTCTGGAGTTATTGCATGAAAGTGTTTATCTTAGAATGGTTTATTTTCCTTCTCAATATCTGTGAACTTAGAAATTAATAAATCAAAAACTTTAGAATTCTTTTTGAAGGACAAGTCAATCAACATTAAATATTGGTCTGAGTCCTTCCCTGACCCAGTGAGCCATGTGCTTTGGTCTTGTCACAAGTATTCCTGGGGCTCTGAGGGTCTGCATCAATTATATCTAAATCCTCTGCCGTATTCTGGAGGACTCACATGTTGAAAACTTGAGTCAGGATAACTGGAGTCCTAATTCTCATATTTAGGTAGGAGGCGGTTGCTGAAACATTAGTTTTCTGAGCCTCACTGCAGACCTACTGGATGAGAGTTTGTGGAGGTGAGGCCACGGAATCTGCAGATTCTACCCGGGTTTCTGTGGCATATAGACGGTCAAAGTTATAATAACTGGTTGGGAAAATGATGTTTTTGTTTTCATTTTTTCAAGATAGACTGTTCACTGGCCTTCATCTGCTCATTTCTTTGTGCGTGTATACATGTATCTTTAGTTCTGTGCAATTTTATCACAAGTACAACAGTTAATGTTTTTCAACCATGCACTAGTAAATCTTTGCACAAGTTGATCCTTATTTAGTGGCTGTCTAACTGATGGCTGGTGTCTTACTGGAGACTCTAGAAAAATGTTGAATCTGGCAAAAGTAAGTTATGTCATGTTCCTGTGTACAAGATGCATAACTATATGCATACGCACTGAGAATTGTGTATAAATACATCGTTTTACTTACATCAGTAAATGACTCAGATGCTCAGAGTGTAAACAAATCAAGGAACTAAGTAAATTAAATACTTTGGAAAATTGCGTATCATGTTTGGGCAACTAACTTTAATTTGTGCACAAATTCAACTTTGGAAAATTGAAAACTGACAGGAAGCCAAAAATCAGGGAAATACACCTGCCCCGCGCTTGTGGGTCCAAATGGAGGAGTAGAACTTGTTAATTGGTAAACATAATTTTCAAAAATTCAACCTTCTGCATTAATTTGCTAGCATTTCCATAATGAATACCACAACTGGGTAGTTTAAAACCACAGAAATGTATTCTCTCACAGGTTGAGGGCTAGAAGTGTAAAATGAAGGCTCTAGGAAAGGATCCTTCATCGCCATTTTCTAGCTTCTGCTGGTTGTCAGCAAACCTGGGCATCCCTTCAGTTATGGATGCTTCACATCCCAATCTCGGCTTCCTTTGTCACGTGGCCTTCTTCCTTGTGTGTCCGTGTGTCTGAATCTCTCTCTTATCAACATCGGTACTGGATTCAGGCCCACCGTACTCCAGTATGACCTCATCTTAAATATATCTGGAAGACTCTATTTCCAAATAAGGTCACAGTCTGAGGCTCTGGGTAGACATGAGTTTGGGGTGCTCACTAATCAACCAGTACATGTTCCTAGCCTGATTTTTTTGGCACATTCACACTCAGCTCCCCACTTCTTTCTTCTGTACGACGAACATCTTACTGATGAAGCCGTTTGTGGATAACTTCATTTTGAAGTTGCCCCTGCGGTATGCACCTTTGCAGTGACATGGTTCCGAGTATAATTTCCCTCCTTTTATAATAAACACTCTCAGTTCAGCTAAGAGTCAATTTGTTTTAAAAACCAGAATGCAGAGTTTCCCCAACTTTTTACTGTCAAGAGATGTTTTCTTTTTTTTTTTTTTTTCACTCATGGGCCCCATGTTTTTTAAAGAAAATGTCTATCAAATAAATTATATTTACTAGCTAATTAATCAATTTCTCCTGGAATTAATCAGTGATCATTTAATATAATTCCTTACAAGGAAGGAAATTTGACACTTAACCTATGTAAACATACATACATGGATACATGCATGATTTTAGGTAGGCATTGAGATTTTGGAGATAATAAACTGTTATAAATTATATCTGTTGACATCCAAGGTATGAATCCCTTTTTAAGGATTAATTACAAAGATTCCAGACTTAGGAAAATTGCAGTTAAATTTTCGATTTACTTTAAATGGATAGGGATTCACCGGAGAACAGTTCACATCTAATCATCTATTCTTGATGAATATTATAGTTAAGAACAGTGGCTGAGTAAAAACAACATGTTAGTTAGAAATTAAATGTGGAAAAGCTTTACTTTTTCTTCTCCAGATTTGAGATCGAGACATGAGAGGGTGGATGGAGAAAAGCAAAAGGATTTCAGAAAGTGATTGAAAAATGTAATAGCAAAGAATTATAAATATTACCTCTTTTCAAAAGCAATATAAGTAGTTAATAGTTTACATATGTCTACACATTTTAATTTAGAATGCTTCCATATATTACTTTATTTGATAATGCCAAAATTCTGGGTGCAAAAGGCAAGTATTATTTCCCCTAATTTAACAGAGAAGAACACTGAAGCTTGGGGTTAAGAGATTCACCCCTCCACCAGCCAGACAGTACATGGCAGAATTGAAATTCCAATCAAGAGCATTAGTATTCACTCCACTGTTCTTTCCTTTACCACAGTTAACTCTTGGCTAATAGCGATTCCTAAAGCACTGTCCCTCACATTTTGAACACAGCTACAGGGTCAAAGCAAGGGCACACTGCTGAAATTAAAAAAATCTAAGTTCTAATTTCAGCAGTTGTCTGACCTTAGACATTTGTAAACTGGTGTGATAATATTTGTTCTGCTCCTCTGGAGGATTGAGAGAATGAAGCAGAACAAAAATATGAAACAAAGATGACATGTCCTGTGGGTGGGAAGAGAAGACAGTTGTGTGTAGGAGTGATAACTCCTACAGCGATTCCTGTAAGGCCCAGCTTGCAATTATGTTTCCTGAGATTCCCTTGTTTCCTGTAATAATAAATACCCCCTTTTTCATTTTGATTACATAGCTTTTGTTGTTTTATGTGATCAATATATGCCTTTCCAAAGACACCAAGTTTATAGTCTAGTAGGGAAGACAGACATAAACCAGTGATTTCACCAAGCTTTAAGAATAGAGGAACACCAAGAAAACTATTCATTGATGGTGCTATCCCTCATTTGTCCTTTTAGCATAAAGTACTTTCAGATCCATGCATAATCAGTATTCAGCAAGATTATGAACTGTCTGAGGAGGGGCTTCCTATGAAGTCAAGGTGGTTGGAAGAGAAGGACATTAAATAAGAAATTCCTTTTTAATGCCTTTCCAGTTGAGCAGAGTTGGAAGTGGCTTGTCTGCTCCCATCCCCTCAAAACCCCAATGTCTTTTCTTGTTTACCCCCTTTGTATATCAAGTATTGCCCTTGGTTTTCTCTTGGAAGGTATTTGGTAAAGTTAAAAATAAATCCATGCCTTTCAAGTTTTCGGAACTTGGAAGATACTTCTTTTATTGTAAGAGGAAGAAAGGAACGTGTATATGTCATAACTGCCTAAAGGTGAAACTCAGTTAACAATAGTTTTTTACCATTAGGCATATTGTTAAAATTGCTATTGCCCTGGAATTTAGACATGATGAACCACAGTGGATGGACAAAACCCATCTGGACAAAAGGGAATGTATTAAACGGTTTGAATCAAGACTCCCTTGCTAGCAATAAAAAAATGACATTTTTACAGGAGGCATAAAACCAGTAACAAACGAAGCTATAATCATGGGATTATTAACAAATAAACTTACTTGAATTTATAGTGCCATAGATCTATTGGAAAACATCCATGTGGTAAGTAAAAAAAAATTCATATGGATTTATATAAAATTCCACAATGCGTTGAATGATTTATTACAACTTTATTTGTATTAACCCAGATGGTGCACAATTTGGATATGTAACGCTGCATATGAGAAATGTTTTATAAATGCCACGCATTTCTGTTGTGCAGCAGTGACTGCGTGCCAGCACAACATTCCACTCCAGAAGGCCCATGCCAACACGAATAAAGAAGGGAAATGACATCTTACTTGTTGGAGTAAAGAAACTGCAGTGCAAACAGTAACAACAATCAAGCAATCAGAGATGTGATTAAATAGAAAGAATTCATTCTAAATGACTGACCATGGTAGACCCATAAAACATGACCATGACGTCTCACCCTGACAAAAAGAGACTTTGTTTCCAATGACTATCCTCAGAGTTCCTGCATTAGAAGTCTTTTTATAACAAGCTGTCATTCTACTATTTATTACCAGAAAAATACCAGAATGATTCAGTCTTCTTTGTTAGTATCCTTACTGACTTTCAGTCTGGGTGCTGGAGAAATTATTCTGGACTTTTCATTTTCAAATTCTTACATGTAGAGCTACAAAAGTCAAATGAAAGGGCCCATTTCTCTACATCCTTTATACTTTTTTAAAATGTGTATTTATATATTTTTGAGACAGAGAGAGAGAGAGAGAGAGGAGAACAAGCAGGGGAGGGGAAGAGAGAGGGAGACACAGAATCTGAAGCAGGCTCTAGACTAAGCTGTCAGCACAGAGCCTGACATGGGGCTTGGACACACAAACCATGAGATCACGACCTGAGTCAAAGTCAGAGGCCACTCAGGTGCCCCTCTCTATATCCTTTTAAAAGAAGCTTCAAGGTGTCTGTGAACCCCATGAATGGCTGTTAAAGTGTTTGTGCGTTTTTTCTGCTGAGTGAGCCAGGCTTGATGGGGCTCAGTTCTCCATGTAAAACATGAGAGGTTATAATTATTGTCCATTTTCTGAGGTTTTTACACTGCTTAAGTCCCTAGAGAGTTTTCTCACTGGAAGCTTTTCCATTCTTAAGAGAGATAGAAAACTATCTCTAATAAAAGATAGTAAAATTGTCTTTGAAAAAAAAGATCGTCAAATTGGTGAGTCAAGATTTAATTAATTAATCAAGTGTAACATGATAATTTACTGAATCAAACAGATGACAATCCTTAGCAAGTTAAAGAAAAGCTAAATATGAAAGAGACAACAGAGAATAACATTGTTTATGTTTATATATTTTATGCTAAATAAATTAAATGCTTTAATGCAGCCGGAGAATGGAAAGTACAAAAAAAGTAACCTTGCTTATGGGGAGTATTTTTCTTATTCCTAAAATACTGGTTCCTCCACTTATCTTGATTACTCTACCTTAGAACTAGACTGGGTCATTTTGGCCTATCAAAAATGAAAGTCACTTGTTGAGAGAAATTCAAGTTCTCTAAGATAACCACGCAGTAAAAGAGGGGTGTAAATAATGGTGAAACTAGTTATAAAGTTTGACATCTAGATATTCACTATAAAAAAAGGATACCCTCAGAGTGAATAAAATTTTTAAAATTTAAAAGATGCATGCACGATAATTACAATTAACCCAAATACTTTTCCACTTTTTGTTGTATGGTTGTTTAGTCTCCTAGGGCTTCCATAACAAATTACTGCCACTATGGTGTCCTAATTTTCTCACAGTCCTGGAGGCTGGAAGTTGGAGACAAAGGTGTCAGTAGGAACATGCTCCTTCTGAAGGTTCCAGGGAAGAATCTGTTCCTCACCTCTTTCAGCTCCTGGTGGCCCCCGGCATTGCTTGGCTTGTGGCTGATTTACTCCAATATCTACCTACCTCATGTCAAATGACCTTTTCTGTGTGTGTGTCTTTTTGTCTCTTATTGGGATACTCTCACTGGATTTAAGGCCCATTATAATCCAATATGATCTTATCTCTATTCATAACCTAATCACATCTACAAAGACCCTATATCTAAACAAGGTCATAATGGTGGACAAGAGTGTCACCACCAAGGTCGAAGGTGGACATGAATCTTTGGGAGACATTATTCAACCCACCGCAATCATGTTTTAATTTTTCATCCATTATATATCCCTCTCTGAGCTACCTAATAGGACAACCAGTGAGGACAGAAATTCATCTTCTTCTGAGTAATATTTAAGCTTGTGTAACTCCAAATGGATATTAAATCTACAGTTAGAATGCTCTGAGATTTTCATTGTTGCTGAGGACTCACCTAAAGCCCATCCTGGTTGCACACTATCATCTTGCACAGCGAAGGACTGCTGTGCACACATGAGTTGTTATCTGTGCTGCTACCCTGGTGGGTTGTCTTACCACCCATGACCTGCTGATCAGTTTCGGCAAGGCTAAGGCATTTCAAAACTTGTCATGTACTTTTTACAGGTGACTTAAAAGACTTAGGAATTATGCACTAAATTCACTTCCTATGGGAAGAGGTTTCCAATTTTTTTTTTAGAGGTAAGTAAAAATTAGATCAAAACAACTACTTTTATTTTAGAGGGCTGTTTGTTTATAGTCATGTCTAACATGTAAAATCACAGCTCATAAAGCTATGTTGTAAGAATCAGTAAGTCTATAATTAAGAAATCCTTTATATATATTTAAAATTGATGTTTGAGATATTTAAAGTTGTGGTAATCTGGAGAAAAGCATACACTACATCATAATTATTCATACACTGTCTACATATATGATATCTACAGACAAATAGAAAGTGGCAATACACTTGCTTACTAACAGAAAGACATCTGTAAAGAGTAATGACAAGGCCTGAGTCTAGTCTAAATCTTGCTTTTTACTTAAAGAATGTTCTGGATAGCGGCGAATGGATAGCTCAGTTGGTTGAGTGTCTTACTCTTGGTTTCGCCTCAGGTCATGATCTCACAGTTCTTGAGAACGAGCCCCGCTTCCGGCTCTGTGCTGAGTGTGGAGCCTGCTTGGGATTTCTCTCTCCCTTTCTCTCTGCCTCTCTTTCTCTCTCTCTCTCTAAAAATAAATAAACATTAAAAAAGTGTTTTAAAGATGGAACTTCAAAAACAAAGTAAGATTGTTCTAGATAACTTCTCCATATTTACCTTTGCCAAATCCAGTCCCAAGTAGCATTGTGCCTACATATAAGATAAAAAATAGTGGGAAGAAATTCTTCAGAATTATTTCTTTTTATTTTTTTAATGTTTCTTTATTTTGGAAAGAAAGAAAATGAGAACAAACAGGGGAGGGGCAGAAAGAGAGGAAGATAGAGAATCAGAAGCAGGCTCTGAGCTGGCAGCACAAAGCCCTATGCGGGGCTCGAACTCACAAACTGTGAGATCATGACCTAAGCCGAAGTTGGATGCTTAACCGACTGAGCCACTCAGGTGTCCCTCACCTTTAAAAATTTTTTTTTTAATGTTTCTTTATTTTTGAGAAGTTTTTCAGAATTATTAATATTTCTGCCTATCTCTAAAAACACCTTCTATCTATAAGTCAATTTATTTCCATGTTCCTAAAACATTGATGATGGTCCATTCAATTTGTCCTAAGAGATCCTTATAGTCTCATTTGCCCATAATAAGAACGAAAGAATAATGAAAAATACAGGTTTTATTTATCTATCTATCTCTATAAATCCCAAAGAGGAGATAAATTAATTTAGCATAGGTGGATAGCTGACTATTTTGAGCTTTCCAATTAAGTTAGCCATTAAAGCTGAAGTTTCTTTAGTATTTTTCTCTCTATATAAATATAAAACTATTTGAATGTATTTTTAATAAATTAAAACTAAATTCAATAATATCCATATCCAACAGCACATAGAACAGTAACACTAAATAGGGTTATTGACATAACAGTATGTAAAGCAGAGTTTAAAAACATCAAAAATCTTCAGTGATTTAGTATAAAATTTCATAAGTTGTATATAAAAGTTTTATACATAAATGATATTTTAAAAACATGAATAATCCCAGTTTTTCAATTGTTTATATAAGCCCACTACCCTCTTTTTCAGTATCGCCTTTTTAAGTATCAGTCATTCAGATCAATTTGTACAACCCACTGATCCCATGTGGTTTTTCCCCTCTCTTTTGGTTTGCTTCCCTCTCTCTCTTTTTTTTGTCTTCAAATTTTTATTCAAATTCTAGTTAGTTACCATATAGTGTAATATTGGTTTCAGGAGTAGAATTTAGTGATTCATCTTATATATAACACCCAGTGCTCATCCCAACAAATGCCCTCTTTAATACCCTTCACTCATTTAGCCCACCTCCTGTCCACATCCCCAACATCAACCCTCAGTGTGTTCTCTGTAGTTAAGAGTCCTTTATGGTTTGCTTCCCTCTCTTTTTTTTCCCCTTTCCCTGTGTTCATCAGTTTTATTTCTTAAATTCCACGTATGAGTCAAATCATACGGTATTTGTCTTTCTCTGACTCACTTGTTTCGCTTAGCATAATACACTCTGGCTCCACCCATGTCATTGCAAATGGCAAGATTTCATTATTTTTGATGGAATATTTTAATATTCTATTGTATGCATCTGCATATATATATGTGCACACACACACACATATATGTATGCTATATATATATATAGCTTCTTTATCCATTCATCAGTCGATGGACATTTGGGCTCTTTCCATAATTTGGTGATTGTTGATAATGCTGCTATAAACATTGGGGTGGATGTTCCCCTTCAATCTCAAAACATGTCCTCCTGCAGCCAATTTCTTCCCAGCCACTAATCTATGATAGCCATTGATCTGTTCTCCCTACCTATAGTTTTGTCTTTTCTAGAGTGTCATATGAATGAACTCATTTTGAGTGTGATTTGTACCTTTTGAGTCTGGTTTCTTTCACTTAACATAGTACATGGAGATTCATCTACATTGTTGAATATTTGTTACTTTTTATTGCTGAGCCTTTCAGTAGTTGGAGGGCAATTTGGTTGTTTTCAGTTTTGGACAATGATTAACAAAGCTGCTTGAACATTCACATACTGTTTTTGTGTGAATATAAGTTTTTATTTCTCTTGAGTGAATACTTGTGGGGCAGGGTGCTGAGTCATATGGTAATTATATATTTAACTTTGTTAGAAACTGAGAAACTACCCTCCAAGGTTGTACCATTTTTCATTACACCAGCAATGTATGAGTCCCACAACTCTTTTCCTCTTTAAAAAAATTGTTTTGGCCATTCTAATTCTTTTGTCATTGTATATATGTTTTAGAATAAGTTTGCTGATATCTACAAAATAATCTTCAGGGTTTTAGATTGAGATTGAGTTAATTCTATAGATCACTTGGAGAGAATTTATACTGATATTAATATTGATATTGAATCTTCCATTCCATAAACACAGTATGTATCATTGAAACTCTAAGTTAAGAACACCTTAGAGAAATGAAAAGAACATAGAGAAAGAAACTTCTCATTAAACATTTATTGCTCTACATGTACTTGAAATTGATTGGCTAGAATACCTTCTCCCATATCTGATTTGAAAATCAGTAAGGATACCATAAAAAAGTCTGAATCTTTGTAGTGTCTTATGGTAGTACATACAAAAGTCTAAGAAATCTATGAAAACTCCTTGAACTAATTAATGAGTTTAGAAAAGTCACAGGACACAATCAATCATATTTATACATACTAGTAATGAACAGTTGGGAAATGAAATTTAAGACTACAATATGCGATGGCACCAAAAATTGAAATAGTTAGATATATATCTCACAAAACAGATACAGAATCTACTGCGGAAAACTAAAATACTCCAATGAAGGTATAGACCAGATCTGTTGAATTTATACTGAATCCTTATTAAATTAAAGTGAGAAACATTGCAGTTCTATGACAAAAGCCAGCCTTATTTGTGAAAGTGGCTTACAATTAAATCCTTTGGTACCAATGCTAAGAAGAGGAAAGGCAGGGATGTACGGAAATAAATGAACTACGCAAATGAGAACAAACACAAGCTATTTTCTCTGAACTTGTTATAAAGGGGTTCAGCCATCATCAGTTGTCCTTGGCAGAAACTCAAACGCAGAGAGGAGTGTGATGTGGGAAAGCCTTAGTAAAAAGGGGAAGGTTTCATGTATGCTCTGACAAGAGGCTATTGACGTGAGGAAGCTGGAGGTGAATTAGCTAGAAACAGAGCATCCGATGTGATCGATTTGGGGAACACATGGCTTTTTTGGCTTTCTCTTACTGGCTATGAGTTAGAAGCAAGGACAAAAAGATGAGGAAGCTGGCAGTCGTGCCCAAGTCCAGATTGTTTGGGGCCCATTGCCGAGAGATTAAGGTTTGGCTTCCTGGTGGTTACTACAGAGGTTGTGGGTTAGAGTTTTGTTGTCATATATGTTCTGGCCATTTTCTATTTTTATATTCATCTTCCATATGGCATTCTGAGGAGAAGACAATAGAAATTTTCTGGACATATGAGTAGTCCTCTGCCAGCTAAACACACAAGGAAAGAATGTTCTAGATGTAAGGTATAGCATATGCAAAAAGAGAGAATCCTGTTTTATGTCTTGAAGGATCGATTATAAGTTCTTCACACCATGTAAATTATGCAGTGTTTCCATAGCATATACATTATAAAAATTTAACCAATTCTATATTTTATTAGTATAAAGAACTCATTTGTCTACATTTTCCTTTGTATTTTTCTTATTTTGAGATTGAGATTGCTGCCAGGGACATATAAATTCAACTTTCAATCCCCTCCACACATGGATGATGCTCTTCTATTCGAACAATACTATCAATCATTTGAATTAATAAAGATCTCCACTCCTCTCCCCACACAGGAGTTATTTAGTCCACACAAAAGCTAGCTCAACTGTCAAGTTCTAAAAGAGCCATCAAATGGTCATCAGGTTCTCTGCACCTTTATTTCATAGACTTAGGCAGACAATAATCAGTTCTATTGTATACGATCAAAGGCAAAATTTGATACCGGATTATGTGCCGTTCTCCATAATGAGCAATAGTTATGAAGGCTGCTGGTTAGAAAAATCATTTATAGTAAAAAGATAGACTGATCCTCATTTGGAGAGCTTGACAGTTGCCATTGCTTCTGTTCAATAGCTTTTGAGATATTTCTACTTTGATTTTTTTCTCCTGGCTTGTTAACCTTTTACTTTTGAATCTCTGTGACCCTTAAGCTTTTCTGCAGATTCTCATGGTCTACTTAAAATGTGAGATAAGTAAATTAATAACGTGGCTTTCATCTTAGGGAGGTGAGAAAATTCTTCTCTGCCATTACATGAAAATTGAGAGATACTTGACGATTTCTTTCCTTACAGGATCTATGTTAACCAAAGAGAGTGGTAGCTCTTCTGTCTCCTCTGGCCCCCTTTCTTGACTTACCTTGTTTCCCAGTGACACTTTCCATGTTAACTTTCCACTAACTTTCTCCCTCCCCACCATAGTTAGAAGTATGTAGCATCTAGCTCATGCTTAGACCTCTTTGTTTAGGAAATCAAACCTGGAAGTGAAGAGACATTCTGGCCTTGGGTAACCAGGGTTTGCACCTTACTTTTTCATGCTGCCCAAACATCAATCAGACGTATAGCCTGATTATCTACAATTTTGTATAATCAAAGCCCCAGTTGAGATTTTCCAATGCATACATTGGGAATAACAGGAGAGTAGAACTTTGACCTGCTGTTACATGTGGCTGTAGTCAGACACTCAGCCATACCCATGCTCAGGCTCCACTCCAGTGCACTTCAATGCTGGGCTCCTCTATACTTCTAGAGTTGAGGCCAAGCCACCTCCATAAATGAGCAACTTCTGTGTGTGCCTCTGGCTCAGATTTCATATCCAACTCCAGGGAATTCTCCCTTTCTCCAGTCTGAGGTCCTTCCTTCATGTCTACATGTAACATCTTCCCAGGGTGTCTGACAACCCCAGCATCAATTCCATTCAGGGAAATGAGAAGCTTCAGCTGTAGCCATGTATTTTTCCCTTATGGCTCTCACTAGGACAACAACTGAAGAACATCATTCTTCAGCATCAGTATATCTTGGGATATTCACTTTTCAATACACATATGGAACACCAGCAAAACACTCTGGGTTGAGTCCGACAACATCCTAGGAAGTTCCACTTTATGATTCTTTTGGTAGCAAGGAGTGAAAGTCAAATTGCCCATCACCAATCTCCATGCTCACGTGCTTGAATGGGATCACACCTGTCTCCACATGAACAGGAAATAACTTATAGTTTCCTCATAATCTAAATCTATACTTAGATAAAAACACATTTTTTTTCTCATGGAAACTTTATTGGAATATAACTTTGTCTAAAATAGGGACCAAGTTGTATGTCATTTGTCATATCAAGCAGCTCTCATGAATCACAGTGCTCTAAACATCTGTGTTTCAGAAGAGGACTCAGGCTTTTATATACAGCATTATAAGTCTTGCTCCGATCTTTTCCCTCAAACAATAGAGCAGTTTGCCCTAGAAATGAATTGATGACTCCAATCTGAAATAACAGCTATTATACTTTTTAAACTCTTAGCTATGGAGGTTAGAACAGCAACAACAACAACAACTTAATGCCACCAACATGACCACCACCACCACCACCAACAACAACTTAAACTAGGGAGTACTCACACTATAATTATTTGCTTATTTGTCTGTGGCACAATCGTATTCTAAAGGGCAAGACTGTATTGAATTTACAGTTGTGTCCCCAGAATCCAGTCAGAGGTACAGAAGAGACCCTTAATAAATGCTTATGGAATAAATGAATAAGTTAAAGTTCTTTCCGTCACCATTGGATCCTTCCTTTCTTTTATCCAATCGTAACTTGTCTTAGTAAGTCCATTGTTTTTTCCCTAGTTGATCTGTTCTTCTCCCACGTGCTGTCTCTGGTTGAGACCCTCAGTGTTTTGTGCTTGTGCCACAGTGACAGTCTCCTACCCAGCTTCTTGGCATCTCCTCATTTGAGGGCACGCTGCCCTGTTATCTCACTCTGATGGAAATCTGACCTTCTTACCTATGGTCTTAAAAACCTTCCAAAATTTCCCCATGGCCCACACACTGATTTCAAATCTGTGTTTTGTTTAATTCACTTTGTTTTTCAGAACACTAGTACTTCAGAGTAATGATTTCAGCCTTCCATATTTGATTTAAATTTAATCATTTTAAACATATATGGTACTTTTTAAATACCATAAATACCCTGGAATTACTCGCTCTGGAAGATATTTATTCAAATAACAACTAAAAACCCTCTACATATCTCTAAAACAAGATATATGAGACTCAGAAGAAGACTCAGAAGAGAAAGGAAAGTAGGACAGACTAGAAGCCCTAAGATACTCAAAATAACATTGTGGTGAGTTCCCTAGTTTTCCTTTTGCCTCATATATCTCACACTTAGAGCTAAAGAAGTTGGCAACCTGGAAATGTCAAAATGCGCGGCCAAAAATTCTCAAACAAAGCCTGCCCTATGTCCTGTGGCTAGGACCAGGAAAGGGAAAGCCTTGACAGATAAGCCCAAACAAACAAACAGGCAAACAAACAAAACTTTTGGAAAATAATATATCTGCTTTAGCAAGATGTCACAGAGAAAAACATGGTCCCTCCAATCCATGCCAGCAGAGGCCAAATGGGGAGGTCAGATGCCTATCCTCATAAGTCTGTAATTAAGCACCCCAAATATCAACAACACCCCAAATTCCTCCAGCACATCAGTGGAGTCCACATGGGGAGCCTAGATTTCTTTCTCCATTTGGTAGTAAGGATGCAACTCTCCCTGTCACCACTTGGGGGTTAACAGAGGAGGCCTAGTGGAAAGTTAGGGCTTTCACCACTGCCCAGCTGTAATGAAGCTAATGTCCTTTCTCGAGGAGGCTGTGTAGGCAATGCGGGCAGCAGCACCAAAGCACCAAAGCATTCTTACCTCTCCCAGGCGGGAAACTATCAGTGGAAGCCTAACTGGCAGCTGGAATGCCCACTTCCACCTAACAGTACCAAGGAATCCTCATCTCTGGTGCCAATGGGTGCAGAGTGAGGAATCTGGACTTCTGTTTTCACTTGGCAGCAATGAGGCAGAACCACCCCCAACCCTTTCCATGCCAAGGCAGTGTCAAAGGAGGTAAGTTAAACAAGAGATTTAAATATGACCCAGAAATCATTATGTAATAACCAAAAAGTTCAGGTTCAGTCGAAAGTCAATTTTTATATTGCAAACCAGGAAGATAGCAAAAATGAATGAAAAAATACAATAGAGATAACACTGAAATGACAGAGAAATCAGAATTTCTGACAAAGCAGCCATCATAAAAATACCTCCATAAGCAATTCTAAAAATTCTTGAAATGCGAAAAATATAAAAAGTTTCAGGAAAGAAACAGAAAATATAAGGAACCAGATGGAGATTTTAGAACTTAAAATACAATAAGCAGAATAAAGCCCTCTTTATAAATAATATAGCCCTTCCATCATAAAGATGATCTTAATAACAGAGTGGACTGGACAAAAGAAAAATCAATTAACTTGAAGATAAAACAATGGAGAGTACACAATCTTAATGAAAGACAGAAAATAGACCGGGGGGAAAAAATCAAAATAACAAAAAAAGAGAGCCTCAGGGACCCATAAGACTACAGCAAAAGATGTAATATTTGTGTAATCAAAGTCCCAAAAAGACTAAAAAAAAGAAGGTGGGGCTCGAAAAGCACTCATGGAAATAATGGTAAGAATTCCACAAATTTGGCAAAGTATACAACCTACAGATTCTTGAATCTGAGCAAATGAAAAACAGGATAAGCCCCAAAATCTATACCAAGAAACATTATAGCAAAACTTCTGAAAACTAAAGAGATAGAAAAAAAATTCTTGAAAGCAAAAAGAGAAAAAAGCATCTCACCTACAGGAGACAAACAATTTCATCAGTTGTGGATTTCTGTCTTGGAACCATGAAAGTCAAAGGAAGTGGTGCACATTTATCAAGTGCTGAAAGAAAGGAACTTTCAATCTAGATTCCTATATCCAGCAACAATATCATTTAGGAATGAAATAGTACTCAAGACATTCTCAAGTGAAGAAAGCCCAAGAGGATTTGCCATCAGTAGACTTCCCCTAAAGGAATGGGTAAAGGAAATTCCAAAAAAGGAAAGAAAACAACAAACAAAGGAATTTGGGAACATAAATAAGGACGTAATAAAATGGTAAACAAAAATAGCAGTAACTATAATACTCATTTTCTTCTTCCTTCTCTTAAGTTCTATGGCAACTATATTACAAACAAGGGAGTTAAGAGAATATAAAGAAAGATATGCTTTCCTTTCTTAATTTGAACTGGTAAAATGATGAAACCATATGTATTTTATATATATATATGTGTATATATATATATAATACCTATATATATATATATATAATATCTAGAGCAACTACTAAAAAAAAGACACGCATTATAGAGTATAGATAAACATTATAGATAAATCAAAATGGAATTCTCAAAATGGTACAAGCAACCCACAGGAAGGCAAGAAAAGAAACCAGAGACACTAATTATATGTCAGTAGGTTAGATAATCTGGGCTAAAGACTTGAACGAAGACCGCAAACCATGAAACTCCTAAATGAACATTGAAGGTAAACTTCTTGACATTGTGCTTGGCAATTATTATTTTGGATTTGACACTGAAAGCAAAGGCAACAAAATCAAAAAAACAAGAGGGACTGCATCAAACTGAAAAACTTTTATACAACAAAGTAAACCATCAACAAAAGGAAACTTGTGTAATGGGGGAAAATATATGCGAATCAGGGGCATCTGGGTGATTCGGTTAGTTAAGCCTCTGTCTGTTCATTTTGGCTCATGTCATGATCTCACAGCTGGTGAATTCAAGCCCTGCATTGGGCTCCTCTCTGGCAGTGCAGAGCCTACTTGGAATTCTCTCTCTCCCTTCCTCTTTGACCCATTCCTGCTCTCTCTCCCTCTCTCTCTCTCACAAATAAATAAATAAGCTTAAAAATATTTGCGAATCAAATGCAATAAACAGTTAATGTCTAAAATATACAAAGTACTCATATAACTCAATAGAAAAAATACAGCTCAATTTTAATATGAGAAAAAGGCATAGATAGACATTTTTTAAAAAAAAAAATATACGAATGGACAACAGGTACCTGGAAAGGTGCTTAACATCACTAATCATAAGGAATATTTGAATCAAAATCGCAATGAGCTGTAACCTCACACCTGTAAAGATGGCTCTTATCAAAAAGATAAGAAATAGCAAGTGTTGGAAGATGTTAAAGAAAGGAAACATTTGCACACGTTGGTGGGAATGTAAATTTGTACAGCTATGCTGGAAAAAAATATGGAAGTTCCTCAAGAATCTAAAAATAGAACTACTATATAATCCAAGAATCCTACTTCTGGGTATATACCCAAAGGAAATGAAATCACAATCTTGAGGAGACATCCGCAAGCTCATGTTCATTGCAGCTTTATTTACAACAGCCAAGGAATGGAAACAACCTAAATGTCTATCAATGAGTGAATGAATAAAGAAAGAAGGCAATGGAATATTATTCAGCCTTGCAAAGTTGGTAATCCTGCCATTTGCAACAACATGGATAAACCTGGAAGACATTATACTGAGTAAATTAGGCAGGCAGACAAAGACAAATACTGCATGGTATCATTTATATGTGGAATTAAAAAAACATTAAACTCACAGAAACAGAGAGTAGAATGGCGGTTGTTAGGGGCTGGGGGTGCAATAAATTGGGAGAGAGTGATCAAAATTTTAGCTATAAGATGAATAAGGTATGAGGATCTAATGTATAAAACATGGTGACTGCAGTTTATAATACTGTATTTTATTTTTTCTCTCTTTTTTCTTTTTTTTAATGTTTATTTCTTTTTGAGAGAGAGAAAGAGACAGAGCACAAGTTGGGGAGTGGCAGAGAGAGAGGGAGACTCAGAATCTGAAGCAGATTCCAGACTCTGAGCTGTCAGCACAGAGCCCGACGCGGGGCTCGAACTCACAGACTGTGAGATCATGACCTGAGCTGAAGTCGGCCGCTTAACCGACTGAGCCACCCAGGCGCCCCGATACTGTATTCTATAACTGAAATTTGCTAAGAGAGTAGAACTTAGGTATTCTCACCAAAAAAGAAAAAAAAATTAGAAAGGTAAGTATGTGATGTGATGGATGTGCTAATTAACCCGCTTGTTGAAATCTTTTCATAGTGCATGCATGTATCAAGTCATTATGTTTTACACTTTTAATACACTATAATTTTATTTGTTAATCATATCTAAATAAAGGTAAAAAAAGAAAGATTGATCCAACTATATACTTCTATAAGAAATTTCTTTCAGGGGTGCCTGGGTGGCTCAGTACATTATGCATGCTACTCTTTTTTTTTTTTAATTTTTTTTAATGTTTATTTATTTTTGAGAGACATAGAGGCACAGCAAGAACATGGGAAGGGCAGAGAGAGAGGGAGACACAGAATCGGAAGCAGGCTCCAGGCTCTGAGCCATCAGCACAGAGCCCGACGCGGGGCTCGAACTCACAGACCGCGAGATCATGACCTGAGCTGAAGTCGGCCGCTCAACCGACTGAGCCACCCAGGCGCCCCTATGCATCCTACTCTTGATGTTGGCTCAAGGCCCATATCAGGCAGCATGAAGCCTGCTTGGAATTTTCTCTCTCTCTATAAATAAATAAATAAATAAATAAATAAATAAATAAATAAATAAATAAATAAACAAACTTTATTTAATAATAAACCCTTTAAGCAGAGTGAAAGAAGAAAAGCATATCATAGGAAAATTAATCAAAATAAAGTAGAAAGTGGCTTTCTACTTTTATATTATTATTATCACTCTTACTAGTATCATTATGATATTAATAATAAAAAAGTGGACTTCGGTGGAAAGAGAATTACCTGAGAAACAAAAAGACATTAGGTAGTAATACAAGGATCAATCCATCAAGAAGACAAACAATCCCGAATATGTCTGCACCAAACATCAGACTCAAAAAAGTATGTGAAGCAAAAACCGATAGAACGGAAAAGATCAATAGACAAATCCACAATTATAGCTGGAGACTTCAGTCTCTCTCTGTCTTTCAGTTTTGATAGAATTATACCAAAACTCAACAAGAATATAAAATAACTCATCAAACTATAGGATCTCATTGGCATTTGTAGATCATTCCACCCAATGACAGCAGATGACACATTTTTTTCAACTGTCCAGAGAACATGTATCAATGTACATCACATCTTGAGCCATAAACAAACTGAAAAAAATTAAAATAATTGAAATTATACAATGTGTTCTGTAATCACATGGAATCAGACTAGAAACCAGTAACAGAAAGATAACAGGGGTGTCTCCAAACACTTGGGAACTAAACAGAACATGTAAATGATCCATGGGTCAAAGAGGAAATCTCAAGGGAAGGTAAAAAATGCATTAGATTGAATGAAAATGAAAATATACTGTACAAAATGTGTGGGACACAGCAAAAGCAGTCCTGAGAAGGAAATTTATAGCACTCAATATATATATATACGAGGAAAGAAGAAAAGTGTCAAATAAATAATCCAACCTCCTATCTCAAGAACTTAGAAAAAGAAGACAAAACAAACAGAGGGAAGTGTTAGCTAGAAAGTTCCTTAGCAGCATCCAGTATAATCTGAAACTGGCCTCCATATGCAGAGGGAGGGGAGAGACCTAAGTAGATTTCTTCACCCACTGGCTACATCTTAAAAGTTTACATAGAGGCCTTCACTGGGTTCAGTTATGTATACCATTCAGATGTTCTCAATACTGCATCATTATCTCAAGGGTATGTCCTTGGAGCAGCCTCTGAAAGGGGGAAAAAAAGAGGGAACCCACATCCCAAAGAGAGGGAGGAAGGAGGCTCAGATTGCCAGGGTCCAACTTGCAAGTCAAGCAGAGGTTACATCTCCTCAATGGCCTCCCTTAGAAGGAAGGAAATAAAAAAGATAACAGTAGAAATCATGAAACTAAAAACAAAAAGATAAAAATGGAGAAAACACTAAAGCTAAAAGCTGGTTCTTTGAAAAGATTCATAAAATTGACAAACCTCCAGACTGACAAAGAGAAAAGGGAGAAGGCACAAATTACTAATGTCAAGAATGGTAAAAAGAAGATATCACTAGAGACTATTCAGACATCAAAGGAATAATAAAAGAATACTATGGACAACTGTATATGCATAAATTTTACAATGTAGATGAAATGGACCGATTCTTCAAAAACACAAAGTGCTACAACTCGTCCAATAATAAACTGATCATATAAATAGCCCTATTCTATTAAGGAAATTGAATTTGTTATTTTAAAACTCCCAAAAAAGAAATCTTTAGGCTTAGATGGTTTCACGAAAGGATTCTATAAAACATTTAGAGAATTAGCACAAATTTGATAATATCTTTTCCAGGAAGTAGAAGAGAATTACTTGTATGAAGCAAGTGTTAACCTGATATCAAAACCAGATAAAGCAGTATTATAAGCAAACAAATAAAAAAGAAACTAAAGGCTACAAACATAGAATTCAGTGATATAAAAAAAAACTATATATGATGACTTCATGAGGGTCATTGCAGACCTGGTTTAATATATGAAAATCAATTATTATAATCTATCATATTAACAGGTTAAAGAAGAAAAATCATATCAACTGACATAGGAAAGCATTTGACAAAATTCAACATGCTTTCATGGTATAAAAAAATTCTCTGGAAACGAAGAATAGAGGAGACCATCCTCAACTTTATAAAAACGAATTACTGAAAACCTACAGCTAACATTATAGTCAATGACGAAAGGCTGACTACTTTCCTCCTGAAGTTGGGAACAAGCAAAGGTGTTCACTCTCATCACTGTTATTCAAGAAAGTAGTAGAAATCTTAGTCGGGAAGATAGATAGATAGATAGATAGATAGATAGATAGATAGATAGATAGATAGATAGATAAATCGATCGATCTAGATTGGAAGGAAAGAAATACACCGTCCCTATTTGAAAATGTCATGATTGTCATGTAAAAAACCCCAAATAATTTATTAAACAAACCTCCTAGAACTAATAAACTAGCTCAGAAAATGCCATAGGAGATAAACACATGAAAATAAAGCAATCACATTTCTATATGCTATCAAGAACATGTAGAACCTGGAATTCAACACACAATACCTTTTTTAATTGCTCCGAAGAAACTGAAACACATAAGCCTACATCTAACAAAACATGTACAGGTTCTGTGTCCTAGAAACAAGATGCTGGTGGAAAAAAAATCAAAGATCTAAATAAGTAGAAAGATATACTGTGTTTGTGGAGTGGAAGACTCAATATTATAAAGATGTCAGTTAACCCCAATTGATCTATAGGTTGAATGCAATTCCTATAAAAATCCCAGGAAAGTTTTGTTTAGGTGTAGACAAGCTTATTCCAAAATCTATAGGGAAAGCAGAGAGCCTAGAAGAATGGAAATGAATTTGAGTGACACAAATAAAGTAGGTGGACTCAATCTAATTGATTTCAAGACTATATAATCAAGACGGTGTGATATTAGTGAATAGATGCATAGATCAATGGAACAGTGTAGAAAGCCCAGAAATAGACCCCACAAAAATTCCCCTAATTGGTTTTTGACTGAGATGCAAAAGCAATTCAATGGAGTAAAGACAGCTTTTTCAACTAATGGCACTGGAGCACTAGGACAGCCATAGGAAAAATTAACTCCAACTGAATTACAGACTTAAATGTAAAAGCAAAACTATAAAAGTATTGTGGGGAAAAAGTAGGAGAAAAGCTTCAGGAGCCAGGACAAGGCAATGAGTTCTCAGACTTGATGCCAAAAACATGATCCTTAAAAGAAAAAATGATGAATTAGATCTCTTCAATATTGAAATTTTGCTTGTGCAAATTCATTCATTAAGTGAATGAATTCATTCTTAAGTGAATGAAAACATGAGTTACAGTTGAAAGAAAAATATTTGAAACCCGTGTATCTGAGAAAGGAGTAAGATCTAGAATATATAAAGAACTCTCAAAATTAAACAGTAAAACCCCTGATCATCCGATGAGAAAATGGACAAAAGACATGAAGGGACATTACCCTGAAGAGGATATACAGACAGCAAAGAAGCACACGAAAAGATGTTCAACACTATCACCCATTACGGAACTCAAGCTACTTTGAGTACAAGTCTTTGGGAGGACATGAGGTTTCATTCCATACCTATCAGGACAACCGACTGTGATTACACCAGAAACTGCTATGGATGCGAAAAAACTACATCACTCATACGTTACTGGTGGGAATGTGAAACAGTATGGATATTCTGAAAAAGAGCCTGAAGGTTTCTTACAAAAATAACACATGCTTACCATACAACCCAGCAATTGCATGCTTTGGTATTTATCACAGAGAATAAAAGTTATGTTTTCACAAAACCTGAACACTGATGTTCATAGCAGAATTATTCGCAATCATCAAAACCTGAAAAACCTAGGGGTCCTTTAATGGCTGCTTATGGTTAAACCAACTGTGGCACATCCATTCCGTAGAATATGACTCATCAATAAAATGGACATCCTGACAACTCGGATAAGTCTCCAGAGAATTCTGCTTAGTGAAAAAAAGGAAACCTCAAAAGTTTAGATAGTGGATGATTCCATGTATATAATATTCTCAAAAGGACAAAGTTATAAAAATGCAGAATTGTTAGTGTTTCCCTGGGATTTGGGAAAAGGTCGAGGTAGGACAGACAGGGATAAGTGGATGTGTCTATAAAAGGGAAACATAAGGGCTCCTCGTGGTGATGGAAACATTTTGTATCTTGACTATATCAATATTGACATCCTGGTTGTGATATTGTATTACACTATAGCAAGACGATCTCATTGTAGGGAACTAAGTAAAGGGTACATGAGATCTCTTTGTATTACTTCTTACAACTGTATGGGAATCTACAAATATCTCAAAATAAAGATTTTATTTTAAAACCACCATACAAATAAAAGAAGTGATAGCAAACAACACTCATACTCGATATGTCACCTACCAAAGATCAGGACGCTCCAGATGGCTAACTAGTTACCTAGTACGGATGGGGAAATTACTTTAATACAGACAAAGGACAAAGTTGGCATCTGTGTACATATTTTGATTTTTATAAATATGTCATTGTTTATGCATGTTATAGCTCTTTAATATTCTTCCAATAAACAATCTAAAATTAAACCAACAAAGAACAAATATAGAAAACTCTGGTTTGTGCATGTCTCCTAGTGTGAAATTGTACATTTGAGACCCTGTCCACAGCATGAAGTGTATGCGGTGCGAAATTAAATATCAAGACTGCAGGCACACTTACCTGTGTGTATTTTTGATCACTTGAGGAGGGTATTGAGCGGTGTCACACCCCAATGTTTCAGGGATTTTTTCATACTTTTATGATAGTTTTTGTTTTGTGAAAAGCAATTGTAGCAGTTATTAACTATTTTTAGTAAGTAAAATCTAAAACAAAAATTACTTGTTTCTAGTCGAGGTTATTTTAATTCAACAGTATCCTAACATTGCGAGGCAACCTGAGGATGTGATAGACAATAGAGGCCAAAAACACAAGCTGTGGCTTTGAGAAGACCTGGGTTCTAACCCAAGCTAAACCCAAGCACCAGCTCCTCCATTCGAAATGCTAACATAGTGGGTCTTTTCCTAATCATAGTTGCAACCAGAAGACCAAGCCTTACCTCCAGATTCCATCTTTGTCCATCGACTTACCTTAGTGCCTGGTAGAAAATTAATTGAATATATGTATGTGTGGGTTTCTATATTTCTATTCTGTTTCACTCATCTATTTGTCTATCCTTAGACTAATACAACACTGTCATAATTACTGTAGGTTTGTACTAAGCCTTGAAATCCAAAAGTGTTGGTTCTCCAATTTGAGTCTATTGTTTTGGCTCTCCTAAGTCTTTTCTATTTTGGTTTAAATTTTAGGATCATCATTTTAATTTCTATTTAACAGCCTGCTGATACAGTGATAAATTTCCATCCACAGATCAATATTTTAAGTTGACATCTTAAAAATATAGAGCATTTCAATTCATGAACCTCTATTTATTTAGGTCTTTAATTTTTCTCAGTTATTTTGATATTTGTTACTATAGGGATCTTACCTATTTTTTGTTAAAATATTCCTAAATATTTGTTTTATGATACTATTTTTAAATAGTCTTATTTTCTCTTTTTTAAGTATTTTAAATGGTTATTTATTTTTGAGAGAGAGAGTGCGAGCAGGAGAGGGGCAGAGAGAGATGAAGACAGAATCCAAAGCAGGCTCCATGCTCTGAGCTGTCAGCACAGGGTCTAACGTGGGGCTAGAACCCATGAACTGTGAGATCATGACCTAAGCCAAAGTCAGATGCTTAACCGACTAGCCACCCAGGTGTCCCTAAAATGGTGTTATTTTCAATTGTTTTTTCCTGCTATATGGAAATACAATCAATTTTCATAATTAAGTAAATTCCAGCTTTCTCATTGCTCTCTTTGTCCATGCCTGAGGACCCCTGCCAGTATTTGAATAAAAGCATCAAAACTTTAGGGTTCTTGCAATGATTGAATGAGTTATTATCTATAAATTATTGCTCGAACATTGTCCAACATAGAGTAAATGTTCAACAAATGTTGATCGTTGTTGCTTTTATTCATCTTCCAGAGTAGGTGCTTTCAGGGAAACATTCTCATTTTCAAGGACTCCAGGTGGCTCTTTTTCTGGAGGAAAGTGATCTTTACTGAGATAAGAGCCTCTTGCAGACTAAGAGTCCTTACAGTGTCATATCGTTTTTCGGAAGGGTTCCCTGTGTCCCTGCCTGGTCTGGATTAAAAGGACGGTTCCAAGATAGAGGGTTCCTTCCCCCTTAGCATGGCTTTGACCCAAAAAGCTGCATTATTCTCTAAAGGGCTAATAGACATCAAGAGATGAATCTGCTTGGCCAAGCAAGATCAGAGCGTTGCCAGATGTCCACAAGGCAGCTGTGATTTTACGAGTCTCCTAATGATGGGGAGAGGGGCTGCGAAGAGGTCCTGCTCCTCATTTGATGTTTAAACCAAAATCAAATCCGCGAACAGTGAACAAACAGAAATGCTGCAAAGAGAGTTGTATATTAGAAATTTCCAAATACAGAAAGAATTCAGGTAAGTGACACAACCTCATCCTCACCTCTGAAGATTTTTTAGAACCCATATTAGAACCCGTAGTTTTTCACGAGGGGCACCTGGGTGGCTCAATTGGTTGAGCATTGACTCTTGGTTTTTGCTCAGGTCATGATCTCATGGTTCTTGAGTTCAAGTGCCACGTAGGGCTCTGCCCTGACAGTGTGGAGCCTGCTTGGGATTGTCTCTCTGCCCCTCCTCTGCTCACATTCTCTCTCTTTCTCTCTCTCTTAAAATAAATAAACTTTAAAAGAAAAAAGAACTTAGTTTTTCACAAAACATCAGGATGCCCAGGATGCTGGCTTTATTTTGAAGTAAGCTGAGTGGACTCTACCCTGGGATAAGTGTGGAAGAAACCTAAGACCGAGTGAGCGCTCCTCTCTCAGTAAGGATCTGTAAGTGTCACAGGAACATTTATCTACTCAATGTGCTGCTGCTTCCCTCTAGCCCTGGCTTGCCTTTCTATCATCTTAGGCAAAATGTGTATCTTGTGGAGCTGTGACATTTTGTCAATTAAATCTAAAAATGATAATGATTAAGTATTATTGTCCGCTACCGATTAGTATCCCACGTGCATGATTCATGATAGAGTCACTTTTCCAAACATGACTGCAAAGCATAAACTCAGTGTTAAAAAAAGAAAAAGGACTCTGATGCAAACATCAAAAATAGATCATTATCTGAATTCGTCGGTTTTGTTACTTCCTTTCTTTTGTGGCCTGATTCACACCAGTAGGGAAAGAAGTAAAAAGAAGAAAGGCAAGTGTTATCTGAGAATGTTTATGAGGTTATACTTTTCTTTAACTTAGAATTTATTTTTGTCTTCTGATTGAAAAGCATGACTTCTTGATGAAATTTGGAAAATGAAGGCCATTGTGAAGAATATAGTGAAAATAAATACTTTTTTTTTGATCCAGAGAGATCTGCTGTTGACATGTTAGTCTCTCTCTCCTCACTCTCTCTCTCGGTCTCTCTCTCTCTGTCTCTCTCTCTGTCTCTCTCTCTGTCTCTCTTTCACACACACACACACATACACATATGCACATATGTTTGTGTATCCCTATTAGTTCATGCATTGTATACCCTAGTTCAGTCATGGACATTTTCTCCTGACCTTGAAGTACACTTGCTTAGCATGAAGTTAAATGAATAATATATTAAATATAACATATTCAAGAATATAATAATAATATCATTAAATGAATGATATGGTCATAAGGAATCCATTATTTTCCTTAACTATTCTCCCATTTTTACCATTTAGGTGGTTGCAGTGTTTCACCATCACAAATAACTTGGCGATATCACAAAATAAATGCCTAGAAAGGGAATTAGTGGGCCAAAAATTACAGTTTCTAAAGGCTTTTGGTCCTAATTCGCTTTCTTCAAGGTTTATCAATTTGCGCTAACACCAACCATAAACGAAAGTAAACACTGCACTTTGCCCTCATTAGCACTGAGAGTTATCATTAAGGGAAGAAAAAATAGGCCAATTTTAGACCTGAAAAATGATCTCTCATTATTCCTTAAATCGCCAATTTTTATAACACTAGTGAGATTGGACATATGCTGTTAATGTCGGTCAGCAACACTGAAATTTCTTCTTTCATTCGTATATTATATAACGGTGCTCTTCGCCTATTTTCCCCTAAATTTTAATAATTTTAAAAACAGACTTTCAGATCTCTTTACATTTTAAGGAAATTAACCTGGTTATATTTGCTAAATAATACTTGTCTCCCTTTTTGTCTTTTAATTTATAATGTACATGTACAGATACATACATATATACATATAGATGTTTATATATGTAAACATGGATGGTTTTAATGTGGACAAGCTACTAAAATATTTTTATTTGCTATTTCTGTCAGTACTTTAATGGTTTAGGAAGTCTGTACGTGATAGAAATTAAGTATTTACCAACTTTGAGTTGTTTTTTAGTTTCATCTTTTACATTTAACTAGAATTTACTTAGACTACTATACTTTTTTGAATTGCTAAACAATTTTCCAGCACCGCTTATTGAATAATCATTTATTTTGCCACTGATTTGTTGAATCACTTTTATCTTAAAATACTCTCTTATATAGGGCAGCATAGAGTTCAGGGCTCTTTTGTTCTATTGTTCTGTCTAGCTGTTCTCGGATCAGCATGCCCTGGTTCTCAAAGTAATTGGAGAGATAAAAATACATCCTAATCTTGTAATCTCACTGTCACTTATAAATGCAGTGTTTAATAATAAAAATATACATGGCTAGAGGTTGGCTTAATTGGAAATATCTAAATCTGATTATCAATGACCACGGGTCTCCTAAATTGTTCACTTCCTCCCCTCCTGCGTTAGGTGAGGCTGCCTGGATGAATGGGTCTCAGCGTTGGGTGCATATTGAAATTACCTGGAATTGCATGGAATTATCTGGAATTTCATGGAATGTCCTCGTGATTGAGCCAAGCAAGTCAAGAAAATATATTGTGAAAAGTCAATCCGCAGCTCTTCTTTTTCTTGTTGTGTTTAAATAAAAGTCGATGCTTGTTTTATAAACATTGGGTAGCATTCCTAATTTGTTTATGCTCTGGAACTTTTTAAAAAAGTCTGAGAACTAAAAAAGTTGAGAAAAATCATCTAATCATTGACCTTGGACTCTTTTATTTGATGAGCTTAAATTTGTTCCTTGATTCATTTATTTGTTTATTCATTCTTTAGTGTGTTACCTCATTCGGCAAATAATTATTAAACACCTTTTATATACCAGACACGATGCCAGACACTGAGGACAAAATTTTAAACAGACCAGAAATGTCTTCTGCCTCCAAGGGAATATAGCCTAGGGGAGAGATGCACAATGATCCAAATACAGCGAATAGGGATAAAATTGCAGCTCACACAATGTAGTGCTAGGAATAGCCAGAGATTCTGTAATGGGCAGGTAAATCAGAGAATGATTAACTGACAAAGTGAAATGTGAGCTGGGGTATGAGTGATGAGATCTTAATTAGGGAAAAGAGGATTAGGGGCATCCAGGCCATGACACAAGCACATTCAAAACTCCCGTAGTGGCGGGGGCGCCTGGGTGGCTCAGTCAGTTGAGCGTCTGACTTTGGCTCAGATCATCATCTCACGGTCCGTGGGTTCGAGCCCTGTGTTGGGCTGTGTGCTGACAGCTCAGATCCTGGAACTTGCTTCAGATTCTGTGTCCCCCCTCTTTTTATGATCCTCCCCCATTTACATTCTCTCCATCTCTTTCTTAAAAAACAAACAAACAAAAACGTTAAAAAAGGAAGTCCTGTAGTGGAAGGAAACAGGGTGACAGAAGAGACTGAACAGAAGCCCATGTCTGGAGTAGGAGGGGCCAGACAATTCAGGGCCTTGTGGACTGCCTTATGAACTTCTGCCTTTATCCTATGTGCAAGTATATTTTAAAATGTTAAAGGCAAACCAGGGGCTTTGTTACTTAATTAGATTTGCCTTTCTGAAGTATGAAGAACAGATAGGGTGGGGATGCTGGTTTGCAGAGTAAATGCAAGTGAACTAGTTGGAAGGCTCCTGATACAATCTAAGGGAGTGATGCTAGTCATTTGCACCAGATTGAGTTTGCAAACTGTGGTCAGTAGGCCAAATCTGGCCCCCAACATGTTTTTGTAAATAAAGCTTTATGGAAACACAGCCACGCTCATTACTTTACAGTGTCTATGGCTACTTTCATGTTACAATGACAAAATTGAGTACCTGTAGTTGCAACATAGACTCTATGGGCAGTAAAGTCAAAATATTTATTATTTGGCCCTTCGTTAGAAAAAAACTGTCATCATAAATATCGACAGACTACATAGATTTGAGAAAGTTTTTGGATTAGTCAAGTTTTCTGCTTCTTGTAATAGCTTTGGGATTCTACTTTTTTTCTAGAAAATCATTTGTAGGAATGATATGTTATATTCTAGTCTCTCATAATTGCTTTAGTTGCCTCAGAATCTACTTACGTGACCTTTTGTATGTTAATATACATTTGGATTTTCTGAGTTGGATTGATGAAACTTGAAAGTCTTAAACTATTAGAACGGAACCTACATTAATTTTATAATTTTTCTGTTTTCTCATGCAATGGTTTCTATCTGCTTTTCTACTGAACTTTCATGCTTAATATAATTTTCTTTTTCTAACTTTTTTAGTTTAAAGCATAGTTCATTTATTTTCATTCTGTATTGCTTAATACTGAAATATGTTTAAGGCTATCTATTGTCTTTCGAATATTCCTTTGACTAATATATGTGTGTAACAATATAAATAATAGTTCAAAATAATATTTGTGTATGGCTTCAAGTTATTATTTCACAGTCTATTTTATTTTAATAAGAATGATTGCTACTGTATTAAGATTTTACTCTTTATCAAGCAGTGTACTGTTTCTTCTCATTTAATTTTTACCATCATGCTGCATTAAAGTATTACTGTTATATCCATCTTACAGAACAGGGAATTTAGAAAGGTTTGTATTTTACCCAAATTAACACAGTTTATAATCAAAACTTTGCTTTCATGCTTGTTGCAAGCATCAAGTTCACTTTAAGCCAGGTGGAAAAATTATAGTAATCCTATTCAGGATTTCGGAAATGATGAGAGACTAGCAAAAATGCCTTAAAAGAAGTGTAGGATATTCTCCAGGTTGCAGTAAATCCAGTGAACCAAAGGCCCTTGTTCCTGCCTGGAATGTTGACTCTAATTGGACAGGAGGAAACGATCCGGAAATATTGAGGGGCTTCATGTCAGAAATGGAGACGATATGAGAGATCACGGAAGAGAGGCTGCTCGGGAGGGATTTTCGTGAGTGCCTGAAAGGTTTTCACGTAGCACGGCTCTGCCCGAATTGAGGAGGGTTCTCCTAAATCTCCTGGGGATTATTTTCCTGGTAATCTGAGCTTCATTAGCACACAAACGGTTACAATCTCGGACACTCATTGCTACCAAGAATCCTATCATTTCTAGCACTGACTGTGGGATTTCACACATTCAAAATATACTTCTCAGGAATGAATGTGTGACTTCTTGTTTTGTTCTACTTCCTGCCTTTTAGTTTCTGTGCCTTTTGATGCCTGAGGGGAAATGGAAGGAAGTTGTGGTGTGTTTGGCATAGGAATGGGCACTGTTTGGGTTCCTTCAAAATACATCACCTGTATGTAACAGGACGCCATGGTCTCACGTTTTCTATCTGGTCCAAATACTGATAGGGTGGCAGCTGGGGAAGGAAGATGTAGCATGGAGGTGCTGCTGTCTACCTTCCTTCAGACTGTTATCTTTGCTACGGTAGAAAAAGATACATTAGGGGCGCCTGGGTAGCTTAGTCGGTTAAGCGTCCAACTTCGGCTTAGGTCATGATCTCATGGTCTGTAAGTTCGAGCTCCACATCAGGCTCTGGGCTGACGGCTCGGAGCCTGGAGCCTGCTTCAGATTCTGTGTCTCCCTCTCCCTCTGCCCCTTCCCCACTCATGCTCTGTCTCTCTGTGTCTCTCAAAAATGAATAAAGGTTAAAAATTAAAAAAAAATATATTAGCCACTGATATGATCTTCGTAGTTCAAATGAAGATGTTTGGTTCCCAATTCAGGAAGTAGCCTTTCTATTTTTTCTTTTTGTTACTATATTCCTCCCCTTCTGATAGTTTTCCTTTTTCCTCCCTACAGAATAAGCCAGGATTATCTCCCAGCCACAAGCTTACAGTGGAAGCCAGACAATGATTTTCTTCACTGGTAGATTCCTCAGACTCCAAAATGACTCATGGTTGCCCCTTAGAGATCCACTTGCTTCAGGGTGCCTGGGTGGCTCAGTTGGCTAAGTGTCCGTCATCAGCTCAGGTCATGATCTTATGACTCATGAGTTCGAGCCCAGCATTGGGCTCTGTGCTGGCAGCTTGGAGCCTGGAGCCTGCTTTCGGTTATGTGTCTCCCTCCCTCTCTGCTCCTCTTCCCCTCTGGCACTCTGTCACTCAAAATAAATAAGCATTTAAAAATTTAAAGAAATATCTGCTTGCTTCATTTTTATTTTGTGACTATTACACGTCTTGCTTATCATATGGCAGGAATGCATGGCCAGAGGCCGTAGTATAAAGTATCTAAATGCCCAAAGTGGCAAATCGAATTAGATCTTAAGACCCTGTAGTTTACTCTCTTTGAAAAATCAGGGCACTACAATTATGACGACGAGTGCCACAGAGGAGTTGGAACGAAAGCCTCTCTCCTTTTTACTCTGCGGCGATGTTTTCATGGTTCCCCTGTCTACCAGCAAAGCAGTAACTCTACAATTGTTGAGCTCCCTAAATTCATTCTTTCCCGATTATAGTGGTTAATGGTATGTAAATGGGGGATCATTTTTACCCCCTTCTTTTTAAAATTAGCAGTTTTATAGTTGATCAAAATTAGTCTTCGGAAGTTTCCCCAACATCTTTAAACACCAGTATGATATGATCGTCCAGTAAAGTTAATAATATCATTTCACAGTATTGGCACATTAGAGATTTGCCTCCCAGGTCATTAGATGTTTCTTTTCTGAGAGAAAATGAGATCATTTCCCCAATGTACGAGCGTGGGGAAGGCATTGCTATCTTTAATATTTACTGTTATCTTAGGAACTTTAAAACCGATTCTCCACCATGCATTAGAAAGATAGTGCCTAGCCTGGAAGGACTATTTTCCATCTCTGGGTTTTACTTAATACCAAAAATAACTGTCTTTCCAAAATGGAACCGACCCGCTTTGAAATATCTGTTAAAGTCACTCTTTTGTGAGAGAAAGCCGCTGGGAGAGTTGCCTTCAGAAGACCACTGCTCGAATGTAGTTTTGACTTGGAAGGGGAGGACTGAGGGCCTGTGGGCTGTGGTCCCTTGGGCTTCTCCCATCAGCCCATGTGCAGAAGTCAGCCTCTCTGGGCTGGGGGTGGGAGGCTTGGTGGCTCCATTGGTTAAGCGTCCAGCTTCCGTCTATGTCATTATCTCGCCATTCCCGAGTTTGAGCCACATGTCGGGCTCTGTGCTGACAGCTCGGAGCCTGGAGCCTGTTTCAGATGCTGTTTCTCTCTCTGCCCCTCCCCCACTCACTCTGTCTCTCTCTCAAAAATAAGCATTTTAAAGTTTAAAAAGAAGTCAACCTGTCTGGTTGTTTAATGTCATCTGGTCAAGCAAAACTGTGCGAAGCCGTGAGGAGGGAAGGGCCAAGTAAATTTCAGTAGGAGGAGTTACAAGAGGAGCCAGAAAAGATAAGGCAAGACTGCCCTAGAGGCTGCATGCAACCCTTTGGCAGGATGGAAATGTCGAGATCACGCCTCAGTGGGCCTCAAGAGCATCAGAGGAGGTTCACAGATTTCTGTCCTGAAAGTTTGGATTTGGGGCATTTGGAAGAGAAAGTTAGTTTTGCCACGAGTAAAGAAGAGATTTCCTGCCAGAGAGAGAAATAAAAGTGTGGATTATGAAAACAACATTCCCTTGTTTCCCAGCTGTGCTGAGGGCCAGCTCAAGGTTAAAGAAATGTTGCCGTTAATTGAAGAGACTGTTCCCTTTTGCTACACTTTCTCACTTTTTGCTTTCCGACTTGCTCAATTGCCTGTCTATTACTGGATTTCCTACACATGACCTCTGGAAAAAACTCCGGAGGGCTTTTTTGGGCTTCAACCTTCTAATAAGGCCTTTTCTCCTTCTGCAACTGATACCATTCTTCTTAAATTGACTGTTTACAGGCAGCAAACAGGACAAGGATACAGCACGTCCGAAGCTTATTTCCACTGCCTGGCCGCCCCCTCTTCCTTAGGTGACCTCTCTGACCCTGCTGGAAAAGTTGTGATTCTCCTTCACATTATATGCTTAATGAGGCTATTTACCCTGCATACTAAATGAGATCATGACTATGTAATAAATTCTCCACTCTGTGCTAAGCTCGAAGTCAGCCTTACAATTCAACTGCTTACAATTTAACCTTTTCACTGGTAAGAACCCTACTGCTGCCCAGATTGCATATTTTAATATCGTCATGATTAGAGAATCATAGCCACTTAGAGGTTTTTTTTACATATACTTAAAAAAGTCTTTTTTAAATTAAAAAAAAAAAAAAGGCTGGTTCCGATTGCTTTTTTTTTTTTTTTTTTTTTTTCCTTTTCGTTCTGGAATACAATCTGAGAAAACCATCCGAACTGGTAAATATCTACAAAGAGTCTCTCTGGATGTAACATACAGACATAAACACTTATACAACCAAGAATTTTACAGACACAAAGAAAAAAGCCCCGTTTTCCGGTTCTTAGCTCACAGTCTGGCCTATTTAATGTGTAACAGAAAGCCCTCGCTGTCTCCTGAGTGAATCCGGGTTATTTGGAAATTTTTCTTGTCAGGGCAGTGGGATGCAGGTGTGCAGGTTTGGAGATTTACAGAAGGGACTGAGGTGTATTTGTGGAGGATTGAGAACAGATGTCAGACGTGAACTTTGAAAGTAAACGCTGCCCACTGGGTCACGTAAAACCCGTCCTCCACATTTTATCCATTGTTTAGGAGCACTTTCGTGAAGGGATTATTTATGGTAAATGAGAAGGGGTGTGCTGTCAACTGAAAATGTGTCACCCCTCAAGATCTGATGTCGAAAAGGAATGTGATAGTATTGAAAGATGAGGCTTTTCGGGGGCGATTAGGTCATGACGATGGACCTCTCGTGAATGGGATTATTGTCCTTATAAGTGAGACCCAGAGAGCTTATCCCTTCTACCACGTGAAGACACAGCAGGAAGATGGCTGTCTTTGAACCAGGAAGTGGGGCCTTCGCAGGACACCAGATCTGCCAGCACCTTGATTTTGGACTTTCCAGCCCCCTGAAGTGTGAGAAATACATTTCTGTTGTTTAAACCACCCAGTCTATGGTATTTCTGTTACTGCGGCCTGAGTGGACTAAGACAAAGTGCTATCCCTGCTTCACATTTGAAACGGGTTAAAACAGATGTGGTACGTGGGTACCTCTCTTTTCTCACACTTGGGGATGCTCTTGATGTTTTAAAATGCCTTCTCCACTAAAGCCGGAAATCCTATCATCAGCATAGTTACATCTTTTAAGCAATCCTTTTTCCCTTTTACAATGAAATACAATCAGAGGGAGTCCTCTGCACAAGAAACACTTTTGTGTTTTCCCTGAGCACTGCTGAGCAGACTGGCCACAGTGGATCCACAAGGTGGATAGGAAGGCAAGGGCCCGGTGGGTAGGCACCTCGTTCCCTCGTGGCCCTGCCCTGCCAACTGAGCCAGAGGCTGTCCATGAGCCAGGCGGGTGTTCGGTGAGAAAAGAACCTCTGGTTTTGTTCCCGATCAGATTCTACTCTTCCCTCCAATTCCCCTAAACAGTGTGGCTCCTGAGTCTTGGCAAGCTGCAGAGAGCCTGGCTGAGACCCCCAGGAGGGGTAGCTGTGCAAGAATGAGGGGGCAGTGGAATGAGCAAGGACTCCAGCAGAAGCAGAGTTGATGGCAGTGAGAGAGATGGCTGAATAAGTCTCTAGGGAGGAATGTATGGCTAGGGTGTGTGTGTGTGTGTGTGTGTGTGTGTGTGTGTGTGTGTGTACATACAGAAAGGGAGAGATGGAGTGGACATTCATTGGCTTGTTCGTTCATTACTAATGCATGTGATAATCACAAAATTACTATGTGTCCAGCATCGCCGTCAGCCTCAACAAATCCTCTATCTCTGGCAAGAGCAGTCATGTATGGAGAGCTGGAGTGCCAGAAGAAATGAGTTCTGCTGCAGTAGAGCTGAAATGTACACGTGGCAACGGGACTGCAAAACAAGGGAGTGGTCAGCGAGCAGCAGCAGGAGGCACGGCTCCCTTCCGTGGCTGACACGGGGGCAGCCATCCTGGTGGCTTCAGCCTGCAGCTCACATCGCGTCTCTCTCATTGATAGACTAGAATCTCCCCACGCTCCCCACACCCCCAGCCCCATGTCTCAACGGGCTGATCTGGCCTTCTCTCCATTGCTTCACTTTGAAAGATGGAAGCAATTCCCTCTTGCAGAGAAAATTTTCCATGACTGAGGACACACCCAAGGTAACTGTCACTTCAGCTGCCACGTTCTGCAATATTTATTTACAAGGAAGATGCATTTTTTAAAAAAGCTCATTTATTTTTCTGAGAGAAAGAGAGAGAGAGAGAGAGGGAGTGTGTGAAACAGCACGAGTTAAGAAGAGGCAGAGAGAGAGGGAGACACAGAATGAAAAGAAGGCTCCAGGCTCTGAGCTGTCAGCACAGAGCCCCATGCAGGAATCGAACTCACAAAACATGAGATCATGACCTGAGCTGAAGTCATATGCCTAACGGACTGAGCCACCAGGCGCCCCAAGCGAGATGCATTTTTAAAAGGGAAACCTTGAAATGCAGCTTTAAAAATTAACCCTGAAGGTCAAATAGCTCTCAGAAAACTTGCTGATTAAGAACAGTTAAGGAGAAAATGAAACAGCTATAGAGAAATTTCATTGAGATGACTTTCTCTCTCTTGTACATATATAATGTAAACTTATAATAATAATGATATACATTATATTTTAAATAAAGTGGCTGTATATAGTCTATATATGCATATCTATACCTATCTATTGATCTAAGCTATAAAACCAGCCTGATTTTGAGAGGCTAAAAAGCTTATTTCTCCTGCTAAATATAAAACAATGGAAAAGAATGTCCATGAGAGAGAAATTCTGCTGCTTTATGAAGCTTTTGCCTAATGGCCACCAATCCCCTTCTCTACCTCTCCCGGAAGTCTCATTCTTCCTTAGGTTGTCTCCCTTCCTTCTCCCTTCCTCACTCCCTAAGGACCATGTGTGCAAAACTTGATTTATCCAACACTCCATAGTTCTTGAATTACTACTGTCATCATCTATCAGAGTGTCTTTAAAAAAAAAATCTGATGATTTTGGGGCACTTGGGTGACTCTGTCAGTTAAGTGTCTGACTTCAGCTTGGGTCATGAGTTTGAGCTCCACATCAGGCTATCTGCTGAAGCCTGCTTCAGGTCCTGTGTCCCCATCTCTGTCTCTCTGTCCCTCCTCCTCTCATGCTCTCTTCCTCTCTTTCAAAAATAAGTAAACATTAAAAAAAATCTGATGATTTTACCTATTGTCTAATTTTTTCAATCCCATTTCCTACTGCCTATAAGCAACTCTTAGTGTATCTACTACATATTTCTTCAAATCCATCTGTGACATACTTATTTAGATAATTACAGATGCGTGAAAAATGCACAGTGCTGGGTGGGCATTTAATTTTGCGTAGCTGGTATTGTGCTATGGGATCTCCTATTCCTTCCCTCTCTTCCCTACCCGACATATGTTTCTGTAATCTATCCATGTTTCTGTATGCAAATTTAACTTACTGCTTTTGACTCTGCCCATAATTCCATAATACGCCTGTCACATTTTATGTTTTATTCTCCTAACAATGGCAGTACCAGTTTATATGGCCCTAGGCTATTCATTTCCATACTCCCCACGTAGCATATAAAATTATCCAACTTTCATGATTTGCCAATATGAGTGTTTAAAATTGTACCTCATTGGGGCGCCTGGGTGGCTCAGTTGGTTAAGCGGACCTCAGCTCAGGTCATGATCTCACCATCTGTGAGTTCGAGCCCTGCGTCAGGCTCTGTGCTGATGGCTCAGAGCCTGGAGCCTGCTTCAGATTCTGTGTCTCCCTCTCTCTCTGTCCTTCCCTTGCTCACGCTCTGTCTCTATGTCTCTCAAAAATAAAATAAAAACGTTAAAAAAAAATAGAATAAAATAATATTGTACCTCATTGTAGAGAGTGGAATGCCTGAATTCTTTTTTTTACTTAGGTTTCCTCTTTATTGAGCTATAATTGCCTTATATTTCACATATGCAGTATATGTTATATACAATATGTTGTATAAATGCATAGTTATGTACATAAATGTACATCATATGACACATACATACATCACATGAATAAAATTATATGTTTGTATTATATTAATGTATATATTATACACAGTACTATATATTATATACATTATATATATACAACTTTAGCTCAATAAAAGGTGAACATAAGTACAAAGAGAATTCAGGCATAATATGTGTATATATATTATAAAATATGTAATAACATAATATTATTAATATACTATATTTTTAATATAATATATACTAACATGATGATTTGGTCCACATATATATTATGAGACAATTACTACAGAAAGTTAGTTAACACATCCATCACCTCATACAGTTATCATTTTCTTGTTACATGTGTACATTTAAGATTTACTCTCTTAGCAACTTTCAAATATATAATATTGATGACTATCGTCACCACGCTGCATATCAGATGCCCAGAACTTATGCATGTTACACTTGACGTTTATACCCTTGGCCAGCATCTCCCCATTTCCCCCACCCGTCCCGTACCTCACAACCATCAATCTATTCTGTTTATATGAGTTTAAGATTCCACGTATAAGTGAGATCATACAGTATTTGTCTTTCTCTGTCTGATTTACTTATCTCAGCAGAATGCTCTGAAGGTCAATCTGTGTTGTTGCAAATGGCAGGATTTCCTTCTTTTTATGGCTGAATAACTAGGAACGTCTGAATTATAGTTCAGTATGTGGAGCACTCAGTGGTTGATCTCCTTTTATAAGAGTTACTTACGAATTCATGTTACTGCGTTAAGATGTCCACTGCAGTAAGTTCCATTACTGTACCCAGAAGTTCACCCCTCCCTGAATCCACACTGTTTCCTGTACGACTTTGTAGTTCCCTCCACAAGAGCTAACGTGCAGAAGCAACACAGGGTGCAGGCAAGGCTGAAGCCTTAAGAACATTGAGCGTGTCCACTCAGTCTCCAGTACTTCAGCCCTTTCCACAGGGATGATGAGCGTTGGGTAGTATGTTAAGTTTCTATTACACTGTAATTGCCGTATCAATGATCTCAAATGTAATGGCTTAACACAATACCAATTTACTGTTGGCAGTTTTGTACATCGGAATTCCAAAATGGCCATACTGGGCCAAAGTCAAGGTGTTGGCAGGCTGCATTCCTTCTGGAAGCTCTAGGGAGAATTTGTTTCCACGCTCCTCCCTGCTTCTGGAGGGTGCACACATCCCTTGGCTTGTAGCCAGCAACATTGGGCCAAGTTCTCCTCATGCCGCGCTCTCTCTGGTTCTCCTTGTTTTCTGTCTCTCCTGCTTCATCTTTTACTTTCCAAGATCCTGTGATGCTAGTGGACTTTCCCAGGTAACAGAGGATAATTCTAGATAATCTCCCCATCATTAAATCAGTTGATTAGCAACTTGAAATCTTCTGCAACCTTGATTCTCCTGTGCCAAATAACATAACATATTCATAGATTTGGGAGAGTAAGAAGTGGACATCTTTGGGAGACCATTAATCTACCTACCGTAAGTAGTTCTTAAAAAATGAATGACAAGTAGGGCGCCTGAGTGGCTCAGTCGGTTAAGCATCTGACTTCGGTTCAGGTCATGATCTTGCGATTCATGAGTTGGAGCCCTGTGTTGGGCTCTGTGCTGACAGCTTGGAGGCCAGAGCCTGCTTTGGACTCTGTGTCTCTCACTCTCTCTGCCCCTCCCCTGCTCATGCTCTGTCTCTCTCTTTCTCTCGAAAATAAATAAAAACATTTAAAAAAATGAGTGACATGTGGAGCAGACTTGATCCTGAACCTTGACTCGGAAATAATTCCCAAGCCCAGCTGAGATTAGCATGGTTGCCCAGTCTAATGTGCTGACACATAGGCAAGACGTACGGCAGGTTACCGTAGCCCAGAAATAATGGAGATTGTTTGCTACAATTGTTGACTCAGTCATCTACAAACTGATTTTGCTAAGAATTTTAACCTGGCTTCCCAAGAGGTCAAAAATTTTGTGAAAATCTATCATATTCTGTTTCCTCTAGGCTAAACATACAAATCGCTTTATTCTTTGCTCAAAGGATCTTCACTTACATGATTGTTCTGGGCTGCTGTCAGCTCTGTGTCATACCATCTCCTTTCCCTAGAGTGAGAATTATCTTCCCCAGAATCCCTTTCTTCATATGGCTCTGGAAGAGTTTGACAAATGAGGAGTGTTCCAATAAGATTTGGAAGGTGGAAGAGAAGGGATTAGCCAGTAATCTCTGGAGACAGTTGTAGGCAAATGGATGGGAGCATGAGAGGTTCAGTGCATCTGTCTCACTAGTGCGGAGAACCATTCTCTTCAGTGCTTCAGGCTGAGATCACCAGTGGTGGCTTCCCTGTCCTTGCCCTTCTCGACTATTCCCAAAGTTGTTTAAGCCCACATTTCCTATATTAAAATACTTTATGCTAGGGGTACATGTCTTCCTGACCAAATCCTGACAGATACTACATCAATAGATACCAGTGGAAAATATACTATGTTCCAATGAGCACACTGTCAGATAGGTCTTCGTTCCCACCCATTTAAGGTAGTCACTTTTATATGGATCATATGTTTGGCTGCTTTCTCTTCAAAGTCTGCTCATAACAAATTCTCAGAGTCCTCTTTTGAGAGGTCTTGAGATTATTTTTATAAGTTAATCATATGAATACATCTGGCATCATGTTGACATGGGTAATTTTTCTATACATAGGATTAATTATTATTTCAACACTCTATATTCCTTTTCAAATTCCTTTCCTTACCTGAATCTGTCTGTGTATGTTTTATTGAATTTCATCGTGGTTTTGCAAAGGCAGTATATTCTTTATGAAAATTGGGCCTTATTTCCTAGTTCCAAATTCTTAGTAACCCACCTAACATAAGGTCTTCAGTAATACGAATAGTATACTATAAACTTTTAGATCAGGTCATCAATAAATTATTGATTGGGAGAGACCCTAGGATCAATCCATGCCAAATGCTACCCAGTGTATCTCCTCAGGATAATACAAAGTCATTGCAATGATCTATTATGTGCAGCTTTTAACCTCCAGAAAGGGTAATATGGCAAGTGCCACACTTCCTTAATTTGTGTTAGTAGTGATCTGTGGGTTAGGATCAAGTCCTTATTAAAATAAACTTTACTAGAATAAAAATAAAATAAAAATAAAGTATCATTCAATCATTGAAATCAATTATAGTACATTGATCAATATATGATAAATTTTTGACATTTTATATTTAATTCTTGTGCATGATCATGTAAGCTCAAATTTTGGTTCTTCATATTTATTGGAATTTGTCCTTGTTGGCATTTGGCTTTTATTAATATGTTAATACTTGTCATCTCTGATAAAAGACACATACACGACAGGCATATTGGTCAGTTCACTGATATGGGTATTTCTATCACATAACTCATTATTGTTTTGTAAATGAAAAAAGGTGAAATTGGAATTATGGTCATAAAGTAGTAAAGAAGATTTCTACAAAATTGATGGTTTGATCGTAATAATTGGTCGAATTCTTCTTCCTCCAAACTCAGGTGAACATGAGAATCATTCCTGCCCTTACCTTCATCTGGCTTTTCCTCCTGTATCCAGATGAACCACTAAACAGTGATAAGGCAACACTTTGGAATAGCCCCTGCCTAACAATGTTATCTGCCCTAAGAGGAAGGGTTTTGGGTTTTTGGGTAAGGTATTTATTATAGCAGACATTTGCGGTAAGGTCTTTCTTGTTAGTGTTCCTACTTCCTCTCCAGTCTGTTTGCTTATGTTTTTGCACCCTTGCTCCTGTCCACTTTGTCTAATCTTTTGGTATTTGGAATTTGTTCTAGTGCCTTAACTGCTTTCTAGTCACTGAATTCTTCCGAGTCCTGACTACCTTATCATCCATTGCCTTGCATTGCCCTTGGGCTTCAGGGATCAACAACTGACTATCTTCTTCTGAGCATAGAGGTCTGTGCAACTCAATTCTATGTGGCTCACCTGCTCCTGATTTACCTGGATCTATCTATTACCTGGATATCTTACCTTAAAGAAGGGTGATGGCTTCTATAATGATAGTGATGTCCATACAAATTAATTTTAATTTTAATGGTGCCACAGTTTTCAAACTTTAGTTTTTCAGGTCGCACAAGGACCACTTGAAGTTCTGAATTTAGTATGTAAAAAATTTTTCTCAATTAAAAATATTTTTATGCTTCTGAAAATTGTATGATTTTGCCCTCAATGGAAATAGACTCTATCTCTATTGGAAGAGATGGTGCAATCAGTTATCTGAATAAATTATGTCATGTGAATACAGCAGCCTTTTTAGATGTGCGCCATGTGATAGTCATTGATATTAGATGAATAAAGCCAAGGTTGTGTTTGCAAAGTTTGAGAAATAGTGGGTTTATCAAAGTTAGACAGATTTCTTTCATGTAGGTTTTCTCTGAACCTTTTATATGTTAATTGAATTCTGAATCTTTATGATAAGAGGTAAAGTTTGCAGAATATTGCTGAGTAGTTTGAGTACAGGTTCCTTTTATCTGTGCGACACCTTTTTACGTCTCGCTGGATACCAGGATTCTATGGAACATGATTTGGGAAATGCTGCAAGATAGGCTTTCAGGGAATGTTTTAATGATAAAGTGCGCAGATCAAAATGCTCCCTCTCTACAAGAGAAATCGGCCGCACTGCAGCCGAGTTAATATTAATACGTGAGCCTGAGACAGGAACTCAGCAGGAGAGTTAGACACAGTCAGGAACTATCAAAAGCATGAGAACCCACTGGGCATTGTGACTGCTCTCTAGTGGAAATGCCTATTACAGGCAACCTTCCTTTTTCATTTCAAAAGTGCAGTGCATCCAGACTATGGAAATCTCTCTTGTCTTACTGCTTTATTGTAACAAGAACCACGTGACAGGACTAGTTCCGTCTAACTTGCTCTGACATAATGTTCACATGAGGATGCATATAGGTTGGAAACAATACTGGTAATATATGCTACTTTGAAGTAGAAGCTGTTAGAAGATCATAATTAAACTGGAAGGGACCATTGTCTACTGTTTTCTCTAAGTTTTAATTGCAAATATTCTATCAAATTCTTCAAATGGCATGGAACAGGATATTAGCCATTGTGTTTTTCTAATCCTGGTAGTTTTCTGTTTCTTGTGACATTCCCAGCCCCATTCTATCCCATAAATTTCATGTCTTGTAACTACTGCCTTAGGGGAAAAAATGGGAGAAATAAAAATGTAAACAATCAAATTCTTGTCCTTTAGATCTAGTACTTAAGTCGGGACATAAAGAATAGGTCTCGAGGAATAGCTGAAATTCCTGGCTATCATGACAATAGTCTAAATGGCAGTCTGGATGAGAAAGGAAGAAGACAGAAGATTATACTGAGCAAGGGTCAGTGGTACCAGAACTAGAGAATCAAAGCTAACCCGAGTGATCACACTGGTGGGAGACGCATCATCGTCCAGGACCTGCCTCAGCTCAAGCTGAATAATTATACTCTGTCAACAGTTCCCGAAAGCCAGGCAAAAGCCAAGAAATCACCCACAAACCATCATATTTCCAGGGAGCTTGGTGCATTGCTTGTATCAAGCCGGCACGTTAAGCGTTGCTCCCATTGGTATCAAGGGAACACCTTCCACCAGTCTTTGACAGCTTATCATCCAATAAGAGTGATTCCCATCTGTGCTCAGACTTTGCCCTCAGACCTAGCTTATGTGAGCTACGCTTCTTTCAGCGGTCCCAAACACTAATGACCCCCTCAGAGACGGAAGGTCCCTGATCACCCAGAGGAGTAGACAGCATGTAGGCGGGAAAGCATCTGACGTACTTGTGTGCTTGTATACCCACAACAGAACTAGTTCAATACCTTCCTAGGCTGGGTCAACATTGAGACTCCTCACTCCACACTGTCTTACAGATATTCCTGGCTCGTGGCAAACTCAGGCGGGTGTTTGGCCAAAGAAATGTAATTCTAAGATACATTAATACCTTCCTTGACCGAAAGACTTCAGTTTCTTATTGTTTAAAATGTACTTCCAATAACATTTTGAATATTTAAAATCTCTAGCTGTAGTTGTAAAATCCGCAATGCAGGACACTCTTCCAGGTGATGTGTGGTAAGGGACCATAATGTAGGTGTGCTCCTGTCTACAAAGATATTCCGAGAACCATATAGCGCCTGCTGGCGGTGGTTCCTCTTTTTAATGGCTTATGCCATATATTGCCTCAGCTTCCAAAGACTTAAATAGCTGTGTCTCTCTCCAGTGCAGAGCCACAGGACTGTCCTAAAATTATTGTGAAAAAGTCTTTAGTGTCTGTGTGTGGTTTCAGAAGTGATGAACTTGCTATTAGTCTCATCTGATTTAGGTTCCCATTCTTGCCTCTGAAACTAAAATGCTTTGCATCTGTAAACCTTGAAATAATCTCTTGAAGCGTGTGTGTGTCTGGAAGCATTTCCATTTTCCTAGAGCAACTGAAGTCCCTAGGATATTTGAAGTGCTTAAACTTTCATCTGGCTTGCTGATAATGGCCTATATGCTAGGCATTTCCATTTTTATTTATACGTTAGCTCTTTCTACATGATCAACTTTCATTGTTAAATTTTCTTTCATGTCACAGGTAACTTTCTCTGAATAGCAGATGAAAAGCTATGAAGATACTATTGCATATTCCAGCATGATATTTTTGGAAAATATCTTTTTTTCCTTTGTATTCACATATCCTGTTTCTTAGAGTTATTAGTCTGCGTCAGGTTTGGCTGAATAGATTTGTGCCCAATAAATAATTGTCTTTTTGTTTGTACGAAGACTAGGCTCTTGTTTTAGGCAGTATCTAGGAGCTGAATGGAACATAATGCTATCAAATGCCTTTTAAGAGAAATTATAACCATCTCTCTTCTTTTCACCACCGTCATGGTCAGAAAGATCACAGGTCTTTGTCCCTTAGTTAGCATGTTAATTTGAAACATATTTGAAAAGGCCCCCCCACAGGGTCGGTTTTTCTTCCATCTCAGTCAGTCCTGCTGCAGCATTCTTTTTTCACAAACAGTAGAAGATCTCTCCTTTGGGCCTCAACATGCAGCCACTGGCAAGCAGAAGGGTAAGGTGGTAGAGTGTGTTTGTTTATGATATTACAGACCAAGAATTGATTCTTTAAATCTTTCTAGTAGTCTGACTGTAACGAATTCAAGAAAATATTCCGAGCCTCAGCTTCTTAATCTGGGAAATGAAAACATTGAGATCTGCCATACCCCCTTCAGAAAGATGTTATGTATTTCGAAGGAGGTGGCACAGCACGGAAGAACATTTAACAATAAAGATGGCTGTTTATGTTCCAGGCGAAGAAGATGTGAACGTACATCCTCAGAGATCCGCAAATAAGTACGTGAGGAGCATATTGTGAGTTCCCATTTTCAGATGCACAAATTAATTAGAGGCGAATTAAATTTCATTTACTTGCTCAAGACCCTACGGTTTGTAAGTGGCAAATTCCTGCATGGCAGACAATAGAAAAGTTCAAAAGCCTAGGACAAATGAGGGGAAAATGGCAATATTTAACAACTTAAGATAAAGTTTTTTACATTTTACAAATCAGTGAGCAAGATTTTAAAAAGTCATCTAATAGAAAAATTGTCATAGAATACGAGTTAGCTGTTCACAGAAAAATAAAAATTGCCAAGGTTCTAGTAAATGTTAAACTTAACCAATAGCTAAAGATGTGAAAAAAATAACAAAATCCGATTTCATTAAAATCAGTAATGAAATGTGTTTTTGTGTGTATTTTATGTAGTTCAAAAGGAGAAAACACTGCATTGTCTGGAGTGTATGAGAAAGGTTCTCCACCCAGTCTTGATGAGAATGTAAATTCAAACACATCTGGGAATGCCTTATGGTAATGCTATCGATTAAAATTTATGACATCTTACCCTTGACCCAGCAATCTCACTTTTAGAACTTTACCCTGCAGATATTTGTATAAATATGTTCTTTCTAAACCTATTTTCAGTAAAAAAAAAAAAGACTAGAAACAGTAAAAACAACTCCCAATATGGGATTGGTTAAATGAATTATTATCTGAGCATACAGTAAGATATATCTACTCATTAAATGTAATGGCAAAATTATATATGTGAAATGGAAAGAGGTCAAAGATCTATTTTGAAGTCGAAAAAAGTTTCAGAACAATATATTTAGCATTCTATTGTTGTTGTTGTTTAATAAGGTGTATGTCTCTCTGTACATATCTATTTGTATATATTTCAACAACTTCTGGAAGTCTTTCACCAGGTTGGTAACGGGGGTTATTGATTCGGGGAGATGAGAGCAGGAGAGACTTGCTCTCTCCTTTGACCTCTCCTTCACGTTTAAGTTTACACACCACGGCTGTCTCCTTCCAAGCCTGCTTTCTTTCCATCACACCATATTACCCTCTGCAGATGCTTTATAAATCTCGAAGAGTGGAGTTACTGTTATTTGTAATCTGTCCTGAGCTGGTCTGATGGGATTTCACCATAGCACAGCAGTTCTGTTTAGGTAAGAGTTAAACCCGCTCACTTTGGGTTGCCCTCCATGCCAGTCATTTGCCTATTTTCACTCACATCCGTCTTCTGCTTTTCCCGTCTCTGCTTTCAAGCACAGAGGTCCGCCTGGGCAAGTGGTATTTCCCAGGAGGCGCTGTGCACAGTCTCCAGCAGATGTTGGCAGGAAGCCGGAAGGAGGGAGGACAAGGGACGTCAGAATACCCCTCTCCTTCTCTCTACGTTGAGTGGCACCTTCAGTGGGCCGCTGCTAGTTCTCCTCTGGCAATGTTCCAGGGGTTCCACTCTCTGGTTCCCCCGGTTGAAGGATGCCAGCAGCTTCCTGTCCCTGTCAACGTGCTGACCGTCTCACCTTCTGCATTGGTATTTTAAGCTCTCTCTCTTAGTACTATTGTAACTAGTACCTTGGATAAAATACTCTCCTGAATTACATGGCACGATTCGTGTATTCTCATGGGACCCTGAGCGATACACAATTTACATTAAATTTATGTGCCATGAATTGTACTGCCTGATGAACTGAATGTAAAATAAACAAGTAAGTGGAACATGTGTCCGCCTGGAGTTAGAGAAGAGGGAGGGAACTAACAATTCAGACTCTTACTATGTGTCAAGAATTTGCATGCTCTTTGAAAAGAAGTTGTCTTCACACTCCTTCTTTGCAGTGTTATAATTCCAAATCGCAGTAAAGAAATGAAGACTCAGACAGATTAATTAATTTGTTTGTAAATGGCAGAGCTGGAATTGGCTCCAGGTCTTTCTGACTCTAAAGCCCAAGTTATTGCCAAAATGATATAAAGTTGTTTTCTCTACGCCTTCTTTCCCCTTTGCCCTCTATTTTACAGGGTCCACCATCCACAGGCCTCCTTTTAGCACAGTGTGTTATATCTGTAACATTTACCTTCTGCTCTGAAAAAAAAAAAATCCCCTTGCCTGTTGTTACTTTTCCTTGACACCTTGCTTTCTCCTAATCTGATAAACAAATTTGAGCTGAGCCATTATTTGACGATAATTGCTACTCTGCCAGAAGAAAGAAAACTGGATTTGAAATGTTAACTCAAGCCTGCAATAGTTTCCTAAAACCATTTCTTCGTTTAGCCACTTTTCTTTCCTGAAAATGTGCTGGTTGCTAGATACACAGTGCTGAACAAGACAGATTGCAGCCTAGTAGGGAAGAGAGTCATCAAACAATTTTATTGAGTTCTATGTAGGAGAAATGTTCTGTGCAAGCAGATGAGAGGAAATTGTATTGTAGAGTCCAGAAATACTTCCCTAAGGAAATGAAATTTGTGTTGACCATAAAGGAGGCACTAGATAAGTGAAGGCAGAGTAAGTGGGAAAGAGAGAAAAATTATATGACAGCATATATATCGGTCCTGGGGCAAAAAAGAGAATGGCCCATCAGAGAAATTTTTTTTTAAAGACCAATAATGTTGGAGTGTAGAGAGAAGAGCAAGCCAAGGCAGGAAAGATAGGAGGCAGCCTGGTCATGGAGAACCTCAAAGGACTTATTAAGGATTATGGACTGTATCTTTTCTATCCGAGAAGGAATAGAAAACCATTGAAAGGCATTTAGCAAGGAAGAGGAACAGATCTCTCATTCTAAAGTTAATCATCTGGCTATATTACGGAGAATGAACTGGAAGAAGGTGATAATGGGTGCAGGTAAACCATTTAAGAGTCTTTTAAAATATTCTTGGTGAGAGAGGATGGTGGCTGAGACCATGGGCTGCTGGAGGGAGATAGAGACAATGGAGAGATTGAGAGAGATCTAGGAGGAAGAACCAATAGGATTTGGGGGAGTCAAGGAGAAGGAGGAATCGAGAATAGTTTCTCATCTACGGTCACCTCCTGAAATAGGGAAAAGTGGAGAGAGAGTAGGCTTGGCACCAGGAAGTCCAAGGATTCCATTGTTTTGGGTAGGTTGAATTTGCGGGTCTTTGAGAAATCTAAGTGCAGATGCTGAGTAGGCATTTATACCTACCCTTTTCCAGCAATCAGGACTGGATATAGAAACATGAGGTTGTTGGTGCCAGGATGATAATTGAAGGCATGGGGGTGGGGGGTAGATGTGATTGTTCAAGGAGAGAGAATAGAGTAAGAAGAGGGCCTAGGAGTGAATTCCAAAGAATATGTAAATTTCTGATCTCAGAGAGTAGACTACAAGGAGGAGAAGCAACAGTAAATGAGTTCACCAAGGTATTTTTGTTCCATTAGAAACTCAACAGGAGCTCAGAGCTACTGTTCGATTTTAGTCTTGGGAAGGGGTGGTGCAAGAGGAGGGGTTATATTGGGCAACACGGACCATTTCAGACACCCAGCTACACCATCCGTGCATGTAAGTACCCAAGCACATGAACACACGTCTCTCATTCTGAAACACTGGAAACGGCACACTCACATCGCTTTTTCCTAACTTGGCTTGAGTTCCCAGACTGAAAAGATGTTGCAGAAATATCTTAGCAAAGATGCAAGACATGTTTAATCTTACCTTCAAGGTTGCTTATGGTGGCCTGGACAGACCGTCAGTGTTTTGCTAACTTCAATCTTAACAAACTAATTTCGATTCCAGGATTTTGCAGTAAATGTAGATAGTAGACAAATCCTCTACCTCCCCTTTATTTGCTGTCACCTGCGGGACTAATTTTATTAACTCCTTACTTATGAGTCTTTTTTAATTGCAACTTGCTCATTCTGTAGAAACTGAAAAGCTGACTAAAGAAAACAAATTGTTTGGGGTCTTTCTTTTTACCTCTCCATCAGCACATTAGTGCTAAATTCTCTCTCCTTTCCTCCTTCCTTCCTCCCCTTCCTCTCTTCCTTCCTTCTTCCCTCCTTTCCTCCCTTCCCTTCTTCCCTCCTTTCCTCCTTCCTCCCTTCCTCCCTTCCTCCCTTCCTCCCTCCTCTGCTGACCTACTACAGCTTTTAACCAATGGTGGAAGAGAGAGTAGTGTACCCAAGACACTGAAAGTCTGCCCAAATCACTGCCAGCTGGGATCCATCAACATCAACCTTTTTTACTCTTGGATCTCAAGAGTAAAAGAGTAAATTTCAGAGTAATCTGAAAGATTCTTTCAGACTAAAACTACTAAGTCAGTATCTTTAGCCTGAAAATTTCTCCTGTTTAAAAGTCCATATTTCCAATGGTTTGATGGATATGCCCTCCTTCCAGCACCTCAATAACATAATGACTCCAACAGTACTTACTGTATCCACTCCATCAAACAGCTTCCTGCTTCGAACTGCCTTTCTTCAGTTAATGGACTACATCTCAAGTTGTCACCTGGCTTAAAATCTGGGCTTTTTAATTTACTTCTCTTCACACTTCATAACCAGTTGCCAAGTCTGAAAGATGGTTCCTTTCCAACATTTTGCTCACCCATCACTGTCTTTCCGTTTTAATGCCATCATACTAATTGCAGGAAGAGGGGTACTGTCTTCTCCTCTCCTCACTGCCCCTGTCCTGACCTCCTCTGATTTTATAACCAGGTGAATTTTCCCAATGTAATTTTAAATACTTTTTTCTTATTTTTTAAGTTTTTAAAAATGTTTACCTATTTATTTTTGAGAGAGACAGAGAGAGCACGCAGGCATACCCACAAGTGGGGGGCGGGGCAGAGAGAGAGGGGAGAGAAAACCCCAAGCAGTCTTCATGCTGCCAGCCCAGACCCTTATGCAGGGCTCAATCCCGTGAACCATGAGATCATGACCTGAGCCAAAATCAAAGTTGGGAGCTCCACCACCTGAGCCACCCAGGTGCCCCAAGATTTAAGTGAATTCTGTTTCCTAAAAGCACAATTGTTTGCCTGACATTATTTTCTGTAAACAGCCTTATCTACTTGTCTTGATTTCCTTTGTCTCTCATGTCTTTTTAGCCAAACTAGATCATTTTGGATTCTCTCAAGCATCCTTCTTTGAGCTTCTGTTAGTTCAGTCTGATCTCAAAATATTCCATTTTTTCCCTTTCTAATATCGCCTATTGACCCAAATTTCACATTATTTTGCCCATAAAGTGACCCTTTTTCCATCCCCCAAAATTATCATTTTTCTCTTCTATACCCTGTAAGACTCAGTTTGTATGACATTTATAGCCCACTGATTCATTTAAATACCTTAGTTTCCTTAGTAGGTGGAGTCGTGGGAGCAAGGGCTGGACCTTATCTATATTTTGTCATATACAGGGTATAGTACTTTGTTTTATCGTATTAACTTGTAGTAGATATAAGCTATGTGTTTTAGAAAAACCTCAAAAATAGCACTTTAAATAAGATAAAATTTACTTTTCCTTTGTCTAAGCAAATTTAAGCCTGGCAATATAGCTCTGTTGCACAAAGTCTTCAAAGATCCAGGTTCTTTTTGTGTTGTTGCTCTGTCATGCATGGCTTTGACCTTGGGGACCATGATGGTTTCTGCACTCCAGATGAAGCAGAAAGATGGGCTGAAGAATAAAAGAGTTAAGACTACATTTGTTGCGCCTTTTAAAGAAGGCTCCTGGAGGCTGCCACAAGTCACATTCTCTTCTATTTTGTTGGCCAGATTTGAGTCACATGGCCACACCTACAGGAGAGGCTGAAAAATGTGATGTATACTAGAATAGAATAGAATAGAATAGAATAGAATAGAATATATATAACTGATGGCTAATTATAGCCCCAAAATTTATTACTGTAGGAAAAATGAAGATGAAAATAAAGGCGTAACTTGGGTGATGATCATGTGTCAATGGAAGTTCATCAAGTGTAACAAATGTGTCACTGTGGTAGGGGATGTCTACAGCGGGGTAGGTTGGCCGTGTGTAGGGACAAGGTGGACATAGGAACCTTTTATACTCTTTGCTCCGTTTTGCTGTGAATCTAAAACTACTCCAAAAAATAAAATCTATTCCAAAAACTTAACACAGAAATAGGAGTCTCAGCTCTATTTCTCTAGGATAGATTAAAATGAATATTGTGGAATATTGTGGAATAGATCATAAATGAATGAATGACAATAGCAGGTGGAAGATAGCCAGTGAAGGTTGAAATAATTTTCCAAGGGAGTTATATTTGGAAGTTGTGTTTTTTTTTTTTTTAACTTGGTGAACTTCATGCTTAATAATCCTATTATCCTTAATATAATATTCTGTTTTCTGGGTTAGTGATTATAGTCTTATTAACTTGAGGGGAAAAAATCTTTCCAAATGAGTTTTTAATCAAGTATAGCTTTACTGGATTTATATCTAAATTATTTCTTTTAAAAGAGTGAAGGTTTTTCTTTCTATAGTATATTTTTAAAACTTGACAGTTAACATTACATTTGCATGAACTTCTAAAATAGCTATTTCAGCCACTTTACTATAACATAAATTCCTTGAGAACATGCACCTACAACTCCAGCACAGAATTGGCGCATTTAGAAATAGCTCTCTTTAATTGTATATTTTCCTTATGTTTCTGTTGTGAAGTGAGCATTAGAAGGTAATTTACCTTTTAATGTTGGCCAATTTCTTCAGTTTCGACATATTTACTTTCATTTTCTCTCATTTTGCCCCAGCTTTTCTGATACTCCAAGAAAATAATTGGAGGAATGCCTGAAGAAACTAATTTGTTCACTTATTAAAAAAATATCCGTTAACTACCTGAGGTGTTATTCAGGTAAACTACCCTACTAAAAGACAAGTTACTCATCTAAGCAGGAGAAGGGGGTGGAGCTGGATAAAATTAGGTCCTGTTAGAGTTGGAATTTTCTGGATATTGATCAGAGCTGATAATGACCGATGGGACAGATTGTCCTTCAGACTGCTGTGTTTCTTCGAGGAGAAACCAGAAAGGTGGCAAACTTCTTGTTTTTCCACGTGGGACCCTGAGTATAAAACACTCACTCAGCCTTTTCTGTCCACTAGCCTTTTCATCAGGACCTTCCTGGGGTTTATTTTCCATCTATGGATCTAGTTGGCCCCGAGAGAAAGCGTTGTGCTTTGTGGGAACCCAGAATTGCTCTAAACAGACACCAGAGGCTGACCACAAGATTAAATTAAATAGGTTTTCAATGACACAGTTTTGCGTTGGATTGTCATTTTCACTTTGCACTGAGAGGAAGGAGTTTTGAGGCCCCTCCCTGAAATCCATGTGCCAAAGTTAAGGAAACACTTTGGAATTTGTTTTGTACCCTCTGCCCCTCTGCAACATTTTATGATTTAATTCTCTGAATAGAGAATTTTCTTTAGCAATCTCTTTAAATTCCCTTGATCTTGAGTCCTTTTTCTTCTTAAATGCACCATTGATCAATTGATGTTCTTGTTCTTTTGTACTCTTAGAGGAGAGTTATTATGAATCCATTGTTAAACTCCTAAATGGGTCGAATCAATTTTCCAATTGCCTCAGAATAAATATCAAATTCTTGTCTTCCACCAGCCATAAGCAAATAAACCTCTCCCTACTAATGAAATAACGTCTCTTTTAAGTGTTATTGCCACTCAGTTCTCAGTTATTTGTCAAATCAAATGAAATATTCTGACTATCTCTTTGAACCTACTCAAAATATGACTTCACAGATGCCCGTCAGATTTCATTGATCTAAATCGTCTTCTCTTGAAAACTAAAAAATAATGATAAGCTATGAACATCTTTATTTTTGTGTCATTCATTTGATACCAATTTTTGGAGTATCTAGTATGTACTGAGGAGGATATAAAGAAAGAAAATTTACAGTTATTTTTAAAATGTTTTTTTAAATTCTAGTTGAATAAATCTGGGAGAGTATGGAATGCAACTTGCAGGAGTCTAGATACTGGAGAATGGCAGGGGAAAGAATCAGTTGTGTCAATGGGCAAGTACAGAGAAAGAGAACAAGGCGAGAACTTGGCTGAATGCAAGACAAATGAAAGCCTCAGCGAAGACAGACAGAAGTCTAACCCACTGGGTCCATTTTTTTTTTTAAAACGTTTATTTATTATTTTTTAAATTTTTTTTAACGTTTACTTATTTTTGAGAGACATAGAGACAGAGTATGAGCAGGGGAAGGGCAGAGAGAGAGGGAGACACAGAATCTGAAGCAGGCTCCAGGCTCTGAGCCGTCAGCACAGAGCCCGACGCGGGGCTCGAACTCACAGACCGTGAGATCATGACCTGAGCCGAAGTCAGCCGCTTAACCGACTGAGCCACCCAGGCACCCCCGTTTATTTATTTTTGAGAGAGAGAGAGACAGAGCATGAGTGGGAGAGGGGCAGAGACAGAGAGGGAGACACAGAATCTGAAGCAGGCTCCAGGCTCTGAGCTGTCAGCACAGCTAATAAGTGAGCAGATGTGACTGTGCATAACTGTGACTGTGTGTGTGCACATGTGTGTGTGTGTGCACATGTGTGTGTGTGTGCACATGTGTGTGTGTGGGTTTAGAAAGCAGCAGCAATTACTGGAATGCTACATCTAAACTGAACAATAAGCGGAAGGTATGGTTGTGTTCCTAAACATTACAAAATAATGTATTATGTAAAAACAAAAGCAAGAACAAAAACAAAAACTAAACTTTGTTTCCTTAAATAAAGTTCAACTTGAGCCATACAGAGAAAAACATAAAAATTCAAAAAACAGTTTTGATGTGCACAGGAGTTTTTGTTAGCTCTTCAGCAAAGTCGTTAGAGGTATTTCTCATTATGTTTCCAGCCGTGGACACTTTCAGGAAAATAAACAATCATTGGCCTGCCCTTCAAATACCCCATACGTGCTGCCCAGAGACAGAGAGAGTTTATCTTTTGCAGCCTTAAATCATGTAAGGTGACACCTCAAGTGGCTTGACGTATGAGGCTAGAACTATAATAGTGTAAAGGCCCAAAAGAGAGTAGAATTGCATGATATAGCTTTTCCAAGTCCACTAACTTGTCATTCTTAAGGGTTCATTTCTTCAGGGCATTCTGCACATGCATTTGGTGTACCCACTGGAAGAATCATTAGTACCAAAAGGTTGCAGAATACGGGTATGTTCATAATGTAGGCTATATTCTTTATGCATGTTAGCTTTTGTCATGTATGTGTCCTACCTTCCTAGATAGATGGTAAATTGCATGAGGTCATCTTGATCCCAATATTTACCCCTTATATCTATTATCTACATGGTAACTACAGTGTTATTAAATAACATGAAATTTATCTATCATCGACTTATCTATCATCTATTTATCTATTTATCTATCCAACTATATTCCAAATTTCATGCCATCACTTATGTCTTACAAAATATCATGCACTGGTGGCTTAAACGACAGATAACTATTTCTGACAGTTTTAGATGCTGAGAAATCCAAGGTCAAGGTGAGGGAAGATTCGGTGTCTGGTGAGAGCCTGCTTCCTGGCTTGTAGACCACTGACATCTTGCTGTGTCCTCACATGGGTTTTCCCTGGTGCACACTGGTGGAGAGAGAGAGGTCTCTCACTCTTCCTCTTCTGATATGGGCTCTAATCCCATCATGGGTGCCCGTGCTCATGATCTAATCTAAACTTAATTATCTTCCCAAACACCTCTAAATACCATCAAATTGGGGCTAAGTTTTCAACATACGAATTTTGGGGGAGACCCAAACATTGAGTCCATAACAACCCATAAGATCTTATTCCAGTCTTTGCCTCAGACCTGGTCGTCTCCTCTCCTGCCACGTGGGTCCTCTTTCTGTTCCTTAAACACACCAAGATTCTTCCTGCCTCTGGGACTTTGTGTTTACCAGGACCTCATTTCATGTCTTCATGTGCTTTCTCATTCGGCTCTCAGTTCAAGTGTCACCTCCTCAGAGGTTGTCCCCAGATACCTTAGCAGAAATTTGTTTCCTTATCCCTCTACCATCACTCTGTCCCATTATCTCACCTTGTTTTTCTTTCTTTGTACTTACGACTATCCAAAATTATCTTTGTGATTGTTGCTATTTTAGTTACTATCTGTGTCTTGTAGTAGTATATGACCTGCATAAGGAAAGACCTCTTACCTATACTGTTTATTACTTTAGCTCCAGATTCTAGAACCTACCATATGATATATAAATATATATGCATATACATATATCTTATGCAGTAGCATATTAGCATATGTATTATGCACTTACATATATGCATAAAATGCTTCAGTATCCAGCATAGTGCCCAACATCCTCAATGTTTAATAATGTTTGCTGAAAGGGACGCATGGGTGGCTCAGTGGATTAAATGGCCAACTTCAGCTCAGGTCATGATCTCGCAGTCTGTGAGTTCAAACCCCGCCTCAGGCTGTGTGCTGATAGCTCAGAGCCTAGAGCTGTTTCAGATTCTGTGTCTCCCTCTCTCTCTGCCCCTCCTCTGTTCATGCTCTGTCTCTCTCAAAAATAAATTAACATTAAAAAAAATGTTTGCTGAAGAAAAGTGAAAGTAAGTACATGGTTTCATGACTTATCTTTGGCAAAATTGTGCAGTATGTTTTTGAGTTTAAATTTAACCCAGCATTCTCTCTCCTCACCTTCATCATGGCTCTTCCCTCCCCTAGAGTCTCTTTTGCTTTGCCACTGTCAACCCGAGACCAACTTCTAACTCATCCCCAATATTGTTTAGCTTATACCACACTACCAAGATTTTGGTGGGTCAAAGGGGCAGAATTTCTAATGGTGGTATAACAGGAATGATAGGCAGATGGAAAATATTTTGGTTGGGCGTGGAGAGGCTTCTTTGCTCTGTTACTATTATTCCACAAAGGTAATGGGACTGAAAGCTGAGATTTTCTTTCTGGGCTACGGCAAGAGAGAAGATGCTAAGGCTCGTCCATCTAACTGAAGTGACAAGCCCTGCTACATTTGTCTGAGGGGCTCACTGTATTTCAGGATCTGACCTAAGTTAGGGACAATCTTAGAACCAAAGTATTAATAACAAGGAGCCTTATTTATGTCTTTTTTCATTCTGTCTCCCATGTCACCTAGTAGTTCCTAATGAGTGGACTAAGCCAATATGCCACAACTTTTTGGCATTCATTTCTGCTTATGAATAATAAAAATGCAATTCAAGCATATGCCTTCTCATTCTGTGATCCTTTCAGTCTCTGCTCTTGCTCTTAATGCACAGTGTTAATGTCAAATCTGTTTGCTTTAATTATGTTAAGAGGTTATGTTGGAAGGTTATCCATTTTGTCTTTAACAGCACGAAATAGCACTTATATTATCATTGTCACTTTCTGCACATAAACAAGAACTTGATTAACAGTAGCTAACCGTGAGAAAATAAATGTTCTCTCAAGCACAGACATTTTTAGTGGATAAGCACTAGGTGTCACTAGTATACTCCCAACTACAATTATCTATATCTTCAGAGGAATCAACGCTGAGCAAGGCAGACTGATGAAGAAATAGAGGCATTCCAGGAAACAGTGGGAAATCATTCCTTTAACAAATAATATTTATTTGTTTATAACCAGACAAATGTCTTTAAAAATATTTTAATGGATTATGGTAAAGATAGTATAGTAGGTAAGTGACTGAGATATGTGGGAGACCATCATTATATATACACCAGAAACATACCTGAAAAAATTATGTGTGAATCAAATATTTATAAAGTGAATTATACTTTCCCACTGATTGTTTTAAAAAATTTGGATGTGTAATCCCACCTCTTCTTCCCAATATTCACAGTTTAGCTTTATTTTAAAATAAAAATTATTTTGGAGCTGGTGGAAGCGTTCTATATTTTTAAGTAGGCGGTGATTCCACAGAAGTATATGCATGCAAAAATTTACTGAGCCGAACACTTAGGATTTGACATTTTGCTGTATCAAAATTATACTCCCATAAAACACTAGTAAAAATCATAATTATTCATCTTAATGTTGCTTCCAATAGCTTTTCACTTTTGTAAGCAGATATTCTGTGCTTAAGTAATCATTCTACATAAAATTTGCAAGTACTTAGTCAAATGAATGCGGAATCCACCTGGTCTTTGAATGTCTTAAAATATGCCTCAGGGCTAATTCCCACATCTTGGGACTGCTCCTTACTCAAGAAGGACTGAATTTTTAATATTTAAGGCAACGCACTGGTGATTTTCACATTGATATGGAACCATTTTGTTGATTGCAATAACTGACCCTTTCAGTGGGAAGAGATTTAATGGATGTGAACAGGTATACTATTGCCTCAGTAACAGTTGTTTTAAATCGTGTCCATTACTTTTTCTTAAAGCAGAAATATCAGCATGCTCCAAAAGAATTGCTTAAATGCTATTACATATGTGAAGTTCTCTTAAACCTCTGGTATAAATGCAATCTGCCGAATACTTTTGCCTCAACATAGTTTATCAGCATAATTTTATGAGCCTTAGCTTTTGGACTTTTTAAAATAAACTGGGTAATTAACCATTTTGTTAAATATTTGGAACTAGAATTGAAAGCCTGGATAAAATTCTTTCAAAAAAATTCTTTGTGTGCTTACAACAACAACAACAACAACACAATATACTCAGTCATTCTATGATTTACTTTGATCTTTTTAACCAAACCATGTACATCTTTTTACCGAAAACAGCATATCTCTTTCTTGATTTTCAGTATCCTTATTTGGGAGAAGGAAAAGGAATGGGATTCCTAACCTCTTATTGCTCAGCTACGTGTTAGATCTATATTGGTCTCTGAGACTGACTGTAATGTCTTCATCTTGCCCATTGATTCAAATTTCAGCTCACTGATCCTCAGACTCTAGGGTCTTGAAACTTCCCTTTCACTCTAAACTTTTCCCAACTGGTTCTATACCTCTAAATATGCTTGCAACAACAATTTAGACTTTCTCCATTCTTCTTAGCCTTGGCTCTCCACAGTTTTCATACTCTATCTGTAATCTACCAGTTCTGTGAACTGGTGTCTTGCCTCTCATCTGAAACTTGATTCCCAACTACTTTGGAGTGAGCACCACCATGGTACAGAATTCTGTATGTTCCTCATTTACTCTAGAAGACGGAAGTGCTTCACCTATAAGGAAATAATTCAGGGGTAAAAAATATATATATACATACATATTTATATATATTTATTTATATTGAGTTCTTAGTATGTGCCAGGTACAAAGCTAAGAAATGGGATACCAATAAAGGTTTAGACATGAGTCCTAATCTTAGAGTCCTTACAATATTCTGGTGGTGAGATACACATAAACTAATCATTTTAATATTATAATGGATGCCTCTAATACACTAATCTTGTCAATTCCAGTAGAAGAGGTAGAAGACAATATATTTGCTGCAATCATCTAAAAATAAGCAATTTTCTTCATTTGTGGGACAAAAGATTGAGAAAGGACTGTTATTATATGACCATGATGATTAACTCTGATATGGACATTCCTATTGGAGTGGATAAAGAGATCACACCAAATTGAGGATAATAAGCCAATCACAACTGAATACACATACACACACACACACGTGTGAGCAAATGATGACAATGAAGACAGAAGTCAGGTGGTACCCACCCAGTGTATTGAAACCACTTCAGTGGGCAGGGTTTCCCAGGTGCCTCATTACCCTTGACCAGTATTTCCAATCCCATTCTGTTTGGTAATATACAATGGGAGAGAAAAATGCTAAAGAGTATTTCTTTTCTTCCTTCAGAATTTTTTTCCTCAGAGAATTGCATTTCCTACAGGATTCCCATTGGTAGTCCATGGTGAAGACTCAAAGGAAAGAGAAAAATGTAGAAGAACAGCTTACAGGAATGATGAACAAGATGTATTGTGGAGTTAGGGATCATTGTTGTCTGGTACGGCTATAGATGGAGGCCCCACTGGTGTGTTCTGGAAGGCTGCAGCCATTACTCAGGGCACTCTGTCAGCTCCGGGCACAGTGTGGACGCCCGATGCTGCCACGGTGCTGTGAGCCACACGTTATTGTGTCTCAAGGGCAGACCCAGGCAGGAGAGAGAAGTGTCTCGAGTTGGCAATATGAAAGATAAGTTTGCACTTGATGACACAGACCAAGAAATGATAGTTTAATATCAATCATCACCGACAATTGCAAAAGAACTGGATGTTCATACACTGAAGATATATTACCCATTATGAGGCAAATCTATCACAAACAGTACCCCAACACTCACTGACCGAAAACTGAATAAGCGTCATATCTCCAAGAGCAAATAAGTTCAAATAGATGTGTTTGTCAAGATGAAATTGGATTGACCTTCAAGTGCCTTGTACTTCTGGGGTAGCAGCAATAGAATAGTGTCATTTAGGGCTTCATTATCATAAGTAGGAGGGAAACTTTTGGTATTATTATGAAGTGCTAGTAGTCCTCAGCCTTATTTCATCAGTGACATGTATATATATCTTTCTGTTCTTTTGTTTTTACCATTCGTAACACGTATGCATCTACACATCATAGACTCAGGGATGTTAACAACCTCAGAGATCATCCATCCAGTGGTCCCAAACCTTGCTAATAAGAGAATCACCACCAGGGAGAGTGGAGTTTTCAAAATACAGACTCCCTTGGTTTACTCCTAAAGATCCTGGGTTGTGATATTGTGATATTAGTTTCCTTGGGCTGCCATAACAAAGTACCACAAACGGAGTGGTTTAAAGGAGCAAAAGTTTACTGTCTCACCATTGTGGAGGCTATATCTGAATCCTATAGAAAAATCCTTCCATGCCTTCCCCTACCCCTGGTGCTCACCAGCCATCTCTAGTAGTCCTTGGCTTGCAGAGGCAGCGGTTTGCCTCTGTGGCTCTTTTGATAAGGACACCAATTATATTGGATTGGGCCCCACCCTATGCCAGGATGACATCATCTTACCTAATTACATGAGTGATGAAAACTACTTTCAAATCAGGCCGCATCCTCAGTCACTTTAACATGCCTTTTGGGAAGGACACAATTCAACCCATAGCACAGGTATTGGAATGGGATTGAGAATCATCCAGGTGATTTGGTCTTGGAACAAAAATCTTGGAAACCCACTGGACAATCAGTCCAGTTATCTTCTTTTACAGAAGAGCAAACTGAGGGCTAGATATATCTGGAAACTTTTAAGGGACAGAGTCAGAACATGCACGAACCAGTCACATACATATGTAGACTGTCACCCTTTAGATTCCCACCTTGATTACTTTGATAATAACAGTGCTTCCTTGAATTTGGATTAAGGTCACTTAATATTTGCTAGCTTTAATAAAAAGCTCTGCAACTTTTTTATTTCAATTTTGAAACCTACTACATAATACTTAACCCAAGAGTCTTACATTAAAAAAAACTTCTGGTAGCAAACTTATTCAGGTATTTGAGCAAGGATGGTACGAGGCTCAAATGGATTAGCAATGGTAGAGAAATATACAAATGTGTAGACATACATATTTTATCTGAAGCAGTAAAACATTTTTTTCTGAGACTTGATGGATTCCTTTCCAGATGTGGATACTACTGGGGGCAACACAAACAGCGGCTTAAATGTCACTGATTTAAATAACATGGTTCTTAGGCACATAGAGTGTATATATGTAAAAACTGAACGATACATGTGGTGTGGGCCTAGTATTTTTCCTAATGTGTCTGTCTCTCAAAGTTCCCCTCTCCAGTTGTGTTCTGAGTCAGGAAGGTTTATTAAGTAGTAACAAAATGGATTCGGAAACAGGGTCTATAGTTCAGAGGGTAACGGTGTAAACACGCTTCCTGTTCCTTTGGAATTATGCATAACCACTGTCATGAAAAGGTGAAAAAATTTGGGGAATATGTCACAAAGCTTGGGACACAGGGTGCCTGAGTGGCTCAGTCAGTTAAGCATCTGATGTCGGCTCAAGTCATAATTTCATGGTTGGGGAGTTCAAGCTCCGAATCGGGCTATCTGCTGACAGCTCAGAGCCTGGAGCTGATTCAGATTCTGTGTCCTCTTTCTCTGCTCCTCACCCACAAAATTAAATATTTTGAGAGACATTTCCCACTCACACTCTATCTCTCTCTCTGTCTCTGTCTCGAAAATAAATAAACATTAAAAAAAATTCTTGGGACAGAAGAACCGCTAGAATGAAGAATTAATATGGAAATCGTGACGACTGCCCCCAAACATGCTGAAATTCCACTGTCCTCTATAAGAGAAAAGGAAGGCATGATTGAGATCTCTGTTAAATGACGTACGATCAAACATACTGATTCGGAACATAATCTCACAACCTGTTTATTCTCTGCTCCATTCCCGCCAATAAACTAAAAAACAAAACAAAACAAGAAAAAACAAACAAACAAAAACCTTAAAAATTTGACTACTTTTCTTAGTATAACAATAAAGATGTTGAATCGACAGGATTTTCAATTGCAGAAGCATAAGCAGGGACAGCGTACTCTCTGAGGACAAATATTTACAACCAGCCTGCAAAATTATCGGGATTGAAGGGCACTGATTTGTATGTACATACTAATGGTTCTGAATGCATGTAATGAAGAGAAATGGCCCTCGGGGAAAAAAAACAACCAAAAATGGGCGATTCACTCACAGGAAAACTTGAAATGTGTGACATATAAATTGAAAGTTACCATGTTTTCTGACCATGAGGTTACCTCGAATTCATTTTGTGAAAGCCTGAGAAATTAGAGTGTGGTATGACCAATTTGTTTATGGAATGGGTTGACATGCAAGGCATAATAAAAATTTTAATCAAGTCACTTTCAAAATACCAGTGGTTGGCCTTCAGATAATGGTATGGAGAAGATCTGAAGGGGATGAACGAAATTAAATATTTTGAGAGACATTTCCAACTTCCGACTGAATTGAGAGTAAATGAGAGAAACAACGAAAGATAAATAGCCAATAGCACCAAGCAGAGGAGGCAGTTTTCTGGAGAGTAGATCAAGGATGAAGGAGAGGCGCTAATGTGGACTCTGCAAGACCGCTGTCAGGTGGCGCATCTCAGATTGAGGTCTGTGGACCGCAGAGACCAGCATCAGAATCTCCTGCCACGTTCGTAAAAACGAAAATTTCTGAAGCCCACCCTCAGCCTACTGCATCGGAGTATTGGTGATCTGTATGTTTCATCGAGTTCCCTCCCCCCAATTCCCCAGATGGTTCGTATGTACCCTGAAGTTTGAGAGAGAGCATCTTAGATTTTATAAAACACACAGAGGGGTTCAGAGGTGACAGCTATAAAGAATATAAAGGAGCTGTATAAGCTGGGACTGAATGAGAAATTAGAGTGTATAATTGAAAAGGTTTGTATGAACTTCTTTAAAGAAAGAGAAAAGAGAAAGAGCAAAGAGCAAGTTCACGGACTGACACTTGATTCCCGGCAAGGAAAATGAAATCAATGATTTAGAGGCGGGTGCTCACGGTTCAGGAAAGAAGGTGGTTTGGTCAAACTTGTAAAGAATGGTGGTGGCTGGCCATGTGCCCTGATCACTGAATTCTGCACAACTTCAGAATAGTGTTCGAGCAAACTTTAGGCGGGTAGTTTTGCGTGGCATACAGGGAAAGAAATATGAAAAAGCCAGCCTATGAAGGGAGCAGTTTCTGTTGCTGCCCTGGGCCCCTTCAACTAGTGAACAGCCAGGCGTCCCGTCCAATGTGTGACCACCGTTGTTGACCTGCATTCAGACATCTGTGAAGGCCATCGGGGACCTTCGCCCTCCAATTTTAGCACTCACTGCTTTATAATTTAAATGATCTCCTTCCATCTGATAATAACAGAATTGAAATCCTCCTTAAACAGTGCTGCTAGGACGAAGGCCACACGTCAGGCCTAAAATAATGCTTGAAAATCTGAAACTTGGAAACAGGATTTAAATGCAATAAAATGTCACAAAGAAGTCCCCAAATCCACTGCCTGTAAACGTAACAGAAAGTCTGTTGTGAAACAATAGTGGAGGCATTGCTGAGTGGAAGAATATGAATGGGAAAATATACTGCAATTGTCGAACCATACCTGCTCCAATACGCTCCCCCAAATTTACATTTATTCACGTGGGAGATTTTTTGTTACATAAAAACTTAAATTTTATTTTCAGAGGCCTTCAGGAATTTAGCCCTTGTCATGCAGCTCTCCAGTGTTGCTGGGACAAACAGTATCTGATAGGAAGTTTTAGACAATTTGCTGAGGGGAAGGACCCACGATGGGGCTTCGTGTGTCCTATAAAGCCTATGGAATTCAAGCTCTGAATGAGAGAGAGATCATTGTAGTTTTAAAATAGCATGGCCCTTTTAGAGAAATCTTTATGACAGCTGTGTGGATGCGGGCATGACTAAAGGGAGGATGACCTGTTAGGAGACTCTAGTTGTGGCATTAGCTCAAAGAAGATCAGGATGTGACTGGGTCAGTGGTGGCGGTTTTGGGGAAGAAGGCATATCTTGAGAAGTACTGAGCCAGTCAGCCAACAAATATTAAGTCAACGCCTGTTTTGTGCCAACACTCATTCTCTGCCTTAAAATCTATAGCACTTGGAGTTTGACTGGATGTGTTTGGTGCCAAACAGAGCAGCTAACTCTCCACTTAGGGGAATACGAGAAAAGGCGAACCTTCTTCTAAATAAGAAGTTGTACAAAGGCTATTTAGACAAGGCGGTGTTTGAATTGGGCCAGGAATGAAGGGGAAACTTTTAAGACAAAGACATTGAAGGCAGGGGTGAAGCTGCCTTCCAAGCCGACCAAACCAAGGCCTGAATATGGGACACAGAGTTCAGCTCATTGAATGTGAAGCCAGCCTGTGTAATCGAAGCATTGGGGTCTTACTGGTTTTAATGGAAGATTAAGCTGAATGTGTATATAAGGAATATATTGGAAAGATTTTTGAAGGGCTTTGGATTTTATTCTGAATACAGTGAACGGTTACTGCAACATTTCATAACAAATCCTAGATCACCCTGGATAGGAAAATTTAAGGTTGAGATAAGAATTGTGCTATAGTTTGAGTCCATCCTTGGTATATAGAGCTCCTTGGTTTAAAGACAAACTTCATCTTATATCAGTTATTCAATAATGGTTCTTTTGTATATTTAGTGTTTCTGGTTGACTGGGTATCTTTTTTATAACTTACACAGTATTATTATCTAGGACAAGAATTTTTACTGTCCCAACACCTGCCCATTTTCTCATGTATAAAAGACTTCGCATGGATGTGACGGATTATAAGACAGTCTGATAGAAACCTACTTTTCCTTGTTCTGAACCTCCACATTATGTTATTTTCTCTCTCATTGCAAATGTGTATTCCATATCGAGTGCTAGTTACATTTCAAAGAAAGAAATCATTTGCATTAAATCAAATATTACATTATTCTTCGTCTTCCAAAAACATAAAGCAGGTATTTAATCAGAAAGAAGACATTGCCAATTTCAGATCTTTCCCGTCTTTTAATTTTCAGCTTATACACTCCTACCAAGAGCTCATTCTGTTTTATTCTAATGTAACTAATAATTTAAAAACATTTGAAAATCATCTTTAAGACTAAGATTGGAAACTCTTGTTTACCTATTTCTATTCAATTTTTGCCTAATAGTGTGTGAATTGGCCTCCCGCACATTGTAGTGGGCTGTGCCTTTAAGCAAGAGCATAAATTATCTTTTTCTAAAACCTGATTCAGAACTCACTGCCTTTAGAAAACCTTCAAGGATTGATTTTGGGTTACGTGTTTTTTTTGTTCTACCTAGTGCCACCTCAGAACGGAGTCATTTTGTACATTTCCAAATCCCCACCTGCTAGTTAGCAGCACCCAACTCATCAAGCGTCTGAAACCAGCCCCTCTCACTATGACACAAATGCAAACACACAGGAGATTCTATCACTAATAACTCCAAGGGACAACAGCTAAAATAAAGATATGGTGACTGAATAGATTGTAAGTTCCTTCTAGGTAAAAATATCCTATCATTTATATTGAGTCCATTATAGAACCTAAGCGAAAACATTTTATATACTTCTTGTGTACTCCACCAAGTTCAAGGCAATCCTGAGCTGGACGATCAAAATAGGTTTTAGTGAGGACATGGGGGAGGAGAAATATTCTGGTTACCAGGGAGCAAAGCCTTTGTAACCCTCTCTGAGAGAGAAAGAGAGCTTGCGAGGTTGGCCAGAAGAGCTGCCCACTATAAATGAGCTTGAGGTCATGGCCACTACTTGGAATCCCCCACCTCCCCAACCCAGGGCTGAATTTTTACCATTGGCACCCCTGGAAAAATTTTACCATTGGCCCCTGATGGTGGCACCCCTTCTCAGCTGTTTGTAAAATAGTTCAGGATCCCGAAGCTGCAGACTGGTTCTCTATTGCCAGGAGGACTGAGTGAAAGCTTGAACAGGTAGGCAGACATGACGGGGAGGGCAGGCTGCTGGTACATCCATGCTCCCCACTCACCTCGAGCTCCTCAGATACACGGATAAAACTAGATGGGTTATTTTGTTAGTTCCCTTATTTGTGGCATTTGGCTCTTTTACTGGATTTATCAGAGGAGCATTCTCTTTAGCCAAGTGTTCACAGGTCAATAACTACATAGCCTTATTGATCACTTTCTATTTTTCTGTACGTATGTGATGAAAAACTCCCTGCCGTATGTGTTTTCTTTGGTATTCCTCGCACTAAATGTCAATCTTTCTGTGATCTATATATACAAAGAATTTATATTTTTCCCTTTGTTAATCTTTTCATAAGATATTGATTCTTCTGCGATCCACATAGGCAACGTAATATTTAATGAGTGATGGAAAACTAAGCGAGTACAATAGTAATACAGCTGCAAAATGAATGTTAAGCTGTTCATAGACAAGCCAAGCTTCCTATATTCTAATCAGGCACTTGACTTGAACTCGTACCCATAGTTATTGGAGTCACATTTTAATCAATCGCCACTCTAGTGGCCATTGTGACATTTTCAAGCTGAGAAAATGCCCTTATGTAAGGTAACACAAAAAGGCATCAGTGGTCAGGGTGGAGTGTCAACTATATATAGTAAGGCCACAATGATCTTCCCTGGTAGGGATCATCCTACAAACAGAATCCCTAGTGGTGAGCTACAGTGTCCTTGAACCACTGGCGTGGTAGTAGAGGGACCTCGTTATTACCGTAGGTCGTCACCGAAAGCAATGTCTTGGAGATCAAGAATCCACAGAGAGAAATGGAGAATTTTTAACTAAACAAAGGAGCAAAAAAGAAAGGAGATGAGTGTGAAGGGCCAGACTCTGTTACTTCAGGGACATGTAGTCTCTGCAAAAATAAGCCCAGATACCTGACTCAGAGGAGAGATTAGAAAACCAGTGATAAAGATCTGCCTTCTAAGTCAGTGACTAAAGAATACAGAAGTCCTCAAAACAGGTTGATCATTAGCCATCACTGAAATATGACCTGGCCAGGTACTAAGTAGATTGGGACACACATATTTCTTAGGAATTACCAAGGAGGAGAGAAGCATAGCCAATATCCACTCCCCTTCTCTAGCAATTACTTGTCCCATCACATGAATCGACCTGCTGTTCGGCAATCAGCCTCCCTCTTCCCTGACCCACCAGGAGCACTGTGACCCTGGACTTCCACCAGGGAATCAAAAGTAACCTCTAAAGAAACATTTGATTTATAACTTTTCAGTGTGGTATGCTATATAAACAGCTCAAGCCTCAGGGAACTGGATCCTGGAAAGAGAAATGGCTGGGCAAACTCATCAAGCCCTCCAAGACTGCTCAGGGTCAGACAGTGGACCTATGGTAGCCTGAGAACTTCTAAACCCACCGAAAAGCTGTTTCTGTTACATGCAGGCTAAATGAAAAATAAAATAAAATAAAACAAATGGCAAGAGAATTGGCCCAGAGGTATAGCCCAGGAAGGAACATCCCTATCTAAAAGTTGGGTGAGTGAGAGAAACCTGAATGAGGCAGGAGCAAGGTGGAGTTTGGGCTTCACTGTCACTCACAAATACAATTTCGACAGACTCAGTTTTCAAGTATAAACCCAAAAAGGAAATAAAGAGCATGATAAAGACCAAATGGAAATGAACCAGGAGATACGCATAGTCTTCTCTCATGTTCTCGCTACCAAATGAACCAGGAGAGGGGATGATTTAACCATCACGAGCAACTGTGATCTGAGCAGTGTTTCCTGTAAAATATGTAGCCAGTAACTGAAGCTGACACTCACTGACCTTGGCAGAATTACTGAACAATTTTCTATCCTCCTTCGATGAGCCTCCTCCATGAAGGAATCTCACTGCTTCGCACAAGAAGCTGAATCCCTTTGTTTTCTCAAATCCTTCTCAGAGGCCTGCAAAAAGATATTTTTGAACATTAAAGAGCTATTTTTAATTAAATATAGCACACCTATCAGTATTCCAAAAAGGAAGTTATGGTATATTTTAGCTCTTTATATAATTGGTCATACATAAAATATGCCCTCCCATTACAGAAAAAAATCCTCATTGTATCTATATATTTTTAAAAAAACTTATTTTTTATAAAAAAATTGAAAAGTCATAGATCGAAGGGCAAGAATTATTTAAAAGCATTCTTTTTAATGAGAAAGAATGAATAGGGTGGAAGAGTTAATTGAAATATTCCCAGCTATTATTTATCACACGGCCCCTTGTAAAAGCACAATATTATTGTACACTCGATTAATGGGAACAATAACCCCAAAGCAAAGCATTTCTTAAGAATGATCAAGTGTAGGAGACAGAAAAATCATCCCATAACTTGTTGATTGACACCTCCTGCTAAAGCAGCTTTACAAACAACCCCCAAAGAATCATACATGTGGTTGAAACATCCTCAAATTCAGAATGTAGCTGACCCCACGGTAGTGAGCTGCTTTGAAGAGTGGTGACAGAATACTGCCGTGAGGTAGAAGTGCACATTTGCTGCAGGCAGGCCAGGAGCCGGCATTCCTGAGAAACTGAACTCCAGGTCAAGTGCACTGTCTTCAGCTCCGTTGCCGCCTTCAGGGTTTTGTGGTCTGACCTCAGGGTACTTGTGATCCAGCTCCCTGTATTGAACGTGTTTATAGCATCCTCTTCAGGGTCTTTGAGCAATGAAATGGTATTACCCACTGCCGTCAATAATGTGTTAGAGCAGCTCTAGTTGAGAAGAAAAACTTTAATTTCTTTTTCTCGGGTCATAAGGAATCTAGAATTGAGGTTTTTAACTGGTCATGGTAAGGGAAGATGGATGTAGTTTAAGAACACAGGCGAAGAGAATCTCTGAAGGTGTTCCCAAGATAAAAGTGAATATTTTGTATCTAGTTATATACTTATCTTTGGGTTTCTGCCCACATTCTTATCAATAAGCCTTTAAGTAAAAGTCTTCTTTAAATATCCGATATGTTTTCAATTTTGCTACAAAAAAAGGATGTACTGGAAGAAATGGCGCCCCCAGAGGCCAGGAGAGTGTTGACGGTAGAAAGAGTGAGGAGTGCCCGAAGGGAACAGTGCAGTCAGAGGGATGCAGCAGGACTGGAAGCTTCTATTTCTCTTTTTTGTAGTCTTTATCCTGGTTAGGCTTCGTGGCTAGGGTTTGTTTGGACTGAGTGTGGCAGTGGTTTTCCTCATTGCACTTATTTAGTGTGAAATACTGTACTAGATCCTTGGAACATAAAATAAATAAGACATAGTCATTGCCTCAACAGAGGTCATATTTTTTTGGCTAATTTGACTTACAATTTTCCTCAAGAGAATTTTGACTTGAAGGATATTTGTCACGTAGCTGCGTCGAAATACAAAGTAATTATTTTAAAGTGGCAATAATGTTTGTAATCAAACCTTACCTAATCTCCTACCTTCTTCCCACTCCTTACCCCACATGCTCATGGGTAAGAAAAAGGATGGGGCCAAAAATGGGAGGAGAAACTCTCATTTTTTATTTAAAATAGCTTAAAATCCAAGAGCTAATTTTTAAGGCCATATAAAAACAGCTGCTTCGTCTAAATGGCTGCATCGGATTGTCTGCATGGAAACCTCTCAGCCTCTTCAGATTCACAGGGTTCAGTAGAATAAGGAGCTTCCAGCTGCGTGGTCTGGTTTTTTCCAGGAGAGATTATTCAGAGCAGTGGTTTCCAGCTAGTGGAGGTACTGCAGCAAAGCCTACTTTTGCAAATACTTAGTGTTAAAAGAGTTAATGGGAAAATCTTCTTTAGATCTAGAATAACCTTGGAGAAGCAAGGCATCACCCATGACTTCTCTTGCTTGATTTGATCAGAATTCTGAGGGAGACCAACAACTGATTTGTCAACTTTGTTGATCATTCCTTCAGGGTTTTGAGACCGATGGCCATGTGCACTCCGATATTAGAAGCCAAGAGGGATTTGCCCCTCTCTTGAATCCATAGCACTGATGCGTGCACTCCGGCCATACAGTGGATTACAACCCGCTACCTCGGTGGCTCTTTTCAGTTGTGTGAGATCTGGTCTCCCTGCTGAACTACTCATCTTCTTGGTGCAGGATTCCCCAAAGTATGTGCTTTAGAACATTGGTGTCTTGGGTTTTAGAAAGCTTCCAATTGAAAACATGTTTACTCGTCAAATAACTAGGGCAGAGCTTGCTCTAAACAATGTGAAGTGGATTTATTTATTCCAGAATTTCTCAAAACCCTGAATAAGAGAGTGGGAAAAGTGAATTCACTTTCAGACTTATTTGAATCCTAACTCTACCTCTTACTAACTTTAACCCCGGGTGAGTTATTTAATCTTTCTAAGGTTTAATGTACTCATCTGTGAAATTAGGATACAAATACTAACATCACAGAATTGGTCAGTGGATTAAATGAGATAAAATACCTAAATTGGTAACATTTTATATTTGGGGATGTAATTTGTATTATTGTTTCCACATAATCATGCATTTTAGATTATATCCATGCCAAAAATATAGATTTATTTTTAATGTACAAACAAAGCAGAGGTATTGTTGAATTCTACTTAATCACTCTTCCAGTAGATGCCCCATTAGAAATCACACAGCAAATCACTAGGAATTAGCTGACCATTTTGTGCGTGTGTGTGTGACCTTAGTGTTATCTTATACTGATCATTGATTTTTTCTGTTGGAATTCTATAGACATTCAAATGGCCCTGCACTAATGATGCCGATGCATTTTAAAATACTGGAAAGGCAAACCACTGCTTTCTGAACACAATGTATTCTCGTGCTGAGGAGCTAAATCTCATCAGAGGTAGTGTCCTTTGTTGTCATATTACAGAAAGTGGAGGTACCTGGCTTGTATCTCAAGAGTCACCAGGATATCTGAGCTCAGAATTCCCAGACACTTAGCTTATTAATTGTCACACCATTCATCTTCATCAAGGTGCAATAAATACCTCTGCCGAGATCACAGTCCTGGCGATAGTTCAAATGTTAGTTTCAGCCCCAAAAGAACTCAGAGTAAAACATACTCTTTTGCTCTTTAGCATCCTTCTGGCCTGTTTCATAAGAGGTTACATTTCAAGGACAGAGAGGACACTTTAAATTCTTCATCTAATGCTTCATAAGCATGTCCTTTGGAAAGAAGAGAGAATCATGACTATAGATAAGAAACCTGGTGATATACTACAGTTTATATCATCTAATTCTCTCTCTTTAAATGATAGACAAATTGCATTTTAAAAGTTACTATAGGTAGATTCTAAAGACGGAAGCATGTGAGTGTGGTTATCTTTTTGCATGAGAGATAGTATTAGATCAGAAACATATGGAAGAGCTAAACTAATATTGTTTGTTGTTTCCTATCAGGCATATAGAATATCAAAGGTGGGAAATTCCAAACATCAGTGGGAAAAACAGACTGTAATAAAGGTCATCAGGAAGGTATAAGCTTTATGTGACAGAATGATTGTCACTTTTAAGTACACACTTTATGGCAGTCAACTAATCTAAAAGAAGGAATTGCACACACACGATGTGCCAACTTCATCTGCCAAGTTCCAAATAGTAGCACAGAGGACCTCTCTTCTCATAAGTGTACTGTCTAGTACCTGGAGGCTCGAAGAAAGAGGCAAACAAGAGGCACCAGACAAGGGCAAGGAGCACACTGCAAAACTGCAGGAATTGTGAGAAGAAAAGATGGTAATGGGCTATAGACAAGATGGCTTCCCTGGAAGAAAAGAACTTGGTTGGGAACTTTGAACCAGGGTAAGGTCATATTGGCCAAGAAGAGGAGGAAAGATTTCTGGAAGTAGAAAAGGAATGACAAAGAGCGGAGTTAGTGAAGAGCCCAGTGAACTGATTGTTGTGAGTGAAATGAATTATAATAGATAAGGATCGTCTTGGACAGGGAGTTTAGAGGAAACTGAAGGAAAACTCTGAATCTATCATTTGACCTTGATGGATAGATCGTGGGTGATATGATAGATTCTTTTGCCGAGAAACGACAGTGGGAGAGCAGGGCCACAGGAGAGTAAATTGGGTAGTTTTGTGCAGCATGGGTTGGAAACAAAAAGAGGGGAGAGAGGTAACCGGAGTGATCTCAAGTTGAGGTACTGAGGACTTGAGTGAGAGTCATGGCAGGGAGGTGAGTAGGAGATAAACAGAGAAACGTTGAAAGGAAGCTTTGGCGATACGTGGGTGATAATCTCAATGATATGGAGAAAGCATTACATCCTAAATTTACCACATAAAATGCTATAAAGTCATAGGTTTTAGAATTACACTTGAGTTCTTATTCCAGTTTGCTTCTCATCAACAGTGTAATCTCAGGAAAATTATTAAACTATTTGTTCCTAACTTTCCCCAAATCTAAAATGAGATTAAGGCTGCTTATGTGGAAGCTTAAACAAAATGACAGGTGAAATGTTGACTAAGTACCAGGCAACTAGTAGGCATTCAAGAAATATTTGCTCCTTGTTTCACCTAATTAACCATAAAATATTCTGGAGACAGCTGGAAACTGGAAGGTAGATTTAAGTTTTGTGGCTATAATAGGGTCTGAATGTTTGTATTCAAACATTGAAATCCTAATTCCTAATGTACTTTGAGTTGAGGCCTTTGATAGAGGATTTGCTCATGAGAGCCGAGTCCTCATGAATGGAGTTAGTGACCTTATACAAAGTCCAAATGAAGCCTTCCTCACCTCTTTTGCCACATGAGGTCAGATGGCCATCAAGGAGAAGGCAGGTCCCCAGTGCAACATGATCTTGGACTTTCCAGCTCCAGAACTATGAGAAATAAATTTGTGTTATTTATAAGCTATCTAGTTTATACTATTTTATTATCGCTGCCAGAATGAACTAAGACAGGTTGGAGATGCAGTTAGACACCACCCACAAAGAGCTGGTATTTTGAACCATATGGGAAATGTTCTCATTGAGGAAGTAAATGAGTAAGTGGAAGAAAAGACCCTTGAGTAAGTTTTGGAGAAAGCCTAAAATGAGAAAAAAGAGGAGCTGAATAAAAATGAGTAGTAGATTTGAAGTGTGTTTAGTATAGCATTTAGAACCTAGTAAGCACTTGGGGCACCTGGGTGGCTTAGTCAGTTAAGTGTCCAACTCTTGATTTTGGCTCAGGTCATGATCTCACGGCTTGTGAGATTGAGCATTGCCTTGAGCTCCATGCTGACAGCATAAAGCCTCTCTCTTCCTCTCTGTCCCTACCGTGCTCTCTCTCTCTCTCTCTCTCTCTCTCTCTCTTTCTCTCAAAATAAATAAATAAGCTTTGGGTGTTATATGGAAACGAATTTGACAATAAATTATTTAAAAAACAAACAACTAAATAAATAAGCTTTTAAAAAAAACTAGTAGACAATAAATACAAGCTGTTATTATTGTTGTTGCTATTGCTATTATTATTATTAGAGTGGTCAAAGATGTGACAGTGAACCCTAGAGAGAATAAAGTCATAGTTATCAAATGAAGGAGAAAACTCAAAGTAAAGATACCTCCAGTGGTTTATGTTGCAATAAACCAAGGATGAGAACTATAAAACCATTCCATTCAAATGGAAGCAGTTGGTGACCAAACGCCTGACCTTTAGAATTCTTGTCTATAGTTGAGACTACTTCATGATTGAGGAGCAAGACTATGCTCACATAGCTACCTGACCTGTGAATGATACATTATTCATTCCCCATCACCAAAAATATCTCTTTAGGAGATATTCCACCTGCCACAGAAGGAAGAGAGACTCGGGGTCTTTAAAATAAAGGACACCAGCAACCTATTTTAACATAGAGGAAAATATAAAACTATGAATTAACAAAAAAATACAATTTCCTGTGATGAGTTTTAATAAAGCCAAACACCAAATATTGGCTTCCCTTGTGTTAGGAAATGAATAAACACTATTGCAATGACCTGAAGGCTTGGATAGACAGAATAAATAAATTATTGACACATGAGGAGTAGACAATTCTCCATCCACTATTGAGCTTTTCATTCTTTGTGGAGCAGATGGTCTAAATAAAGCAGCCAAAAATAACAGGTGGGTTTTATTGCATTAAGCCACCGAAAACACTAAGCATCTACAGTTTAAATCATGTTTAAAATAGTAAGCCTCAAAAACCATCTTTGAAAATAATCTTTCATATTTATACAACACCTTTGTCCACCTTATGTGATATCAAAACACAAAGACCAAAGAGAGTATGAACACATCTTTAGGGACAACAGGGGAGAGACAGATTGGAAGAAACAGCTGCTCTTTATGGAAATGGTTTAATGCAGGGTCGTTAAGCCATGTTGATAGACTCTAACTGATATGGATAACATCACCTCTTCTGGGACCAAACAAAGCTTGAGTCTAAGTCATTTCCGCCGTAAATAGGGTTATTTCACATGTCCGACTTATCTCCATCAACCATGTGGAAGGTAACGACAAAGAATTCAAATACAGTATTTCTTCTATAATTTGCCAAATTCACACGTCTAGGGAAGTTGAACTGCATTTTGCTAACATCTATCCTACATCATGCTATGTATTTGTCTTATATGTTTTCATAAGTCAGATATGATGTTGGAAGAGATTGATGAATGCATCATCAGTGGAGGAAGTAACGTGGCTCTGCTCGGAGATGATTGCCTTTTACATAGTATTCCTGATTAATTACCTGCATTTGATGACTAGAGTTTTAAAGTAAAAATTATGTCTCCTATCTTCCTTCCCCATTCTCCCACTTCCCTAGGATACCCACCATTAGAGTTACCTTCAGAATCTGTGCATGTACATTGGCAGTTGAATAAATGCTCAATCCATTAAACCCACACTGAATTTTAAGAATCGTTTACATTTATAAAACATCTTCATCCTTCTTGAATAATTTAAAACAATAGACACCTTCCTGGGTATGAAGCATGAATTATAAAAAATGAGATAATGTTTCTACTTACTGTTTGCAACTTGCTTTTAAAGAAAAAAAAAAAGATTCAACACTGCCTCATGGATCTTTTTCACTTTCCTATTGGAGATCTACTTCATGCTATTCAATGGTTCTGCCGTTTCTTTAGAATATATCATAGTTTATAATTATTCCTAAATGGATAGGTATTTGTTATTTCCCATTGCCACTAAAATAAATTGCACTTAATACCCTTATTTATATATACTTGCTTATGCAAGTTTTCTATAGTATTTATTGCTCAAGAGAGATTTGATACATCAAAAGTTTTGTGGAGTTTTATTTCAGTATATTTTGGAATAACTATTTTCAAAACTTTCTCTCATTTTCTTGCACTTTAAATAAGTCATACTTGGCTTTGGTCTTTAAATCTAAGGGGGACTACTATTTCTTTTATTATTTTATCTCAGAGCTGGCTGCATGTGGGGATAAGTTAAGAGTTACGTGCTGTTGTTGATAGTGTAGGAGACAGGGAAGGAAATACGGTGAAAGAGAGTAAAACCATAAGCCAAGAGCTCAGATACAGCTGGCATTGCCACTAAGACATAATGATTAGTGGTATATCTTATGTTGATAAATCACCTGATGAATATGCCTCTTGGGCTTTGATTGTCAAACAAAATCTATCTCATGTGAGTTCAATACAAATATAGATGCTTGCCAAAAATGTCAGGGCGGGTTTGGTACTGGTGATACATTTGGTCAAGAAACTACTTCTGCCTGACTGCAGGGAGAAGACGTGTGGCAACTTGGTTTTGTGATAGTTGTAATGATACTGTATGAGTAAGAAGGAACACAGAATTGAGAAATATAAAGAATTCAATCGTCGAGGAAGACCCTGACCGACTGGAAACATGAAAGGAGAGCTGTCCTTGTAATCTGGCCAGTGTTTCCAGCCAGACTTTATTCTGTTGCTGGTGAAAACTCCTGGCAAGGCTTTCAGCTACTATTTCTCCCTCCAAACAGGAAAATTACCTCCAAAGTGATATACTCCTATCTCGACCCTCTGTACAGTAAAAAGTTATCCAAGGTGCCAAGGGGCCAAAACCAGCCCAATCTTTCAGATACACAGTCAGGGTACTGACTCTAGCACTTCACATTTCTATTGTGTGTGGGCAAAAACAAAAACAAAACAGAACAAAAACACTATCTTTCTAACAATAGCTATGGAGTCTTATCCTGTGGTCATATTTCTGGTATTGGGGGGCAAGGGATTCTCCCCTCCACCGGTCTAGAGTGAAGGTATTTAGAAGAAGAATTGGAAAAATAATGCTGTGTCTCAGTTCCTGCAATCTAGATTGTTCTAAGAACAATTGCTTATTCCTGGGAAAAGGAAGCCCCTCCAACTCTGGAGGGGCAATGAAGTAGTATAAAAATTTGAATTTAAACTTCTGTTGTAAGATTTTAGGCCAAAGATGGATGAGCAAAGGCATTGTCGAAATTCCATTCTCCTTTCCTAAAACCCACTGTGAACAATGAAAAAGAAAAAAATAGAAAAGAAAAGCTCTTCATCTCCAGTAAAACAAGGAAGTTTTACCATCTCGAACCTACCAAATATTGCAGCAACTATGCTCATATCACAAGAGTATTTACCTTGTTAGGTCTCAAAGAAATTGCAAATATTCTGATAACCCGTGAAAAGATCTCAAAGGGTAGATATAGGATTCAAAGAAGAAACTATAGGATAGTGGTTGGAGAAAAAAATGAACTGGCACGACTAACAGAGAAAATATAAGAGAAAATTTACCCATTATAAAGATGAAAGTCACACAAGGAATAGTAGTAGTAGTAGTAATGAAATGGAAAGAGCAATTACTGCTGGTATGTTAATAGACACGGAAAAAAGGAAGATCTGGTATACTCATAACTTCTAAAGAAGAGTATGGAACAAACGGGACAGTTAAAATTATAAAGCAATGTCACAGATGAAAATACCATGGAAATGAGAAAAAACTAGAAACTACAAATCGAAAGGGCACATTCTATCTTTAAAAAATGCAGACAGAATCCTTCGACACATCTTGTAAGAGTTGCTGTACCTCGACAATTCAGAAAATAAATATGAGCACGTGACAAGAAAGGCAAATAGTGTACAAGAGGTAAAAACGGTATTGGCTACAGGTGTCTCCAAAGCAACATTCAATTACTGAAGGCAGTGAACAATACCTAGAGTTTTGAGAGAATGATCCAGTAGTGTCCTCAGATGAAAGGCAACAGACATATCCATGGAGTTAGCAAGTTTGTTAACAACTTAAAGACCAAAACACTCTTGAGTAGAATGAATACCAGGCAGACATGAGATGAAACATAATAAAAACTCAGATATGGAGAAAATACGGTCAAAAAGACTTCAGTAAAGGGGCCCCTGGGTGGCTCAGTGGGTTAAGCATCTGACTTCAGCTCAGATCATGGTCTCACAGTTCATGGGTTTGAGTCTTCTTTGGATTCTGTGTCTCTCTCTCTCTGTCTCTCCCCCACTCATACTCTTTGTCTCTCTCTCACAAATAAATAAGTAAATATTAAAAAAAAATACTGCAGTAAATAGTGAATCAATTTAGATACAGAATTTTGGTTTCCAACCAAAACGAAAATAGATACTATTTAAAGGAGAAATGTAACTTTTTATAAACCCTTTAAATATTAAAATGCAATAAATTATTTTTTCTTTATTTTTTCAAATTGTTTATTTATTATGATGGAGACTGTGCACAAGCCTGCGTGAGCAGGGGACGGGCAGAGAGAGAGGGAGAGAGAGAACATGCTCTGCACTGTCATCACAGAGACTGACGTGGTGCCCAGCTCCGCAAAGTGTGAGATCATGAGGTGAGCCGAAATCAAGAGTCAGACACCAAACCAAGTGAGCCACCCAGGTGCCCCTAAAATGTAATAAATTTTAAAATATTGATTACCTCTTGGGGAAACCGTTATTTCAGTTTTACTTCAATTTATTTTTCTTTATCCAAATTCTATAATTCATTTCATTTTAAATAGTATATTTAGTATAATCATACTTTTTTTTTCTTCAAATGACTACTTTCCTCCTTGAGGGCTTTTTTTTTTATGTTTACTTTTGAGAGAGAGAGAGAGAGCATGAGCAGGGGAGGGGCAGAGAGAGAGAGAGACACACACACACACACACACACACAGAATCTGAAGCAGGCTCCTGGCTCTGAGCTGTCAGCACAGAGCCCGACGTGGGGCTCAAACGCATGAATGTGAGATCATGGCCTGAGCCAAAGTCAGACGCTTAACCGACTGAGCCACCCAGGCGCCCCTGTATGATTATACTTTTTACTCTACTACACATCGACCTCTCTATCAGAAGATGTATGCAGTGATATTCACAGAAGAGTAACCAGAGTAATTTGAAGGTGGTGGGAATAGCTTTGGGGCAAAATAGTTTTTGCACTTTTCTGAACTCCTAGACTTTTTCTTAACAAGCATCTATTAATTTTATATAAAAAAGCATTTTCTTAGCTTCAGTTCCTTTAAAATGGAAAAGGAAGTGAGAAAGGGAAGGGAATCGGGTAATTACTCTTTACACTTGTTCTAGAAAACCATAATTTAATCACTGACTTCAAAATCAATTTAAAAATTAGTTACAAAATCATACTACTCTGTTCTCTTTTATATGTATTTGAAATGTTCCTTACTGAAATATTTAAAAGACTCAGTTTGTAACTCAATGAAAGGTCGACCTTTTGGCGTACCTATAATCTAAGAACCTCTATATAATGTGTTGAAGTTTCACCAGGAAAATAAAATGTACTTCAGTTCTGTCTAGATTGACTACTGTTACCTATATTAATGACAAAAATATTAGGTCGATCAAAAATGAAAATTATTAGTATAGCTTTTCAACTACAGAACTGAGTTTATATATAATAAATAAATAAATAAATAAATAAAAATTAGAGAAAACTTTATCATTCTAATTTAATTCTGGGGGGGTTACTTATATGTTTTGAGGGAGAGAGACAAAGAGAGAGAACAGGGGAGGGTCAGAGAGAGAGTGAGAGAGAGAATCCCAAGGAGGCTCCGTGCTGTCAGCAAACCATGAGATCATGACCTGAGTCAAAATCAAGAGTCAGACACTTAACCGACTGAGCCACCCAGGTGCCCCTATCATTCTCCTTTAAAAAAAATTATTTTTCACTTGGTTTAAAGTCAAAGTAGTTCAATGAAAAAGTAACAAGGGAATTAAAATTAAAATGGCTTAGGTTAAATAGACAGGTGGATTTTGATGTGGTATCTGAAAGCTAAAAGTACCTTCTATTTGTCCTGTTGAATTACCAAGCCTTTGTTTCTCATGAGCAAAGTATTTCACTACTGCATTGTGGAATTTTATTAACACCCAACGACTTCTTGTGGCGGAGAGAGAGAGAGAGAGAGACTGACAAAAAAAGATAGACAGAGAAAGGCAATTGAATAAAAAGTAAAAGAAAAATGAAGTGTTTGTCTCCCTTTTATAAAACCTCTTCAAGCTCATTTAGGTCCACTCATTAGCAAATTCAGCGACAAATAAAAGACAAGAGAGAAGAGCCTAATGTAACTTTCTGAGATCATGTAATGATCATATTCATGAAATGCTAAAATAGGGACTTTGGTCTTCCGCCTCTCATTCCTTATGGTTGAACAATGAACACCAGAAATGTTGGCAATGGCAACTCATGACCTTATTGGGTCTCTGAGTGGTCCAGGAAATGTAATTTCAGAGCAGAGAATGAAAAACTATTCTATCTGGTCTTTCCTCCAAAAGATTTTATGAAGTGCTTACTGAGTCCCTGGAACTATCTAAGGTGTGATATTAATCTATTTAAGCCGATACAATTGCAATTCCTCTATAAGAGTGGTTTTTTTCACTTTGAGACCATGGATCTACTGGTCTATGAATAAGCTTCAGAGGGCTCATGAAATTCCTACATTTCTAATACCTGATTAATTGAAGAGAGGATTCAGAGATTGCAAACAAATGCTCTAGAAGCTCTTTATCTAAATGACACTATAAGAGACAAATAGTAAAAAAAAAAAAATCCATATACCTACATTAAATAAAAACATGTTTTGGAAATGACCACCCATGAAATTATGGGCTCAAAGAAAACTTCCTAACACACTAAAAACAAGAAATAAAGACTTGTTCTGTAAGTTTTACAAATTTTACATTAGATTCTGCCAACCAAGATGGCTCAGAAACCTGACCTTTTCTGTGGGGTGACTCAAGAATCGTAAATGTACGACGATTCACTGGGTTGGGTGGTGGACATGCTCTCTGACTCTCCAGTGGGAGAGGCTGGGAGAGTAAGCTCAGTTTGAATTTCAGGCTACTCTTTCCCCAAGTGCCCCACAAATAAAATGAAGTTAACATCTATAGATTAGAATGCTACCATTACATCCTTTGGGAGTCATAGTAAACCATCGTATGAGCCACGGCACGTTTTTCTTCCTCCCTTAGAACAATTATCTCTTAGAAGCCAAGGAAAAATGCGTGTATCATTGTTACTTTAAACTCTATAAATCAACTTCAGGGGTTGCAGATATGAAAGGACAGTTCTAAAGTCCACCAGCTAGAATTCTTCAAATTCCTCAAGCAGACGCCTCCTAGGCCCTATCTAGGAGTGAACTGACACACTGCCTCCTTTCAGGGTAGTAAATCACAGAGTAATGGTCTTCTGTTGACCCTTTTTTCTATCTAATAGATGTCATGACTTGATGCTAACATTCCCAATCTTTCCTCGTGATGTTGACATGTCAGAATTTCAAGTCTAACCAGAAGAATGTTAAGGTTTTGGAAAAAAATAAACTGCATCAACTTTAGGGCAAAAAATGATGTGTTCATGGTAAGCCAAGGAAAGAGACTTGAAGTTCTAGAGCCCACTCTTTTTGAAAACTTAAATTTAAATTCCTTAAATTCTCTAATTGTTTGCTATTCATTTATGATGGGATATTAACAATAAAAAATGTATTTCTTTTTCTTTTCATTTCTTTTTTTCCAAAATTACATAAGATTTGGTAAGAATGGGGGGGGGAGAAAAGAAAGGTTGTTGGGGTCCCCCCATTGCCTAAGTTTGCTTTTCTTTCTGAACCAATGCTGTCTTTCTCATCTCTTCCCCCATGTACTACACTTTTGGACTCTGTATTTGTTCCGCCTTTCTAAAAAATAGCTGCCATTATGCTATTGTTCTCATCCTCATCCAGAAACATAGAAAACATTCTTCACGGAGAGAAACGTTTAGGTGAACAGCTATGAAGAAGTGAGTTAAACTGGCTGTTCCCCTAGACAAAGATGTGACTACAACAATCGGCCTTCCTGGCATTATCCTAAGCTGAAGGATATAATTACTTGTTTTTTAAATTGTTCTGTGCCTTTCCACTGATGTTACTACAAATTTGGAACGAACCAAATAGCTCCAATAGCGCAGGCTCTGTTCAATGCTAACGATTCATCTAAGGTGCCTTTCTCTGCTTTCCATAAGCAATAGATGTGGTTGCTTTTTATTAGCATTCCTAAGTGTATTAGGATATAGAGTATCAAATGAAATATACCTGTCAGTCAACAAAGTTGCTATTACCAACCTACCTACAAGACTAATGGTATTAAGACAAAGGCTTCATACAGCTTTGTGAGTGAATTGTTGATCTTTCCCACTTGTGACTAATGAAGACACTCTTGAGTCTTTACCTAACAAAGGGATGCAACACACTATTGGTTTATCACAGAACACCAAACCGTTGTGTTTATGAGTTTTACATTGCAGAGACACCTGGCTAACTGTTATGGTTCCTCCAAGGATAGTAACAATAGTACATTCACAAAAAGCGTTCTCTCTTTTCAACTCTTCTGTTCTCCCCTCTTTTCTCCCACCCCCCAACTATTACCCAAAGGACTACGTTTCAAAATTTTGATCTCGATAGTGTTGCAGTTTTGAACTCTTGAGAAATGTTTTCATAACCAGCAGATACGGTCCAGAGAAGGCCATATGCATGGATTGGTGATGGCATAATCGTGTTGTGGAATTACATAAGTTTGGACAACACCCTGCAGTTCATGAAGTACTACCACAGCCGTTATTATCTCTGTATTACCGATAACCAGATGGAGTCTCTGGGAGATTTATGAACGTGCCCAAAGTTATGCTAGACTGGGTGGCGGATCCATGATTTGGACTATGTTCTTGGAAGCCCAGTTAGGTGATTCATGCAGCCATTTTGTTCCAAAGAGCAATAAGAAAAGTAGAGAATTTTATGTCACCTATATAAGGAGATGATGGTAGCATGTGATTTGAGCACTACTGCGTGACAGTGTGACAGAAAAGCTTACTCATCTTTAAATTCCTCTTCAACTAGACTCTAACAAACGCCTCACATTTTAACATTAGTAATACATTCCCTCAAGCAAAGACTTATTTTTCAGGCGTACCCATGTTAAAATGCAAATATTCCAAAAAGGCAAAAATTCAAATGAGGAAGAGAGTCCATTTGTTAAATTTACTTTCAGTGCCAGGTGAGAAGGAATTGAAGGCATGGAGGTGAATATTAAGTTTGGGAAAATTTGTTCTAAATGCGTCAGACGAGCGGGGCAGACCTGAGCAGTGTGGGATGGTAAGGTTTTTCTAGATTAAGTCCCAGGAAGAGTGCAGCCTTCATGCGGGTCTCAAGCCTTGGTCTTGAGTGTTTGTATTCCTGTTGTCTCGACCGCAAACATGAAAAAAATTGCGAAGTTATTCATAATGGGTGCTTTTCTTTCTACTTTGTCTGACCACCCTTCCCCACTGCCTTTTCCAATCATTCTTTTTATATTTTTCTTGGCAGTTCTACTGCTCTGGTGGAGGAGCAGACGACAGGGAGGAGTTTAAGGAAATTTGAGCCTCGGGGTCTGGATTAGGCTGGAAGAAGCAAGACCCAAGAAAGTGTGTTGGGACCTAGCTGTGAGAGAATTACCACATCCGACAGTTCTTAATCTTTTGGGTTCTACACACACAGATAAAACCAGTGGCTCCGTTTCCTCCAGAAAAAAAATGCGTGTAACATGACACAAAGTTTTAAGTGGAATTTGAAAGGATTGTGAGCCACCTGAGGACCATATAAAAATTGCTAAGCGATCCGTGGAAGTCGCATTAAAAACTCTTGCACTAGATTCCACGATCCAGACTCACAAGCGTATCAGTCCTTTTTTTTCAGGCAGGGCTGGTTTCCTGCCCGTGTATGTGGTACGTACTTGACAACAAATGTCTAAATAAACTACAGTCATAGCATATATATCAGCAAGGAAAGAACGAACCACTGATTTATGCAAAACTATGTATTAATGGAAAAGATTGATGCTGCTGGCAGACACTTTTCTCTGGACTTGTCAGTGTTTCTGCGTGGGTTAGGTGTTCTGGGTAAAAGGGATGCTTTGCAAACATGCCTTAGAAGCTAGAGATAGTATCTCTGCAAAGAGAGAAACCTCCAGAGACCTGCAAGTTAGTAAGGTCTCCTTCCACTTTTCCAGAGACCTTTGCTTGCAGTCCGGGGTAGTACTTTTAACCTGCCCTTTCTCTGGAGAAGGCTGCTTCCTGTGCAGAGTAGAAGCCTCTCCCGCGCGGAGAACCACGAATGTGCTGACCGCCCTTGTAAGTTCCAAGTCTCATTGTTTGGGATTCCTCTCTTGTGATGCAAGCCCAATACGCGTGCGGGGAAACATCTGGCCCTCATTCTGTCACCTTGTGCAGCATGGGGAACAGGTGCCGAGATGCTGTCCTGGCAGCGTTTCGCTGCGAGTAATAAACCACGTGTGTCTCTGACCCAAGATCTTGTTTTTGTTTGTCGGTATCTGTATGTAAGATGATGACAAACTAACTTGTTACCTCACGAGGGGGGTATTACAGTCCTTTTACAGTTGCAGACCGAGCATGAAGGCAGCCAGGATTAAGACAGGAAATTTTGTGTCATTTCATTCATACGACCTTCAGAAAAAGGCAAACAGATCTCAGTGATAAAAATCAGAGTTGCATTTTTCTCTGGGGTTTATTAACTGAAAAGGAAAATGAGAGAGTCTTCTGGAATGTTGAAAGTGACCTATGTATTGTTTTGGATGGTGGTTACATGGAGCTACAGATATCCAGTCGTCCCCTCAGATTTGTGCAATGTATTGCACATATGCTATATCTCAATAAAATGTTGCATAAAAGAAAGACCAATAGAAAAATGCACTATGAATTTCAACAACTTAGGAAGTCAAGTTTAAGAAGATGGCGTACATTTCCAAAACCTCTTCAGGGGGTAGTTGCCCCAACTTTTAGGGCCTATTCTCATTGTTACATAGAATCAGAGTGGGTAGGGCATCACCTAGTTAACTATTCCTGCTACAAAAGCTAGAAAATCTGGAAGGTTTGTATGATGGTTAATTTTAGGTTAACTTGGTCCGTCTGGGTCACAAGATGCCTAGATATTTGGTCAAAGTTTATTCTGGGTGTTTCTGTGAGGGTGTTTTGGGATGAGATTAACACTTAAATCAATGGGCTATGAGTAAAACAAAATGCTCTCTACAATGTTGGTGGGCCTCATCCAATCAGTCGAAGGCCTGACTTTCTAAAAAGACCCTCTACCCTAAAGAAGAGAAAATTATGCAGCAGGCTTTCTCTGGACTTTATCTGCAGCAGATAGCCTTCAGACTTGAACTAGAACATCAGCTATCTGGGTCTCCAGCCTGCCGGGCCACCCTGCAGATTTTAGACTTGCCAGCCTTCATAGCTGTGTGTGCCAATTCCTTACAGTAAATTTCCTTCTTCCCTCCCTCCCTCCCTCCCTCCCTTCCTTCCTTCCTTCCTTCCTTCCTTCCTTCCTTCCTTCCTTCTTTCCTTCCTTCCTTCCCTCCATCTTTCCATTCTTCCTTCTCTCTGTATAAATATCTATCTATCTATCTATCTATCTATCTATCTATCTATCTATGTATCCATCTTACTGGTTCTGCTTCTCTGGAGAACTCTGACTCAAACAGCTTGTCAACCCCCAAAGTTTTAGAACACCATCACTACCACCACTTCCTTGCCTCTGCCTGGACACTCATTACTGTCCCCTAATACGGCAGAAAACCATCTTGCAGTCCTTACCTTAACCTATTGAAAGTCTATTTTTTCGTGTGATTTATTATTTCTACTTATGTTTTCTTTTTACCCAAATAGTAGGTGTGTTTTACTCAAATAGTAGGTGTTCATCATGACATGAAAGTCCTGCGGCATCATGTGAGTGGGGGCTGAGAAGGGTCAAAATCTGGGATGTCATCAAAATGAGTGAACATTTGTTAAGAAATTAATATATTTATAGTCCCTTTAAATCAGTCTGCTTCTTACCATTCCCCTCTTCCTTCTGTATTGTGTTGAATTCTTTGTGTTTTTCCCCCCTTACTAAATATGCTACCTCCACTGACCATATGACAAGATACAGAATAATTCAGCAGTGGCTATTGACTGGATCATATAATTCTGGCTTTTTGCCTATCATGACCCTTTTATAAGCCTAATGTCTTTAGAAGGTATGAAGTACAGAATACATTTATTTTAAATTATCATATTTAGCAACACCTATTAAAGTTTACATTTAATCCTACTTGGTCTGTTTCAAAATCCATAAGACTAAACATATTTCTCAGTGTTTACTTTTTTCCTTTAGGAGATTTTATATAGCTTTACAACAACCACCATTCACATAAAAGACCACTTTTACCAACTGTTGTGTTTTCTGGCTCCTATGGTGATTGTGCTAATACCCATTTTAAAAGAAATTTAACAATAGAGAAATGTATCTTTCGATGAAGATGTAAGAGTAACCATGATGGCTGCTGACATTTATTGGAAAACGCACACAACTCCCTACCAATGGCTTGTTGAGTGGTCTATTTTCCTGCTGAAAAAAATAGATTTCATTTTCACCAGCTCAGCAAATGTGAATCAAAGGTAGTTTCTTGAAGCAGGTTTCTAATTTGTCAAATAACCCACAGGGTTATTTTACTTACATATTCCAAATCCTTTTGTGAAAGGGTAAGGTCTACATTAACACACACACACACACACACACACACACACACACACACACACACACAGAGGCCATAGCTCTAAGAATAGTTTGGTGGCTATGAGAATGCGCCTCGCAGATCTCCAAATGTAGAGAATAATTTACTGATGGCCTCAAGCTTCTGGAGTCTGAAATCCATCTCCACATTCTGACTGAGGCCCTGCTTCTCGCCGGCTGCTCCCAGCCGCTGACGGGGCACAGCCTGGATACTAAAGCAGGACCATTCCTGATAAAAGGAGGGCTCCTTTGATGAACGACCTTGGCTCGGGAGCTCCCCCTGCTGAACGTTCCTCAGAACTGCACCACAGGCTCGATGCTTCTACCCAACCGTCTGACCTTCCTAGCTTTCTCTCTCTCTTCTCAGGATCCAGCGTCCAGCGTGGTGTGACGGCTTTACTAGTCTACCCAAACATCCTCTCCATTTCCTTTCACCGGCATTTCTCTTAATAAGTCATTTGCATGTTTAATTCTTGATATCTTGTTTTTGATACCTGATTCTCAAAAGACCAAAACTTATAATTAAGTGTAGAGTTTCAGGTTGAAAAAGTTTATTGCAATGCAGATTTTTAAAAAATTATGCTTATAAGGAAAGAACTAAGAGATGGCTGATAAAGGGAAATACACAAAAGAAGATAATATGAAAAGGGCTGATTGAGAAACAGAGTATCAAAGAGAGGACAAAGATAGAAAGAAGGAAAGCCAGAGGCTCCCAAAAAGGAGGTAGAGTCGGATACTAGAAAAGAGGATTGGATGGTAAACATGATGGAAAGAAAATCGGACTCTTACTATGTTCCCAAACTTGGTGATGCTTCCAGCTTCCCGCTCACCCTTCACCCCCGAGTGCTGTGAATCAGGAGGTGGAGGAAGGGTAAGAGCTGCTGAAGAGAACAGATCCCCACGGAGCACCAGGTCTGTCATCTCTGGTTACTCCTCATGGGTGGATCCTTCTCAGCCCGAATCCAACAGTTGCTCTAGAGAAATGGGTGTCTGCAATTTCAGATTTCAAAAGGGCAAAAATTAGAGCCTTTTGGGGGGAGCTTCTTAGAAACATCCGACAGTCTTCACGATTGAGAGACACACCTCTCTGAAGGCTGATTCTGTTAAAAACGCAGGATTGACAAACGAAGGGACATGAGAATTATTAAAGACGGAACTCTAGCCGCGGTTTATTTTTACATCCAGAGGAAATGTAGTAGACCCACGAGGAACATTTTGCTCTCATAATTCTCCATGTTCTTTACTCTGTTTTTGGAAAGGTTTCCTGTTTCTGATGTGACAAGCCATCTGCCTTGTTAGTTTTGCTTCCTTTCTCAATTTTGTTTTAACCTTTTAAAATAAGCTCTAGAAGCAGCCCAAGGTAAGGCAAAGAGAAATAATGAAGAAAAACACGTGCTAAGGGCTTTGCCACCACGAATGTCCATCCCCAGTGTTTTTAATTCATCACTTTGTTTTGCCTGATTGAAAGTCCACCAAATAGGAACATAATTTCTATGCTACTGCCCATATGCAAATACAATTATTCACTCCTTCTTCATACTAACGTGCAAGATCACGCGCTTCTAGAAATCCTGAGGGAAATGTAATTAGGTATTGAAAACAGTTGGTCTTTTCCAGTCAAGTATGTCTTAATAACTTTTATTTATATTCCGTTTTGTGATAGTCAAAGCACTTTCACACGCGTCATTTGATTCGACTTTCTTATTTACCTACCCAGGGATTAAATTAGGTTGCAGTTGAAGATGCGGTTGGTGGATTGCATTTGGTGAAATCTCTACAGATTCTGCCAACTGATTCCTTCCTCTTTGGTTAAACGTCGCAATTATAAGAATCTACCAAAACCTCTAAATCTGTCACATAGACAGGTGGAAAACTGACTTAGCCACAGGGGAAAAACAAACTTAACCTGCTCTTTCTTGGTAAACATTTGCATTTTAAGTGCAGTCGGTTATCTCTGAAGTTCTGCCTTTGACCTATCAGGCTCCCCAAGAAACTTGGTGGGACAGGGAAACATTATTTAGCATGCCGTGAGAAGCCTTCGGCAAGTTGCTTAATATTTAAAGGCTGAAAAATAATTACTCTGGCCTCAGTATTAGCAGGTTTTTGCTGTATCCCCTGTGATCTATGAGCAAATTACTTTATTAGAAAATCATTAGAGCATAATTTGCTTCTATGTGCTACTGACATCAATTTTCATTTCTTATAATGAAACTACAAGTTCTCATGATATATTGTTATTGTAAATAGCATGCTGCCAGATATTGATTCGAAATTGTCATTAACCCTAACACCTATGCCTTTCTTAAAGTGTGGGGGAGTTTACCGAGGTCATGTCACATTCAGGACCCCGTCACCCTGCTTCTACACAAAGTGATCTTTCTAAAGACAGACGGAGATGAGTCTCAAAAAGAGTTTCCATAAATATTTCTTTTTGTGCTGTCTTGTTCTTATTCTTCAAAAACATGAAAATGTTCCAAACATTTTGAAAGTGTTTCTTACTGAGGGCAGAAGTACGATCTGAAAAAGGCAGCTCACGAAGGAAGCCTTGGAATCAGGACTTTTAAGAGACAAAGATGCACAGAACCCCAAACTTCAACTTTCTGTTAGAATCTTCGTCTTGTCATCAAGAGGTGCCTTAAAAGACAAATGTGTCTTGTGTTTTCAACTCAACAGACGCGCAAACTTTTACCTACCTGGAGTTTTCCAGGTTATTTTATCCTTGGTAACAGATTATAGCTCTCAGAAAGCTGAGCCGGAGAACCAGCTCTAATGCTTAACAGAAGGGATTCAATGATCAGCTTTTAAGTAACTTGAGAAACAGGAATGCGAACGGGGAGGGGGAGTTTATTATTTCCACAGATACACTGGGTGAAAGGATGTCTATGTGATAAGTTCAAGCTAAGTGATGTCTTCTCTTGTACTGCGCTTTCAAAATAATTTATTTACTTAAGGTTTCAAAATCATTTTGCACATGCCCCTTTTATGGTTTCATTTGGCCATCAGCAGGTAAGAATTGATGCTCTTGCCCTCTTAACAATAGGGCACATTCGAGAGTAGAAAATAAAACTTAAAATATCTGATCATCTCAATTACTTGGGATTCAGTTAGTGTTCTGCTTTGGAAAATCTTGAAATTCAGCGAAGAGTTCTTGACAATATATTAAAATCCCTGGAGCCTCTTATAAGCAATTTTAACTTATATCTTATCATTTTCTTAGAAGCACAGGAGTTTACTTCATGAAGTTTTTGCTTTTGCTTTTCATAATAGGAACCTGATTTTTTACACCTTCTTGTGGATCACTTGGTTATGGAAATCATTAGGTAGCTTAATATTTTGTGGTCCTCGGACTCTAGATGATAGAAAAAACTGTACGTATTTTGTGTCCAATTCTATCTTTCTGTGGACGAGGAAAAGCAAACTAAATGATGGGCCTCCCGTAGCTATTGGCTGAGCTGTAACTAAAATTTCAGGGTTTCTTACTCTGAGAATACTATCCACTATACCATGCTGTCTCAGAAGTTTATCCCCTGGAAAAGGACTTGCAGGACAAACCAAACCAAACCAAACCAAAAACTGGATACCCTTCCCTTGGAATCTCCTCTTTGGTCACCTTTCCTCCTGCCCCAGTTCTTACCACCAAGGAGTGCCCACCTGACATGACCCAGGAGCTCTAAGACAGTAGTTCTCTCTCTAGGCTACCCATTAAAAATCACCTGAGGAGTTTTCAAAACAAGCAAAATTGGAGCTTCCATTTCTGGCCATAATGGAATAACTGGCTTGACCTTACTCTGTTGTTGTAAATAAGTAGGAAACCAGAAAGAATACATGAGATGACTGTTTTTACGCACTGGACAGTCAGAGTCAGAGGACGGTGATATTTGACAGAGTGAAAAGACAAGAGACGTGACCCATTTTGCCCCAGATGTTGCTGTGGTGCTACTTTCCCAGGCTGCGAACAGACAGGTGGAGGCCGACCAGAGAGCGCTGTCTCACTGAGTCAAGGGGAGGAGATGGGGAGTGTAGGTCGCATCCGGTAAAGCCACTGGCATTTGTGCAGCAGGACACGAGAGGAAGTGATCCTGCAGATGGCGGTCCCAAAGGCCGCGTGCGGTTTCCCTGTCAGGGCCTAGTAGAGAGCTGCCCTGTGTGTGCAGTCGGGAGGTGGGGTGCTCTCAGGCCTGGCAGAGCCGCTGTAGAGAGTCAGAGCTGCTTGGAACCCCAGAGACCATGCACCGTTGGGAGAAGTTACTAGTTTGGCCTGGTTCCACGAGGGCTGCCTTGTGTCCTGGCAGGCGGGGAGATCGCCACTGTATCCTATCAGGCCTACCAAGCTTGGTTTTATATTTGGCTAACCTAGGTCTATAGTGTTTTATTTTCTCTGTCCTAAATTATGGTTCTCACTCGAAGACACAGTCTTCACTCTCATTACATGGCCTCTCTGGGGCTCAACCGAATGCCCCCCATACAAAGAAAACCACATCTATGCACATCACAGTCAAACTGCTGAAAAACAAAAGATGAACAAAAGAATCTTAATAGTAGCCACAAAACACATACATACACACACACATGCACACACACATATCATATTCAGGTGAATAATGACACAAATGATGGCTAATAGACATAATGGCAGCCAGAAGCCTGTGTAGCAGCATATGTGAAGTGCTGGGGGAAAAATTGAAATTTCTCCTTCAATAATGAAGGTAGAGTAAAAAGATATTCAATTAAATAACAACTTACAACTATATGGTCAACTAATCTTTGACAAAGCAGGAAAGAATATCCAATGGAAAAAAAGTCTCTTCAACAAATGGTGTTGGGAAAACTGGACAGCAACATGCAGAAGAATGAAACCGGACCCCTTTCTTACACCACCCACAAAAATCAATTCAAAATGGATGAAAGACTTAAATGTGAAACAGGAAACCAACAAAATCCTAGAGGAGAACACAGGCAGTAACCTCTTTGACCTTGGCTGGAATAACTTCTTACTAGACATGTTGCCAGAGGCATGGGAAACAAAAGCAAAATGAACTATTGGGACTTCATCAAGATAAAAAGCTTCTGCACAGTGAAGGAAACAATCCACAAAACGAAAAGGCAGCCTACAGAATGGGAGAAGATATTTGCAAATGACATATTGGATAAAGGGTTAGTACCAAAATCTATTAAACACTTACCAAACTCAGCACCCAAAAACAAATAATCCAGTTAAGAAATGGGCAGATGCTATGAATAAAAAATTTTTCCAAAGAAGACATCCAGATGGCCACCAGACACATGAAAAGAGGCTCAACATCACTCATCATCAGGGAAATGTAAATGAAAGCCACGATGAGATACCACATCACACCTGTCAGGATGGCTACAATGAACAATACAGGATACAACAGATGTTGGTGAGGATCCAGAGAAATGGGAGGCCTCTTTTTACACTGCTGGTAGAAATGCAAACTGGTGCAGCCACTCTGAAAAACAGTATGAGGTTCCTTAAAAAGTTACTACCCTATGACCCAGCAATTGCACTATTAGGTATTACACAATACAAAAATGAAGACTTGAAGGGGTACATGCACCCCAATGTTTACAGTAGCATTATCAACAATAGTGATACTATGGAGAGAGTCCTAAGGTCTACTAACTGATGAAAGGATAAAGAAGCTGTGATATATATATATATACATATACATATATACATATACACATATATGTATATACACACACACACACACATATATATAATGGAATGTTACTCAACCATCAAAAAGAATGAAATCTTGCCATTTGCAATGATGTGAACGGAGCTAGAGTGTATTGTGTTAAGCAAAATCAGTCAGTTAGAGAAAGACAAATACCATATGATTTCACCCATAAATGGAATTTAAGAAACAAAACAGATGAACATATGGGAAGAAAAAAGGGAGGGTGAGAAGGAAGAAAGCCATGAGACTTTTTTTTTTTTTTTTTTTTTTTAAGTAGGGTTCACACCCAGTGCAGAGCCCAGCACAGGGCTTGAACTCATGACCTTGAGATCCAGCCCTGAGCTGAGATCAAAAGTTGGATGCTTAACCAACTGAGCTACCCAGGTGCCCCCAAACAATGAGACTCCTGATGATAGAGAACAAACTGAAGGTTTGATAGAGGGAGGTGAGTAGGGGGTGGGCTAAATGGGTGATGGGTATTAAGGAAGGCACTTGGTATGATGGGCACTAAGTGTTGTATGTAGGTGATGAATCACTAAATTCTACTCCTGAAACCAACATTACCCTCTATGTTCATTAACTAGAATTTAAATAAAAATTTTAAAAAAAGAAAAAGAAAAAGTCGCCCACATACCTATGAAATAGGAAATGCTAAGAAAAATTCTTCAGGCTGAAGGCAAATGTTATCAGATAGAAACTTATAACTACGTTAGGAATTAAATTATAACTAAGTGAGGAACTAAGAGAAGTAATCCAATGTGGGCAAATAAAAAGATACTATATGTCTTTAAAAGTAAAAAGATTATTTCAAGTAAAAATACTATTTATTGTGTGCATATAGAAATAAAGTATACGACAATTAAAGCACAAAAGACAGGGCATAGGTGAAATTTTATTGTTATGGAGTTCTCACATTTTACATAAACTAGTGCAATGTTAATTTTAAGTAGACAATGAGAAGTTCAAGAGGCATATTATAATTCCTAAATAGCAGTAAAAAGTATATAAAGGAAAATATCTAAGAACGTAATAGAGGAAATGGGGTAAAAAACTTAAAAGTTGGGGTGCTTGGCTGACTCAGTTGGTTAAGCAACTGACTCTTGACTGTGGCTCAGGTCATGCATGGTCTCAAGGTTGGTGAGTTCGAGCCCTGCCTCAGGCTCCATGCTGACAATGCAAAGCCTGCTCGAGATTTTCTCTCCCTTCCCCTCTCTGCCCCTCCCCCACTTCTCTCAAGGTAAATAAATTAAAAAAAGAGAAAAGTTTTTAAAAAATACGGTACATTTATATATAAAAATGGAAAAAATATATTTATACATTATTACTTATATCCATATTATAGGTACATATACATATAAACATATATATACACATATATACACATATTAATATATATATATACATAGTGAGACAAAAGAAAGGAGGGATAGAAAACAAAAGAACTAAAAAGAGGTAAGACAAGTGGAAAACAAATAAAAGTTGGTAAAATTAGTGCAATCATATCACAATTACATATAATGTAAGTGGACTAAGTACTCCAAATTGAAAAGCAGTACCTAACTTCATTTTCTTTGCAAAAGAGTATTTAATAACACTGATAGTTTGAAAATATAAGGATAGAAAAAGATACAGAGTGTGAACAGTAAGTATAAACAGCAAGCATAAGAAATTTGGCATGTTTCGTTGAACATCGGATAAATTAGATTTCAAGAAAAAAGAGTATTACGAGTCCTAAAGAGAGTAATTTTATATTGATAAAAGTCAGCTCATTAGAAAGACATTGCGGGGGTGCTTGGGTGGCTCAGTCCGTCAAGAGTCCGACGTTGACTCAGGTCATGATCTCGTGACTTGTGGGTTCCAGTCCCGCTTAGTGTCTGTGCTGACAGCTCGGAGCCTGGACCCTGCTTTGGATTCTGTGTCTCCCTCTCTCTCTACCCCTCCCCTGTTCATGCTCTCTCTCAAAAAAAAAAAATTAAAAAATATTTTAAAATTTAAAAAAAATTAGGAGCATACACATTTGCAATTCAAATGTGTATGTGCCCGATAACATACAGAGCTAAAGTGAAGTTCTGAAAGGAAGCCAAAACAGAACAAAACAAAACAAAACAAATCCTGATAGAAGTAAAAGGAGAAATAGACAAATCCATAATCATATTTGGAAATTTTATAACCTTTTTTATAGTAATAGAAAAATGAGACCCTCCCTTCAAAACGTAAGAACATAGAACATTTGAACACCACTATACCAACTGGACCTAATGGCTGTGTATAGAGTTACACCCAACAACCACAGACTACATAGTCTTTTGAAGTTTCCAAAATAGAACCTTGATGAGCCATAAATAAGTCTCGATAAGTTCAAGTGATTGAAACACCACCGAGTATTTTCTCTGGCAAAAGCAAAATAATCTTAGAAATCAATGATAATAAATTATTTTAAAAATCCCTACACTTATGAAAATGAAACAAGTTAACTTTTACATAACTCATGAACAAAAACAGAAATAAAAAGATAAATTAGAATATATTTGGACTGAGTGATAATGAAAATACAACATATCTAAATTTGGGGGGATCCAACTAAAAGACTGCTTAGAGGGAAATTTGCTTTATTTATTTTTTATTTATTGAGAAAGAGAGCGAGTACAAGCACATGTGAGTAGGGGAGGGGCAGAGGGAGAGTGTGAAAGAGATTATTAAGCAGGTTTCATGCCCAGCAGGGAGCCCAATGTGGGGCTTGATCTCTCGACCCTGGGATCATGACCTGAGCCCAAACTAAGAGTTGGATGCTTAACCAACTGAGCCACTCAGGTGCCCTGGGAAATTTGTTTTAAATGCATGTGTGATAAAAGAATTGTTTGAAGTAAGAAACTCTAAGTTTATACATGGTGAATCTATAAAAAAAAAAATAAAAAAGAATAAACTGAACCTAAGTAAGCCGATGGAAGTTAAAAATAATGAGAAGAGCAGAAATAAAAAAGAAAAAAATCAAACAATTTTATGAGTCAAAATTTTGTTCTCAGAACAGCTTAGTAAAATTGATAAACTATTTGCAAGATTGAGAAGAAAAAAGGGGAAAACACTAAGTAAAACTGTGACTGTCAATACAGATCATATAGATATTAAAAATAATAAGGGGGATATTATTTAAAACTTTAGGTCCACATATTCCAGAATCTAGATGAAATAGAAACATTCGCTCAAAAACACAACTTATCAAATCTGACACAGAAATGGAAAACAGAAAAGCTCTTTATGTATAAAAAAATTTACTTTATAATAATAAAGAAAAAAAACCATTGGAAAGAAAACTTCAGGCCTTGATGGATTCACTGGTGAGTTCTTTCAGGTACTTAAGGCAGAAATAACATTAATATTTTTCAGAAAACAGAGGTGAACGGAGTAATTCCTGACTCATTTTATAAGTCATCGTAATTACAGACCAATATTACCAGTAAGCATAGATGCAGCAACTATGAACAAAATGCTCTTAGGTTGAATCTTAAAATATCTAAAAATAGGATAATTCATTTTGCTTAATCGAGGCTGGTCATAAGAATGTAAAACTGGTTTGTTATTAAAAATTCTTTCACTATATTTCAATATGTAATCAAGAGAAGAAGAATGATCTTACAATTACTTTAATAGATACAGGGAAAGCATTTGCAAAATTCAAATTGTATTCCTAAAAGGACAGGAAGCTAGGACTGGAGGTGAATTTGTCAACCTGATAAAGACTATTTATGAAAAACGTACAGCCAACATCACATCAAGTTGTGAAATGTGTAATATTTCTTGTATAAAGTAAGAAACAGGATAAGTAAATTCATTCTTACCACTTTAATTCAATAAAACTTTATTAACATAAAATTATTACACTTTTATTCCAGCCAGTGAAAGAAGGTAAGAAAATGAAGTAAAAGGCATACATATTATGAGGAAAAAGTATATTCTGTTTTTTAAAGATTTGCAGGTGAGGCTGTTTACATTGGAAATCCTAAGGAATCTGAAAAATCTACTAGAATTAATAAGTAATCTGAGCAAAGGTGCAATACAAGAGTGGTGAAAAATCGGTGTATTTCTACATTCTAAGAAAATACCTATTGGAAAATACAGATAAGTAAAGATAAAAATATTTGCCATAGTTTCAAAAAATAACATAATTCAGAATACTTTAGCAAAAGAGGTGTAAGACTTCTGTAAGTGAAAAGTAAAAATATTGCTGAGGGTGGCTCAGTCAGTTGGGCGTCTCACTTCAGTTCAGGTCATGATCTTGGGGTTCCTGAGTTTGTGCCCATGTCGGGCTCTGTGCTGACAGAGCCTAGTGCCTGCTTCAGATTCTGTGTCCCCCTCCCTCTCTGTCCCTTCCCCACTCGTGAGCTCTCTCTATCTCAAAAATAAAATAAAACATTAAAAAAATATTGCTGAGAAATACAAAGCCTTAACTACATGATGAGAGACATCATATTCAGGAATGGAGAGACACTATATTGTTAAGATAAAAATTTCCTCCAAATCAATCTATAAATTCATGTAATTCCAATCATTCAAAGGAATTCTGAATCTGATTCTAAATTTTATAGGGAATAACAAAGACTCGGTCAGTACGATCCTGAAAAAGGAAAAGTATGTTTCAGTGCTTATTTCTTCCTGATATCAAGATTTGTGACGTATAAAAGTGAAACAGCCAGGACAGTGTGTTAGGAGCAGACAGAGAGATTAATAGAATAATAGAGAGAGTCCAGAAACAGGTCCAATTGACTTTCAGCAAAGGTTCTAAGGCAATTTAATGTAGGAAAGAAAATCTTTTCGGCAAATAGCGATAAAAAACTGGATAAGGGAACAGAAAAGTAAACTTGATCTCTTTCTCATAACACCAGAGTTTGGCAAACTTTTCTGTAAAAGGTATGATAGTAAAATCGGTATTTTTAACTTGTTGGGCCATACAATCTTTGTTACAACTACTGAACTCTGTCATTGTGGCACAAAAGTAGCCACAGATAGTATGCAATGGCACAAATGAAACACTATATTAGTAAACTTGTATTTAAAAGAGAGCTCATGGGGCAGTCTTGGTCTGCAATCTGCAGTTTGCCGAATCTTGCCATTAAAAAGAAATTAAGCAAATCATACATTTACACCAAAAAGCTAAAACTATAAATTTTCCAAAGGAAAATGTAGACTATCCTTGCAAACTTGAGGGAAGCAAAGCTTCTGAGATAGAACACAAAAACACCATGAAAGAAAAAAAATAAATAAATTGGCTTTATTCAAAATTAAAAAAAAAATCTGCTTATCAAAAGAAACCACAAACAAAAATATAAAAGACAATCCAAAGACTCGGATAAAAATTTAGCTAAAATTAAAAACACTGACTACATCACATCTAAAAAGCATTTGCAAACATTTGTCAGTACTCATTGTCATACACTTAAGATTCATACATTTCAGGGGCACCTGGGTGGCTCAGTCAGTTAAGCGACCAGCTCTTGGTTTGGCTCAGGTCATGATCTCACAGTTCATGAGATCAAGCCTTGCCTCGGGCTGTGTGCTGACAGTGCAGAGCCTGCTTGGGATTCTCTCTCTCTCCTTCTCTCTCTCTGCCCCTCCCTTGCTTGCACTGCCTCTTAGCTTTCTCTCAAAATAAATAAGTACACATAAAAAAAAAAAAAAAGATTAGTACATAACTATTTGTGAAAATTTTTAAGCACACCACATTTCTGCCTTTACATTTAAAAAAATTATAACCTTGAATTCACAGTTTCCTTCATCTGCTCCCCTCCTTTACATTATGATTCTTGATTCGATAGTTGTGGGGACAGCTAGAGAGAGGATTGATGACATAATTTGTGAGGACCAGTACAAAGTGGACATGCATGGCACCCTTGTTCAGAATTATTAAAAATGTCAACACAGCACCGTCAGAGCATTAAGTCAAGAGAGAAACTTTTGGGGCGCCTGGGTGGCTCAGTCGGTTAAGCGTCCGACTTCAGCTCAGGTCATGATCTCACAGTCTGTGAGTTCGAGCCCCACGTCGGGCTCTGTGCTGATGGCTCATCAGAGCCTGGAGCCTGCTTCAGTTTCTGTGTCTCCCTCTCTCTCTGCCCTTCCCCTGCTCACGCTCTGTCTCTATGTCTCTCAAAAATAAACGTTAAGAAAAAAAAGAAAAAAAGAGAGACAAACTTTTCCAAAACTGGTCCTTTGCGACAGCACAGGAGGCATGCGCATGAAGCCAGCCCTGGCTACAGAAATCACACTTTTTAAAAAGCTCTCTAACAATTCTCATGAGCAAACTCAGTAGAGACCCATCTGTAGCACACTGACCCGCAGATTCACTTGGGATGACCTGCAAATTAGCACGAATTCCAACAATTATGTGCTTGCCTGGTATACAGATTGACTACTATTTCAAAAAAATTAAGATACTATTGTAATCAATAAAATACATTTTTAACATTACTAAATAGTTTTAAATGCCATTATACATTTTGCCACTATGTGTGGGTGAATTCTAAATGCACACTGCCTTAGGATCAAAGAGAAAGCTTGCACTTTAAAAAGTTGGGATTCATGGGGTGCCTGGGTGGCTCAGTTGGTTACACGTCCAACTTCGGCTCAGGTCATGATCTCATGGTCCGTGGGTTCCAGCCCCACATCAGGCTCTGTGCTGACAGCTCAGAGCCTGGAGCCTGCTACAGATTCTACATCTCCTTCTCTCTCTGCCCCTCTGCCACTCACAATCTGTCTCTCTCTGTCTCAAAAGTAAATAAACATTAAAAAAAAAAAAAAAAAAAAAAGTTGGGATTCACTGCTTTGCTTACTACCAAGGACCACACCTAGGGATTTTCTCATAACATTGATGTCTTCTGACTGCAGGCACCTTAATAGAAATGGAGTTCCTTTTCTACTAAAACACCCCTTAACTATATTTCATCCCTAGTAATACAATTCAAAAGACAACTAAAAAACCTGGGTCATATCCTAATTATTTTCTAATGAACGTCCTTATAGTTTATATTCTAGCCAAAAGGCTATTGTAAAACCCTGAATATTCTAGACCAGGAGATAACGGGAAACAGGAAAACGTGTACTGGGAAGTGGTATAATTGTAGGAAGGGGTAGCTCCACCATCGTGGTGCTCTAGGTTACCATTATTTAAATAATTTAACTAGATGCAAGTGATTTATTTAGTAAAGAACATATTAGAAATGCTTCATAAAAGTATAGTAAAACTTCTATAGTTCACAAATATGTATTAAGTAACTTTGGCTAACAACGAAAACCAAGAGATTATGCATTGCGTGTTGTTTTTCTCTAAACACATTTATTTTTTTATTCAACTATGTGTTTTTAGCCATCTATGATATGTCTGGTATTGTTCGGGGCTGTCAAGGGATTTTATCAGGAAACCACGGCACCCTCCCACCAAGGATCTCACATACTAGGCAGGGATTAGGGATGGCCGGTAAAGCATATAAGGAATTCACATTACTGAGTCCTGCTGCTCACGAAAATCACTTAGATGGAAAAGTCATACAAACACCAATCCAGGGAAACCAAAGTGAAGGGAAAATATGTAACACCCGGGAGAGGTTCATATTTAATTTTGGAACTTAGGTTTGAAAAAGTGAGACTAAACCCCCAAAAATTATTTTGAGTTTTGAATAATTCATCAAAACAATGCCAACATATTCCATGGGGCAAATGGAAATTAAGGCAGAACTGCGTCTACTAAATGTTGGGAGCGGTAGGAAAAGTGAATCCTAGGAGTAGTCTGTTTCCTTTGAAAAATATTAGAAATTCTCTTTGTGTGACTTACAGCCTGTATGTCGCGGATAACTGTTGCAAGGCAAAACAGATGATGAGTAAGTGGGTTATTATTTTTTCAGTTCGAAATGTTTTACTACTTTTAAAACGTTTTTTAAATCTTAGGAAAATGTGTATGGTATCAAAATTATTAATACTTGTTGAACTCTCACCGTCGTCTAGGCCCTATGATACCTAATTATTCACATAACCTCTTTTTGTCCTCCTGACTCCTCTGTGGAGTTTTATTGCCATCACTTTAGATACAGAGGAACTGAGAATTGGAGGAATGTTTACCCACCATCCTGAGGTTGGGAAATGGGACAGCCGTGACAAAACACGATGCCAGGGCGCCTGGGTGGCTCAGTCGGTTAAGGGCCTGACTCTTGATTTCAACTCAGGCCACGATCTCAAGGTTTGTGGGTTTGAGCCACGTGTTGGGCTCTGCGCTGACAGCATGGAGCCTGCTTGGGATTCTCTCTCCCTCTCTCTCTGCTCCCCCTCAAAATAAACAAATAAACATTTAGAAAACCCGACTATGCCATATGCCATATTTACATGCTCTCCAGAGACTGTTGCTGACGGCATACAGTCTGCTCAACAAATACTTAATTGAGTATCTCTTATATATGTTGAGTGGGTGCTTTGCATTCTCTCCTATAGCTCATTTAACCATCTGGACAACTAGAAGTACTTTTCTATATTTAGATTTTTTTAAATGTTTATTTATTATTGAGAGACAGAGAGAGACAGAGTGTGAGCATGGGAGGGGCAGAGAGAGGGGGAGACACAGAATCTGAGGCAGGCTCCAGGCTCTGAGCTGTGGGCACGGAGCCCAAAGCTTGGCTCAAACTCACAAACTGTGAGATCATGACCTGAGCCGAAGCTGGATGTTTAACCACCTGAGCCACTCAGGTGCCCCTAGAAGTACTTTTCTATCCCTACTGTCCAGATAAGAAATTGGCTAAGACAGGGTATGACTTACAGAGGTCTTATGACTAGTAAGCAGCATAGCCTGATTTCAACCCCGGATCTGTTTCACCTCACAGATTATCATTATATCAAAACTTTTCATTATATAGGTTTTTCCTATAACACAAAGTGAAGTGTTTTCCTATCCCAAAGTGAAGTGTTCCTTGAAACTCTTTGTAAGCCGAAATGGTACAAAATGAAGCAGCAATTACTATTAATCTACATGGAAAAACTTCTTGAGTGTTCCCAGACCCCAAAACTCACATCTCTTAGGCTTTTCTGATGCCTCAGGACTTCTTGCGAAGGGATGCACACAAAAAATGGAGTCAGAGCACAGGTGTTCACAGACACAGTTCAAAGCCATGGCGGCTCGATGCTGAGATGCTGAGTGCAGCGCCCGGGGAAGCAGCGTGGCGGGCAGCTCTCGCGGCTCTGGCTGCACACCGCCTGTCATGACTCACTGTAAAACAAATGCTGGCTGCTACTTCTGCTTTTCCCCTTTCTGGAAAAGTGGGAATCCTCTTCGGATTTCTTTCTGGTAGTAAAAAATAGGTAGGAGTGTAGGTCTTTCGTAAAAGCAAGGTGGCAGAAAGCACACTTCAGAAAATCCGGAGGGATTTTCTAAATCTGGGATACGTGAATCATGTTTCTTCCCATGGCGTTAAGGGAAGGTAACTTCTCTTGTTTTCCTATATACGTATGTTTTGGATGACATCTGACATTTTTACCATAACTTCCCCTGTGTACTTGTCTTCTCATTTTTCTTGTGTGTCTCTGGAAGGCAAAGGCCATGCCTTATCCATCCTGGCGTTCCAGTGTCTGATACATTACCAGCACATGGTGTTGAGTAATGCATTTTATGACGCAGTGCATTTGGTGACTTTTCCCAATTTAAAAATGATCAGAAAAGGTAGGTGAATAAGTGTTTCTGGAATATTTGAGTGAAGGGTTTTTGTCTATTTGGTATCTGGAAAAGACAGACACCTCGACTGCAAATTAGTAAATCGAGCTATCTTCTGAAGAGAGTAATAGAGTCGCGATGAAAAGAAACAGAGACTAGCATCCAGGCTGATTTGGAGACAGTGGTCCCAGGAGCCCAGAGATAAACAGGTATCACCGAAAGGCAGTTTGCTTTAGGCATTTATAGGAAAAATTTCTGAGGGAGTTACAAAGAATGGTGGCTCTCCTTTCTTCCCAGGAGATGTGAGCCCAAGGGAACAGAACGATGGAAGAAACGTGCGGTCTGAGTTTTATGTTTCCCTTTCTCTTTGAGGCACTCATCAATTTTACGTGCTATAAATGCAAGCTGGTGTCTCTGACTGAAGAGAAGGTGAAAAGGTGAAAAAGATCGAGGAATGCCTTTCAGTACACTCATAAAATAAGAAAGCTCGGAAGGAGAAGGTTCTGGGGAAAAAGCACGAATAGAAATGGGTGTCAAAGGTTGTAGCTATAAAAATGTAACCTAGAAGAAAAAAGAAAGTTCTTCTATAGCATGTATAATATTCTTCTTATGGAGGGTAATTCTTGGCATATTAAAGTGTCAGAAACTCTCAGGAAAAAAAAGCAAAAATAAGGTGATTCAGGAGTACAGGAAGATGCAAATGTAATCTAAGCACAATGAACAGTAGACACTAAAGCTAAGATTATTCTCATGTTAGATTGTAAGCCTTTTGGGGGCAGAGACCATACCACATACCTCTGTCTATCTCCAGGAGCTTACACAATGCTTAACACATTAGCGTCTGCTGAATAAAAGAGTAAACATATACAAAAACACCTACAAACAGGAACCAGGGAGATAGTAGATATCTCTGATATGATAGCTTTTTTGCTTTCAAAGTACTTAAAGGAAGCAGAAAATGGGCAGACTTTTTTTCCCCATGTGAGGATATTAGTCTTGACGACAATGATAAAAAATTAGACTACTCCTCTCAGAGAGAACGAATCAAGAGTTAAAAATAGAAAATAGTGAACTCAAGGGAACATCACCTAGTGTGAATAATGGTAGCCTTAAGAGTATGAAGTTAGCGAGCTGATGAAAGGTACACAGACAGAGAGAACCAGCATCGGAGGATCCCTCCAAAGACTTGCAGACCAGAAGCAGAGTGCAAATACTATAGGAAACAATGGTTGGAGTGCGGAGGGTGCAAGAAACAGAAAGCTTATAAAATACAAAAGACAGACTGTACAAGAGAAACAGAATTCACAGAGGATTACCTGAGTGAACTGCCAAGAGAGTTTGCAAATCTACTGGAACGAATAAAAGTAACAAAAGAAAGCAATGAATCCAAATGTAGAAAATCAATATTGAGACACTGAACTAGTCAACCCTGTCTAATAAGCAGACTACCTGCGAGGAACCCAAATTTAACCGATTTCCAAACTGTAGCTGACAGAGAGCATAGGTGCAGTCTGTTTTTGGAAAATAAGTAAAACTATAATTAGAAATAATGAGTTTAACTATATAAATGTTTATGTTAATCCACAGTGTGAGTTAGACTCAGCTAACCTCACTTTGCCTATATGTGTAATATTGGAATTCTAATCGGGTGAACTGAATGAGTGGACCCAGTGACCATGTTGTTACCCAGAAGAGATGAACTAGGGTCATGCTTCCCTGGGTTTACTTGACTCTCTAGTTATCTGACAGAGAGGAACAGGAGTTATATCCCTGACAATTTGAAATGAGGTAGCTCCTCAATGAATCATATTAATTAGGAACTAGCGGTTTGGGGAGTAGAAATGGGCAGATCTCTGCTATGGACGTAGAGGTAGTTGATCAGGAAGCAAAAGCATGAGGTAGGATGGTGAGAAGTTTTACAGACTCATCAGACTCCTTAGGTGTTACCCACCTTTCAGGAGAATCAGAATTCAGACTATCCCATAAGAAGCTTAGAGTGCATTTCTAATAGGATGGTTAATATTTTTTGAAAATAATAAATCCTTTGTAAGATTTGAACCTTCTCCCTAGAAAAATGCACATAAAGAAAAATTAACGATTTAGTGGGACTCTAAAAATCCTTTAAAGTGCATCCATGAACACATGTGGATTCCATAGAATTTGGGCTAAGAAGCCTTGTTCTAGTGACTTTTATGTCTTGAGAAAAATCTAAGGGACTTGAGAAAGAAGAGAACTTGTATTTTTGGCTATGTTTTAAATTTAAAGTTGTGACTTCCTAAGATATGAGAATTTAATGTTGTCAAAATTACAGTTAAACTTATGAGTCCAGGAAAAAAAATTGAGTTTTTTATAACATTGAGATTAACTTTTTCTGAACATTTAATGGATAGTTTTGAGTCTTATGCAGATTAAATAATTAAAATATATGGCCTCCCTCAAGTACTGGAGTCAAGAATTCTGTGTTATATTAAAAGACAGAATTGAGTCATTTCAAAATAAATTAAAAAAGAATAAAATGAAGATCAGAGAGATATTTCCTCCAGGAGTAGGAGTCTGGAATGAGTAACAGAGCTAGGAAATGGTGACCTAAAGGGAGAAGGAAATAAGAAGGACATTATCTCAAGTAAAAATGCAATGATCTGACAGAGAAAGAGAGAGACACAGAGAGAAACTCCAGTTGGCCTCGTGCTCTTCAAAGAGCTAATTTTCTGTAAACATATTAACAAGTGGAAAGAAAAGAAATCCTATCAGAGTTATCAAAATCACCACAGGAAGCTGACATCCAAGCATGAGAAACTAAAATGTCCTCTTACTGTTGGCAAGTTCTAGATCTTCTTGAAATGCGAGGTTCAACCCCACTGACACTAATGGGAATTCTATGTGCCCCTCGAGAAGGGACTCACCTAGTGGGGAGCTGCACAACTGAAACACCATGAATGGCATTAGAAATATGCCCAGGAGCTGGAACCATGGCCAACAGCCATGCTAACACCCACGGAGTGAGTAAATCTTGACTTTGCAAAAGGCCGATCGTCAGGAAAAATGAGAGGCCCATTATAAATGTTCCGTATGGATCTACAGAGCTACCTGGGCATGATCTGCACATAACAGGCTCATTTAGATGCTTTCATTTCAGATCTAGACCTCTAACACACAAGGAGAACCCACACTGTTTGTTCCTCTACTCTGAATGTAATTTTGAGCAATGTCAGAGAATGAAATCTTTCTTCAAACCATGGAGAGAGGACGTAGCCTGAGGAGTAGAAACAGAAGCCATTTTCTTAAGCCTTGTATTTGGGGATATCCCAACAAAATGGATGAAACTGAACTATCCTCATCATAAACACTTTTAAAACATTGCAGCAACGATAACAAGTCTGTTTGGTTAACTAAAATTCTCACTATGACTCTTCACTTTTGTGGTGGATTAAATTTCATCTAGTTTGGTGTTTGATGGATCCTAGGTGCAAAACTCAACAGAACCTACCCAAAGTGGGGATGAGTTACCGCTGACCTTGTGTGAGGGAAGCCATACACATAATTTCAAACCACTGGTCCCCTTGCAGAAACAGTGACCTGCTTATTCTGCTCTCAGGTGTTTAAAGTGTCAAAATAACATCCTAATTTCTTTGGTTTATATCAAATAGACACTTTGCTCTTTAAAAGGTAAACATCTCTTAAAGTGAGAGTACTTTATATTTGATCAATCATTTGCAATTTACTGTGGTTAACATGTAATATCCTTTCCTGAAAGTCTCTTTTTGTGGCAGAGTTACTACATTGGACATTTTCATGTATTACGTGCAAGAGACCTAGCAAAGCACATATTTATTTCATGGTCTAGAAGAGCATTAAAAAATTTTTTTTTGAGATTTATGTTGACACTAATTTATGTCAGAAAAAGTTGCTATTTTTAATGGATCAAGTGCAGTCAACATTTGATTACTAAACCAGCTGAAGTTGGATTATTCATGATGCAGCCGAGAACAAACTTGTAACATATTAATTGAAAAATATGATTTATGCCAGTAATTGAGGCTGAGTATAAAATACTCTCCAAATTCATTTTAAACATCTTTGGAAACACACATATTACACCAGCCAGAGCAATTGTCCGCATTTTCATGCTGAATCTGCTACAGTTTTACCTAGGCTCCCCTCAATTGAAGGAAAATAGCTTCTTATGAAGACAAGTGAAAATCGCAGCTAGGATATCCTCCGTTACTTATTTTCCAGTCTACTATATTCTACCCTCTAGAGGTTCTTAACAGATTAAAGTTACATAAAAAGATTTCTGAGGCATCTGGGGTTTTCAAAATATGAAGGCTCTGAAGGCCACCTCTGCCTACTGATATGGATACTTCAGAACTCCAGCAGCCAAGCTCGGCAGTGGACTACAAAAGCAGGGAAAAAACAGGTGTAAGTGTTCTTCTTTAAACCCAGGGGCTCCTGGACCAAGGGCATCCTGAACAGGAAATCTTGGATCCTGTATTAGATCCAGAGGTAAGAAGGCCTCTGCAGAGAAAGTAAATAGTATCAGTAATGAAGTATGCAAGCCATGATTACTGTGGAAATGATCATTGATTTCTTACAAAACACAAAAAACAAAACCTGAAATCAATACCATAAATGGTCCTACAACCATTAAAGAAATTAAACTTTAAATTAAAATGCTCCTACAGAAAAATTTTTGCAGGCCCAGATGGCATCACTTGATAATTCTACCAAACATTTAAAGAATTAACACCAATTTCACACTATCTTTTCCAGTAGTAGAAGAGGAACACTTCCTAACTTATTTTAGTATTATGCTGACACTAAAACCAGGCAAAGATAGTTTTTTTAAAAAAGGAAAGAAAAGAAAGAAAGCTCCAGATAAGTATCCTTCATGAATTTAGAGGCAAAAGTTCTCAATTAAATACTAGCAAATCAAATCTAACAATATATAAAAGGAATTATCCTCAAAAAATCAAATGGAATTCATTCCAGGTATACAAGGATAATCCAACATTCAACAATCTATTCAATAATCCATCATATCAACAGGATAAAAAATTATATAATCATATCAATTGATGCAGAAAATGCAGTTGACAAAAATCCAATAATCATTCATGATAAAAACTTTCAAAAAACTAGGAACAGAGTGGAATGTCCTGAAATGGAAAAAAAGCATACAAAACAAAAACAAAAACAAAAACATCTACAGTTAACATCACACTTAATAGTGAAAAACTGAGTGGTTTCCACCTAAGGCTGGGAAAAAAGCTAGAATGTCCAGTCTCACTACTCTTATTCAAAATAGTGTTGGAAGTTCTGGCCAGCAACTAAAGAAAATAAAATTATTTAGTTGAAAAAGAAGATACAAAACCATTGCTCTTCACAGACTACATGATTGTCTACACAGAAAATCCCAAAGACTCCACAGAACACCTTTTAGAACTAAGTGAGCTCAGTAAGAGTGAAGGTATTAGATCAACATACAAAAATATCAATAGCATTTCTATAAAGTAACTATGAACATTTGGAAACTGAAGTTAAAAATACCATTTGATTTATAATTTCTCCAAAAAATAAAATATTTTAGCATAAATCCAAAGGCACACTTACAAAATCTGACTTCCAATAATTATAAAATACTGATGAAAGGAATCAAAGAAGACCTAAATAAATGAAGACAAATACAATGTTCATGGATTGAAAGAATGCAACATAGGTATGATGTTGATTTCTTCCAAATTGATCCATAGGTTGAATAAAATTCCTATCAAAATCCCAACAAGTTTTGTTTTCTTAAACATTAACCCATCCTCTCTAAAATTTATTTGTAAAGATGCCAGAGGTTAAAAATAGCTAAAACAATTTTGAAAAAAAAATAAAGTGGTAAATGTTATTTACCTGATGAAAAGTCTTATTGCATAGCTATAGTAAAAATATTAACCATAGACACATGAATCGGTGGATTAGTATATAGAACTCAGAAATAAACCCTAACAAATATGCCCAATTGGCTTTTGACACAGATGCAAAAACAATTCAGAGAAAAAGAAAGAACAGCGTTTTCAACCAATGGTGCTAGAGCAGTCAGACATGCATAGGCAGAAGAAATAAACTTGGGTGAGAGCCTCACACCTTATACAAAAATTAACTCAAACTGGATCACATACTTAAGTGTAGAACATAAGACCATACAACTTTTAGGAGCAATTCTTCAGGAATTAGGGCTAGCCAAAGAGTTCTTAGGGCTCCACACCAAAAGAATGATTCACAAAAGGACAAGTTGATAAAGTGATTCTCATTAAAATTAAAAGCTTTTGCTCTACAAAAGTCCCTGCAAAGCAGATAGAAAGACACACTACAGACTGGCTAACAAGTATTGCAGATAGCATATCTGACCAAAGAATTGTATCTAGAATATGCAAAGAACTGTTGAAGCTCAACAGTTTAAAAATATAGTTAGAAACTGGGCAAAAGACATATATAGACATTTCACTAAAGAGGATACATAAGTGACAACTAAGTACATGAAAATATGTTCCACCTCATTAGCCATCAGAGAAATAAAAATTAAGACCAGATGAGACATAATGACCCACTTATCAGGGCTAAAGTTAAAAAAGGAAATAGTAATAACACCAAATACTGGTGAGGATGCAGAGAACTTGGATCTCTCAAACATTGCTCGTGGGAATGTAAAATGGCATAGCCACTCTGGGGGAATAAAATTGGCAGTTTTTTACAAAGCTATACATATGCTCAAAATGTTTACCACAGTCTAGCAATTACATTCTTGGGCATTAATTCCAGAAAACTTGAAACTTATGTTCGCACAAAAACATATTCTTGAATATTCATGGCGGTTTTATGTGTACTAGCCCCAAACTGGAAACCACCCAGATGTCCTTCAAGGGTGAATGTTAAACAAAGTGTGGTGCGTCCGTACCATGTAGCAATACTCAGCAATAGAAAGGTGCAAGCTCTCCAAACATAACTTGGATAGATCTCAAGGAAATTTGAATGAGTGGGGGAAAAAAAAAGCCAATCTCAAAATGTTGCATACTGTATAATTCCATTATATCATAGTCTTGAAACTAGAAAGGATAGAAAGGAATAAAAAATTAGTAGTTGCCAGGGATTTGGGAGGGTAGGGAGGGAGGAGCCTGGTTATGAAAGGTAGATGAGGGATTGTCGTGATGTTCCATAACCAGGTAATGTTTTGCACCTTGGCTGTGGCGGTGGGTGCCCAGATCTAGACACTGATGAAATTGCACCGAACTACATACATACATACATCACATATAAATGCATGGGAAGTTGATGAAATCTTAATAAGGTCAGCAGAATGTAAAAACAAAACAAAACGTTACATTTCAGACAAGACCATTCCAAGACATCATTCTCGTCAGTAATAGCTGTTACCACACCGTCTACAGAACAGCCTCAATGGACAGCCACATTAACACAAAAGACCCAGTAGGTTGACTCATTTATTGCAAAACTTGCATCTTCAGCTATAATGGGACTCTCTATGTGAGGCACTCACCTCTATCCTGAAGGTTGCTTCCATTTCTAGTAGTTTGGAATTGAGATAAAAATAGGGATATGGGCAGCATAGTAGGTCAGTAATATTGTAGACTCTTCATAGTTCTTTATCCCATGTTAAGAGCATTCCTGAATTTCTCCTATTTAAGCAGGACCTGGGTTCTGGTCAGCCTCCCATTCCATCCATCAAGTGTTTTTGAGAATTCCCAGAGGATGTCTCATGTGTGTCCATTAACAGTTATTTTATTTTCTCCTTCTCTCCAGCACCCCTGATTGAAATCTGCTGCTCTTGAAAGCCCTGGTTGAGAGCGTCTCATTATCGCTAATGTCGTCCTTCAGATTGTTGACATCTTTGACAAAATATGCTTTGTGCAGTACTACAAATTCACAAAATTAAATGCAAAAGGGACATAGCATGTAGTTTACTACAATGAAATAATGGCCTTCTTTCGGATTCTGACACATTTATCACCTGGACAGTAGAGCAAATTTGCTGTGATGCTACCTCTAGATAGTTGTCCTTGAGCCTTTGCGCAGAGTCCCTCTTTGGAACTTAAGTGATCGATATTGGATCTCAGGAACCTAGCTGAGACCTACAACTTGGTGTAGTCTCCATGGTGACTAATATCTGATAGTCATCCCAGGCTGTCCTCCTCATTTTCATCCATCCTCCATGCATCCATGGAAACTTGTTTCTTAATTACTCTTTCACTAGAACAAAATTTAGAATGCTTTCTGCACTCGTCACCTTTGATATGTTCCTTCTTATGGGAATTGTGACAAGGACTTAAAATTAATGTTTTAAAGACTCGTCAGTGCTAAGACTCTCGAGGCATTGTAGCATATAGAAATCTACTGCTCTAGGAAGAATTTTAGTGGTGTTATACAGACACCAAGAATGGTCTTGAGATAGCAGTACAGTAATTTATTGAAAATCTTTATTTAAAAAAAAAGTCAATTACCTTCAAAATGAGCATATATATCCAATTTACCTGGAGAGTCAGCTTTATTGGAGGCAAAATGGGATAAAAGTAGCTCATAAGGACAAGTACATACATATATAATAATAATAATTAATTAAATCATATTTTAGAGATAGATTTTTTCATAATAGCTTTACTGTAATACAACTCACACATCACATAATTCACCCATTTAAAGTATATAACTCAATGGTTTTTAGTATACTTAAAGAGGTCCAACTATCACCACAATCAATTTTAAAATATATTCATCATTCAAGAATGAAATTCTGTACCCATTAGCAGTGAATTCCTTTTCTCATCCTTCTACTCCTCTCCCTGGACCCAAGCAACAAGCTTAATTTCTGGCCCGATTGGGGCGTCTGTGTGGCTCAGCTGGGTAAGCATCTGACTTCGGCTCAGGTCATGGTCTCGCAGTTCGTGAATTCGAGCACCACATCAGGCTCTGAGCTGACAGCTTGGCGCCTGGAGCCTCCTTCAGATTCTGTGTTTCCCTCCCTCTCTGCCCCTCTCCTGCTTGAATTCTGTCTGTCTCTCTCTATCTCTCAAAAATCAGTAAACATTACAAAAATTTATAATTTCTGGCCTAATAGACTTGTTTTTTCTGGACTTCCATGTAAATGGAATCATCTAATCTGTGGTCTGTTGTACCTGGTTTCCTTCATGTAGCAAATATTTCAAGGTTCATTCACGTTGTAGCATATATCAGTACTTCATCACTTTATTATGGATATGAATATCTCTTTATATGAATAATATCCCATTTTACTGTTGATCAATTGATGGATAATCGGATTGCTTCTACTTTTGGCTATTGAGAGTAATGCTGCTGTGAACATTGTATTGTATTGTACAAATGTTCATTTGGATGTATGTTTTCAATGTCCTTGAGTATATCCTTAGAAGTTGAATCACTGGGTCATGTGATAACTCCCTTTTTAACATTTTGAGAAGTTGCAAAAATATTTCCAAACTGACTACACTATTTTACCTTCTTACCAACAACGTGTGAGGGTTCCAATTTGTCTATATCCTCACAACATTTGTTATTGTCTTTTCTGTTATGGTCATCCTAGTAGAAGTGAAGTAGTATCTCATTATGACTTTGATTCGCATTTCTCTAAAGACTTAATAATAATAATGAGCATCATTAATAATGCCTATTTATCATTCGTATATATTCATTTGAAGAAATGTCTTTTCAGATCCTTTGCCCATTTTTTACTTGGGTTATTTATTTATTATTGAGTTACAAGAGTTTCTGTATGTGTTGTGGGTACAAGTGTCTTATCAGATACATGATTTGCAGCTATGATTTTAAGCATTGTTGCACATAATTACATCTTTTATAACTGTGGAAACTGCAGGCTAGAACAATTAAGAGATCTATTCAATGATGGCCGTGGATATGGGGCAGAAACAGAAGTAGGTCAAGATCTCTCTACTACCAGGCATGGAATGATGCTGCCATTTTGAAAGGTGAGAGCAAAAGAAATGAAAAAGTGTATCTTCCAACATTTTCATTTCTACACATCAGCTCAGCACTAACCTAAATTCTCTCATGACCCATGAAGTAATAGGTCTAACTCCACTGACTTCTACGTTAGGAATCGCAGAGATCTCCTTTATGAAGCTCATTAAACCTTCCTGACAAAGGAGATCTTTTCCACCCAAACAATATCTAACAGCATTTCCCAAGGTGCTTGTTATTGAATTCTATTCAGCCAGAGGTCCATCTTGATGCATATAAACCCCTTAAAAGGAAAACATGTATAAAGTAGTATATTACTAATGAAGATTGAATTCAATGTATTAGACCACGCGAGTGTTAAAAACCACAGAAGTCGTCCTGGTTTTATTTCTAGGTGTTAAGAAATACTGTGTCATTAAAGCATCTGTGACAGTCGAATTTGAAAAATATAACAAATTAAAGTGGGACTTCTCAAGAGGGATTCCTTTCTGAAAAGGTCAGCTATAAAAAAGAGTGAGAAAAAAGATTTCTTACTCCCAAGGTCACCAAAATAACATCATTTACTGGTCTGGATGCCCATGTGTGAAGTTTTACGGTGTTCACCACTAAATGTAACAAATGTCGTGAGAAGACAATAAACTTCAAAAAAAAATCAGTAACAATGATGTTGGTAATAAGAAGAGGGAAAATTGAAAAAAAATTTTGCCCTTTTCCAAATACATATTTTACTTTGTTTTCAGGTCAGTCACTTTGGGATAGAATGTAAATGGCTTTTAAAAAGTACTTCATTAAATATGTGTAACAGAGGTGTTCAAAATATAATATTTCCAGAAAACAAATGGTCCACTATTCTTATGAAACTTGCAGGAATGTCTTTGATGAATGTTTCTCATTCTATATACCTAATTGCCCTCCTCACATATCTACTTTTAAAAATAGAATATAATGAAATCTATTTTAAAAGGTCCTTTATTTTTGCAGACTACATTTGTAAATTACTTGGGTATCGTTTCAGGAAATAATTAGGAAGATATTTTTATTTTAATAGAACGGGTACAAATTTGCAAATAAAAAATATTGATAATGGATTTGTAGGAAGGGCTTGGGAGCTTCTCGGAGAGCATACCAGATCTTGTCCTCCCTGGCAGATGACTTTTATAACAGACAAGATGTCTTCAGATGATCACATTTGAGCTCAGAGGTAGCTCTGGGCTGACCTTAGAAGCCTCAGTCGTGTTTGACTTTTAGGTTCCACTTTACAAGGTCCTAAAATCTGAGAGTGGTTTCCGTCTAAATGATGCAATGTTTCAGTCTCTCTTTATATCCCTCCTACTCATTTCTAGCTTTTCCCCCTGGTTCTACCTTGAAACCCAAAGTGAAAAAATTATTGCTGTTCCCAAAGATGCCAATTGCTATTACTGCATTTCAGCTCACGAAAGCAGCATTTTGGAAAAAGTAATGGACTTTCAGGGCCATTTTGGTTCCAGATTCTGGTATGGAAGGACAGACTGAAATAACTAAAAGGAATGTATGTAGAGATAACGTAGAGGTTTTATCCATGGTAAGAACAGGGGTTGAAATTCTGTAGAGAGATTTAAGAGGTGTATGAAAAGATGTAGTGTTTTCTCTGGTATATCTAAGAACGAGGAGAAAGAAGAGAAGAGAAAGACTGTTCCTGGGGATGAGAGGGGCTCTGCAACGTGCGGCGGGCTAAGACCCTCAGAGAGAGACGCCAGAAAGTCATCTTTCCATCTTTGAGAAAGGACGGCCAGGAGACCTTCAGGAACAAAGATGTGGGCAGCCACATTCTTAGTTTTGCTATTTTGTTAATTCCATTATGAGTGCCTCAAGTCCTTCCTGAAGCTTTTAAAGCACAAAAGCCTAGTTCAGTAGGACTTAGAGGAATGAAAGGTGGGGATTTGCAAGACCAGAGGGAGTAATTCATGAGAAATAGCAGAAGGAGATGACAGGAAATACCTGGGTAGCAGTGTGGAGAGACAGGGGACAAGTGATACCCAGTTTGCACTAGGCACTTCCTAAGCATTCTTACAAATTCCTGAAGAGAGAAGGCATGGGATTTTTTCAGTCCTGCCAAATGGTGACTAGAGTTATTTTTATTTGGGAATATTAAAAGAGAAAAATAACCCAGAAGACAAAAAACACGTCTGGGGAAGCAGATTGTGTTTGTAAATTCTGAATTTCTCTTGGAAAGCCTGGGTCTTCTGCATCACTTTAACAAGGCCACCCAGCTATGTGTTAGCCTCATTTCCAAACGCAGTAGAAAAAAAAGAGGCAAATCAGAGTTGCAGATCCCTTTGTCTCAATTTTCTGATTTCTATTTTTATCGAATTACCTTGGAGATAATTCTCAGACATTAGCAACCTTCTCAAAAAGGTGATTTCATGGCACAGAGTTTTCTTTGGCCGAAGGAGCAGGGGCTTCATTTCAGTTGAATAGACTTCATAGTCAGCGATCTTAGAATTATATTAGAAGATAATTTCTTGCTGACTCAACAAATACACCATACAATGTAAGTGAGACGCCCTCTCTGGGATTAAAGCAGCTCCGGCTGCCCTAAGTATACAAAGAGAACGCTGACCTTTTAACACTGACCATGACAGTGGAGGAGCAGCTTGGCTGAAACATTTGCAATTTGCAGAACAAGAAGTTGGCGTGGCTCCACAGAATGATCATTTGCTACACGCCGTGAATCTCAAAAAGGGAAAGGGTCGCCATTCAGTTGTTTCTGTGGCTATCAAAGCAAACAGGTCAGATGAATTATTGATAGACTTTGCATCAGTGGGGCACCAGTGGAATGACAAATGATAAGAGCAGTGAAATTGTCATATTCCTCATTCCCCAAACACAAATCCCTCCCACCTCACCTGACTTAGATCACTCTCTGATTCAAGGGCCTTCTTCCTGCACAACCACCAAACTCATTTTTTTTTTCACTTCCATTCACTTTGCCTTGTCTTACAGCTATCCCCGAAGTCTTTTCCAGATAATCCAATCTACAGTGCCTTTCAGCACTAACTTCTATAACTTCTAGTATTTGTACCATTAATTAAATTACCCAAAATCAATTAAGTTCCCATGCAGCACCTAAAACATATGAATCACCTACCCTCCTTTTGTCCCCACCTCCCCGGCCAAAACAAAAGACCATTGGGTTAAGGTTACAAGCCTTCATAAAACTGTTAGTTCCTTCCCTACCTCACTACCCTATGGCACTTAGCTCAGTCTGTCAACATGTGCGTCTTCTAGCCGGTTAAGAATCCGATCTCGTATCTACTTTCTTTTCTTCTACCTACCCCGGCATCATGCACATCATAGGCAGATATTTTAATTATCCACTAACCAGATCTTCTACTTCCACTATGCTGCTGGATTATGGAAGTGTTAACCTAAATGTTCCTATAGATCAGTATTACACAAAGGTCCTTTTCTTCATCTGATGCCACCGGTGAAATAGAACAATCATTGGGTAATGAGAACATTGGCATTCACTTGTGGGTTGTGCCCTCGAAGCTCTATGTCAAATATAAACTGTGTTTCAAGTATGTATTCAACTTTCAGGGACATTTTATTCAAAAACAGTTTCTAGTGCTGGGTCTTTGGGTGTTAGTTTATAAACCCTTCCAAAAAGCATATTAAAAACTCCAAGAAAGCAGGTTTATGGCAATGCCACGCTTACTCAATCCTGGGAAGGACTTCTTTAAAGAATTTTTTTAAAGTTTATTTATTTATTTTGAGAAAGAGGGGGACAGAGAGTACAGGCGTGTGAGTGAGAGAGGGGCAGCAAGAGAGGGAGAGAGAGATAACCCAAGCAGGCTCTATGTTGACAGTGCAGAGTTGGACATGGGGCTCAATCCCATGAACTGTGAGATCATGACTTGAGCCAAAATCAAGAGTTGAACACCTAATTGACTGAGTCACCCGGGTTCCCTACAAGAAGGACTTCTTTAGAAGCTTCTGAGGGATTCCAGCAGAGCCAATAGTGTCCTCTTTTATTCTTAGTTAAGACCTAAGATTCATTGGAGCTAATAGGTGTCAGAAATTTTAAAATGACACATTTCTACCCATAACCTGAGTGGTGAGTCCCTTGAACTATATGCTGAGCAAAAAAACAGTAGAGAAAGGACTGTTCGTTTAATAAAGTAGGATCTCCATCCTCCACCCCTAGTTTGAACTAAATATTTTAAAGAAATGTTTTAGAGCAGAGAATTTGCAGAATTTAAGACCCTACTGTATTTCCTTATAAACTAACAACATTTTTTGCCACATTTAAGAAACTAATTTTAGTTATATGTACACGTAGCCTTAGTTAAGTAGAGCAAAGAAAATTATGTACATGTATAGCCGATTTGCCAGAAAATCTAGATCATTCGATTCACACCAAAAGAGAAAAAAAAACATGAAATTTATTGGTCTTGCTCTTGAATTTTTCAGATGATGAAATCAGGGTAGATGGGGGCTTCATAAAATATAAAAGGGTACAATTTATCAGCTGCAGAACAATTATAAAGACTGATAGCCTCCAGGTATAAATTTCAGATGGGAGAAGCTTCTAAATATATTTGTGCTGTTTCAGCCTCGTTGATACCCACTGATTAAAAATTTTTCTTTCCCATAATGGTTCTTCTTCGTTGATATCTTCTGATTTCAGATCTGTTATTTGCCTCCACCAATCACCTGTCCTCACAACACCGCCCCTCCAAGTATGCACCTGCCAAAGCTCGGTTAAGGGATTTTGGTGCCTCTGCATTTTGTGTAGCGTTTTAAACCTCCCTGCTGTAGTCTTTAGACTTTGGTCTTTAGAGGCACATTTGTTGATACACAATTGAATAATGACACTGAGCAACTGCTTTGCTAGAGAATGCAGTCTATAACAGAATTTTCTAAATTCATATTTTCAGTTATTTGCTACAGAGACATACAGATTCACTTTATTACACTCTATTAACTACCCCCTGCCATGCCTTTGGCACTCTAAAACCTGCTTAGCAAAAGGGAAATTACATCCATACATTCCAACTCTCTGTGTACTGGGGAGCTTCGAAGTATAAAATCCCCTTTTTAAGTACACCTTTTAAAACAACTAAAATGTGGTGAAATCATCTTTGAAATGCAACATGACAGATGGACGGAAAACTTTACTAGCGTGATGGATGGGTCCTTTATTTATTCCTCTGTGAATGGTTGCTGATCATAATCACTTTTATAGCTTGACTGCAACAAAAAGGATTATTTCTTTTGTCCTGGAATCTCAGGATGAGAATATTTGTTCAGAGGATGAAGGGACCAAATTAGACTGAGCTACTGGGGCATAATAAATTCACAGCAATCACAAGCCAGTGTTCTTTAATTCTTAAGACACTATCAACGTTAAATATTCTGATCCTCTCATAGTTAGCTCGCTTATCCTTTTGTCCTTATTGAATTAACTGCCTTTTCTTTTCCATTGTCTCCTGAGGGGACCTCATTTTAAATCTTTCCAGCTTAATTCCATTAATTGGCATATTGTCCGGTCTCATGTTCTCCTCCTGGGTCTTGAACTTATGTTCCCCTCAGTTCTTAAACTCCTTAGCTATATTTCGCAGCTTTGAATGACAACTTGCTCCATCTGTAGACAAAGCATGTGCATTCTTATCTTTCACTTCCAGGCTAATGTTTAACAATGACTTCACGGTCGGTCCTGGCAGTTTATCAGCCCATTAAATAAGCCCAAGTGCAGAGTTCCTTGATTTTAAAGCCATCATACTGAAATCCGGGGGTATTGGTTCACTAATTTGAGCATAATTTAAGAGCTAACAATTCTAAGTTATGGGAAATGGATCAAAAGTAGATATGATTTGTCTCTCAGGTCCTCCTGTCTTGAGCTGAAACGAATCTGGGGTCACACTACCTTGGATTTATATCCTATGTTTGCCATTTATTAGCTAGGCTATCCTAGCGAATATCTCTCAAAGCCTCAGTATTCTCTTCTCTAAAATGGGAGTGAAAATTAAAATTCACTGCAAAACATAGTGTCACGATGAAGACTTAATGGGGAAATCTTTGTAGGATGCTTAATATGATATTCAGCCCACAGTAAATAACTGGGGGTCACTCTCATTATCATCATCACAGCTAAAGTCTCATTGCACCCATGAGTGGTGTATTTTTCTCGTTCCTGCAAAACACATCTAAGTCCTGCCTTTTCTTAAGACTTCAGATTACACATGGAGAATGTTATCTTGGGAGATAGGCTTTGTGCAACTTATTTGTCATATATTCTGTACCACCATTGGTATCTTTTTTCTTTTTTAAGATTTTCTTTTTATTTTTTATTATTTTTTTAAAGACTTTTTAAGTCATCCCTTCTTTTTTTTTCTTTTTTAAGATTTTCTTTTTATTTTATTATTTTTTAAAGACTTTTTCAGTCTTTCCATTTGTTTTTAAATTTTTTTTTTAACGTTTATTTACTTTTGAGAGACATAGAGACAGAGTATGAGCAGGAGAAGGGCAGAGCGAGAGGGAGATACAGAATCTGAAGCAGGTCCCAGGCTCCGAGCCATCAACACAGAGTCGAACGCGGGGCCGAACGCGGGGGCCGAACGCGGGGCCCGAACTCACAGACCGTGAGATCTGACCTGAGCCGAAGTCGGCCGCTCAACCAACTGAGCCACCCAGGCGCCCCTCCATTTGTTTTAAGAGAGAGAGAGCCCATGCAAGTGAGCAGGAGAGGGGCAGAGAGGCAGAGAGAGAGAATCCCAAGCAGGCTTTGCACCATCAGCACAGAGCCTGATATGGGGCTTGACCTCACTAACGGCGAGATCGTGACCTGAGCTGAAATCAAGAGTCAGACACCTACCTGACTGAGCCACCCAGGCACGCCATCATCATCCCTACTTGTAATTAAATTGCAAGCACCTTACACAGAGACACCACATCATACCTCTTTACAAACACGGAGTCAGCACAAATGCCTCCCTTATACACAAAAGTTGGGATAACTATTTATCAACAATAAGTGCGTGAGAAATCAGAATTTATTTTCATCTTATTTTTATGAAGAGGCCAAACTGGAGGCAGATTCCCACAGGAGATGGAAGCAAGATTATTAACTAATTAGAGGAAAAACACTTAGGGAAAGAAGAGGAGAGATGAATCTATCATTTGAGCCAGTCTTGATTATCCATAGATGATAGAATAGTTAAGCGGTAAACACAGATCTTAATGCCCATCTCACAATACTCCATTTAATAATTGAACAGTCCCATTGCATTCAATCATCGAATACTTTCAAAAAGGATTTGGAACACAATCTATATATATCTCAGACACCAACCCATGAAAGAGATTGATATTTAGCCCATTGATAATTGTCAGGTGCTTCACTAACAGCATATTAAAAACAGGATCCTAAGCTGCTGTTCATTACTTGGACTCTATGAGCGATTTTAGGGCAGTGACATTAAGGAATCTATATCCTAGTAGATCAAAATTCTCAAGAGTTCCAAGCTCATCCAAATTCCTAGAGAATCTCTGTTGATGGCATGGGACAAAAGTAGATTGATAGGGCTGTTTAAGAATCCAAATATTCTCCCATCCAAGTACTAACCAGGCTCGACTCTGCTTAGCTTCCAAGATCAGACAAGATCAGGCGTGTTCAGGGTGGTGTGGCTGTAGCCTGAGTGGTTCAGTCAGTTAAGTGTCTGACTTCGTCTCAGGTCATGATCTTGGGGTTTGTGAGTTCCAGCCCCGTGTCGGGCCCTGTGCTGACAGCTTTGGATTCTGTGTCGCCCTCTCTCTCGGCCCCTCTCTGGGCTCTCTCTTTCTCTCTCTCCTTCCCTCTCTCTCTTTCAAAAATAAATAAACTTTAAAACATTTTTTAAGAAAAAAGAAAGAATACAAGTATTCTCAGCGCACCTGGGTGGCTTATTCAGGTAAGTGATTGACTCTTGATTTCAGCTCCGGTCACGATCCCACAGTTTATGAGTTCAATTCCCACATTGGGCTCTGCTCTGACAGCGTGGAGCCTGCTTGGGATCCTCTCTCTCCCTCTCTCTCTTTGCCCTTCTCCCATTTGTGCCTATTCTCTCTCTTAAAATAAATAAATAAACTTAAAAAAAAAAGAATCCAAGCGTTCTCCAAATTTGAAAATTTAGAGACCCATCTTCGATCAGTGTATCATGGTTCGATCTTATTTCACCTCCATTTCTTCTCCTTATTTCTTTCAGTATAAAAATAATAGCCAAAAATGAATTTAAAGATTTCATATCATCTACTTAGAAAATCATGTAATTTTGATATTATAAGTACAAATACGTGCATGGAACTAAATTCTGGCCCTTAAAATCATATTAGATAGTCAGCTTCTTATACATTTGAATGGATGGCAAAACAACTTTCATATAAATATGGAGACTGCAGAAGAAATAAAAAGTAGTAAGTATATCTCAGGCCAGTCATTTCGCAGAGTCAATGACAGAGCTAATGCAATTAGCATGTAGGACACAATCCTCAGGGAAGCAAGTCACCTTGACTTTATTTCAGATCTGGGGGGCCATCTTAATATTACCCATCAGGCGGGTCCCAAGTGGATAATAAATACAGGGAAAAAAAAAAATCTACTATCATGATTTAGAAAATGACTTTTAATGCAGGCATCAGAAATGCCAGACCAAGACTGTTACTTTTGGAAATGAAAGAAAAAGAAATAACAAGTAGAGAGCTAGGAATAAAAAAAAATATATATCCCTCAAGCAAAAATTATAATAGCTAAGATTCCGTCTGGCTCCATGTAACAGAAGTACAACAAGTATATCTTAGCTGGATACCTCATTCCATGGAGTGGCCAGAGTAAGGAACTCGAGTTTTGCATGGGGTTTCTACAAAGCTGTAGACTCCTCTCTCTCTGCTTCTCCACCATTAATGAACACCTTTCATCCTCATGACCGCAAGCTGCCTGCACCAGCCCCAGACAAATAGAAGAGTAAGAGAGCAAAGGCCAAGGGCAAAAACGCCAAAAGATACATGCCATTTGAATGTTCCTCCTTTAACAAGCTTTCCCACAAGAACCATCCAGTAACTTCTACTTACATGTTGCATGTTCCTCGGTGGGTATCTTGGAATGCTGCGTTATTCATTTAGGCATAACGCCAGCCTACAAAATTCTTAGGGTCAGTTAGGGATTAGGAAGGAGATAAAAGATCCTGGATAGGCAAGTGATATGGTCCATCAAAAATGTTTTGTCAACATTTTTCCTTTCAATGAATAATGTTCTTAATCTTTTTTAAATTTTTTTTTCTTTTAACATTTATTTATTTTTTTAAGAAACATAGAGACAGAGCGTGAACAGGGGAAGGGCAGAGAGAGAGGGAGACACAGAACCTGAAGCAGGCTCCAGGCTCTGAGCCGTCAGCACAGAGCCCGACGCGGGGCTCGAACTCACAGACCGTAAGATCATGACCTGAGCTGAAGTCGGCCGCTTAACCGACTGAGCCACCCAGGCGCCCATGAATAATGTTTTTAAATTATTTTACAGATCATGCCATCTTGTGAGTAATAGATTCGGAGACCTAAAGAAAAGTGAAGTTGAATGTCTCTAACTTACTCATCCCTAGGAGTTACTTCTCCCTCTAAAGAGCAACTTGAATGATCATAGCTCTCTTCTGTCACTCAATACCCTTATTTTTAAGGATGCCTTTTTCGATCACCTTATTTAAAATTACTACCTCATCCCACCCTGTTCCTTCCTTTATTGCACTTCCTATACTTCTTTGTACCACTTCCCATTTTTTTAATCTTCTAAACTTCTATGTGACTTTCTTGCTTATTGTCTACCTTTTCTTTCCCTTAGAAAGTAAACTGCATGCAAACAGAGACTTTTTTTCTTTTTTTTGTCTCTTTTGTTCACTGCAGTCTAGGTAATTCTGGGTGTAGAGTTAATGCTTACTACATATTTTGAATGAATAAAGGAATTAATGAATGGATTACAGAGATACTAACACCGTACTCAGTTTAAAGGAAGCAAGCTGAGACAATCTGAGACCTTGAGTACCCTCGGTTTGTAAGCACTACCTTGAAACTCGATGAAGTTGGCTTTTTCCAGGAGGTGGTTGTTGCCAGGCACTGGATGCTCAGAGAGCTGAATTCAGTTAGATGATGTATGAAACCCATGAAAGTCTATACTTTCAACTGCTAGAAAATTATCTTAAAACATGAGACTTTTTTAGAGAATTCATACATAGTGGGTGCTTCTGACAAGGTTTTGCGATTATAAAATCTCCAAAAGCGTTGTGCATTTGGTTTGAAAACTCATCTCAACTTGACCTTGCAAAAAAGGGCATATTTTAAACCGTCTAATAAATAAAATGTACCTGCATTTAAACTTTTTCTCTACAAAAACGTTAAAAGGAAAGGTTTCAAAACATAAATCCAGCGCCCAAGTGAATTGGCTGCAGTTTTATGATCAACAGTAAAAGCTGTCATCTGGTTTGTCAATTATACACAAACTACGAGGTCTACAAGGTCTCCACACAAAGGACTTTAATGACTCGCAAAAAGTCTACATTAGAATACGTGTCAAGGAACAGCTAATTAATAGGTGCCTGGGAAGGAAAGACTGACATTAATGTAAATTAACGACATCATGGAATATGGTGACAATCTGCGACTGAGGATTTACATAATCGGTCATTATAGCTCCTGGTTGTCTCCCGGGTCAATAACGTGCCGTTTTAAGGCATGCTAATATGTATTTACTCATTAAGTTACAATGTCTTCTAAGAGAGAGAGTGTGGGTCTCTGGTTGAATTAAATCATATTTAAACTACAATAGCAGATAACTGCTTTACAGATTGCAAGTACAATACAGAAATTCGAAAATGTAGATTGAATATAGGTCATGTAGAAAAGTCTTTGTGTTTCTTATTTGTGTTGTAAAGACAGTTTATGAGCCAACGAAAACATCGTAATTAGAGGCTCAGTTGAGACAGGGTCTTAGATCTATATTTGCCTTGGATTACCAGAAAAGACCGCACAGGGTATCCTTGGCAAGCATGCAGGAGGCAAAGGGTGGGAAGTCGGGAAGAAGAGACATGTTTGCTACCTTTTATCTGGTCATAAAAGCACAGCAGAGTCTCAAAGCAAAATGCCAACTGTGATGAGAACAAATTATTCCAGGTCCTAGGTATTCTTTGTGAACCTTAAAAGTGAAAAATCGCTAAGTGATAATTACATTTGACACTTTGAAGTAACTAGTCTAATATATATTTTTTTGCTTCTAAATTACCACAAGCTATCACAAAAACGAAGACAAAATGAAGCTTGCTACTTTGAGGAGCCCAATCATATTGACCTACTTGTTTACATAAATCCAATATGTCCTAAACAATGTTCTGGCCAGAGAGACTCACCTCTCTACCTACTGCAATAGCAAATTTCCTGTATGTTGCAATTCATTTTCATGGTTTCGAAAATCTCAAGGGACTATGCTTATAGCAAAGTCTTTACAGCCCATCCCAGAACATGAAAGATATCGTCCACTGGGCATTGCCAAAGTCACCTACACACAGAAGTTAAACACCGACTTATCTCACTGCTAGTGATAGAGGCCAAAGTCCTGCTTTTAAAATACACATGAGGGGCGCCTGGGTGGCTCAGTCGGTTGAGCATCCGACTTCGGCTCAGGTCATGATCTCATGGTCTGTGAGTTCGAGCCCCACGTCGGGCTCTGTGCTGACAGCTCAGAGCCTGAAGCCTCCTTCGGATTCTGTATCTCCCTCTCTGCCCCTGCCCCACTCGTGCTGTCTGTCTCTGTCTCAAAAATAAATAAATATTAAAAAAAATGATTTAAATAAAAAAAATAATAAAATACACATGAAATGGGGTAGATTTTTCTCTTAGAAGCCAAACAAAGTGCTTTCAGGTTCCCCAGTGGCTCTATCTTTTTGGATGAATGGCCTCTCCTGCTTCGGAGAGGTCGCGTAGCCCAAGGTGGGGGGGATTTATCATATCACGATGCAAATGCCTTTTAAACAGGCTGCAAGGCAATGCTGTCACAGCATTTGGCTGCACCAACACTTCATTTAGGGATCAGCATTAATCCCTCATTTGCATGGACACTGACTTCTCTCTCAAATGACATTAATAGGCATTATAAATCTACTTTTTACTTGCTAGCACTGTGCCAAGATATCATGCTATGGGAAAGAACTATACGGGAATTGCTTTGGACAGGCAGCCTATGTGTAGTCAGCATCAGTCAATGCCCCTGCCAGTCAGGATTTGATAACACCACGTGGGACATACATAGAACGCAAAAAATATTATATTAAAATTTTGCCAAAGTTAAGGAAAAGATGATGCATAAAAACAGACTCTCTCGGAGTGCCTGGGTAGCTTGTCTCTGACTCTAGATTTTGGCTGAGGTCATGATATCATGGTCCTGAGAGGGAGCCCCCAGTCGAGATCCTTGCTGGGCATGGAGCCTGCCTGAGTATCTCTCTCTCCCTCTCTCACCCACACTTCCTTTCTCTCTTAAAAAAAATTAAATATTTTAAAATTAAAAAACCAAAACAGATTATCTCAATGGACCATGATTGCAGAAGATGGCATAATATGTTTTCATATTGTCTGAAACCCTCAAAATCTGGCCCAGAGAAGATTTTGGGAGGAGGTAGTACAATGGGTAATAGAATGTGTGATAATAAATAACTTCTGGAAAAAAAATATGTGTGGGATCAACAGCATTAGGTCACTTTCATTAGTAAATTCTATAAATTTGAGGGCTGTGCCCCATATGAACTGGTCCCCCATTTTAAACTGCAATAGAGCATATGCTTGGGCTCATATTTTCTTAAAATACAGTAGAGAAAGGAGAAAACAAGGCAGATTTTGGCCTAATCCCTGCAGAAGCTTTTTACATAGACATAGAAATATGTCACTAAAAATGAGACTTCACACAAAAATCAGCTGGCTATAAATCTAGAGCAATCACTCACAGTGGCCAGCCGCCATGTTGGACAGTCCTCTTTATTCTTCGAGTTTGGGGTTCTGTCACCCTTGTCACTCTTCCATAGGATGTATCTTGCCCAATGCCTCCTTTTTTTAAAAATTTAAATAATGTTTTACTTATTTTTGAGAAGGAGAGAGACAGAGCATGAGTGGGGGAGGGGCAGAGAGAGAGGGAGACACAGAATCCGAAGCAGGCTCCAGGCTCTGAGCTGTCAGCACAGAGCCCGACGTGGGGCTCGAACTCACAACCCATGAAATTATGACTTCAGACAAAGTCGGATGCCCAACCAACTCAGCCACTCCAGTGCCCCTAACTCCTGCCCCTGCCCCGACACTTCCTTTTTTAAAAAGAACTATTCTTTCAGATAGGTCTAAGGAGTAGTTCTCCAAATCCATATAAGTTTCTATTTCCTGGTTAGACGGGGTAGTTTGTTGCAGGCCAGCGCACACACTAGGAACAACTAGAAAAGCTATCTAAAATACAAAACTCATCTGTTGAAAGGTGTCAGTTCCCTAAGCAAGGAGGATAGGGGGAATTAAGATTTCCTAAAGAGAACTGCAATCTGTAGTGAGTATTCCCTGGGGAGGCACTTGTCATTCTGAGTGTAGGATAGAGACAGCATCTAAGATCCATCTGGGTGGAAACTTCTTCTTGGGGAGGAAGAAACCAGGAGGGCTTTTAAAGAGCGTATGGGGTGAGGAGAAAAAGTTGGAGAATTGAGTGGCCTCCAACTCCTGACAGGTTTTCCCCCTCAAGTCGCTTGCTGAATTCTCAAGGTGCACAGTGTAAATGAATAAAAAGCAAAGCCACAGTGGAATTTTCTTACTCTTGTCTTTGCCAAACAACATTAGGGTTCAGAACCTGTCAGAGGGAAGCACATCAGTAAACGCACGAGGATCTTACTTGAAAGCTGGGGAGGGGTATGACACACGGAGGCGGGGAACAAGAGGTCAATGTATTATTACCAAAATTGTAAACCAGTTTAACTGTTTCTTGCTTAGATGAAGGTGATTAGCTCCCTAATCCCACCTGTCGAGAAGGGAAAACTTTTATTCCTGTTTGGAAAAAGGTAAAATCATTTGTAGCCACTGTAGTTATTTTATATGAAACACCTATTATTCTACATTAAAAAAATTACTAGAAAAGCCAAGAAACAGGATCAAATAACCAAGAGAAAAATATAGAGGCCCACACGTATCCAGATATTAAAGTTAGTACACAAAGCTTTTAAATAACTATAGTTAATATGTTCAGGAAAATCGAGGAAAAGACAGAAAAATAGATGAAAAGATGAAAAGAGAATCTCATCAGAGAATTGAAATCTTAAAATCATGTAGAAATTCCAGGCCTGAAAAAAAAAATCTAAAATTAATCAGATGAATTACATAGCAAAAGACAAGATTAGTGAACTGGAAGGTGATGTCAAAACATATCTTGTATGTTACCTTGTACTAGCATTCCTAGTCAGTGCAATAAGGCAAGAAACTGGAATAAAAGGCACAAAGAGTAAAAAGGAGGGCATATAATGGTCATTAATTGTAAATGACAGGATTGCGTACATAGAAAATGCAAATGGAATCTACAAGCAACTGTTCGAATTAATAAGGGGACTTAGCAAGGCCACTAAATACAAGACATCATAGAAAATTAAATTGTACTTCTATATATAAGCAACAAAACAATAGAAAATAAAATTTAATATTTTATGCACCACCAAAAACATCCAGTGTTTAGGAATAAATCAAATGAAAACACTACAACTCAACAAAAGTTATACAGAGGTTTTAAAGACTCAAGTCAATGAAGGAAATATGTGTTTATGGTTTAGATTCATTATTGTAAAGATATATTTCAGCTTAATTTATGGATTCAGGACATTCTAATCAAACTCTCAGCAGTTTTGTGGTGTGTGTGTGTGTGTGTGTGTGTGTGTGTGTATAAACTGGCAAGTTTTTTCTCAACTATATGTGAAAAATACTAAGGCCTAAGAATGGTCCAGGAATATCGAAGAAGGATCTAGAGGACTCATGCTTCCAGATAATCAGATTTTCTATACAACTGTAGCAATTAAAACAGCGTGGTATTGGTGCAAGTTTAGACAAATAGATTAAGAGAAGAGAAATAAAATAGAAAGCCCACATGTGTATGGTTAGTTGATTTATTACAATAGCTATATTGCACTGCAGTGGGGAGAAGATGGTTTTCTTTCCCAAATGAGGCTGAGTCAGTTCGATATCCATATTTAAGAAAAGTTAATTTCTACCCTCTACCTCATAGTACACTCAAAAATCAATTTCAGATTGATTGAAGGTCTAAATGCACACATAATAAGGCTTCTTCAAGACAACATTGGAAAATACGTTCTGACCTTTAGCTCTGGGGCGATCGGGAAAGATAGATATTAGCAGAATCTGGGGACAGCTCGAAAAGCATAGGAAACCCTTGCAGGGGAACTGGCCGCATGACTTGTCTAGACACACAAGGTCTCCGGCAGCCTCAGTGGGTCCCTCCGGTCTACTTGCGGGTGTGTCTGACAGGCAGGGAAAATGTGCAGACCCCAGACATGAGGCTGGTCGGGTACCAGGAGGAATGATGGAATTCATAAAATCCGCAAGCAAAATTCAAGTCCATATGGAGAATCAGTATCTGAGATGCAGACCTGCACATGTCCTCCCCGCCCCAGCGTTCAGCTAACTTGGAAAGATCGCATAGTAACGATAAACGAAACTAGCTAGCATTTATTAAAGGACTTGCTGTGTGTCAGTATCCTTATGTGTTTTCTGTGTTGTAATTCACCTGATTTTCACAAAACTCTATAATAGAGTTATTGGTATCAGACTCACTTTACAGATGAATATACCGAGGCACAGAAGAGTCTAATGTCTTGCCCAAGGTCTTAGAGGTAATTGCTAGTAAAACCAGGATTGAAACTCTGGCAGTTTGGTTCCCAGGAGAACAGTTATTTTAGTATTTTTTTTAATTTTTAATGGTTATTTATTTTTGAGAGAGAGAGCTTGAGCAGGGGAGGGTCGGACAGAGAGGGAGACTCAGAATCTGAAGTAGGCTCCAGGGTCTGAGCTGTCCATCCAGAGCCTGACCTGGGGCTCGAACTCACGAACTGTGAGATCACGACCTGAGCTGAAGTTGGACACTCAACTAACTGAGCCCCCAGGCGCCCCACGGAGAACAGTTTTCATTGCATCTGAAGCAATTCTGGAGGATGGACTCAGATGGCAATTTCTACCACCTTGAGGAAATGGGATACTCTGGAGTTTAACATTGAGTAGAAAAATCACTGAATCTATGTTACATTTCTTATATATCTGGGTTTATGGACTAAAGTCTGTACTCTTCATTCTAGAAGTAAAAGTAGAGAAAATACTCTGAAAAGTGCATACATTGTATCCTGGGCATTTTTGCAACTGTAATTTGAATTGGGGGTAACTTTATGTTAATTTTGTGAGTGAAGAAACTAGAGATTTATATACACAGAGTTTCTAGGTAGATAATATGGCAGAAGTAAGGTTGTACTGTGAGATTCTTCATCTGTGATTCATTGTTCCTTTCCCCAGGACCAGTCCCAACCCATTCTGAAAAGAGCTCAGTGAAAGCTAAATGTCATTAATTAGTAGATTCCACAAATTCTACATTCAAGTCTGTTTTGGTTCCTAGTTATAAATGATGAGGAGAAAAAGCATCAGTGAATGATTAGCTAATTATTTTCTAATTTAGAGGTATATGTGAATGAGCCAAGGAACAATAATCAGGTAGGATTTGCTCTGCTTTCTAACCTACCTTCTGGATAGAATGGTGAAGCCTAGAGATTTTCTTCTGTCCCAGATCCCAATCTTTTGCAAGCTTCCTAAAGCTGTCACCATTTTAAACCACGCCTTTCCAGAAAAGAATATTTCTGCAGCAAATAATAGAAAAAGAAGTAGAACAGGTGTGGATGCCACGAGGAGAAAAAAGACAGATCTTCTGGCCTTCACGTGGTCTGTTCCTGGCTTCCACAGCAGAGAAGGGACACATTTTCTCAGCCAGATAAGTCTTCTTCCTCTAGAAACTTTAGTGTAGGCTTTGGGCGTCAAGTTAAATCCTGAGCCCTCACGGATTGACACGACTTTTTGAGATGAGGTGTGTGACATGTTCCAATAATAGAGATGATGCCATATTATGGATAATTTTAGATAATCTCTACACACACTCCTGATCTCATTCGATCTCCACAGTAAACCAGCAGGAAGGCATCCTTGCCAATCTGCAGAGGGTAAAACTCAGGGAGAGCCAGCTGCTTCCCCAAGGTCACAGAGTTAGTAACTAGGAGGACTGAGATTTGAACCTGAGTGTTTGCTGACTGCAAAACTCATGTTCCAGGCTCCTGCCTTTCTGGGAAATTTCTCTTCTATTTTTTACAAGGTAACAAATAGGCGTGTAGTGTATTGATATAGTGGACTTTTTTAAAGACTTAGAGAAACAGGAACATTAATTAGCAATTTGAAACCGCTAACTCTATAAATGATATATAATGACAGGCCATGAATTGTATAGCACCTATTCATAATTTTCTGAATAAAAATTATATATATAATATATATAGCTCATTATTATATATATAGTTAAAATTATATATATATATATGTATATACATATATATATAGCTCATTTATTATTGGGTACTCCAAAGGCCCTGTGTTTCTTCTGGGTCCGGCCATGTTCAAGTTCACACAATCTCCAATCTCCTGATAGGGCTACAGAGTAGGAGAATAGGTTTCACTTTAAAAGGACTAGAAATCTTATGTCTTAAGTTAACTGAATGTATTAATCTTAGTATTTTCCACTTCAGATGAAACATTCACTCCTCTACTTATCTAAGGGCATTAATTGCTCTAAGTATTCAGGTTAATGCCAGTGTATTAGCCTCCTATTGTTGCTGAAACAAATTGCCTCAAACTTAGTTGCTTAAAGCAACACAACTTTATTATCTTACATCAGTGAAATGAGTTTCACTGGGCTGAAACCAACATATGGACACAGCTGCACACCCTTAAAAGGATTTAGGGTCTTAAAGAACTAATATTTATGTGAGTACATTCTAAAGATCTTATTGCCTTTATTTTAGGATTCGGGAATCATGCAGCATCCAGTCTAGCAGATAGATAGAAACTCCAAGGAGCTGCACACAGTGGGACGCTTACAGGCAGAAGGAAGCAGGAACTAGGAAGTTAGAGTAGGCAAAAAAGCTGGCTGGTTATTGCAAGATTACTTTCCATTCAGCGGATGGCAGAGGTCTATCAGGTTAGTAACTAGTGCTGAGTAGGCGATTCCTGATTGACTGATTTAAGATTCCATTTCTGGGAGAGCTGAAATTGTAATTAAAGTGAGCCTCAGCTTGGTGACAAGGGACTTAGCTTAAGCAACTCCATTTGGGGCCTGTTGTCTTATTTTTAACCAAGGGAAAACCTTTCTTCACCTTTTCCAGCTCAAATAGCTGCATTCGTGGCCTCTTTCTCCAGTTTCAAAGTCAGTAGTGTGGCATCTTCAAAACTGTTTTCTTCATCCTGTAGCCTTCTGTCCCTCTGATCTCCTGCCTCCCTATTGCAAAAACCTCCGTGACTACACGGGGCCTGCCCAAAGAATTTGGGGTAATTTTCTCATCTCAGGATCCTGAACCTAATCACATCCGCAAAGTGTCTTTTGCCATGTAAGGTAACATTCGCAGGTTCCGGGAATGAGGAACGCGTACATCGCTATGTGGGGGCCAGGGGTCATTACTTGACCTAACACAACCAGAGAACGTTTTTCTATTTTACATTGTGGAAAAGAGATTACAGGGCATATTATCGATGTTGAACGATTTGTAAGCATTTTAGGAATGGTTTATTTTTCAACCAAGCTAATTGTAAATAGTCATTATCATATTACAAGTACTTTCTTTGGAAAAGCTAATAATAAACTGAAGCAACAGAAATGAATTAAGCTCCATTTCCTTGAGAATTGCATGGTAATTGTTCTCCAAAGATGTATTGCTGTTTACCTCACTGGTGAAGTAAATAGGAGTCTTGCCCACAAACAGTAAAGGATAATAAAAATAAAAATAAAAAAACCTAGTATCAGTCACTTGTGTTCAGAGGGTTTTGGTTTACAGTTTCAAAAGCTTTTCACAAAACTAGGAAGTTGCAATAATATTTGAATCCGTGTCATTCAGATGTCTTTGCAAAGCAAACAAAGCTCTATCAATTGAACAACCAAACCACCGTTCAAATTAATCAGTAGGAACTTGATAAATTTCACTGATGTAGAAAATTAGCACTTTGCATGTTTCCAAGATTTTGATTTCATTTGGGCGTCTGGTCATGAATTATAACCACTCTTCTTGGACTCGAGCTATTTCACTTGAAATCCATTATTTCTAGCAGAATTATGAGTCTTGTTAGGGAAATGCCAGCTATTTCCATTTTGAGCATCTGCACTGCAGTTCTATTATTAACACGGAGCTCATTTAAAAAGGGGGGGGGAAGAATTAGATTTGTGTCTTTGGGGCAGTGGGGGGGAGGTGGAGGTGGTGGTGACTGAGGCTTTAGTGAAACAAACAAGCTCACAGAGCTGCTTCCAATTGACACAGCTGTCATGTAAATATCTGTCCCTGCTGTATAGCTAAGGGATCCTGGGCTTAAAGACCTTGTAGCCATATGTAAACAATGCAGGGCTGATGACAGGTTTACAGCACTGGAGACAACATGTGCAGCTGTTTCAACCTCCTTCCTATAGTGAGATACAAATGTTCAGGAGGCAGATCACAGATGCTTAGAACTGAGTTCTAGAAGCTTACAGGGCTAGTCTGCTTTTGCGGCGCTGCCTTACGGGTCGGGTTCTACAGCCAGGTGTGAACTCCTCTGGGTGGACTCCCTACTGGGTCTCCCCCTGCTCCCCCTCCCTCTGCTCTAGCTAGCTCCAGCCCCCTGTTTCCCCTAAGGGACAGTTAGCAAAGTATTTCAATGCTTGACCCACACCTCTGCGCTCCAAGGGCTCTCCAGATCAGAGATCCAAGAAGCTAAGGCCCAGCTAAGTCATTTACTTTGTTCCCTGCTTTTCCCCCTCTTCTCTTCACAACATTCTTTCCAGTATTCAGCTCAGGCTCATTACAAAAGAATCAAACAGGAAACAAAGTATTATTTCAGCCAAGGTTCACTTGATACAAGTGAAAGCCCCTGTGGATGTGACCTGGAAAACAATTACTATGTGCAAGTCAATCTGGAGAGCACTTTTTTTTTTTTTTGCTTCTCTTTCAGCTGTTAGAATTAAAACTGGGGTGCCTATGCACAATTTTCAGGCCCATAAACCCCGCGTTTTGGCTTTTGAATGGTTATTTGGATTCCTCTGGTAAGCAAAGTATTTCACAATCTGAATTATCTGGAACCAGAAATTATTTTGTTTCCTGGTCACATTATGTGATCATGGACACAAGCCCAACAAGGCTGATGTTTAAACTGCCCCCCTCCCCATAATTTGAGCCATTTTCTTAAGAAATATAGAGAATATTCAGATTTTTGAGCTCTATTATTAGACTAAATCGATTCCAATCCAAGCATAACCACTGTGATTTTGGGCAAGTTACTTAAGCTACTTAAGTTGAAAACTTCTATAAAAGGGGCTAATCGTAGCACTTTTAGGGTTGTTTTGTGGATGAACTGGGCAATCCACACCAAGTCTTTAGTTTAATTTCTGGCACATAAGAAGAAGTCTTTAAATATGAGCCGAAATTATGATTCTCTTAAGAATACTGGCATGAGTTAGAATCTCTTATCAAAAGAAAAATAAGTTACCAAGCCCACACATAAATAGCCTCCCAATGTCTAACCATGTTATCACTAGAGATTTACCCCCAAATGAAGTCTTCCCCTAAAGCCCATCACCTATTCTGGGTCTAAGATACTATATACTTATCAAGGAGGTTCCCTTTCTGTCCCATCAATCTGGAATCTCTACCATATTTTTTTTCTGAAAAGATACTAAGGCAGGGACCCAAATAAAAGCAACCCAGAAATCATAGAGTCCCTACTTTTATGAGAAAGGAATAGAAAGTTCTAATTGATGGACCAAGCATTTTACATTGTTTAGTAGTATGAGAACACATGCCCAGCTACACATTGAGTCGAAAAGCTTTTGTTGACAGGAATGGGAATTTAAATACGTTGGGAATGTTATTTCTCTGGAGAAGCTTGTTTTAGCTTCCAACAATTGACACACAAGTCAATCTTACTTGGTGTACTAATGTAAACGGTATTCTGTTTTAAATTTCATTTTTTTAAATGTTTATTTATTTTTGAGAGAGAGAGACAGAGTAAGAGCTGGGGAGGGGCAGAGAGAGGGAGACACAGAATCCGAAGCTGACTCCAGGCTCTGAGCTCTCAGTACAGAGCCAGATGCGGGCTTGAACTCATGAACTGTGAGATCACAACCTGAGCCTGAGTCGGATGCTCAACAGACTGAGCCGCCCAGGCGCCCCTCTCTTTAAAATTTCAAATTCCAGTCGCTCATTGCTAACATATAAGAAAGCACTTGACTTTTGTATATTAGCTTTGTATCCTGCAACCTGGCTATAATCACTTGTTAGTTCCAAGTGTCTTTTTTGTTGTTAATTCTTTGGGATTTTCTACATATGTGAATGTATTTTTATTGTCAATTTTGTGTTGTCTAGGCTCGGTAAAGAAATGCCTGCATTTGCTAAGCCCAATGTTCTTTGTATTGTGCAAAATGTATGACTAAATTAACATTAATAAATAGATAATATTTCTTTGGATACTTCGGGTTAGGAAGAAAGCAACACTTTGCTGAAAATACATCTTTAATAGCTTTCTAATGATGGCTGAAACCCTTTACTGACAGTGTAAAAGTCATCTTGGAGCCTCGATCAGGAACCGCAACTAAGCAGGACAGCCCAACTAAGTGTTAAAAATACTGCTTTGTTTTTATCACATGTATTTTTACGGTTACCATACATTTATGGCAGATAGTATTAATTTTCCACTTCTGGTACTGATTTTAACTGTACCTTTTACATAAATGTCTTTAGGTATAAACAATGAGTTGATACAAAGAAAAATATATAAAGTAAATAATCATGGATATTTATGTGATTTGGTGAACATCTTGAAGGAGGTATATGGACACTAAATGTTGGAATAAATTAGACCCATAAATCAGATTGCAGACCTAAGATAGTTATTTAGGGCACTGAAAAACTGTCATGATCCCAGGCAAAATTATTAAGTAGATAAACAATCATTGGTCAGTAAGCTATGTAGGCTTAGGCTACATAGGCTTAGGCTATGTAATCTTGGCGGCTTGCGTCAACGCTTGGCTGAAAGTCGACTTCAAAGAGCACTTGTGGGACAAAGGAGTGAGCAAATGAATTCTGCATCCCCTTCTCCTATTCGGCATCACTTTCTCAAATCCCAAAATCTCTCCTCTCCCTACCAAGTTACTACGTTCATAGTTCTGCCCCATGGCTGTCCCACTGCTTCTGAAAAGGCTCTACTACACCGGCAGTTGAAAATTACTTTACCCTCCTCCCACAGCTAAACTTCCCTACCAATTTTAGCTTGAGAGCCAAAGGATGAAACGGTAAAGTCATTCATACCAAGCTGTGGAAGGTCTGATATGTTTAATGGCCTCAGAACGGATTACATTTTAATAGCGGCCTGTATGAATCCAAAATAACGTCCGCTTGATAAAACGCATTAGTGAGCATCACCTTAAAAGTCGATGTGTGTCTTTTACAGCTAGCGCCGGGGCCCAAAATAAAGGAATCGCATCATCCATTTATCCCCCCACTTTTGAAGTTTTTGTTAAAGAGCAAGCGAATTGGAAGATCTGCCAGCAATCTTCTTACTTTTAACTGGCCTTGTTGCAGAAGCACCTGGGAGATTTTAAAATTGTAAGTCCCTGGGCTTCACTTCCCAGAAATTTGCCTTTTTGTCCTACATGACCTGGTGAATTTAAGTGACCTACCCAAGGTCATGCAGACATCTGAGACCACCTGGAATTAGCTTTCTTAACTCTCAGTACAGGAGTCTTTTGGTGATAGAGACTAGAAAGATTGAAAGCCATTCTAAAAACTTTTCTAGATCATAAAATTCTGGGTTTTTAAAAATTTTTTTTAACATTTATTTAGTTTTGAGACATAGAGACAGCGTGAGCAGGAGAAGGGCAGAGAGAGAGGGAGACACAGAATCCGAAGCAGGCTCCAGGCTCTGAGCTGTCAGCACAGAGCCCGACGCGGGGCTCAAACTCACAGACCACGAGATCGTGACCTGAACCGAAGTCGGCCGCTTAACCGACTGAGCCACCCAGGAGCCCCCAAATTCTCTGTTTTTAAGAAAAGGAGATGTGTTACTAACAAGAGGCAACTTGAAATGACTTAATATTTTGCTGTGTTTTGCCAGCATTGTTAATAGGAAAACATCTCATCCAAAATTCATTTTTTATTTAATTGGTTCATCCATGGAATAGACGTTTCATGGGCTAGAGGATTTAGGTTTTACTTGTCATTTTTACATAGCATCCGCCTATTTATGATGTATTATAATTATTGACTAATTTAATAAGCGCATTAGTACAAATAGTAATGACTAACATTTGCTAAGCTCTAAGTATCTGCCAGTATGTACTATCTTACCACGTGTTATAAGAAACTCAAAGGGTAGATAACATTACTATAAGAGAATTAGGAAATGAGGAAATAAATGAATGAGGGAATGACAGATAAATATAAATAATTCAGCCACTATCTGGGATTCAATAATTACAGATTATTGAAAATTCCTCCAAACATTCTAAACGCACAATAGAATTTTCCTGAGATAAATTGCTAGCAAAAGCCTTCGCAAATAAATATCTGCTCAACTGTGATAAAAATACAAGCCAGTCTAACAACTGGGAAAATGAAATGTAGTCTACAAAGCAATAATTAATATGAGATTGTTTGAAAAAGGAGAAATAATTAGTAACTCAAGTTATATGATTATGAACTTTCAAAGGCATCCAATTTTGTCAATTTCGTGTGTCTGTGAGAGAACTAATGAAGCTAAAAAATTATATATTTCATCTCCAAAAGAAGCATTTACCTTTAGCTGAACAAATCTGTTCATAACGTCAAAATCAATTCACAGTATTAGGGATATCTTCTTCCAAGAGCTGTAGTTTTCAAATATTTCTAATTGCAATGTTGTTCTAGTGAAAATGTTGGAAGCAATGTGTCTACCTGAGAGGAAATTCTCCAGACATATTATATCAAACTTCATAGTGTGTACAGTTCTGTTTTCACATTTGATAAATTTATAGCCTCACATTCATGGCGCAAGAGTGGTTATTTACTCTGTTTTATCTTGTGACTTTAATTTGAAGGTTTCCATATCCTTGCTGATACTGGTAATTTTCAGTATGTGCTAGAAATAATGACTGTGTTTATGACACATCGAATATTTTTATACTGTGCTCTCTCTCTAATGGGGTCACAAAGTATTTAAGCACAAAGAATTTGCCGTCACTCTGCTATCTACAAACAAAACAGAATGCATGGAATTTTAGTGTGAAATCCTAATAAATAAGTATTTCTTGTTCCTAATGCCAGATACAGGGAGCGGAGACAATTTGATGGGATAAGTTGAATCTTTCTTAATGGAAGTACTTTTCCTGGAACCAGGCTTTATATATAATGGATATACGAAATCAAGAAAGAAATATTTAAAATTGCTAATTTATGATGCATGCATTAGCTTTTATTCTATAACTCAATGGCAACTGACTATAGGCCTGCCCACCTCCGCAGAATGCCGCCCTATGCTCCCCCGTGGAATGAAGTATAGAACAAATCTACCAACTTTGCTATGTCTCTGTTAATGAGATCTACTTGGTGAAGTGCTTGTTCATTAAAAACCTAAGAACAGAAATAATGGGATACATGGGAATTGAAGTTACAGGATGTCTCAACACTAACACAGCACAAATCATAGTCAAATCATATTTAATAAACAACCCTGTATGCTCAGACCGTTTAACCATGATGTAGCCAGGGGTCTTGCAGTAAATAAATTCTGTCCACCTCACTTCTAGGACATAAAATCTAGGCAATGCCTTAATTAGGTAGTGACTGGGGAGCTGGAAGTGACAGTGGTAATGGATTCACAGCAGAGGCAAGCATTCCACTATCTCTCCAATGTTGCTATACACAAATTAATGCCAAACTCAAGTCAAAGACATAGTCACTTGATTTAGACTTTTTTTTTTCTTACTTTTTAAATCCACATCATACAAAAAAAGCACCAGCGGAAATTCCCATATGTTTTCAGGGCAATTTGAATACCACCTCCCCATCCTGTAATTTTATTGTATTAGAAAATATTCCTTACTACATTCTCCAGGGTAATAGGTTATGCCAAAAGATAAAATAACGCTTACTCACTTTTAATCTGTCAGAAACTACCTGGGAAAGAAGGAAAAGAGGAAAGGAAAAATAAGTTTATTGAATCTCTTCTAGGTATTAGATCTTTTCATATTTATTATTTAATTAACTAGGTCTATGGGTGTGCGAGGCTTTAAAATGAAATATGAAAAACTGAGGGCCGAAGAAGTTAATGAATGTGCTTATAGTCCTGGGCTATAATTCATTTATGTAACCACTAAATAAAAAGCTATTATGTGTAGCTATGTGTCATTATTCATTATGCTAAAGCAGTGGCGACTCACAAAGTTCTGTCCTTGCAAAAATAACATTTTCATGAAGAAACAGATAATTATGTATTGTGGTGAAGGCTACAAGACAAATCAAGAGAGTTTGTTGTAATAGAGCGTAGCTGAGTGAGGAAGTTCTTCATTAGTTGGATGGACGGGCTAGGCCGTTTTGATTGGAACAAAGATAAAAAGGGGTAGGAGTTCGTCATGTGTAAAGCTCTGGGAAAAATGTCCCAAGGTGAACAATAAATACAAACTCCAGTCAATACAAAGTTGTTTGGTGTGTATGAAGAACAAAAAGGTTAACTCTTTTGGGAGTTAATGAGTTAAGGAGAAATTAGTCAAGGTAAGGTTGAATACTCTGTGGCCAAGTCTTGCCGAGCCTTCTGGAACATGAAAGCATATTTAGATTTCATTATACATGTATTGACAAGCCATTGATTTTGTCGTTGTTGTTTATTTTTCAGTTTCCACAACACTGCCCGTGTTGATTTTGGAGATTGCAGAGCTTCTGTTTTTGGTAAGGACTGACACATTAACCTCCTGCTAAGCACAAGAACAGAAAAGATGGACGGGTTGTAAAAATCATCTGCTTGAATACATTAGAGAGCTAATAAAAGCATGAGAAATTATGGGCCTTGAGCCCTTTTAGAAGGAAACACAGGTAAGTAAGCGAGACACGTGGGATAGACTTTTTGTGAAAAGTTTCTGCAAACGCCAAAAGAAACAACTGACAGAGGGAGGAGCTGGGCAGAAATTTTAAAGCCTTCTGGGGTAGGAGAAAAAAATACTGTACTTCAGTGTCTGCCAAAAATGGGGTGGGGGAAGGGTGGGGCTTGAGTAAATGCATAAGACTTTGGATTGAGACTCTAAAGATTTTATCTTACTGGTAAGTGTGAACAAGAAGTAAACCAGTGGTTAACCTTATAAAGCCCAGCTTCAAATAATCTCAATTCCTACGATGGGATTAAAATGACATGTGACTGCTAGTAGCCCAGACTATCTGCCAGAAGCAAAGGTAAGATTTCTCTAGATATAGATAACATTCTCCCAGCCTTCAAATTATTTTATAACTTCTCATACACATGTCTATACCAAGCACACAAGGAGACAAGACAAGGTGATAAAAACTAAGAGAAAAGACAGACAATAGAAAAAAAAAATATTGAGGATTCAGATAGTGGGGTAATCAAACATGGACTTTTAAAGAAACAATGGACAATACTGGAACTTGGCAGGGAACTGAAAAATCATAAAAATAATGGAAATTCTAGAATCAGAAAATACAATAAATAAATTCTCCGTGGTTGAGGAGAGAGTTGGTTTAATAATAGACTAGACACAGATTAAGGGAAAATAGGTAAAAAGAAAAGATGATTGAAAGTGTTAAGAATAAAAGAGAAACAAAAGAATAGAAAATATGCTAAAAAAATAGGCAAGGAGTATAGGCAATATACTATATATATATAACTGAATTGAACTATAACTGAAATATAAAAATTCTAATTCTGGGGTGAAAAATGGTGGTGGAAAAGGAGGTATAAGCAATATTTGAAGAAATTATTTTCTGAAGCTGATAAAGGAGATCAATTAAAGATTCAGAAAGAAACTTATAAACCAAGCAGGAACAAAAGTAAAAAGACCACACCCACATGAACACACAAAAACATAAAAACAAAACAAAAAAATCACTTAAAGGAAATTAGAGAAAATGCCAAATAATTTCCAAAGCTGTAATCATTAGCCTGACAGTTGGTATCTCAGCAAAAACAGTAAAATTCAGAAGACAATTATTGATGTTGCCAAAGTTCTGAAAAAAGGAATTCTAACAATTCTTTGCTAACCTAGTTTTAAAATGCCCTACGGAAACAATGAAATAAAGAAAGTTTAAGACAAACAAAAACTAAGAATGGTTGTCACCAGCAGACCTGCACTATAGTAAATATAAAAGAGTGTTTGTCAGTAGAAATACTGACTTTTCCTTTTCCTTTATGGAACTTAGGAGAAAATAGGCAAATCCAATGCATATTGATAGTAAAAAACAATAATAACAGTTTATAAGATTTAAATGTACGGCGAGAGATTCATTTCTAGAATGATGGCAGGAGAAAGTCCATAGACTTGCTTGTCAGAGAAATGACCATAACTGGCAAAAATTTTATTTAAAGAATTCTTAGTTATTTAAACTGTCTGAAAACTCTTCTAAGGCATAGATCAATGGGAAAAACTTATGCAAGAAAATTTACTTAATCTGGGTCAGCACAGTGGGAGTCTGTGGCCCTTGAGCCCCATACTTCTCTTCCCCCTCCTACAGTCCAGTGTGACAAAAACGTCACCCTGGATGGGCATGACCCAGCATACAGGGCTCCCCTGGCCTCCAGTCCCGTTATGGTATCTCTCTGGGAGGGCAGACTTTCAGCACTTCTCATGAGCCCCAACACCATGTTGCAGAGACTGTGTGTCAGGAAAATGCAGCTAGAAGGTCAGCACCTCCATTTCTCTACCCAGCCTCCACGATAGAACAGAAACTCTATCCTAAACATGGCCGACTGAGAATATGGAAGCCCTGGTTTCCTTGCCCTCTCCCCAGCTTGCTCTTAGGGCAGAGATTCCACATCAGGAGAGGCAAGAAGAATAACCAGAGGCTACCTCCCCAGACAGAGTGCCCTGCTTAAAAGCAGGGGTGTCACTACCAGAGAAGTGACCATTGTCTCCACTTTCAGTCGCTGAACCAAAGGAAGAGAGAAAGGGGAGAATTAACAAAATAACAGACATATTCATCCGTGTCCAAGAACTCTGGATGGAATGATAAAACGAAATGACGACAATAAGAACAAAGCAGCCTAAAAGCTCTACAGAGTGAAAACTGGCAGAAAGATTTTGGAGGGAGTCAAAATGTGCTGTGGAGTCACTGTCTTGCTTTGGGCGGTTGCCTGAGCGTGAATTGTCGTTGCGGTAGGACATGGAAAGCTGCAGTTCCTTTAGAAAATTCATCATTTTACTGTCTGGGTTACCAGGGGAGAGAGCCGGGGGCAACTGCAACTCATTGCAAAGCGAAGGGTGGAATCGCAGGAAGGAGAGAAACGGAGAAGGGCAACTCCAAGTGTTACAGCCTGCATCGCGTCCCCCTCAAAATTCACATACTGCAGTTCTAACTCCCGACATGACTGTGCCTGGAGATGGGGCCTTTAAGGAGATGAATGGTTATGAGATCGTACGTGTGGGGCTTTCATCTGATAGAATCACTTATAAGAACAAGTGCCCTCATAAGAAGAGGAAGAGACATGAGAGATTCTTTTCCCGCCTGCACAGGAGTAAAAGCCATGTGAGGACACAGAGAGGAGGCGGCTGTCTCACCAGCCACCAACTCTGCCGGCATCTTGTTCTTGACCTTGCAGCCTGCAGGACGGTGAGAGAAGAAATCTCTCTTGTTTATACCAGCAATCTGTGGTATTTTGTTATGGTGGCCCGAGATGACAAATACACCAACATCTTTGTGTAAATCCAAGAATCTCTCTGGCTGACCAAGAAATCGCACATGGTTGTACGGCTCAGAGCGGTTTGCAGTTAAAGGCTGGCAAATCGGAGCAGAGACTGGAGTGGCCGCCCACCACAGGGGAGATTCTTGCACCTTGAAGGATCTCTCATACTTTTTTTTTTTTTAATGTTTATTCATTTTTTTGAGAGAGAGAGAGACACAGAGTGTGAGTGGGGGAGGGACAGAGAGAGAGGGAGACACAGAATCCAAAGCAGTCTCCAGGCTCTGAGCTGTCAGCACAGAGCCCGTGGGGCTCCAACGCACGAACCATGAGATCACGACCTGGCTGAAGTCGGATGCTTAACCGACTGAGCCGCCAGGCGCCCCACATACCCGCTGCATGCGCCGGCCTTCAGCAAGTCTCTGCAATGTACTTGGTCAAGAGCGCAGGGCAAGTTTGAGGCTGCTGTCCCAGCACTGCCCTCAGCAGGACCCGGCCCTGCTCAGATGACTGCAGATCCCGCCGGCGCTCTGGGGTAGAAGAGTCTCTCAGCTCCTCTGCCCTGCTCCCAGTCTCAGGCAGCCTGCTGTCTTACACTCAGAGGAAGGTTCCATACACCTCCCAGGCTCAGGGCATTCCCACGAGGAGTTGGGAGGCGGGGAGATGCAGGCCATCTCTCTCATTCCAGCCCACACCCTGTTAGGAAAGTTTTGCAAAGTTGGTGTGACTTCTCCTTATCTCTCTTTCCTCCTTTGCCCCAGGGATGAAAGCAACCATGGGACTCCTTTCTTAGAAATTCTTTATTCTATCATTTAGCTTTCTTGTTCTTAGCTTTCTAATGAGTTTTTTTTACTTTTTTTTTTTTTTTTTTTTTTAGCTATTCCACATTGCTCTTAATGTTAGCGCAAGTGTGCTAAGTCTAATAGTTTTGTATTTTATAAAATAACGACATTGGAGTTTATACTATTTTCCTCATGGAGCAAATATCTCCCGCTTCTTCCTTCTATCTGTAGTAAGAAATGAAGGAATAAAAAAGCTATCTGTAAAAAACATAGGTGCTTTCATGCATATTATAAATACTGTTTAACACAGGCAATTTTTTGAGAAAAGAAAAAGGAAAATGCATGGCAGTTGCATTTTACTTTCCTTCAAAATGCTTACATTTGTTTTGTAGGAATGAATTTACTAGGCAACTTACATTTTCAAGCTTTTTAAAAAAAATTTATGTTTATTTATTTATTTATTTTTAATTTTTTTTAATGTTTATTTATTTTTGAGACAGAGAGACAGAGCATGAGTGGGGAAGGGGCAGAGAGAGAGGGAGACACAGAATCGGAAGCAGGCTCCAGGCTCTGAGCCGTCAGCACAGAGCCCGATGCGGGGCTCGAACTCACAGACTGCGAGATCATGACCTGAGCCGAAGTCGGACACTCAACCGACTGAGCCACTTAGGCGCCCCATGTTTATTTATTATTGAGAGAGAGAGAAGGAGACAGAGTGTGAGCAGGGGAGGGGCAGAAAGAGATGGCGACACAGAATCCGACGCAGGCTCCAGGCTCTGAGCTGTCAGCACAGGACCCGGCATGGGGCTTGAACTCAAGAATTGTGAGATCATGACCTGAGCTGAAGTCGCACACTTAACTAGCTGAACCACCCGGCACCCTGATGTATTTTCAAGCTTTTAATAATTTTTACTCATTTATGTAGGAAATGCATCATGATAAAGCTGCCCCTAAAGACCAAAGGTATCATTACACTAAGATATAGCAAGGCAAGGTGGAGGAAAATTATTCCTCCCCATTAAACAATGGGAACCCCAAGCACATGATCTAGGAAAGGTGGGTACAGGTGACGGTTAACATACCGCTAGACCAACAAGTACATCAGTCTATGGTTTTTAACCTTTAAGATTGAGTAGAGCAAGTATATGTGTTAAAGATTCTTCCTGTTTTGCTCACTGTTGTGCATCTGGTGCTTATTACAATTTCTAGGACAGAATGGAATTTCAAGTTACTGAAATACAATGACAACATAAATGTTTCAATTTCTCACTCTGCGTTTAGAATCAGCTCTTCTTTATAAAACGTCTATGCTATTGAAATTCTACTCTAAGAATTAAAGTCAAGATAGAACAAAAACTTGCAAACGTTTGGAGCTTTAGGGGACCTTGGTTCACACTCTAATTATGTGTTTGGGTGTGTACACATTAAGGCCCATTGAGTTTATGTTTTTTACTCAAAGTAACACAGCGAGATAATGGCAGAGGTGAGCTGATTGCCTATTTAGACACAAAATTCTGTTCTTTAAACCACTTCTTACTAGGTAAGAAGATAGGTTTTGGAATTAGATATGAATTCAAATCTTGGCTTTGCCACTTACAGGCTATATGACTTTCAGCAAGTTACTGGTGGTCCATGAACCTCTGTTTCCTTATTTATCAAATGAGGATGATAATAGTATCTACCTATTTGGATTATTGCGAGGACTAAATAAGAAAATATATAACACTCACAGTACTGTGCTTTCATGTAGCATTGTAAACTATCGTAATAGTAATCATTGATGCTGTCATTATTTTACACTATCTTCACACAAACATGGGCAATGAGCTTGATTTTTGTATAAGGGATAAATAATAGCTAATTAAATTCCAACAAAGCAGTGAATCAGCAACCTTGAAGCAAGAAATCTGCTCCTTTTTTTTAATTAAAAAATTTTTTTTGTTTTCTTTTTTATTTTATTTTTGAGAAAAAGATATAGGATCTGAAGCAGGATTTAGGCTCTGACCTGTTGGCATAGAGCCTGATGCAGGGCTCGAATTCATGGATGGTGAGATCATGACCTGAGCTGAAGTCGGAGGCTTAACCTGCTAAGCCACCCAGGCACCCCTCTGTTTCCTCTTTAGAGAGTAAGGAAAACTTCGTGGCAGCTACTAATTTCCTTAACAGATTCAAAGTTCTGTCCCTTTAAGTCCTAACTACTGTGGGTAATGGTGCAAGATAGGCAATATTAACCATGTCTTGGATTAAATCAGACTCCACACACTTTAGCTAGCCCACACGTTTTAAGTGGATCTCTTTATTTTGTGTGAAGAATCACTGAAAAAAAAATCAGGTGTTAGTGAAGGACTTTAAGAATATTTAGATGCAGGGGCGCCTGGGTAGCTCAGTTGGTTGAGCATCCAACTTTGGCTCAGGTCATGATCTTGCTCATGGGTTCGGGCCCCGCGTTGGGCTCTATGCTGACAGCTCAGAGGCTGGTGCCTGCTTCGGATTCTGTGTCTCCCTCTCTCTCTGCCCTTCCCCTGCTCATGCTCTGTCTCTCTCTCTCTTGAAATAAATAAATGCCAAAAATTTAATTAAAAAAAAGAATATTTAGATGCAAAATCAATAGCTCTTGAATAAAAACAAGAATCAGGTTAAGTTCACGGGTAGCACAGCTACATGCTAAAATGGGCCGTGTTTGCTTTTGTCAATAAACCATAAATCCATTAATTGTCTTAAAAAGCATTTAAAGGACCATTGTATTTACATAATCTTTTAGGTATATTTAGTGGTTAATTGAAAATAAAGTGAGGTCAGATTTGAAGTTGACAATATAGGAGTGATTAAGGTAACAGTGATAACTGGAATCAAGGAAATGAATGAAGTTACCTCTAGAGAGCAAACAGCCCAAGCCAATCCTTAAAGAAAATCTTAATTGGGAATCAGCAGATTCAAAAAGAGCCACAGAAAGAGAGAGAGCAAGAGCAGGCTTTGAAGCAAGAGGAGAAAGAGAAGAGCTTCATTTTGGAGGCAAGGAAGATTTTCTAGAAGAAGTAGATCATGAATAGTGTCAAATACCGTAGCACTGACACCTGCAGAATTTTATGCACAGGTTGCTTAAGGATAAGAGGGAAAGCTAGTACCACATCAGTCTTGAAGCTGCGTTTATGTTGAAAGAATATAATTTTTATTCAGATTTCATTGTATTGGGCAGGTTGACCAGGGTTGAGGAGGCAGTGGCACAAATCATGGGCTAAAGATCTCTAGGCCACATTGGGTGCCACAGCTGTGCAACGGAAAAGCTGAGTTATATGTAAAATAAGAAAATAACCATCATATATTCCAATAATGGGGCCGTTGGTGACTTTTTCAATGAGCAAGTCAAAGAATTATATATAATGATGAAATAGGAAGTTTGTTAGGAAAGGTGGCCGGAAAGAAGAAAGATAGAACGGTAGCTTGGTGGGGAAGGGTGTGTGGAGAAGGAGCAGGAGGGAGACAGGATAGGGAGGGAGCAGGGGTGATGGTAATGTGAAGTCAGAGAGGTTTATGAGTGGTGGACATCCACGTTAGTTGCCATTGACCGTATCTCTGAAGTCGGAGGCGAAGGCAGCTGAGCATGAGTGTGCTGGACGGCAATTATGGATTCGAGACAAATGGAAAACGTCAGAATATCTGCCGCACAGGATACGCTAGAGAGTTAAGTAGGGGTGAATAAGAGGAATGATGAGCATACCAAAGGCCTGGCTGAGGTTGAGTAATAACTACAAATGGCGCGGCACCCAATTAAGTGGTATGATTTTAACAAACGACCTGATAAGGTAGAGTCTATTATTACGCTGAGCAATAAGACCTCACGATGGATCACTGAGTTGCAAGTTAATCTTTGAAAGCATATCTGAAGTTCCTTTCATAACTTTGAAGGCTGCCTCCAGACAGCATTTAAACAGAGATGGCTAGGGGATAGAGGGACGTATTCTTAACATTCAGTCAAAAAACTACACTTTGTTTTCACAGAAAAAAATAATATAACTGCTTTTTGAATTCAATGGACTTACAACGTATACAGAGATGTCTATATAAAACGTAGATAGAGATAATTCAATAGCTTTATCAGTTAACTATTGCTGAATGTTTATGAACCAGAATATGGTTTAACTTCTCTTAAAGAGAGAGTTGGTAATAGTGATTACCAAAATCATTTTTGTTTCAGTCCCTCTGCATTTGTTGAGGGTCCATTCTATGCCAGGTCTTCCACAAGGCTCTGAGGCTATCAGGATGAGTAAGATGGAATTCTTGCTGTCAAGGATCCCACAGCATAAATTATATAATAAACTAAAAGGAAATAAAATGTGTGGGGCACTCTGACTACGGTGTACCCTAGAAACAATGGAACACACTTCAGTTTATTCTAACATTCACTTTATTCTAAAATGAATAGTTTTAACCCAACGTTTACATGAAGCTAGGGAGATTTGGGAGCCCCGGTAGGGAGGAGAGAAATGTTTCTGACAAGTGTAGAGTGCCTTCTTTGTGACAGTACTGGATGCAACAAAGGGGAGAAAATGATGAATAAGGCACAGGTAGTTTTAGGTCTCAGGTGGCTTCCTGTCTGTTGAGAGGCATAAACATGAAGACACATTCTTCATGCACTTTGTTAGGTGCCATGATGGCGATGGCGGTGGAGGGGTGGGAATACAGAGAAGGTACTGCCCACCTGGGGGGCTAAACAGGATGGGGAGAGCGCCACCGGCATGGAGTGAAGCTTTCCTGCGGGTAGAGACAGCTGAGTCCTAACATACAGAGGACTCTGCTAACAGCTTGGAGCCTGGAGCCTGCTTCAGATTCTGCTGAAGAGAGAGAAGGAGAACATTCCAGGCAGAAGGTACGGCCCACAGACACAGAAGTTAAAAAGAGCATGGTTTGTATGGAGAACTGCAAGCAACTTAATGTTTCTGGCATCTGGAGTTTCAAGCTGGGAGAGGCAGTTGTGTCTCCCAGGGCCTGTGCCCATTTCCCACATGAGAAAGGTAAAGCTTTCAGAAGCAAAGAAAAGTTAGCATTGTCACGCAGCTAACAGTGGGACCAAAATCCAATCCCGTCTGCCAAACTCACAGCATTTACCTTTCACGTTTCTTCAGAATTAATTTTTATAGATATGTATTTATACTGGTTACACCATAACATAGGAAAATAAACACTAGTTTTTATCTGTTTGTGTTTAGGAAAAAAATACTTCCTCAGAATCACAAAGATATTCGTGAAATCAAAACTAAGTAACAGAAGAGAGAGAAATAACAATAGACAAAATATTTATGCATATGTGAGAGAAATGATCTAAATATATCATGCTGAAATAGCGTAAGGGGCACCTGGGTGACTTGGTCAGTTGAGCGTCTGACTTCGGCTCAGGTCATGATCTCATGGTTAGTGAGTTCCAGCCCACATCTGGCTCGCTGCTCTCAGTGCAGAGCTAGCTTGCTTCAGATCTTCTGTCTCTCTCTCTCTCTGACCCTCCCCTGCTGTGCTCTCTCAAAAATAAATAAACCTTTAGAAAATAAAATAGCTTGGGGCGCCTGGGTGGCTCAGTTGGTTGAGTGACCGACTTCGGCTCAGGTCATGATCTAAAAGTCTGTGAGTTTGAGCCCCGCGTCGGGCTCTGCGCTGATGGCTCAGAGCCTGGAGCCTGCCTCGGATTCCCTGTCTGCCTCTCTCTCTGCCCTTCCCCTGCTCACGCTCTGTCTCTCTGTCTCTCAAAAATAAATAAACATTTAAAAAATTAAAAAGAATAAGAAAATAAGAGAGCTTAAATTACGTGTTTGTCAGAAATAACTGTATCAAAATTCTAATTATTAGGGAACAGTGTAGCGATAAGGTTTGAGACAACATCCTCCGGATTGAAAATATCATAGAGAAATAGAAATAGCCCCTTGAAGACTTTCTGGTTGTCAGTTCTCTGCCTATGTGGAGAACTACCTCAATTCATGATGAAATCATTCCATGTCTTTAAAACGTTCAAGTTAGGGATTTTTGTCACCTTGTTTCAGCAGGCTCCCAAACTCACAATCAAGTAACTTGTCTTCAGCGGGTCTTCATTAGCAAATTGCCATGACCCATCCAATTCTGATGCTCAAAAACAGTACTGAAGGGCCAGGGCATGCTCCCCCCCCCCCCCCCCCGTTATAGTAGCTAACAAATTGGGCATGAAGAGAAATGATGGCAATGTGATGAAAATAGGAACAGGGTAATTAAAATGAGATAAGTTAATAGTGTATACCTTAGGTGATAGGAGAATGAACTCCTAAAGTGTAACCCATTAAACCACAGCAGAAGCAAAGGAAGCAATAAAATCCTACAAAAGCTACCTAACCTTGGAGATCTCCGTGGGTAGCCAGGCAACAGACCCCTTGATGAAAAGTGATATTTATGACCCTCATGAACTGGACACATAAACAGAAAAGCAATTATAATACTGACCCATCATGCTGGGTAAAAACATCCATACTCAAAAATAAATGACATAACATGTGAAAAGATCTGCTCGGATATTTTCCACCAAGCAAAAGAAATGAGAAGAGAAGCATCTAGATAGCCTGTGAACAAAAGCAAGATGAGTCAGGTAAGTAGTGACTGCAGTTCAATACTTAAAATGCCTGGTTTTGGGGGTGCCTGGCTCAGTCAGTTGAGCATCCATCTCAACTCCGGTCATGATCTCATGGTTCGTGAGTTTGAGCCACATTGGGCTCTGTGCTAACAGCTTGGAGCCTGAAGCCTGCTTCAGATTCTGTGTCTCCCTCTTTCTCTGCCCTCCCTTACTCACCCTTTGTCTCTCTCTCTCTCCCTCTCTCTCTCTCAAATAAACAAACATTTAAAAAGGAGGAGGAGGAGGAGGAGGACGAGGAGGAGGAGGAGGAGGAGGAGGAGGAGGAGGAGAAGGAGAAGGAGAAGGAGAAGGAGAAGGAGAAGAAGAAGAAGAAAAAACCTGGATTTTAAGGAATGGGATTTCAAGTCAGGGGCAGTTTGTTGGTTAGCATAGACATTAAAGCCCTAAATATACAAAGTCACTTAGTTTCTTGCTCTGTTTTTCTTCCTTTTCCGTAGGACACTGTAACTATAAGAAAAAGAAAAAGTCAAGAAACCTCAGGCCCAAGACACGAGATCTCCGAATCCAGCTGAATAGTCATTCCATGCATGAAATACACCATGCCTTTATTGTGTAAATTTCAAGGGGCAACTTATTACACATATCAGAAGATTGTTAGATTTCTTTCCAACCCATGTTGGATGGAAAAAAACATTTCAGAAGAGACTAAACTTCTCTAATAACACAACTGGAAAGGGGACCAGCCTAAATGAATAGAATGTCACTTTTATAGAGGGTCTTAAATTGAATTTTATTTCCTGACTGAGAGTTATATATGCATACAATTAATAATTAATGAATGCTGGGAAAGAGAGGTGCTTCCAGACTGGAGTTTAATGGAGAGAAGAGGATTATTTATGAATGGATCTATTATGTAAAATTTGGTATGGCCAAAATGCTTAAAGAAATTAAAATCGTGTGATGAAACCTGTAGATTTAATTTGCGTGCACTTAATACAAACCATAAGAGCAAATGGTGGTGAAGGCCAAGTCTGAATACATACACATTTTGAATTTGTGAAGTTGGAAATAATGAGGTTTTATTACATAGAACATAAGTATTACAACTTTCTAATGTTGTAAGGAGACACTTGGCTACAACATGAAATTATGTACCATAAAAATTCTTGGAGGTGGAAGTCTGGTGACGAATAGAAGAATTTTTGGAAAGGCAGTTTCTCACAGTGGTAGAGACTAAGCTATTTAGTCTTTCCATAGCACGCATTAAATCATGTTGAGCAAATAAGAATAAATGAATGAATGAATCGAAAACAGAAATGCAATTTTAGTATTGGTATATGTTTTACCTCCAAAGACTAAATAAACTGTTGGCTACAATAAGTAAACCTCTTCAGGAATTTATTAGCATAGTGACTTCCGACTCTAGAGATAGATCACATGACAACCCGGAAGCATGAGCTGTTTCTGCATTCTGTAATGTGATGGGGTTGCGAAAGGGTGATTAAAATCGCTGTGGGTATCTATGCCCTTTGCCCCAGTCCCCTCCTCTGATTCTTAGTAGTCACTCCCTACTCTGGCCGTAGAGGTACTGATCTAAATGCAAGTAGCTGTGATATGCCATAACAATATGTAGTTTCTTCGATTTCAAAGTTAAATGACATGGCACTAACTGAATTCCGAGTGATACCATTTACTGCACTCTCCCTGTGTTCCACTCGTTGCTCTGGGAAACACATCCTCTGCCCGTTTCAACTCAGTCCACTCTTCAGAGATTCCTCCTATGAAATCTCTCTTCTTGTTCTTTTCTCCGTTGGCCTATTTTTCATACCATTTCTCCCTTCGCTTGTATTACTGCTATTTCCCATCCACCCCTGCCTGATCTGGTCCTTTCTGCTCTTCCCCCACGTATGAGTGTAAAAGAGCACTAATGATAACTTAAACTTGTCTTCCACACCCGCTAAACAACTTTGCATGGTGAAATCTGAATACTGAAATTCAAATAAAATTTAATGAGCATATGTTATGTCGGCAAGTATATGATATTATGAGACATCATCTTCCTGATTTTATGGCATCTGAACAGACTTGGATTAAATAACTTGTTCAAAGTCACGTAGTTCAGACTGGATTCAAAACTGTCATTTGTGACTTCAATGTAATCTTCTATTGTCATCTAATAAATGTAATATCACCAGGAATAATCAGGCAGATAGAAAAACTGTAGGGGAGGTATTTTGGCCAAATGCACACTGTGATAGTTTGAGAGCTCATTGGGATAGGTAGATACTGACTTCATTGTTACGTAGGTTTATGCTTGTCCCTGGAAACGCTTGCATTGTCCGGCATGGTAGCCACTAGGCCCACGTAGCTATTAAGCTTCTGAAACATGGCTAGTGCAACTTAATATGAGCTGCAATATAAAATACACTCCGATTTCAAAGCCATAATTTTTTTTAAATTGTACGCACTATCACATTAACGTTAACATTTTGTGTGTTGTTGACATGTTGAATATGCGAGGTAATTAAAGTTAGTCTCGCTTGTTTCTTCTTACCTTTTTACGTGGGTATTAGAAACTTACTGTTGTGGCTCATATGATGTTACTGGACAGCACTTCCCTAGACCCTGTGTTCCATGCGACCCCTGACTGGCAGCCTTGCACCCGCTGGGACTGGTGAGAAATGCAGAACCTTGGGCCTCACTCAAGAACGACAGAATCAGAACCTGCATTGTCACAAGATGCTCAAGCTATTTGTATTAATATTACAGCCTGAGAAGAAGTGTCTTGACTTCAGGGGAGTCGAACACAGACAATCGTGTGTCCCTCTATGCTTCTGCAATCCCTCGAGCACAGGGTCCATGTAGAAATTACCACAGGGCTTTCAGTGCCTACGATAGGTCTTCTCTTGAGGGCTTATTCAACGCTTACTAAATACTATTAGTATTAGTATTTATCTGCTTTATCTGATTAGTAAATAATGAGATATTCCTTTTCTACCACTCTAACCGCTTTTCCCATTCTGGAATGACAATGGCTGCAAATACCGCCTGTGTAGCCGTTGGTACCATTGAGAGTTAAAACATTTCTACGTCTCATACACTAAAGACAATGGGAGACAATGGCCAGATGAAAACAGTAGGACATATGAATTTCGTGTATACAATATATCTCTTCTTGAAACAGAAAGGAAGGACTGGGGTGGGAACAATTGCACGAGAAAGTCTAGCCATGCGGCGAGAGTCTAATTGTCAGCCAGCTCTCCTCTGGGAGCCGAGTATATGAAGGTTATTGTTCAACAGTGCAGGCAGACAGGCTGTTGCCTTTGTCTGCTTTGCAATTTACAACTGGGGGATGAAGGGAAACCAAGCAATATTCTTCTCGGTTTCCCCTTTCCTTGTTCTTGTTACCAACAGTACTCATTCTGCTTTGCAACTCCGCCTCTACTCATAGAGGAATGTAGATGGAGTTTGTTGGTGCTGAGAGCAAAGTGTCATGCTAATGAATCACTAAAAAGAAAGCTGGTCTAATTATAGCCAAATGCTGCAAAATAATCTTACTTATGATTGCCCCTGATTAGGTGTAGGCTGCTGTGTTCACTGCAGGGGACCGTAGATTTTCACCGAAACGCAAGGTGCCCACTGACTGCCAGGAGGGGAAGGACTAACAGAAAACAAAAAGATTACAGCTGTACTCTGTTATTTTGCCTTTAAAGTTATGTCTTAAAATTCCTATACCTAGCTTGAAACTGGTATTGTTCAATTAAAGCTTATTAGTGAAGTGATTTCAGGTTCGATTAATAAATATATAAATAAACAAAATACACTGACAGCTAAGTATGCAGGCATAAGCCCGCATAGTATTATAGTCGTGTCACATTTACGTATAAGGGATACTGCCAACAAAGGTTGATTTGCTCTAAATCTAAGTGGAATCTCATGTAACTTTGAGGTCAGGGGTCAAGAGAGTCTGGATCTCAGCCTGCTGAGGACTCGCTCTAGATTTGAAATGGTTCTGGAGAGCTTCCCAGACTTTCAGAGACCTTCTCTCCAGTGACCTGTCGCTACTTTCCAGACACTCCAAACAGGGATGTACTGGGCTTTCTGTTGTCAGCTCCCCGCCTCTGCTGGCTTCTAGCTTCCTGCATTCCTGCCCCCATCCTGTCAATTCAGCTCATAGGATGCTATCAGAGTCTCCCTAACCACAGTCCTATTTTAAGATCTTTCGAGATGAAGCCTTCCTTGCTTTTTGGCATTGCTTTCTTGTTTTCTGGCTCAGATTTTAGAGGAACTATAATTTGCTGAAGTCATCATTTCAAGTCAATCCGGCTTTGTAACAAAGTGGCTCTGTGCTGGGGCCACGAGCGAGACATCTCCCTAATATATAGTGGGGAGGGCCAGACCTCATAGCTGAGCACATACAATGTGTCGTTATGGCTCTAGGGGCTGGAAATATAAAAATGAGTATGACAGACGGAGTCCCTGAAATTGCCAGTAGTAATAAATGCTATGGAGAATATGACTATTGAGGAATGGGAAGAAGAGCGACTGACAGATTGGTTAGACAGGGTGAACCAAAAAGGATTCTCACAGCAGATCACATTTAACTTGCCACCTGAATGAAAAGAGTCAGTTGTAGGAAGATCAGGGTAAGATGATTCCAACTAGAGGACACAGCTTGTGCAAAGGCCCGGGGCAGGGAGAAGCCTGGTATGTTCAAGAAAAATTTAAAATGCAACCATAGCTGAAGATCTGTGGTCAAGAAGGAGACTCATATGAAATTAGGTCAGAAAGGTAGGCAGGGCCAGATGCTGTAAAGCTCTGCACTTCAGGACAAGGTGTTTGGACTTTATTCTACGTGAAACGAGAGCTACCAGAATAATATGATCAAATAATCTTACTTCACAAGCCTGTGTTTAATAATTGTCATATTTTTGTTGACTTTCACTCAATTTATATGTATCAAAATGGCCGGTAACACTGAGAAGATGCTCAACTTTATTAATCATCAAGAAAATGATTAAAACACAGTGGCATTGTACTGTACATCTCCTAGAATGGTGAAAATTTAAAATGTTGAAAAGTTTCAAGTATTGGTAGTGTAAATTGGTAAACCTCTTTGACAAACTGGCACCACCGACTTATACTAAACACACACATACACACACACACACACATGCACACACGTATACATGCATCCCATGACCCAATAAAAACGTGTACATATGTGTACCAGAAGACTTGCACTAGAATGTTCCGATATCCCCAAACTGGGAACTATCGAAATGGATAAATATGGTATACTCTACCCACACTGCAATACACTGCAATCTACAGCAGGGGTTGGCAAAGCTAACTCGGTGTCTGCGTTATTCCTGGCTCTTGAGCTAAGAATGGATTTTATATTTTTAAAAGGGTTGTAAAAGCAATGACAACAAACAACAACGACGACGACGATGACGATGAAGAATATGTACCGGACGGAGGCTGTATGTGACCTGCCGAGCCTAAAGTGTTTACCGTCTGGTCTTTCACAGAAAAATATGTGGACCTCAAACACAGCAAAGAGAATGAACAAACTGTAGCTACAAGCAACAATGTGAGTGGATTCACAATAATGGAGCGAAAGGAGTTCTACCCACAGATGTACCTGCTCTACAAACAGACAAAATCCACCTGTGTTCTGAGAAGTCAGGTTGGGGGTTATCTTCAACCAGACCGGTAACCGGAAGACGGGATCAAGGGTTCAAGGGACGCCTCCACGGCTCACCGAGCTGCACGCTTAATTATGATATGTATTATTTGAACAATTTACATCAGACAGATTAAAGGAAAATGCAGCTTAAACTCTTGAATTCCCCCTTCCTCTGTCTCATGTATAAATCTTGGGCATTTCTGTGGTAGCCAGAGAGTTTAGGAGAGACTTTTCATCTTTGGTTTATTGTGATGTCCTCACTTTCTGAACCATGTGTTTCTTTCAGGAACTGCTATTTACATATAAAACTTAAGATTTTTTTAAACCTGATACTTAGACCCTTGTCACTGAGCTCTTTACTTCCTTATTCTCAATCGTAGTCTTTCCCTCTCATCTCGTATCCAAGCCATTAGGCAATCTGTGGGCTCTACCTTCCACACAGTTCCACAATCCAGCCATGATTTCCTGCCCTCATGGTTACAAACACAGGGCAAGCTGCCGTCATATCTTCCCTGGTTTAGGCTCTGAACTAGTTTATTGGCTTTTACCCTCAAGTCCTGCATGTGTGTGTCCAAGTAGTGCGATGCTTTGAAAACAAAGGTTGTGTCTCTGTTCAGCTCAGAAACCTTGAGCGACTCTCCTTTTCACTCAGAATAAAAGTCAGAGTCCTCACAATGGCGAATAGTGGACGCTATTTCTAGGCTGTCTCTCGCAAACACGCATTCACTCCCCTCTGCCACACAGGCCTCCCTCCCTTCCTCGAAAATATCAGGGATATTCCTGCCCTGGGGTCTTTGAACAAGCTCTTCCCTCTACCTGGTTTGCTCATTCTCCAGATATCTCCATAGCTAAGCCCTTGCCTCCTTCAAGTTTTTACTAAAATTTCACCTTTTCAAAGATACTAGCACTCAGGCTTTTCATGATGATTCTATTTAAAATGGTCAGTAGTCTCTGTTAATCTCTATGATCTTGGTGCTTTTTTTTAATGTCTATTTATTTATTTTGAGGGGGGAGAAGCGGGGAGAGAGAGAGAGAGGGGGGAGAGAAGGAATACCAAGCTGACAACATGGAGCCTTATGTGGGGCTAGAACCCATTAACTGTGAGATCATGACCTGAGCCCAAATTAAGAGCCAGCCGCTTAACCCACTGAGCCACCCAGGCACCCTATATGATCTTGCTTTGAAAAATGAAAATTTTTTTCGCTTATTGTATTTGAACATTCTATGTACTTATTTATGATGGTTGTTGTTTATTATCTATCTTTTCCAGCTGGGACAGCTTATCTTGAAGGCGGTGAGTTTTTACTCGTATAGTGTCGTATCCCAAGTGTCTATACCAGTGCTTGGCACACAGAAACTCTCAGTATACTGTTGAGTGAAAGAATGAATGGATGGAGTTCTGTCTCACAGGCATACCCTTCCTCCAGCATCTCTGAGTCTTGCCCCATCTCCGAGGGACCGCTGTAGAATGAAATGGGTCATCATGACCCAAGGGCCCAGTGGTCTCTATTCCCCATCGAGTACAGGGAACCCTGTCTTCTTACCCTCGGCTTCTCTGCCACTTCGGCCAGAATACTTTTAGAGAAGAAAAGCCAGATTATTTTTAAATATCTAAAGCTTCCAAACTTGGCCCAAACCTTCTTTGCTTGGGACAAGGAAGGGAAAATGAAATACAAACACCCTGAAGTAATTTATCCCAACACCTATAGATGTCTCTATATTCTGGAGAGGGTCAGGAGTGGAAAGCTTGAGAGCTATTGTGGATCGGTGACTTTTGAGAACAAAATTTAAAGGTCTCGGCCTCAGGCCTGTTGACACTGACTTCATTTTCTGTGGCTTTATAACCAGGACATTTGGTGTCACTTTTATATAAGACCCAGTATTTATACTTTATTTCAGCTGGGCATTGAAAGTTAGTAGTTTGTGTTTTATGACACCAAATATTTTTTAACTCCATGTCATGCTGTCACATAAAATATACCAATTTTTTTGAACTTGTCTTTCAAGATCATATTTAAACAATTATTTTATTATGTAAATGAAACTTAGATGCGCTCAAAAGTGGGATCACGATGCAAGACTTACAATGGAGAAACATATCCACAGGAAACTCACGTTCAACATTTATTTTTATTTTAATTAGAGAGAGAGAGAGAGAGCACAAGCAGTGGAGGAGCAGAGGGAGAGGGAGAGGGAGAGGGGGAGAGAGAACCCTAAGCAGGCTCCACACCCAGCACTGAGCCTGATGGGGGAGGGGGGCTCTATCTATCTCAGGACCATGAGTTCATGATCTAGCCAAAACCAAGAGTCAGACACTTAACAGATTGAGCCAACCAGGCACCTTCCAGGTTCAACATTTAAAATGTTTGGTACTTACTACGGTAAAGAATAAGACTACATTATCACAGGAAGATGATTTTAAATGCTACCATAAAATGTATTTTGTTCTATGACTGTAACTCCAAGCAGAGACCTCATTTGTTAGTGGGAATGATAAAAACATATTTTGATGTCGGTTGACTCAAGTGAAAATGTTTATCTTCCCACGGAGAGAAGAACAAATGGATGGCCAGGCAAAGACTCTAGAAATGCAAACCAAGCTGATGGAAACATCAAGGTCACTAAGCAGAGATAATAATAGTGGTTACTCAAAATCGTAACATATTCTATCATGGGTCTTTTTTTCATTAAAAGTGTTAATGATATGAAATTTTCTGTTTGTCAAATATATCTCGGAAATATAACACATGAACCACACTAAATAAATGATATTTTAGTAAAATCTTCATAACTTTTTCACTTAGAAAAAAGACCACATAAAGTTACTCATATATGATTAATTAGCATTTTACTCTAAAAGATCTGATAAAGGGGCTCAGAATTCACTTTGATTATTGTTATTATTATGTCGTAATTGGGTGCCCAGAGAATACTCCTACGTATCAGAACTGAGATTTTAAGGGAGGGGCTATAGAACCTACATACCATACTTCAAATTTAGGCTCAGCACTCAAGTCGACCTTGGGCAAGTTACTTAACTTATCCAACACTTAGTTTTCCCTCCTATAAAATGAGGATAATAACAATGCCCACTGCATAGGATTATTGTGAAGATTAGTTAAAATAATATATAAAGCATGCAGCTGCGTGTCTGGCCCATAGAATAAACTCAGTAAGTGCTAGTTGTTATTAAAGGTTTTTTTGGTAAGTAAGCTTTATAAATCTAGCTTTACGAACTTACAATATTGATTTTTTTTTTGCAGTCAGATACAGAATTTTACATTTATTTCCATTAAATGTCTTATCATTAAATGCAGCCTATCTCTCCACACTGTTAATATTGGCTTCGATCTCAACTTTATCATCTGACTCCTCTCCTATCCCTCCTGGCCTCCTACTATTCAGAATCCTGATTGTCATGTCATCTAAATCTTTACCCGACTCAGTTTGTAAAAATGGCAGGTGAAACAAGGTAATATTCAGATCGCTAAATTTCAGCCTCGTAAGTTTAATTAATAGGCCAAAAATTAGCTCTCTTTGGGTAAAATCATTCCACCTGTTAGAAATCTTTGAACATTCTTTCATAGAGTCAACATTGCAGGTATCATGTTATACTTCAAGCAACAGTGATTTTCCTATTTTTCTCAATTCTTCTACTAAATTGTAGTCTTCTTGTTACTAGGGGTTATGACTTGCTTATCTTTATTATTTAGTCATTTAATCCACAGTATGTACCAAACAAAGTACCTTCTATATGCACTCGGTCAGTAAATGTTTTTCAAGTTAACGGAATGAAAAAAATAAATAAGGCAAGGATGGACATATCTTTGACTTAGAAATATTATGGTTCAATTGCAAAAAAAGTCACATTCTTTGATGCAATGTACAGCTTCTCGAAGGGACCAACCCACCTTTGAGATCAATAAAGTGACAGTGATCATCAAAAGGTCATTGTCACATCTATTTCAGTTTTCCAAGCATCACATCCTTCTTGCTTTCTGCTACCTTTGACTTCCCTGCTGTGAAGCTTAATTAAAACATGTTTCCAAAGCATATTGAATCTTTGGACTAAAGATGCCATAGAATTGTATATGTGTGCAGTGATGTTAGCATGTCTCCTTGGTCATGTCTGTAAACCCCATGCTACTCCAAATTGGAAGCAGCAAAGCAATAGATAATCCGAAGTGAGATAAAAACATAACACATTCCCAGTGACTGTTTCTAGAAGACTTTAAGAATGTGTTTTCTTTTAAAACATTTATCCCTTATGACTTTTCTTGCTAAAGGGCAATGAGCAGAACTTGGAAACCAATTCTAGCCCTGCTGATAATTAACTTTGCTTCATTGCACTATGATGGACAAATCGAACGACCTTGGACAATCGCTTTACGTTTTAAACCTCAGTGTCTTCCTCTGTGAAACATGGTGTCAGAGTAGACGATCTCTTACTTACCTTTAATATCTGCCAAACTGTCCAGCAAACAGGGTTGTGTAAATTTCTCATGCACAGATTTATATACACCATCGTATATGACATCACAATTATAATTTGAGACCTCATAGACTAGGATGAAAAACGAGTGCATAATTTAAACATAAGTGATTTAGAGAAGGATTGCAAAATTTAACTGATTATCTTAAATATTAACCACCTGCAATGTCCTCCCACTTAAACTTCACATTGGATACATCCTGGCTACCCTCTCAAGTCCAAGACCATGGATAGTCCCTCTTATGGGCCGTTCTATATTGTTATTTTTCATTTGTTCTCTACATGTTTTCATTCTCCATCTAAAGTGTAAACTCACTGAAGAAAGGCATCATGTATTACTTCTTTTTATCTTTGAGAGGACGTACATGCCTAGGCAATAAGAGATCTTGAGCACTCAGTGATTACGTAGATTTTATAAATATCTGATTACTATACCAGTTGTAATACCATTAAACATAAGCAATTTTAAATGCCCATATTCATAATGAGAATCAACATGGGCGCAAAGCTTGAGTCTGCCATTTCACCCAAGATCTCTGCCTCTCAATTTATGAATCTGCAAAATAGTGAACACCTGTCTTTTAAAGATATTGTGTGTTACCCGAAATAATATGAGCAAAGCTGACACATATCAGATATTTGATAAACAGTAACTATTGGTATCATTATTATTAGAATGATAATGGTAGACATACCGTTGGCTTTTGTACACACAGCTAATCAGTGGTCTTCAGCTTCTGTGTGTGACCAAATCTCTTGAGGCTCCTCAAATATTTAACCATTTAGGACCTGCCCCTGGAGAGTCTGACTCTGGTGATCCTTGAAACTTGTTTTGAGAAATGCTGGTTCACAGTTGAATTGTTCCTCACATCTCCATGTCCTTACAATTCTTTAAAAAACATTCCTCAGAGATCCAGAGTTGTCAAGCATTTGACTGTTTACTAAGTATTAAAATATTAAAATATTTTGATGCATGCTATCTTGAAAGGTAAGTTGTTTGTGGAAACAACCTGGAAGATATAAGCTTAAAAAACAGGAATGAAAAATTAATCAGTGTAATTTTCTTAACCAAAGAAAATAATTACTTTCTCATAGCCTGAAAATTACACAAACTCTTTTCCCCCTCATATCATAACTGCCATTTCCAATTTTCAAGTATGGCTAAGACCTCAGGTTATTCATATATTCTTTGAACATCAAGATTTTAGACAATTATTTTTAGGGCAAGGTTTACATTGGATTTCATTTCAGTTTTCTGCCAATTGGCAATATCACCATACAATTGATAGTGTCAGTAAATTGCTTCAACCAATACTTTTTGATACATTGTTCCCTTTGCTGGACCTTCAAGCACTTTAGAATTTTGAGAGCAAACCATAAAAGATTAAGGGCATGGGGGCAAAACATATTAGGATTGTAGATCCAAGAACTTTCTATCAGCACAGATTTTTGAACTATAATTTAACTTTAGTCTTTAAACTTTTTTTCGTATTTAAACTTTTAGTCTTTTCTTCAGGAAATCTAAGGCATTGTGAAGAATGCTAATTGGGGACAAAAATACTGACTTTATCCAAGAATCCAAGTCATTTCCTATTAGTTCCTATTCACATTAGTCGCGGAGGGGGGTATAAGTTTAATTACTATAAGACAGAGATCAAAATAATGGTGCTTTAAAGAAAATGAAATCACTTCGTCTTCACGAAGAGTCCGGGTTCGTCATTCAGGGCTGATAGGGAGCACATCACAATACCAGAAGCTCGCATTGCTTCCATCTTGTGGTGCAATCACCCCCAACACGGAACTTGAATTTCACTGTCCAAGATGGATGTCCCAGGTCTTGCCAATCATCCTCATTATGGTCCATGGGAAGGGAGTCCTTGGAGGGGTTAGGCATGCTTCTTCCCTTGAAGTACACCTGAAAGTTCATTCACTTCCCAATGGGAAGAACTTAGTCACACGACCACATTTAGCCACAATTAGCTTCCAGGAAAGATACAAATGTAATCTTTAGCTGGGTTGTAGTCTTTAGCTGTAATTCTATTACTATGTAGGAAGTGAAGAATGGATTTGGGGAGACATCTAACTTCCTCTTCTACACCTGATCTTCAGTAAGTTCAAGTGGACTGATAAATGTACAATGAGTGCCACTGAGTCAGTGTACTAACTGGAGACCTTAGGGTGATCCACCACCTAACGAGATTATATGAAAGATAGAAGTAGTGCAAAGAAAGGGTAAACTGATGTATCAGAGACAAAATGTGCTTACAGTTATATCAATTCTTTTCCCAAGAGTTAGCCTGATGACCTAATGGTCTGGGAATGTTTAGATATTTTTGTCGTCTAAGCATCTAAGTTGCAAATGAATTAAGGGAATCAAGCATTTTTATTACATACCGTACTATAGAGAAGCTCGGGCCTTGTCTGGGAGAACCGGTACCAACCCGATATTGGGTATTTAATTTTATAACCAAGCCAATATGAACTCTCAGAAATGTTAAAATTCGAATATATACATTTATACTCACTCTGTAATATATCCCCTGATCATTCCGTAGAAGTATATATGAACTATTCCCTTTTGCAGTTGCTTAGTATTTCATTGTGTGACTGCACCACTGTTGTTCAACTAGTTCCCTGTTGGTGATAATTGAGGTTGTTTGCAGTCTTTGCTTTTATCAATAGTGCTACAACAAAGGGCTTGTGTGCATACTATCTTGTCTACAACACCGGCAGCATGTCACTGGGAGGGAGGCTTGGAAGTAGCATTGTATATCTTTAGGTATTTAAAAAGGTTTGTGTTTTTGTTCTACAGATTAACACTGTACTTCATGTTAGCCTGAGTTTTTTCTCTTTCAGAGGCATAGGGGCTCTCTTTGTTGGCTCTCCATTATGAGCAAGAGTAAAATAGGCCGTCAACTCTTTTTTTTCCCCTCCTCCCTTTTCCTCCTTAGCATCTATTTTGAAGTAATATCCTTTTATTCTCTGTTTAAACCTATGAGACTATTAATGAGTCTATTCGATGTTTCTGTGTACTCTCTTCAAACTTCCCCCATATTCTGTTTACTGTCAAAGAACACAGCTGTTACATACCACGTGGTCTTCCTTACAACTGTTATTTAGTCTGAGTTTAACAGTTAAATATATATGTAATGCCAGTCCCTATGCAGATGTCACCCCAACAATTTTGGTTATTTGAAATGTATTCTCTAATAGAGTTTTTGGAGAACGCACATAGAAATAGTATTTCCTGAATTTTTGCGAACTCATAATGACTTGTGTTTGAGATTTTATAACATAAAGATCAGTTTGGGTCAAATCTTTTTTCCTGAGTATCTTAAATACATTACCCATTTGCATCCTGACATAAAAGCCAAAAAGCCTGATATTCTTTCTAAGTTACTTGGTCCTTTTGACTGGATGTCCAAATGTTCAGAGGTGATATATATATGTGTGTGTGTGTGTGTGTGTATTTTTTTTCTTTAAAGTCCAATTGTTTTACTAAAATATGTATCAATGTTGACCATTCTAGGTTAATTTTCCTGGATATATAGTAACCCCTTTCAAATTTTGGTTTTCAATTTTTTTATCCTAGGAAATATTTCTTGCTTTATATTTCTAGTGTTTGTTCTGTTCCTTTGCTTTGATTTTTTTTTCCTTTGGCCATTTCTATTTTGTGCATAGGAGATCATCCTTGCCCATATTCTGCATTTTTCACTTTCTCTTGCAGTCTTTGCATCTCTCTTCATTGGTGAGTTTTCAGTGTTTCATCCTTTCAATTATTTGTTTGTCTTAAAGTATTATCTGTGGGCTTTTCCTCTTTCGAGTTCCTTATAGTTTAATGTTCACATCTGAAGCGATTTTTTTCCTTTCATCTCCAAATCTTTCCTGTACTTTGATAATCTCTTTTTAAAATTTTTTCCCCAAATATTTTATTTTTGCATTTTTCTAATTGCTGCTGATTTGGTTTCTCTAAGACTTCTATTTCTATCATTTTTCTTAATTTCTTTTATATTGTATTTAAATTAGGCTAGGGATTTCAATTGTTCTGTAGCCATATCTTTCTGTTCTACGTTTTGTAGTAGCCTTGTATGAAACTGTCCCACCGTGCTTTTTCCATTCTTTTTTTTAAAATTTTTTTTAACATTTTAATTTATTATTGAGAGACAGAGAGAGACAGAACATGAGCAGGGGAGGGGCAGAGAGATGGGGAAGACACAGAATCTGAAGGAGGCTCCAGGCTCTGAGCTGTCAGCACAGAGCCCGACGCGGGGCTTGAACTCACAAACTGCAAGATCATGACCTGAGCCGAAGTCGGACACCCAACCGTCTGAGCCACCCAGACACCCCGGCCCCCACCCTTGATTAATTTTGGTTCCTCTGGAAGTTTCTCCTCAGTGTCAGACTCTGCTCTTCAGTTAGTGTCAAAGTGCATGGGGCCCAGACTGCTCTAGCCCTCCGCTGTGGTCTCCTACACTCCTCAGTGAATTGGAGATTGCAGACTCCTTGCCTGTTTCAGCTCCTGGTCTCAGATTCACATGTTCAGTGTTGTATGCAATACTTACTGGCTCTTCTGAGTTTGCTATCAGTCGAGGGAGCTTCTCTCTTGCATGCCAGATTTAATATGAATCCTGGTGCTGTTGAATTTTCCTACTTGCATATTTTTTAGAGTTCATGGGGATTCCTCGCTACTGAGTTTTGTTCGATATGGCTGCTGGCGACTGTGTTTAGCTATCCTACTCACAGTTTCTGTGTGGGATTCAAAGCAGTTATGCAACCATCTTCCTAGATTCCTTGTCCTTAACTACACAGGTTATTTCAGAAAACAGAGTGAAAAACAATCCACTATCTGGTTGAATGAGATAAATATCTGAATTCACGTTTGTACAGGATATGATTCCACACTGCTCCATTTTTTTAAAAAAAACTTTCCCCCTAGTCTGCCCTGTCCTCATGTGGCAGTGGAAATTATATCAGTTTTTGTAACAGCAGAGGCTCTTCAGGTGAGTGGAAGAGTCACAAGTATTCCATGTCCTATATAATGAGTGAAATTGAATAAGTAGCAACAAAGCAAGCGCATAGAGATTCCAAATGGTGAGAATAGAAGCTAAAGAGACATTGAAGAGATGAGTATGTATAGAATGAGCGGCATATAAAGAAGGGGATTCAAGATGGAGTCAGACCCTTAGGATTCTGAATAACATACCACAGTCTGAACTTGCCAGCAAAAATTTTTAAGAAAGGGAATGCTTTTTCCTTTCTTTTTCTTTTCTTTCTTTTTTTTTTTTTTTTTGACTTATGTTTTAATAAGACAACATTGGCAGTAGTGTAAAGGATGGTGTGAAGAAGCAGCAGGAGAACTAAGGCCACGGTCATCACAAAATTCAATATGTTTCAGCACTTGAAGTAGAGAGAGGGAATCATTTGATACAGGTAAAACAGTTTCAAAAATAAGCATCATTTTTACTTTAGTAAAGGTGGCACAAATCATAAAAAAAACATTAGGCTAGAGAGAAGGTCTCACAGTCAATGGATAAAGAAAATCATCCTATGTGTTATCTATTCTGGAATATAAAAACCCACCAGTTGATAATAAATTGGTACAGCCACTATGGAAAACAGTATGGAGAGTGCTCAAAAAATTAAAACTAGAACTACCAAGTGATGTGGCAATTCCACTCTTGGGAATAAATCTGAAGGAAATAAAAACATTATGTTGAAGAGATCTGAACCCCCATGTTCATATCAGTATTATTTACAATAGCTGTTATAAATATGGAAACAACTTAAGTATGCATAGACAGATGAATGTAAAGAAGTTGTGATGTGTGTGTGTGTGTGTGTGTGTGTAATCCAACCATAAAAAAGAAGGAAATCATGACGTTTGAGACAACATGGATGGTCCTCGAGTGCATTATGCTAAGTGAAAGAAATCAGATAAAGACAAATGTTGTATGATCTCACTTATATATGGAAGGTGAGGAGGTGGGGGAGGGGGACGTAGATGAAGATGGCCAAAAGGTACACCTTCCAGTTATAAGATGAGTAAGCCCTAGGGAGGTTATGTACAACATGATGACTATAGTTAACACTGTTGCTTGGCATACTTGAAAGTTGTTAAGAGAGTAGATTATAAAGTTTCTTTGAAACAATGGAAGGAATGTCCCAGTGGTGTCACAGATGACCATTCAGAAGAGAATTTTTAAAAATAATAATAAAGAGGCATGCACTGTATTTTTTCCTCTTCGTCACTTTTGTTCTGTATTACTGAACAAAATTCCCTCAATTTTAATGGAAGTGAACTCTTTCTTCTTAAATCAGTGTTCTCCCTCTTTAGGATTCAAAATTGCAGTGCTGTTTTGGAGTCATCACTTTGCTTCCATGGTAGCAATTTCCCTAAATCTTTGCCTTGTGGCTTCCATGAATGCATTTGGCAGGAGGAGCAGGCTGGTAGAAAAAGGGAGAGCTTCTGTGAATACGAGTACCTTGGGAAATCAGTAATGATGTGAAAAGAAATACATAAAAACCAACCACCACAGTATACCTGTTTTTAATGGGACTTCATTAAAAGTATATATATTTTTAAAGTTTGCCTCAGCATGGCAGTGGGTTTCTACAGATGAAGATTTGAGGGCACTTAGAAGTTTCTTTTCACTTCTCTTCTTTTTAATTCACTCACTACAAAGCTTTGATAGAGAAAAGGAGAGTAACTGTTGGTTCATATCAACATTGTAGAAGAATTCATATCATTTGCCATCGATTTTCTGGCAACTTTAGATTCAAGGCCTGATTCATGAAATGAGAAGTTGAATAAATAGAAGAGTGGGCCCAGAAGGAGCTGCCTTTAAGGGCATTTTAGCCAAAGAGGTGTGCATCCTGGGATCTTCTAGAGCACACAACCTTTGCCAATGCCTTGACTCGGGATGGGGCGGGGAGGGGGTCCTGAATCCAAGGAATGTCTGGCAGAGTTGGTCCTCCATGTGTGTCTAATGAATGGATGAGTATCTAGTGCAAGCAAAACCCCTAAACTCAAGAAACAGCCAGAATCCAATAATGGGAATTACAAACAAGAAATGGAGAGGTTTTTAAACACAGCAAACATTGGCCTCAATGAGACAGAGGGTTTGTACGGTAGTGGAAGAAATATTTCCCAGATGGAAAGAAGTCAGTGTGAGAAGGACTTCAACTGCTGGAAAGAGGAGCTTTTACCTTAAGCTACAGGCAATGGAGCACTAGTAAAGATTTTTAAAATAGTGATATCAAAGTAGTTCTTTAAGATCACTTAGAAGAATAGTTTAGAAGGAAGGGAAATATAGGCATAGCAACAAGTCTGGAGTCTAGCTCCCGCAAGAGAATGTAGTAGTTAGGAGCATATGCCTCAGAGTCAGAGATCTGGAATTGCATCCCAGATGCATGATCCACTATTTGCAAGACCTTCGGTGTCTACTTCTTCACAGACCATTTTTCTCATCGGCGTAGGTACAATCCATTAATTCACTCAGTATTTTTGAGTTTACCCTTTTGTCCATTTCTATTCTAGGATCTGAGCAAACAGGTATAGGTATAAATTGGAGGGATTACTTGCACGAGTCATTCTGAAGAGTGACATTCAAGTTCAGAAGTTAAAAGGGGGGTGCCTGGGTGGCTCAGTCGGTTGAGAGGCCGACTTCAGCTCAGGTCATGATCTTACGGTCTGTGAGTTCGAGCCCCGCGTCGGGCTCTGTGCTGACAGCTCACAGCCTGGAGCCTGCTTCCGATTCTGTGTCTCCCTCTCTCTCTGCCCCTCCCCTGCTCACGCTCTGTCTCTATGTCTCTCAAAAATAAATAAATGTTAAAAAAAAAATTAAAAAAAAAAAGAAGTTAAAAGGGAAGGATCCAAATAGTAAGAAGATAAACATTTCATGGAAAGAAAACAATTAGTGGCATTAGTGTAAATATGTTAAGGCAAGAATGAGTTGGGCACACACACTCAGGGATCTGAAGGAAGGTCATATGTGCTTGTGGGTAAGAGGGGCAGTGATATTAAAGAGGACAGATGGCTAGGTGAGGATCAAATAATGGAGAGGGTCATACACTAGGCTAAGAGGACTAGATATATTTTAAATAGGATGGGAAATGTAGAAAGAGCATTTTCGTAGCTCACTATTGCTGAGTAAAACATGGGTTGTCATGGGACATGGGTGAGAACTGGGGACTAGTCTGAAGCTACAGCTGACATCTGGCAGAGAAGTGATGATGTCCTGGAATGGGACTGATTATGAAGAACAAGAGGAGAAGCATAGATTTGGGAAATGTTCGGGAAGTAGAATCAATAGGACTTGCTGAGAAATTGAGTTTGGACAGTAATGGAAGGCAAGGAATCCAAGATAATCCCTACATTTCTGGCTGAAGCAACTGGCTATAAGGTTGTGTGTTTCGTTATGCTGTTGTTGTTGCTGTTGTTTGTAAGGTAGGTACAAGATGGGGAGAAGCAAGTTGACAAATCAAGAGTATTTTTGCATTTTAGTTTAAAGTGTATAGTAGACATCCGAGTGGAGATGCTAAATGATATGTGTCTGCCTGAAGCTCACTCCAGAGAGAGGTCAAGTCTAGAAATAAAGATTTAGCAGTCATCACAGATAGATGATATTAAATCCATGGGATTGGATGAAGTCTCTAGAGATAAAGAGAAGTAAATGAGATGGTCCAAATACAGTGGATTGACTCACAGTGTCCTTTCCAGACTCCTAATGTGTCTTCCTGGGCTGCAGAGCCTGAAAAACCAGTGATTACATTTCCCACTCCCCTCAGTTGCGTTCCAGGTGGGATTTCAGTTCCACCAATTTGAGGTGCTTGTTCAAATATGGAGTTTAGAACTGAGATACGTGAGGAGTGAGGTGGGACATGAGCATCATTTTTGTGAGGGCTCATGTTACTGTGGTTCTGCAGTCAGCAGCTATAGTGACAGCTTCCCAGCTCTGAAAGCAACCCCTAATTCTACAGCTTGCTAGTCATGCTAGGGTCGGTAGCATTCTCGGAAACTCAGTTCCTTCTGTGAGAGTCCTTTCTGGAAGCTCAGACAAACACTACTTTCTTTAGCTCACTTAAAACAATGTAAGGTATTTAATCCCCCACTTAAAAGAAGACCTCTCTCTGCTTAAACTAGCCAGAGTGCATTCTTTTCTGATCCACTCCATACCTTGGCTCATCCTTGCATTACTTCAGCACCAAAAAGCTCAAAAGAAGGGGAGAAATCAGTAAATTAGAAGGCAGGAAAGACTGAGAAGGAATAAGTAAAAACAAAACTAAAAGTGTGATGTCATGGAAAATGGGGAAAATACGTTTCCATTAAATAAATATCATTTAACGTTGAGTGGACAGCTTAGAACTGAGTGGTAAAGTATGGAAGATGGCAAGAAGATCACTGGTGAGCTTGCAAAGAATCTTCATGGAGCAGGGGAAGTAAACAATGCAGGGAATGATTGAAAAGTGAACATGACCTAAATAAATGGATTTAGTAACCATAGGTGACTTTTAAAGATGCTTTAATGTAAAAGGATTAGAGAACTGGGGAGGTATTGAGCAGAATAGGGGTTGCATGGTATTTGTTTGTGTGTCTGTTCATTTTAAAGACAGGAGCTACTAGAGCACACCTGTAGGCTGATTGTAGCCTCCTCTCCAGAAAAGAAGATGGATGGTGTGTGAGAGAGTTGATAATTGTAGGAGCAAAGTATTTGGGAACAAAAATACTTTGGTTAATCTGGTCACTTTTCTTCTCTCAGTGAACTGTGAGGTAGTCATTAGCTGATAATGAGTTGGAGTTGTAGGGTGGAAATGCCGTGAGGGAAAGTAAAGGTATGCAGTGGAAGTTTTGTTGAGTAGTGATAGCAACAAACTAAAAACAGAGCTATAGAGAACACATTTAAATCTCAGGTCATGAATTTTCACTGGCGTTGCTCTGCATGGTTATGTGTTGTTTTTTTTTCCAGCAATGTGTGTTTAGCTGCTTGTGTGTGGGCACAAAATAGGCTGACAGTAGCATTTAAACAATATCCAGGTTTAACCAGATAATACAGTGAGTATTTATAAGGGAGTGCTTATAATTATGGATCATGGAATCTAAGTTAGGTAAAGAGCAATGTGAGGAAACAAAATGAGAAACTGATGGTGAGAAATTTACAGGTCCAACAAATAGTGCGTTGATGAAGCTGAAGGCTGATTGGAAATGATTGAGTAGGTCAACTGTTTAGAGGAGGTGGTAGTTGAGGTTGAGGTTTCAGAATCAGGGAAGTTACTTATGTCAAGGTCAAGGGTTTGACCATGGAAATAGGTGGCTGAAATGGAGCAGAGAAATAATGGCATTGGCTAGATTATTCGTTGGGATGTTGAAGTGATCAGAAAAGGCGATAGGAAAAGCAGTGGAAAGAGTGCAGTGATCCAGTGTGAACATCATCAGTAAATGAGCAGGAGTAACCACGATCAGTAGATGATTATAGCCAGGTGAGATGCTGGGTAGTTTCCTTCTTCCTTCTCACCCAACCTCTATGCCAACTCAGAAAGAAGAAGAATATCTACAACTCCCTAGTAGGATAGTTATTAACATTATGTAATATGTACATACATATATATACACATATATATTACAATAAAGTACATATTAGACTTAAAACTTTTGTTAGTGTAGGTTGATTTATTCATAGTGACCATAACAATAGCATCACAGATAGATATGTATATATATATCCCAGCTATATAATAGCATTAGGGGATCAAAAATGGATTCCAGTCGACTGTCATTAAAGATAATAGTAGCTTCTTCACTAAGTGCCATCACCATGGCAAGTGGTTTCAAACAAAATAGTGTGAAAGTAGTCACCATGTAACTGGACTTTAAAGTTAGGAACTGAATACTACCTAGAATATGTTTTCTCTCCCCAAAGAGAATGGAACACTTTTCTGTGAACTACTACTAATAGGGTAGGCAGTGATATTTCACATAAAGGTCCTTATTCTTCTCCTGTATTCTTACTGAATACACAATAGCAGCAAGCTACATTGTCTATCAACCATGCCTAATGATGACAGCTCAGTATGTTATCTAAGCTCACTGTATATATTATTTTCCTGCATTTCTAGACAATGAAAATTATTGTAACTGGGAGAAACAGGTACAGAGAAGAATTATGACCCTCTGCACACTCTTATTTTTTAATTTCCAAGTAGAGAGACTTTAGGCGGAGACAATGATGTCTAAGGTACCTCTAGGACATTATACAATTGAGACGGAACACTTTGGCCTTCTCCAGAGATGAATGATGGGCTCCTCCAAATGTTGCTCGTGACCTAAGGCTTTATTTCAGTATAAATAAGGAAGATGCTTCTAGAAGCAGTGTCTGAGGTAAATCTTCCCTAAGAACAAAAGATGCTAAGACTGGGAAGTAGGAAGCCCTAAGTGGCTATAACTTTTACATGTACCCAATTATCTCTAATAATGAAAATGCCTAAAGCCCAAGAAAGTGAGATGCCATTGTCCTAATCAGTGTCATAGCTGCTATCCCCACAGAGACTTTGATTCTGAGTTCCAGCTCTGAGAAGTTTCTCCAAAGAGCTGCTATTGGCTGGGACCTTACGGACCACGGAAGATAAGCGATTTTTGAAAGACTGTAGTAGGCACACATGATATTCTGTTTCACTCTGTTTGGTTTCATTCTTGGAGTTCCTGTTTCACATAAATCAAAATGTTCAAAATAGGAGAGGCATTTCGATATGGCAGCTTAGGAAGATCCTGAACTTACCTCCCTCCATAGACACAACAAATCTGCAGCAATATATGGAAAAATTCCCTTTGAAAAGAATCTGAGAATCATCTAAATACCTACTCCATAACAAAGTATAAAAGGGCCACATTGAGACAGGTAGGAGAGGCAGCAATGTGGACTTGCCAAAAACCACACCCCTCCTATGGCAACTCACCATTGGAAGGGGTCTCACTAATATAGAACTACTACCTGAGGAGCGAGGGGTTTGTGCCCCATGACAGGCACCCCAACCCTCGGGGCTTGCCCCAGAAGGAAAAGCCCACAAAACATCTAACTTCGAAAAACAAGGGGGCTTATGTACAAGAACACTATAGGGCTGTAGGAAACAAGATTTCACTCTTGAAGGGCTTGAGTGCAGACCTGCTTGCCCCAGGACCCAGACAGAAGCAGTGGTTTGAAAAGAGCCTAGACTATATGTGAAGGAGATTCATTTGCTAATCTTGCGGCATCGGCAAGAGAGGCAAAAACCTGTTGGGACTCTTTCCAGGAATGGAGGTGCTGGTGGGCGCCATTTTATTTTCTCTCTCTACTTTGCTAGTGCCGGCACCAGTGGGTGCCATTTTTGTACCTTCACCCTATCTTGCCAGCACCTGCCTACCCACACCACCACAATATCCCTGCCAGAGGCAGTGAACAAACACCTCCACCTCCCCTGTGTTTCCTCAAATGTGAGAAAGCATCCTACCCCCCTGTACCAATGACATAGCCCCAGAGGGGGCAGACAGGCACCTTGCACCCCCACACCACTGCTGTGGCCCTTCCCAGAGATGGTGGTTGAGGGAACCCAAAAAGACCCTCCTCAAGACACATTATAATTAAAATGTCAAAAGTTAAACATAAAGAGAGAATCTTAAAAGCAGCAAGATAAAAACAACTTATTACCCACAAGGGAACCCCTATGAGACTATAAGCAGATTTCTCAGGAGAAACTTTGCAAGCCAGAAGGGAGTGGCATGATATATCATAAATGCTAAAAGTAAAACAAACTTCCAACCAAGAATACTTTACCAAGCAAGGTTATTAGAATTGAAGGAGAAATAAAGTTTTCGAGACAAGCAAAAGCTAAAGGAGTTTATCACCACTAAACTGGCCCTCTAAGAAATGTTAAAGGGACTTTAAGCTGAAAAGAAAGGTTACCCGTTAGTAATAAAAAATCATGTGAAATAAAAATCTCATTGGTAAAAGTAAATACACAATAAAAGAAGTGGATTTGATTATTTATAAAGCTAGTATGAAGGCTAAAAAACAAAAGTAGTAAGAATAACTATAACTAAAATAATCAAAGGATACACAAAATAAAAAAGATGTAATATGTGACATTGAAAACATAAAACATAGGGGAGGAGTAAAACTGGAGAGTTTTAGAATGAGTATAAACTTCATTTGCAATCAATTTAAATATGTTATATATAAATATATATTTATGTACACACACACATATATATGTAAACTGTTACATGTGGACACACAAAAGGTAATGAGGAAGGAATCTAAGCATCACACTATAGAAAGTCATCAAACCACAAGGAAAGAAAGCAAAAGAAGGAACAGAGAGGAACTATAAAACATCCAAAAGCAATTAGCAAAATGACAGTAAGTATATACTTACCAATAATTACTTTAAAAACTTAAATGAGCTAAAATCAATCAAAAGACAGTGGTGGGGGCGCCTGGGTGGCTCAGTAGATTGAGCGTCCAACTCTAGATTTCAGCTCAGTTCGTGGGATGGAGCCCCACATCAGACTCTGTGCTGACAGGGTGGAGCCTGCTTAGGATTCTCTCTCCCCCCTCTCTCTCTGCCTCTCCTGTGCACTCTCTCTGCCTCTCCTGTGCACTCTCTAAATGAATGAATGAATAAATGAGTAAACAAATAAATAAATAAATAAATAAATAAATAAATAAATAAATAAATAAGACAGAGTGGTGGAATGGATTAAAATAAAGAACAGACCCATATATATGTTGCATCAAGACTCACCTCGGATCTAAGGACACACACAGATTGAAAGTGAAGAGATGGAAACAAATATTTCATACAAATGGGAACCAAAAGAAAGCAAGGGTGGCTTTACTTATATCAGACAAGAGTCTTTTACACAAAGACTGAAATAAAAGACAAAGAAAAGAATTACATAATGATAAAGGGGTCAATCCACAAGATGATACACATTTGTAAACATCTGAGTGTTGAGATTGGGGATCCTTGTCTTGTTCCTGAATTTAGTGGAGAAGCTTTCAGCTTTTCACTGTTGAGTGTGATGTTAACTGTGGGCTTTCAGAAGACCTTTAGTTATATTGAGGTATATTCCCTCTATACCCAATTTGTTGAGAGCTGGATTTTTTAAAATTATTGAACTGTGAGTTGTTTATATATTCTGAATAGAAGGCCTTTCACAGGATAGTGTTTTGCAAATATTTTCTGCAAGAGTGCAACTTGTCTTTTTATCTTAACAGTGATTTTCGAAGAGCAGAACTTTTAATGTCAACAAAGTCCAATTTATATGTGTTTTTATTAGAGGTTTGCTTTTTGGGTCCTATCCAAAAAAAAAAAAAAAAAAAAGCCACAAAACCTTCAGCTAACCTAAAATCGAAAAGTGTCTTTTCTGATTTTTGATAGAAGTGTCATAGTTTTAGTTTTGCGTTTGGGTCTATGATGCATTTTGAGTCAATTTTTTTAAGTGGTACAGAGTATGGGTTAGGATTCATATTTTTGCATATGGATACCCAATTGTGCCAGGAATATTTGTTGAGAATGCTATCATTTTATCGTTGACTTAATTCAGCACATTTGTCAAAAATCAGTCGATCATATATGGACTGGTATATTTCTAGGCTCTCTGTTCTGCTCCACTGACATATGTGTCTACCCTTTGTTAATATCATTCTTTCTTGATTACTATAGCTTTACAGTAAATACAGAAATCAGGTGGTGTAAGTCTGCTATCTTTGTTGTTCTTTCATTTGGGCTGTTCAATGTTCTTTGCTTTTCCATATAAATTTTAGAATTAGCTTGTTGATTTTTTCAAAAAGTCCTGCTGCTATTTTTACTGGGATTGTGTAGATTATGTATATCAATTTGGGAGAGTGCTGACATATATAACACTAATCAGTTTCAATTAAGGAGGCTGGTATGTCTCATCTTTTATTTAGGTTTTATTGGGCTTCTCTCAATGTTTTATATTTTTCAATATATAAGCTTACACAACTTTTATTGGATTTATCCTTAAGTAGTGCTTTTTTGGGGGGTGCTACTTTAAATGGAACTCTTAAAACATTATAATTTGCAATTTTGATAGCTGAAATTTGCAGTTACTAATTAGTAATTAATTAGCATATAAAAATACAATAGGGAATATTTTTGTTGATCGATTGCTTTTTATTTTTTTATTCTTCAACTTTGCTGTACTCATGTAATAGATCTAGTAGTATTTTTGTATAAATTATTTGGAATTTTCTATATAGATGATCACATTATCTGCAAATCAACAGAATTCATGTATTCATTCCAAATCTGTTTGCTTTTTACAATTTTTTTCATTACTGTCTAGAACTTCCAGTATAATGTTAAATAGAGTGGTAGGAACAGACATTCTTGCCTTGTTTTCAATCTTAAGGGGAAAATTCTGATTTTCTAACATCCTGTATCAAAGACAATTTCTACCATTTCTTTCTCACTTGTTAGCTCCGGAAAATATCCTATTAGCTAACAATGCATTAAGTAAATGCATTTAATTTCAGATGGTACACCATTCTGCATTAGCATGCTCTCCTGAGTGGCACAATGGAAAGTCCCCTTTAATAAATTACATGAAGTTAATTCCATGGCAAAGCATTTTTTGTGGGTCTTTTCCAGTTAGAAATCTCTGGATCTCCTTTTAGAGATTTAAGTCTTTACATTTATCTTTTTATACCTCACAGAATTTAAGAGTATTAAAATTTTGCGATTCTAAAACTTGTTCAGGGATATATTGTCAAAAGTATTGTGAAAAATCTCAAAGCAAACATAGTTGCTCTAGGAGTTGATTCACTTATTAGGCACATGTTGTGTACTAGATACCGGGAATAAAACACATAATCTATATTTCATCCTCAACAATCTAGTCTGGGTGGGGAGACACTGGCATGAGAATCATCATCACAATCCCTTGAACATATAGGAGGCCAAGACTAACCTCGCTTAACGTATCAGGGAGGGTACACCAGAAATATTTGATGTTTAATAATAATAAGGAATTCACCAAGGGGAGGAGATAAACTATGAGATCTCCTGGTTCTCCAAGTGATTCCTGAACTCATAAGTCTCTACTATACCCCAAAGAATGTCCAGTTGGCTTTGAGCCATCTGAAAGGACAAGGGAAGAAAGGAATACTTATTTATCAGGTTTGATGCCCAGATAAGAGCTATTTGCTAAGAGTTCTAGAACTATTAACATATGTAATCTTGGTTTAAAAAAACATATAAGACATGCACTATCGTCTTCTTTTCACAAAAAAAGACACTGAAATTCAGAGTACAGTATAACGTATCCAATAATTGACAGAACCGGGAGTTTGCCCAGTTTTGTGTAACTTAAAAGTGTCACCAAAAGACCAAAATCCTTCCTAGAATCATAAATCTGTTTCCGGGTTTCTGACAATCTTCAGTATGTACTGAGAGAAGAAGGGTAGTGTGGGACTGAATTCTAAAAGGGGCAGTAGAGCTTAGAGTTTTAAAGTCAGACAGTTCTGGGGGCATCTGGATGGCTCAGTTGATTAAGCGTCTGACTTCAGCTTAGGTCATAATCTCGCGGTTCGTGGGTTCGAACCCTGCATCAGGCTCTATGCTAATGACTCAGAGCTTGCAGCCTGCTTTGGATTCTGTGTCTCCCTGTCTCTCTGTCATGCTCGCTCTCTGTCTCTCGAAAATGAATAAACATTAATAAATAAATACATAAATACATAAATACATAAATAAAGTTAGAAACTTCTGGGTTTAAGTTCCTGACCATGCTATTTGCGAGCTTGGACAAGGTACTTAGCTTCTCTAAAACTAAGTTTCTATGCAAAATGTGAATACTAAAAACATCTACTTTAAGGCAGCTGTGTAAGAATTACATTCAAAAATGCATACGGAAACACATGGCTCTACATTTGACACATATATCTACTTAATAAATATCAGCCAAACTCTACTCAAGCAACTGAATATGCCCAGAACTGTGAAAATTTGTCTGGCTTCCTAACAGAATTCAGATACCCAGGAGCTATTGTTCCAAATCCTTATGAAAGAAATTAAGTCTCTTGAGGGACTGACAAAATTCAAGGGGTTCAGCTCAAATCTAGAATTTTAGCTTTAAGTCTGACTAGTCGTGTCTGGAAATTTCTCAACACCCAAGCATTTGTAAAAGTCAAGAGTGGTAAAGAGTGGTCTGGGAGTGAATTAGGACGGTCCATCTATACTACAGGTTTTGGTACCCAGGTGAATGGGAACGCCTAACTGACAGATACCAGGAGAGCATCAGGTCACTGCCTTGCACGGACAAGCAGATCCACTAGAAGCTCAAGCACTGTTTCCAAAACCCCTAACTGGCCCTCCATTCCATCCAAAAATTCAGGGAAGAGATCCAAGAATTCTGATTGAACGGCATCTGTTGCATGATTGATAGAAATGTCTGAGGGCCCCACAGATGGCCACAAAACACCCCGGGGCTTAGTGGCGTGTGCAAGTGACCATATATGAATTAAAAAGTGTTAAATTATTTTTCTGACCCGATATTCTCAACAAAAACCCAAACATTTATTTCTATTTACAACAGGAACTCTCAGAACTCTTATTAGTAGAAAAGTATAGGATCATGAAAAATGGATATATATGGTCACTACATCTATAGATGGAATTTTAGATACAATACAGTACACAATAGATATATTATATATGTCTATGTATATATTTATATATGTATATATTGTATATACACACAATTTTATATGCCAGTATCACCTTGTGTTATATTGATTTTTTGCTCAAAATAAACCTTACATCTAACTATCAGTATAATTAAGCTAAGTGATTTGCTTTCTATAGGTGCCTAATTGTTTTAATGATATCAGATAGATTACAATGAGAATAAAAACAGAGGAAAAACCATTAAGTGGCACAGGTGCCTAGTTTGCTTAAGGATGGAGTCCTCCAGGTCCTCGTGTGTTATATAGATGCACTGCCTTTCAATCTGCTTCAATCATTTGAAGCATTTAGTAAGCGTAGCTGGGAGGAAACTTAGATCAGCCAATTCAATCTCTCATTTTAGAGTTGAGAAAAACCACCCCCAGAGGGGTTGTTAGTTGCTTAAGGTAACCAAATTAATTAACAACTTGCCTAGAAATAGAAACTTCTACAAAATCCAGCTCCTCGGGAAACACTCCTAACTCTGTAAACTTTTGAAAAATTTGAATAAAAGGCTTAGCCACAAAGCAAACTCAAAAATCCACAAATTTTTAACTCATACATCTTAATCATTGGAAAGATCTGTTTTCCCTTGAATGTTGTATTAACATTGGCATTGGGTTTGAGCACTAATCGAGTTCTGTGTTTTGAGTAACACCCCTTCAGAAACGTCTATGACGTGCCACATTTGTGACATGTCTGCTTATTTTTAACAGCCACTACAACTCTGTGTGTCATAAAGTTTTCATAGCAAACTCTCAGTCTCTTTTGCCTTTTTCATTTTACTTTGTAAGTTTCTGGTTGATGGTCACCCGGAAGCAATTTGCATACCATCCAATTTCCCTTTTATGCACTAGACTAGTAAGCTAAGCGTCTTCTCCATAACTGTAGCTCATTATTTGTTTAATAATTAAATAAAACATTTAATTGAAGAAAATAAATTATTTAACAACTATTTATCTCACCACCAGACTGCAAGCCCATTCGGGAAAACCAAAGTTTCCTTTATACCTTGTACAAAGCCCTGCACATAACTGGGCATCAATAAATATTGATGAATGAATGGAATACAGACTGATTTTAATAGTCTCAGGGAAAATATATAGAAATATAGAACGTATACTTTGTCACTGATCGAATGCCTCAAATGCTTCCCAGTAAATGTGACATGGTTTGAAATACCATATTTTTTGTTATGTGTTATCAAAACTATCTTGAAGACAAAGGCATAGCTGAGATTTGATTAAACTTAATTATTGAATAGTATTTGTCTGGGTTTAAGTCTACCCTGCTAAAGGTGACACTTTTTTTTTTACCAGTTTCACTAGATACAATTGGAGAATAGCCTAAGGTATACTTGCAAATAACCATCCTTTTGTTGCTCTAACCTTTGTGTCCCAAAAGACTGCCATGTGACTAACTGCATAGACAGTGGAAAAGGAGATGGAGTTTCTATTCTCAAGCTGAAAAGAATGAAGCAAACCAACTTGAGGATGTAGCCATGCCATGTGGCTAGAACCTTGTCATCAAAAATATGTATCTTGTCCAGGACTTTATTTAAAGGCCTGGAGTTGTAGCTAGAAAGCATCCCATGAAAAAACTAGCACTGGCAGCCAAACCTTCAACCCTAGATCAGGTTCTTTCAGTCAGCACCTAGCCAAGAGGAAGAGGATAGGAGATTGGATTTGGATTTCTGTCTACCTACATCTATCTGATGCCCTGAAGCCCCCACTCCCACTGGAAACACCCCCTCTCCCTTGATGGAGGATTAAAAGTCTTTACTTCATTGATGTTAGTCCCATCCATATGACCAGCAATGAAAGCCAGTCGACTTGGAGCTGAAGTTAGGTTTGTCCCTTCTGAGCAGAAGCACGGCTCACTGTCTCTTCCTTCTTCATGAGATCAGAGAGAGGCTGTTCCATTAGTTGGGATTCTGGAGCAAAGAGGACATGCCGCAAACCTCAAGCAACCCGTCACAAACACGTAATTTGAGCAAGAAATATAAATTGTTGACTTAAAGCATTGAGATTTGGGGGTTGTGTACTATCACAGTATAATTTTTGGCTGACAGATATAAACAGAAAAGCTGAATTTTTATTATGTTCCATATGTTTGAAAAAAATTTTCTCTGAAAGGGAGTAGAACTGGTGGCAGAAGAGACCAACATGTCTTGGAGACAAAACAAAACAAAACAAACAAAAACAAACAAACAAAAACAGAGATAAACCTGAATGAAAAAATGCCAACAGAAATTAAAATAAAAATTTGAATCCAAAATATAGATAGATAGATAATGTGTATATATATGTATATATCTGTATTATATATTGTATAGATAAATGTATAATATGTTATCTATCATCTGTCTATCTCTATTATATATAGATCTATTATCTTTTATCTATCTAGAAAAAAATAAAAAAACCGAAGAGACTGGAAATTGATCCACTATATCATAAGACTGATAGAAATAATTACAAAATCTTGCCTTTGCCTTTGTTCACGTGATCCAGAGTGACACTGATGTTCTGATGTCATTACTTATGTACCCTATGCAATGAGTACATCAGCTTCCCTAGTGCCCTAATCGTGGTTTTTAAATACCATTTTCTAACTTAAAAAACTCAGGGTTCATAATAGAGGGCTGTAGCATCTTACAGTAACAGAAATAAAGAAGTGATTAAACAAGAATGGGGGGCTTATAGAAAGAACAGAGCTGCCAACCTAAAAAAGCACCCAGTTGTCCAAGTGGAACAATTTGAGCACAAAATAAATAATATGACATTGGATTTTAACCCATAGAAAAACATAAATTTTCATGAGTGCATAAATAAACAATAGAATCAATAAATATGTAGGGGAGAAAAGACAGCTCTTCCTTACTATAGAATCTGAATTATTAAGTGTACAAAACAAAACAAAAAAATCATTATCAGATTTACTGATTTACCACAGTAACTATTGTTGCAGACTAGATCCACTGATGGAAACTGAAATTAATGGACAGATGTTAGAAGAGAAAGGTTTGGACAGTATGAAAGTACTAACTTTACAGTAGAGAAATCTGGAAAGCAACACCATAATCAAGTGCTTAAAATGAATATCATCACTAATAAGACACACTTACATCATGAACAGAGAAGTAGGTGTCCTTTCTGTGATGTTGCTGACAAAAATGCATAAACTCATTCCAGTCACGAGAAAACACCCGGCTCAGTTTGAAGGACATTCATCAAAACAACTGCTCAGTGCTTTTCAAAAGAGAGATTATGGAAGATAAGCAAGACTAAGGACTGTCACAGATTGTAAACTAAGGAGAAGAAGAATTAAATTGAAGGTGGGACCCTGGAGAGTATCCTAGAACAGGAAAAAATATTTTCTAAAATGGTGAAGTTTGAATAGGGTCTGGAGTTTAGTCAATGGCAGTGTAACAGGTTAATTTCTTGATTTTTAAACAATTTTTAATGTTTATTTATTTTTGAGAGAGAGAACATGAGCAGGGGAGGCGAAGAGAGAGAGGGAGACACAGAATTCAAAGCAGGCTCCAGGCTCCAAACTGTCAGCACAGAGCCCAACACGCCCGACGCAGGGCTCAAACTCACAAACTGGGAGATCGTGACCTGAACTGAAGTTGGATGCTTAACTGACTGAGCCACCCAGGCGCCCCAACTTCTTGATTTTGATAATCATACTTTGATTATGTAAAACGTTACTATTGAGAGAAGCCGAGTGGTGAGTATACTGGTATTCTCAGTCCACTTTTGCAAATTTCTGTTAGTGTAAACAATCTGGTCAAAATAGAAAGTTAAAAAAAATATATCCGTAATCTGAATACTTCTCAACACCTTCATTTCTGTCTGAGTCTGCTCTCATGAACTGCTAGACTAGCATCCTAAATGGATGCCCTGCTCCTGTGCTTCCCTTAACTCTCCCCACACTCATCTCTTGAACACTTGAGACCATGTCACTTGGCTGCTCAAATCCTCTGACCTGTAACTTCCATCAGAGTATATCAGTCCTTTCAAAGGCCTACAAAACCCATGAAACCGGGCTCCTCATTCTCTCTCTAACCTGACTTCCTACTTTTCTCCATTTCATCATGCCCTTCCTTCCAACTCAATTCCTTGAACACTCCAGGTGTGTGATTCCTGACTTAGAGTCTTGCACAAATTGTTTCTTCTGGAGTTTCTCCCCACCCTCCTCCTCAGCACCCCCACCCCAGTGTCTTATTTTCTAGCTTGGATTAATTAATTTAAAATTAAAGTTTATTTATTTTGAGAGAGAGAGAGCACAAGGAGGGGAGGGGCAGAGAGAGAGAGAGAGAGAGAGAATCCCAAACAGGCTGCAAACTGTCAGCACAGAGCCTGTTGCAGAACTCAATCTCATGAACCATATGAGATCATGACCTGAGCCCAAATCAAGAGTCCGAGGCTTAACCCAGTGAGCCACCCAGGCACCCTTTAGCTTGAATTTATATCCCTCCTTGATGAAGCTTTCAGTGACCACCCTAAGTAATGGCTCAACATCATCGTACCCTCTTCCCCTAGAAAAGGAGGACAGCCTTTCTTTTTCTTCTATAGAAGGTCTCATCTTTTAACAAACCAGATAGTTTACTTACTAGTTATATTTACTTTTTCCCATCTATCTCCTTCCTTCCACAGCCCTCCCTCCCAATTTAAGCTTCTTTTTTTATTTTTTTTTCTTTTATTTTTCTTTATTTTTATTTTTGAGAGACACAGAGACAGAGCATGAGCAAGGGAAGGGCAGAGAGAGAGGGAGACACAGAATCTGAAGCAGGCTCCAGGCTCTGAGCTGTCAGCACAGAGCCTGATGCGGGGCTTGAACTCACAGACTGTGAGATCATGACCTGAGCTGAAGTCGGCCGCTCAACCAACTGAGCCACCCAGGCGCCCCCAATTTAAGCTTCTTGAAAGAAAACGCACATGCTTTTTTCATTGAGGCATCCTTAGGATCTGAACAATAATAAGTACATAACGAGTGCTCGGTTTATATGATTTTGAGTAATCAATGATTCATTCATCCATTAATATTAGAAGTAAAAATTGGAAGGTTATGCTTTGTGATTAATTCCATCAGATAAATCTTTACAAAGCAGATATTTAGATCCTAAGAGAGGCACAATGCCATCTCATTTTTTAAAAAAGGGAACAAATATATTCAATCAGATATTTTATTATTTCATGCAGTAGCTCTTGTGGGCTTCTGGGAAATATTTTGATAGCCTCTTTAATAAGCTGGATTCTGTGCCATGTTACTAAGTTAAATTGCTTACAACTAAAGCTAAATGGCCATGATCAACATCAAGGCATAAATTTAACACTTCTTGCTTGATTTTCGTGAATAAGAGCATAGGTCATATGTAGCTCTGTATTACTAAATTTTATTGGACTTTTTTTGTTTTATGGACATCAGCAGCAATTGTTTCAGATTTTTTTATTTTCTAAAGAAACTACAAACTTTTATTTTTCCCAACAGATCCGTAAAGGCCATTATTCCTTCCTTGATCCCATGTGGATTGTTAATCGGTGCTATTACACTTCTCGAAGGGTTTAGAACAGTGGACACTATGTGCCTTTAACTGGCACTGGCCAACTTTTTTTGCAATATCAGCTAAGGTGATGAATATTCTAAATCCGCGCGCTAGTTTTTATGAGAAACTTTGCTTTTTTTTTTTTTTTTAAATGTAAAGGAGGTAATGGGTATGGGTAATGTTGGCTGTTGACAACTTGTTCCTAGCATGCAATCAAGCTTCTAAGCAGCCTTGTGTTTTGTTTTCTATTCGTGGTTGGTTGCCCCCTTTAACCTTATCAAAGCAGTTAAATTTCTTCAAACTGTCAACCAGAGCCATGTCAGCATCTTAAAGACAGCCACTGCTGACATGGCTCGGCAAAGCTGAATTGATCTTCCACCCCTTGGGGCACTGCGCACAGCCAGCCCATATACCACCACCCGGTGCTTGATTTAAAGTTCAACCCTTGTTGTGGGGAAGGCAAGCTGTGCTGCTCTGTAGCAGTATTTAAAAGTACTTCTGTTTCCCTGTGTAACACTTCAGCTTGTCTCTGGGACTTGGAGGTACTTAGGGGAGTGAAGTTCGAGGAAAGAGATTGAGAGAGACTGGAGTAAATATATACTGTGTGTCCCGTGGCTTAAACGATAATCAGACCAAGCACACTGTTGCCAATTCAAATGACATGAAGTGGCACTAATTGAGCACTGAGTGCTTTCTTACCAAATTCTCCATACTTTTTCTTGCACCCTTCCCCAAGTTTTCCTTGCTTGAGTTATTCTGTTCACACTCCATCATGCTTAAAGGCTTGGAAAGGTAAGTTCTTAGAAAGGATTCTCCAGAACAAATACTTCTGTCTCATACATTTTCCTTACTGTGATGACTAGAAACATTTATTAGTCTCTGGGATGTCTGAATTTGAGGGGAATAGTTTTCAGTTTCAATAAGCGGCCACTCTTTAACAGTTTTTAAGGGGGCTCCACAGCCAACATGGAGCTTAACTCACGATCAAGAGTTGTATGCTCTGCCTACTGAGACAGCCAAGTGCTCCAGCAGCTACACTTAAAGAAGTAGCCTTTTCACAAGCCTTTTCCACAATGCTCATCGCTAAGTTACTTGTGTGTCCTTCTGTCATGGGAGTTCTTTTTTAGAAGAAATCTTGTGCTGTAAAATGTTACTTAAAAATGTTTGCTTATTGGTTTACTGATAAACTGATTTTACTAATTTTTGCATAAAAATTTGCATTTGAACTTACCACACTAAGTAATTTCCAGAGTATGATGGACTCTTGGGCTATCATAAGCCCTTTTGGTAAAAACTAAAATTCCTTGAATTCAGCGATCATGTATTAAGCATCTCTGTGAGTCAGACATTGGGCTTGCTATTGGAATTATAAAGATAAATAAGGTAGTTCTTGCTCTCAAGGAGCTCACAGTGTAGTCAGGGAAGATAGGTAAAAACACAACTAACAAAAATGCCATGTGCTCATTGCTCTATGCAGGCAATGAGAATGCTAACTTTCCATGGATACTGTAAGATAAATCCCCACACTGTTGAAAAAGAAATAACCCCCAACTCTATCACTATGAATCAACTATTATATAAGACTTCAAATATGATGAAATAAAGGACACTATTAAAGTAATTTATCTAAGAACCAAAGTATCTTGGTTGACCAAGTTGTGTGTAGCATTCCCACACAGGGAATATGATATCCAAGAGCCTAGAAGGGAGGCTAAAAAGTCTCAGAAGTAATAAAGTGATCATCATACTGATTTGGACTTAATCCTACCCTAACCCTTGCTCTTTATCTGCATACCACGTATTTCCACTGAACAAGCACCATGTCGGGGTCTTGATTTTCCCTTCCTTCAGTAATATTAATAAAATTTTATTTTCTTTTCCCTCTCTTCTCCTCCTCTTCCTCTCTCTCCCTCTCTTTCTCTCTCTCTCCACAAACATACACACATATACACACACAGTATATATATATAATATATATTATATATGGTCATGGGAGATTTTACTCTTTAATTATCTCACAATTTGACGTATAGGGTACCCTACAGTTCCTGACACTTTCTAGCTTTCTCTCTTCCAATCTTATTTAATTTCATAGATCCATCACAGCTAATGAACTTCAAAACTGTGATGCTTAACCATTGGTTTAATGCTCAAAGGTCAAAAGCATACAGGCATAGCATGAAAGATAGTGATTGAAATGACCTTCAATTGCCTTATTTGTTCATAATTTTACCAGGGAAGACTGCTGGATTTTATAAATCATAGGAAGAAATCAAGACAATTCACTTTATAAAGCACCCATGCATTAAAAAAAAAAAATCATAGATATTAGGCACTCTACCTAGGAGTCTTTGAAATTGCTGACTGGTAGAATTTTAAGTACTGTCTTTACGTCCAGTGATGCACCCATTCAGGAGACTTTGTCTGATTTTATTTTCATTTCACAATCAAACTGTAATTACTATATTCTACCTGAAACTATTCACAATACATATCCAGCTATCATTGTGGTGTTATGCCATGTTTTTTATTCATTCTAGAAATTGCCAGAGTATTCTATGTGCCTGTTTTTTTTTTTTTTAGTAGAACTTTAAAAACTATTTTAGCCAAATGTGAGCATTGTTATGTGAAGTTTATGTGAACTTTTCATGAACACCTGTTCAACTGTATTTAAACCAAGCGCAGATCCTTGGTAAATCTTATTTACGTATTTCACAGTATCCAAACATCACCTCCCTGAAGACTTTGCAATGATCTCAGGAATCACAAGACACCCTCAAGTCTTCATGTAAATTTGAATTGAAGAAGGGATTTAGCCCAGCATGTAGCAGTCACCTCCCAAAGTGAAACGTTTGGTTACTGGGTCTAAACAACAGATCAATTGCCCTTAAATGTTGTGATTTGGGAGTTGAGTGAAGAAGAATGTGTTTTTTGAGTTTTTTTTTTGTTTTGTTTTTATACTTAACAAATTAATGCCAATAGCGTGGCTGACAAAATTTAAACGACGGAGAGCGAAGGCAGACAGACCAGTGAGGAGCCTATGGCCGTTGTCAGCCTAGAAATGATGAGGGTCTTGGCAACATAAATGAAAGAGAGATGATTTTTGCCAGGTAATGAGAAGGACGACTATTCAGGGCTTGGCAAATGACTTTAAATGGCTGTAGAGATGAATAAATCAGAAATGACTCTGAGATTCTGCTTCAAGGTCTTGAGCGCAGCTGAGATTGAACTCATTACCTCTTCATAAATGCAGCTCCTCCTCCTGACTCCTGACATCCTCATCATTCAGTCACAGAGGATCAATTTTCTCTAAAGTGGCCTTTTTACAATCCCCTCCTACCTGGTTATTCTGCTTTTAGTCTTCTCATGCCTTCCCAGATTGGCGTAATCCACGAATCAGAAATCAAGGGCACTTCCAGCAGCTCTGTGCATCTCCCCAGCTGGGGTAGCAATCCACCATCCTCTTTGGCCAATGAATTTGCAGAGTGTGGGGTGAGACAACAACAACAACAAATAAACAGGAAGACAAGCTCATGTCAAATTGGTAGATATCATCATGATACACCACATGGTTTTCGAAGTATTTTCACACTTGAATTTTACAACAGCTCCCTAAAACTAGGAATTCCTTTACCATGATGGATATGAGACTCAGAGATTTAACTGTGGCTGAAAATCACAGAGCTATTAAATTTTGGTAGCCTTTAGTGGAGTTACAATGTAGGAATCTGCAATTATTAAATAGTTCCTTCTTTTTCTCCAGACTCCAATTCCCCTTATTGGGTACAATAGATTATGAGGTCTAAATATGCCAGGATTTATGAGATTAATAACTGGAGATTATATGGACTACTTTTCAAATGTTTCCATTCTTGCTATGACCTTGACTCACGGTTTCTGATGAAGTTTGGGGGTGGTGGATGGTTTGTGGAGTCTGAAGCTGATGACCAAGAAAGAATTCTTAAAGACCTCTTTGGTGCAATAAGGTGATTTTATTAAAGCACAGGGCCAGGTCCCATGGTCAGGAAGAGCTGTACTGCAAGTGTGTGTAGGGGGGATGACCCTTTTATGGAGTGGGGGTGGGGAGATAAAGTCAAGAGGGAGTTTCTGAAGAGATTTTCACATGCTAAAAATGTACTGGAGGCCTAGCTATTGTCAAGCTAAAGTTGGTTTTCCTTCTAGCAAAGCATTAACATTAAGACAGTAAGGAGTTCCTGGACTTTAGGCAATCAGTGGGATTGCCTTTCTCCAGTAAACTGGTGGAGACTCTTAGTTTAACCTTTTGTTTTTTTGTTTTGTTTTGTTTTGTCTGTCCATTCCTGTTTTGGGGTAACTGGGAGTGTCCAAGGAATATCACACATATCCCACCGGTTGCTGTGAGCCTGCCCTTTGCCCTCAGGTTGCTCCATACTCCTTCATCAGTTTCCAAACTTTTCCTTTTACATGCTATGAAAAGTTTCTAAGGCAGAATCTAAAAGCACTTGTTTTGGTAGCTTAGTCGGCTAAGCATTTGGCTTAGGTCATGATCTCACACTTCGTGGGTTCTGTGCTGACAGCTTGGAGCCTGTTTCACATTCTGTCTCCCTTTCTCTGACTCTCTCCTGCTCACGTTCTGTCTCTCTCTCTCAAAAATAAGTAACCATTAAAAAAAAAAACCATTTTTTAAAAAATAAAATAAAAGCACTTATTTAATACTTCCCTGTCACCAAGAACAAGGAGAAATCACTAGGCTTCCCATTCTCTAAGTTTATGTGACATTCAAAATAGCTGGCATGATGTCATGTACAGCCCAGTTGCCCCACCTCACCTCTGTCTACAGGTCTCAGATTAGTTGTTTATTAATGGTAAAAATGAATATAGGTTATTGGTGGGTGAACATACCTTTTTCCACAATACTATTAAGTTTTTAACATTTGTTAAATGTAGTCAAATTACCAAATCAACTTCTTTTACGAGAACATTATATATCAACATTATTCAAATATCCATTCATTTAACAAATTTGTGCTGGGCATCTATACTGTTATAGATGCCAGGAATTCAACCGTAAGCTAAAAGATAAGGTTTCTACTTTTTTCACAGCTTACATTTATTGGAGAAGACAAATAATATACAAATACCAACATTGCTGTTTAATACAATATTTCAGAGAATGATAAGTTGTCTGAAGAACAATAATAAAAGCTAGGTCTACAGACTTTGATCTGGGTGGGGAGTGTGGTTTGGGAGTCAAGATGATTAGGGAATGTGTCTCCAAGGAACTGACAATTTAATAAATCCCTGATGATCCATGGAAAATTTCAGGGAAATATTGGAAAAGAAAGATAAAGCTAAGAGAAAGGGTCTGAGAAGAAAACACTGAGTATTCGAGTATTGTGAACAAGAAAGAATGGAGTAAGAGCAAGCTCAAGTAGTAGAAAAAAGTTCAAAGCAGTAGAGAAGGACCAGATTATAGGGGTGTTTAGATTATGGAAGTGGTCAGAAAGCTGTGGTGATCAAAATAAATCCCTGCTTCCTCAGATATCCACCCTCTAATCCCCAGAACCTGTGAATATATTATCATAAATGGAAAAAAAAGTCTTTGTAGATATGATTAAAGTAAGCATTTTGATATGGGGGGTTATCCTGGATTATGTGGCTAGAGCCAATATGATTACATGAGATCTTAAACAACTTTTCTTGACTATGGTTTGTAAAAGTGAGGTGATGACAGAAACCAGGTCATAATGATGATAGGTGACTGGCCTTGAAAATGGAGGAAGGAAGTCACAAGCCAAGGAATGTGGATGGATTCTAGAAGCTGGAAAAGATAAGGAAATGGATTCTTTCCTAGAGATTCCAGAGAGCTATGCAGCCCTACCAGCACCTAGATTGTAGCCTGCTGAGACCTGTGTCAGATTTCTGATTTACAGAAATGTAAGATAATAAATTTGTGTGGTTTTAAGTCACTAAGTTTATGGTAACTTTTATAGTAGCAGTGTAAAACCAATACATGGGTTTCGAGCAGGGAGTGATATGACACCTCTGACCATGTTTTAAGTGGCAACCATGTGGAGAATATATTGTTGGGGAGGGCAAATGGCAGCAGGAAGACTAGTAAAATGTTATGCTAAAAAGAACAATGGCTGCTTGTACTAAGGTAGCCGAGGTAATGGCAATAGTAAGTTGATACTATTTGGGATAAAATTTGGGTGTAGAATCAGCATAAAGGTGGTTTTCAAAGCCATAGCACTAAAGGAAACCACCCTGTTGCACCGTCCAGTACAGTCGCCAGTAACAACATGTGGCTCTAAATTAAAATGAATTAATATTTAATTCATCAGGCACACCAGTCTCATTTCACAGTCACGTTTCAAAGTTTTTAATAACCAAATGGGGCTAGTGGCTACCATATTGACACAGCACAAAGAGCCTTTCCATCATTATGGAAAATTCTGTTGGACAGGGCTGATGGTAGTGAGACAAGATAGAGAAGAAAAACAAAAAAAGAATCAAAGACAGATTCCCGGGCTATTCTCATTCACAGTCAGGGATGGGATGGAAGAGCCAGCAAAAGAGACTAAGGAGTGGCCAATGCTTATCTTTTCCAAGACTTAAAATTACCATAATACAAATTGGATAATACATTTATAATAGAAAATGTGATTGTATATGTGATTAATATAAATGTGATATCTACATAGATTTAGCTATTGAATTAGCTTAATAATCTGGAGGTATCAGCTTTCTTGGAGATTCCAATTGTTGTTAAGTCCTTTTTAAAATGGAACCTTGGTTGGGGCATCTGCGTGGCTTAAGTCAGTTAAGCATCTAACTTTTGATGTTGGCTCAGGTCATGATCTCGTGGTTCGTGGGTTCCACACCATGCATCGGGCTGTGTGCTGATTACATGGAGCCTGTTTGGGATTCTCTTTCTTCCTCTCTTTCTCTGCCCCTTCCTCTGTGCTCGCTCTCTCTCTCTCTCTCTCTCTCTCTGAGTAAATAAATAACTTTAAAAAATTTAAAAAAATAAAATGAAGCTTTAACTCTGAAAGACAGCCAGGAAAGCAGAAAGGCAAACGGAAGCAGTGGCATGGTACAAGAGTAAAGTATTGTGTCCTTCATAATTTTATAGTGGGTCATTTTTGAAGGAAGAGGAAAAGGAAATGAGAAGAGGAGCTAATGGAAAAGGAAAACAAAATTAACTTGAGCAATAGAGGAAGAAAGTAGTGCAGGTACGAGGAAGGGCACCACCATCTCGGTTGTTATAATACGGCATATATAATAGTTGTTTACCAAGTGTTTCCTGACTTTATTCAGTTTCTTGAAATACTTTTTTCTGTTACAGGATAATAAGCAAAAACAGACTCAAGTTTGGCTTCCCTTCTACCTTGCTGCCAAATAAAGTGAGTTGAAAACAAGAACTCAGTGAAATTAACTAGGAAATACAAAATTTGCTGAAAGGAGAAAAGAATTAACTATATATCAGCTTTCATTCAATGCATATTTATTATTTACTCTTTGTCATTCCCTGTCCTTCGTTGTGAGAAATATAATGAATGCAAAACACAGAGTTTTCCCCCAGAAAACTTGCATTCTACTCTACATAGAAGATTTTAAGGGCACAAATATATATATATATACATATATATATATGACAAGATTTTAAGGGCACAAATATATATATATATATATATATATATATACATATATATATATGACAAAATGATTACCACAGTGTTAGTTAACACATCCATCACCTTGCATAATTACCATTTGTGTATTTGCAAGTAGTGAGAATTTTTAAATCAACTTTCAGGTACATAATACAGTATTGTTAAGCATAGTCACCATGCTGTACCTTAGATCCCCAGAACTTATTCCTCTTATAACAGGAAGTTTGTACCACTTTCTTTGACCACTTTCATCCACTTCCACCAAACCCCCACCATGGCAACTGACAATCTACTCTGTTTCTATGAAATCGGTTTTTTTAAATATAATTTATTGTAAAATTGGCTTCCATACAACACCCAGTGCTCATCCCAACAAGTGCCCTCCTCAGTGCCCATCACACACTTTCCCCTCCCCCCCACCTCCCCATCAACCCTCAGTTTGTTCTCTGTATTTAAGAGTCTCTTATGGTTTGCCTCCCTCCCTCTCTGTTTGTAACTTTTTTCCCCTTCCCCTCACCCCATGGTCTTCTGTTAAGTTTCTCAAGATCCACATTAGTGAAAACATATGGTATCTGTCTTTCTCTGACTGACTTATTTCACTTAGCATAATACCCTCCAGTTCCATCCACATTGCTACAAATGGCAGGATTTCATTCTTTCTCATTGCCAAGTAGTATTCCACTGTATACATAAATCACATCTTCTTTATTCATTCATCCCTTGATGGACATTTAGGCTCTTTCCATGATTTGGCTATTGTTGAAAGTGCTGCTATAAACATTGGGGTACACGTGCCCCTGTGCATCAGCACTTCTGTATTCTTTGGATACGTTCCTAGTAGTGCTATTGCTGGGTCATAGGGTGGTTCTATTTTTAATTTTTTGAGGAACCACCACACTGTTTTCCAGAGAGGCTGGACCAGTTTGCATTCCTACCAACAGAGCAAGAGTGTTCCTGTTTCTCCTGAAATTGGTTTTTTAAGATTCCACAAATAAGTGAGATCATACAATATTGGTTTTTCCCTGATTTATTTCACTTAGCATGTTCTCCAGTTTCATCCATGTTGCTGCAAATGGCAGGATTTCCATCTTTTTGTTGCTGAATAACATTCATATATATACATATACACATATCACTATATACAGTGATATATAACACTATATTAATAATATTAATGTTATATATATTATATAACTACATATAAAATATTCCACTACAAGGGCACCTGGGTGGCTCAGTCGTTTAAGTGTCCGACTTCAGCTCAGGTCATAATCTCACAGTTTGTGAGTTCAAGCCCCGAGTTGGGCTCTGTGCCGGCTGCTCGGAGCCTGGAGCCTGCTTCAGATTCTGTGTCTCCCCTCTCTCTCTGCCCCTCCACCAATCACGCTCTGTCTCTCTCTCTCTCAAAAATAAATAAACATTAAAAAATAATAATATTCCACGACACATACAGACACACACACACCACGTTTTCTTTACCCATTCATTTATTGAAAGACATAAGATGTTTAGGTTGTTTCCATATCTTGGCTTTTGTGAATAATCCTGTAATAAATATAGGTGTATAGATATCTCTTCAAGACTGCGATTTCATTTCCTTTAGTTACATAACCGGAAGTGAGATTGCTAGATTATGGAGTAGTTCAATTTTTAATTTTTTGAAGAGTCTTTATACTATTTTCTCTACTGGCTGTGCCAACTTACATTCCCACCAACAGCGTATAAAGGATCTCTTGTCTCCACATCCTCTCCACTATTCATTATTTCTTATCTTTTTGAAAATAAATATTTCAACAGGTGTGAGACGGTATCTCATTTTGGTTTTGATCTGCATTTCCCTGACGATTAGTGATATTGAACACCTCTTCATGTACCTGTTGGGTATTTTGAGTATCTTCTTTGGAAAAACATCTTTTTAGATCCTATGCCCATTTTTTAATTGGATTCTGTGCTTTTTTTCTACTGAGTTATATGAGCTCCTTGTATATTTTCGATACTAACCCCTTATTAAAAATATGGCTTGCCAATATTTGCTTCCATTGCATAGTTTCCCTTTTCATTTTGTTGATGGTTTACTTTGCTGTATAGGAGCTTTTTAGTTTGATGTAGTCCTGCTTGTACAATTTTGCTTTTTTTGAGCTTTCAGTGTCATATCCAAAAAGTTATGGCCAAGACAAATGTTGAGAGTTTTTACTATGTTTTATTCTAGAAGTTTTATAAATTTAGATCCTTCATTTAATTCTTTAATTCAATTCAAGGTAATTTTTGTGAACAGTGCCAAATAGGGGCCCAGTTTTACTCTTTTGAATGTGGATGTCCGGTTTTTACAACACCATTTATTGAAGAGACTGTATTTGTCCATCGAGTATTCTTGGCTCCTATGTCAAGCATTAAGTGATGGTATATGCATGCATACATTTCTATGCTTTTAATTCTGTTCCATTGACCTATGTGTCTTTTTCATTCCAGTACCATTCTGTTTTGATTACTATACATTTGTTGCATAGTTTGAAAATCAAGAAGTGTGGCGTCTCTGACTTTGTTCTCCTTTCTCAGGGTTGCTTTAGTTATTCAGGGTCTCTTATGATTCTATATGAATTTTAAGATAATTTTTCTATATCTTTGAACAATGTCATTGGACATTTGACTCAGAATGCATTGAATCTATAGATGGTTTTGGATAGTATGAACATTTTAACAATATTAATTATTCTAACCCAAAAACACAGGATATCTTCCCATTTATTTGTGTTTTTATCAATTTCTTTCATCCATGTCTTATGTAGAGATCTTTCATCTCAATGGCTAAATTTATTTCTATGTACAACATTGGTTTTGACGCTATTGCAAATAAGATTGTCTTCTTTATCCCCTTTTCAGATTCTTTTGTTGTTAGGAACACTCATTCTTATATGTTGGTTTTTATCTTGCAATTTTACTGAATTCATTTATTAGTTTTAATAGTTTTTGTTAAGAGTAGAGTTTTCTATATATAAGATTATGCCATCTGCACATAAAGACAATTTTACTTGTTCCTTTCCAATTTGGATGTTTTTTTATTTCTTTTTTGTCCCTGAATTCTCTAGCTAAGACTTCCAGCCCATGGGCTACTCTTTGCAATTTGGTAGGCCATTGACTGTGTTCCAGTAGTGGGTGATATCATAGGTTGGGTTCTCTGTATAAGCAGGACCTCCACCTATACCCTGTAGCTGGGTGGGGCTGGAGACTGTGCTCTGCATCAGGGTGGGGTCACTGTCTATGCTTCCTGGTTGGGTGGGGCCCCAGGTTACTTCAGCAATTTGGCAGGGCCCTGAGGTGGTATCTGCTGCTGAGCAGGATTGTAGGCTAAATTCTCTGGCTGGGTGGTACCATAGGTTGAGCTTTGAGGCTGTCCACTTTCTCTGTCTAGTCTCTCTTGTTATGTGGGGCCAGATGCCATGCTCAACAGTTGGACAAGGCTGCTGCATTGGCTGTCTATGTGAGCAGCCTATATGATGGCCTTCATGGCTGCCCAGATTCTCTAGCTACCTTCTTGGTGAGAAGGCGTTGGAGATTATGCTTAGCAGTTGAGTGGGTCTGTGATCTTGCTCACCTGCCCAGATAGATGTAGGATGTGCTCCTTGGCCACATCCACAGATGTGGGCATCTGTTGTCACACTTTTATTGGGACAGGTCCAGAGGTTATGCTCAGCAGTTGGGTGGGGCTTTGAGCCTTCTTCCTTGTCCAGATGATATAGAATGGATTCCATGGAGGGTATGACTTGTTGACTGGGGACTCAAACCAGGCAAAACTGCCAACTGAGCTCCTTGGATGGACAAAGCCATTGACTTGGCTTTAAAGACAGGAAGAGCCCATGGTTCAAGATACCTGCTGGGATATCTGCTCAGGAGCAGCTCCAAGCAGAAATGCAATCTGCCAAGATTTGGGTTCTGGTTTCTATAAGCCCTGTCCCCCTTCTTCTTCTCTATCTTATTCCCTGTGGTCGAGCCCTGTAGATTCTCCCTTTGATCCTCATGAAGCGAAACCTGAGTGTGCCTCCTAGGAAGCACCTTGTAATGCTGGGAATGCTGGATGTCCACCTTGGGCTCTTTTTTCCCAGTGGAGGGAACCATAGGCTCAGGAATCCCTCCTCCCTGAGGGACTGTACTGGCCTGGAGGTGGGGCAATGCAGTCAACATGAAACCACTCTTCATACCCTTCTAATGTCCTTTTCAGTCTCTGTGGGTGTGTTTCAGCCTCACCCCCAGGTCCTGGGATTTTCACAATGGTCTCTTGTTTATGGATAGTTGTTAATTCTTCTTCTGATGAGGGGGGCTGAAGTCAAGAACACCTATGTTGCCATTTTGATGACATTATTCTGTTCTGAGTATTAAAATTAATAGCTCAGTAAAGTATTTAGTGGAAGAACAAGCACATTATGTCTATTATTATTTTTATATGTCATCTCTTTCCTTCTGGGCTCACCATGGAATAGATACTTCTGAAATAGCTTTTGTACTACTCCTTCTGACAAAGAGATACCATCCTATTGGTATTTTGATGTATTTTAACATGGTTTTGCTTGTCCATGCTATTAATAAATAAGTTAAAATATTGTAAGAATGGACAGTTATAATTAGTATAAAGCTAAAGTAGTATTATAGATTATGGCAACATATATCCATATTCTCCTTTGGCTTACACGTAAAATGGAGCAGGAAGAGCTTGATCCTTCACTGACTTTTCTCTTGGATGTTCTATAAGCCAGTCTTTCCTACCTCTTGCTTTTATTCCTGTATTTCACCATGGTTCTCTCCCTCCTGCCAGCCTCCCCACCTAATAACCACACATGCAAGTACTTACACAGTGAACAAATACCCACGCACATACTGAGTGGAGTGTGATTTAAAAAAGAAGATAAGTTCAAACCAAGGACATAAAACTCAGCACCTAAGCAAACTTACGTTTTCGAACCTGTGTTCAACCTTGTTGAACGCAAGTAACGGGGACCTTCACAAACTACTTCCATTAAAAAGTGGCAGAGGAAAGATTCTTTACATCCAGAAAGTGAAGAAGTGCTCAAAGCAAAACAAAATCCGCAAGTGTCAAAAGGACACTAGAGTCAACTAAAAAGCTTCCACTGACCAAAGATGGAAAAATATGGGCAATAATATAAATGGCACACTATTGGGTTATAACCTAAAGTATAAAATAAATATCCATGACTCTCTCTATATATCCACTATGGATATAAATAAATGATAAAATAAATAAGACAAGTTTTCAATGCAGAAAGGATCCAAATAATAGACATAGATACTCTGCCCTCAAGGAGAAGGAGCATAGCTCCCTACTCTTTAAATGTGGCTACTCAGAATGTGGACTCCTAAAGGGTACAGTATGAATAGAGCAGAGGAAGAGTAACTTTACAGTAGGGAAACCTGACAACATTGCCTTGTGCAGAGGACCGAGGTCAAAGTCATCAATGCTGAGTCATTTGATTGCATGTACCTTTGATATGATATGATGACAATGGTACCTTATCTCTGTGATCTTCCTCTCCGAAACACATGTCTTTAGTGTAATCATGAAAATAGCAGACAAATCCCAAAGAGGACACATTCTACAAAATACCTGACCAGTACTTGTCAAAATCGGTAGAGTCATTCGAAATAAGGAAAATCTGAGAAATCGTCAGTCAAGAGGAGCTCAAAGAGACAGGACAATCAAACGTGATGTGGTGTTTTAGATGGGACCTGAAACTGTTTTTAACGCTAGGTCAAAAACTAAGTATGGACTTTTAGTTAATAATACTATATCATACAGTTCATTCACTGTAACAAAAGTTCCACACTAATATAAGGTATTAATAATGGGGAAAATTGGGTATACAATATATAAGAACCCTCTGTACTATCTTTGTAATTTTTCTATGTATTTAAAACTGTTCTAAAAAAAAAAGTTTTTTAAAGAAGTAGAGGGGATGAAGTCTGGCTGGTGGCTGAAGTGAAAGAGAGTCTTTTAGAATCACAGGTAGGACTCATGGCTGTTCCCATGAAACCAGGGCTCGGCACCAGAGAGCAACAAGGAGCAAGGTTATCCTTTCCAGCTTTCAGTGACTACAAGGGCTGTCATCTATGCTTACTTTGGCATATTGACTTCTCTTTCACAAACTGCTTCATTTCACTATGAACTAAGTATGCATGTAGTAGTAGTAACAACTACTAGTTACTACTAAGTAACTACTACTACTACTACTACGAACTAAGTAGGCAGTAGATGTCAATCTCTAACCTCTTAGTCACCACACCAGTTAGCAAGCACCTCTGCTGCCTTAATTCAATTTGTTTTCTTCAGATTGGTTACAGAATCCCATTAGCTGCCAGCCAGTCAATGGCTTGTCTGTCCTTGAAACAGGTATACGACCTTTGTCCAAACAGTCTTGTTGGCAGGTGGGGATAATGGGGCATGTGGAAGCTTCTTCTAATTGCTCAAAGAGAAAGTTCTTGCAATAGAGTAGGATAAAACAAGGGAGGATAATAGAATAGGTGTGGTACATATGACAAAAGCATAAAATAAATATATATTTATGCTATAAATTATGAAGTATAATATAAGGAAACAACAGAAATTCTCAGTGTGTGTTGTCACAATACAGCTGTGCGCCAAGCATAAAATCTTGGCATCATCAGATAGTAGACATGGATGTGACTCATGAGTCCGCAGTATTCAGCAGACGTGGGCTGGGCTCGGCAGGGTGGGTCATGCATCCATAGTCATCTGTGGGTTCCTGGCAGAATAATCTTGTCTGGTGCTGGGCTGGCTGTCAGCTGGGCCAGGCTAGCCTAGACATGTTCTCGTGGAAAGTCACAGGGGCAGGTTTAAAAGGGTACTTTTTAAATGGCAGGCACTTTGAAAACTTCTATTGCGTCACAGCTGTGAATATACACTGGCCAAGTCACGTCACACGGTCCAACTCAGGATCAGGGGTAAGGGAAATACACTCCGTGAAATGCTAAAGATTGCTGGGTCACATTGAAGAGGATGCAGATATGGGGTGGGGGTGGGGGTGGCGAAGAACTGGGATCATTAGTACAATCAATGCACCACATACATGAAACATCTAAGTAATCAGACGGTGGGATTAATTGGAGAAGCCCACCCAAAGGAAGGGATCTTGAATAAGGGTTTAAACCAAATTATAGGAGAGTATCTCTACTTTTGCTACTATGGATAAAAGGATCAAAAGAGGACAGGATGTTGCAGCTTCTATGTCCTGGAGTGAAATTATGATTTAGTTATTAACTCTGCTGCTCAGTAGCCCAAAGAAGTAATGCCGCATCCTTCGATTTGGCCTTATCTATTGTGACAAGGCTCCGGGGAGCTGATGCGTATGAAATTCATTTCATGTCTCATTCACAGAATGCCTGAGTTTTGAAAACACCTTTATGATGTTTCGGGTTTCAGTTACCTGGTGTGTGATCTCACAAACTCACAGTCTTCAAAAGAAAGAACATTAACTTCTCAGAAGCTTGAGGTTCTTTGTTACAGGAAACCTAGGAGGCATCTTTCCAGGAGAAACACACAGGAGCACATAGGTCACTTTTGATAAAATGCCGTATATTCTAAGGGCAATAGAAATATGTATTTTATGCAAACTCAAAGCTGAATAGATGGTATAGGTTTAGATAAAACAGATTCAAATCATCTTTATGTATAATACATTAACAAATAGATCATAGTCTTCCCATATCGGGATTCTCAAAATGCTTCGTATAAATAAGAAAAGAGGCATTTCTTTTTTACCAAGGCAGCAAATAGGTAAATAAATGTGTAAATAAATACAATAACATTTTTAGAGTTTAATAGGAAAAATAAAATTACATCTTCCTTCCATTAAATGAGAAGAGATAAGAATACACAAAAGATATGAACGAATGTGTAACTTCCTCCTATTCCTTCTGCAGTGTATTTCCAGTGTTGTAATTTATCAAGTTTACTTCTTTCCATGCTTACCACAAATCACAATAATTAGACCTGAATTTCCCTGTTTTGTTTTGTTTTGTTTTTTTGTTTTTCCACCTCCAACAATCTGTTGAGAATAGGGCTCAGTATGCTGGGCATTCCCCTGACACCCATGGTAGACATCACAATTTCAATTGGGGGCTCTTTTTACCAGAGGCCGGACCATGTATCTAACCCACCTTCACTCATTCTTTTGGTTAACTCCACCGTGGGATTAGAAGTAGCAGCATGAGGAAACCATTTTGCCCTTCCTGACCCATTATTCCTTTCTCCACCTGTGCTAATTTGCCAACTCCTACTCACCCATAAAATGAGAGCTCACTTACCACCTTTCCCGAAGACTTCCCTGATGGATCATTGTTATTTTGATACATCACCTCCGTATTCTCAGAAAATCCTGGGCATACCTCAATGAAAGAGTTATTTGCACTGCCCCATCTTCTGTATTTAGTTCTCATCTCACACACCAGTCTATGAAAGAAACATAAGTAAAGCAGAGAGAACAACTCAGCTGTGTTTTGTCTGTTGATGGCAATGAAATCTCACAGCATAGTGCGTAGAACATGGAGCCCAACAATTTTGGTGAATGCGTGCCTGCCTGCAGGGTGAACGAGGGAGGGACCAAGTAGCTTAGAAAGTGAATGAATAGGAAAAAGAAAGGCCAATGTCTGCGTGTTTCTTTTCATTCATGCTCCTCACCCAGAAAATGACCAACGGTTGGTGACATTTTTTCAGAGCTTATTTGTAGCAACAACAGCCCAGCTGAAAAATAACTGCCTTACATAACAGGTCTCCGAAATTCTTGGGTTAGGGTGAGGGGTTGGAGAAGCAGGGAGGTGCTGACCGAAGAGGTTTTATTTTTAGCTCCATTGAAGTCAGGGAGGCTTGAAGTTTATTTATTCATGCAGCCCAGTGGCACAACCAGAGCAACAGGGCTTGGAATCACTGGGAGATCCCAGCTTAACTGTATCAGGTTACTTAAAGTTTCTGAACCTCAGTTTCTGCCCCTGTACACTAGGGATAACAAGAGCCATTTTCCTAGATTATACTCTGAGGTGCTGTTGTGACAAGCCACCCAGATCACTGTATGTCCCTTAACCAAGGGGCACTCTGATATCGGCAGAACCCTTGCAGCTACCGGAGGTCACAGAAGAAAGTTGGTATACCTTCCAGCATCATTTTATTCAAGAAGACGGGGGACATATTACTTTGTATTGAAATAAACATGTATATTACACGTATAGAATGCAAAATGCTCATGAATATTTATAATGCTCATGAATATTTATAGGACATCATGGTACTTCAAAGACATTTCATACCTGGGTCAGGGAGCAACAGACTCCACTCTGAATTACTCAAGCATTCATATTTACTGTTCTCTGCTGCTAAGTCAGAAAAGTTGGGAAAGCCCTGATTATGGTAAATGATTTCAAACACCTCCAAATATCCTAAAATTGTGTAATGTGATCACAGTTTTAAATTTTAAGATTATATATTTGGAAATTTTTCCTTAGAAATGAGTCCCGTGATTGGGTTCTGCTCATAGATGCAAATCCAGTACTGGCTATGTTGTCTTATTTTATAGCCCATGTATGGGATTCTTCAAGTATATTTATATAACTATTTCCCCAAGCATCTAATTAACTTATTTTTTGCCATTCATGAATGCAAACTGCATCTCTTCTTGGCAGATCCCGATAAGTAAACAATAGGGATGAAGAGGAATGTTAGACTTTCTGCTCAGGCTGACTAATACATACAATAGTGGTAGCAACTCAGCTTGCAGAAAAAATAGATTGGAACTCAGCTAGTGGGGATGAGTTTCCAACACAGCGCGCACAAGATGTTATTCTACGTTTGCTTTTAGGATTTGAGAAGCAATTCCATGTTGGTGTTCTGTGAGAATGAGAAATCGCCACCACTGCTTAATTTCATATAGCCAGCAGACTCCTATAATATGCGATCAGATTAATAGAGCTGCCTAAAAGACAATAATATGTTTTTACCTACTTACACACACCTGAATGCCCTCCCCTTACATACAATATATATTCGGTTGATCATAAAAAAGTAATGATGTTAAAAGACATAAAGCCAAAGTATAGAAGAGAAATGTAAGTATAAAAGTATTATAAATACAGAAGCCAAAGTATACAAGATAAGTGTTGAAGAGAGAAAGCAAGGCTTTTTCAAGGTAGAACTAAATTTTACTATGAAAAAGACCTGACACGGGGTATGGGATAAGCAGATTAAAAGTATATTTGCATTTTCACGGATTCTATCTACACCACTTCTAATTTCATTTATAATTGTCAAATTTCTGTGTCATGTTCCCTGTGCGAGAGGTTTTTGGCTTATTTAGAGAGCATTTGTACTGTGCTTCATGTTTTAGGGCTGTTTCCCATTAAAAGAAACATTCAGATAGAATAGGAAGACCTTAGGGTATCAGAGTCTGGAAAAGTTATAATATCATTACTGTAGTTTGCTCTGAGTTCTGAAACTGGAAAATAGACTTTAAAACCAACACTTTCATTTTTACAATTTGTTCCAGAGACCTAACTATCTCTGTCATCTACAAAAGTCCTGTCTTCCGATTTACCTGGAGAAACTGATTTGGCTACAGATAATTATGAGAAAGCCTTTTCTTTCTGTTCAAGACCCAAAGGATGCCTTTTTAACAAAACAAAACAAAACAAAACAAAACAATTTATTTTACAGGCTTACCTGATTCAGTGATAAAGGAATACTTACGCTTGATAAGCACTTTGGGCCTGATGATAAATACCGGGTTGGGTATTATTTCTATTTAAGTGCACAAAACCCTAGAGAATGTATTGATGGCTGCGGACTGCATTCCGTGAATAAGGCTTTCGCGCACCTTCAGAGGTCTGCCTGATGAAATGGCTAGCTTGATCAAACTGTCAACGAGATACCTACAATTCCAACACCAATGACCATTTGGCCGTTGAGAGATTCTTAACCCCTATGATGACTTCTAGATGAATACTCTAATGCCAGGGTCCAAAGACACTGAAACTGTATCCTGTACTCAGGGCTCCTTCACCTCTCAGGACAGATCGCCGCCAAAATCCAGGAGGAAGAGAAAGAGAATGTTACAGAGGAACTAGGGCCCCCTTTACCTGAGCCACAAGTTTTTAAAGAAGTCTCTTCTGAACTGTTAGGAGTATGAGAAATGCATACACAGTAAAACTGCCTAAAGAATAAATATCGGCCAGTGTACTCAAAAGTGCCTAATTCAGGGAGCAAACAATGCTAAAATTATCTGCATTAGACTTTAAGTTGTCAGTGCATTAACGCTTTTCAAAGAGATGCACACTGAAAATTGAGCCAAGCCTGAGTTCAGCTTAATACTAGAATCCTTGAGGGATTAAATCTGGAATGAAAACATCACACTCAATCAAGACCTAGAGTAGTCTGGATTTGAATTACATATAAGCCTTAATAGATGTGTGAAGTTTTTATTTTTTAAGGCTTCAGATTGATCTGCTTTTTATGACACTGAAAAGATGCATTCAAAATAATCAAGAGCTTTAGGCATAATTCAAATTTAAGTGGCACAGAAATGACAGCAACACTGAACTCAGCTGGCAATCTCTCTAGTATAGCTCTGTTCCTTTCCTCCCAATATGGAGGCTTCCGTTTCAGGTTCTTTGACAAAGGCACAAAATCAGGTGCTTACTCTGGTAAACAAATGTTATCATGTGTTTCCATTTCCACAGAATTGTTGTCATGGATGGAGATTTTTAAATATATTTTTTAATGTTTATTTATTTTGAGAGAGACTGTGTGTGTGCAAACGGGAGGGACAGAGAAGGGGTGGGGGAGAAAGAGGATCTCATGCAAAAGACAGAGCACAATGCTCGGGGCTCAAACTCACGAGCCCCAAGATCATGACCTGAGCTGAAATCAAGAGTCAGATGCTTAACTGATTGAGCCACCCAGGTGTCCCATGATGCGGATTTTTAAACGAATTGTCCTTTTAGCAGAAAAACAATTGGTATGGCTGGGATGGAAGACAAGGAAAGGCCCTAACACAGGAGATTTTCTTTTCCTCTGAGAAACAGGAGGAACAGGAGCACATGTGTGAAAGGAGATGCTGAGACTTCCTTCCTGTACGCTGTGTCACTGAGTGACTGAGGTCCTCACAGGAGGCACTTTGTCAGCACATCTTTCTGCTTCCCTCCTCCTGCCATTAATACACCTACACACTTCTAGTTTTCCAACACGTTAGTTCTTGCTACCCTTTCTCATTCTTCCCAGACTGCTTTCTTTTATTTATTTTTTTTCTCCACTGTTAAAGAAAAAACATTCATAACACTTGCTAAAGAGGATAGACTTTATTCAGGGGACCTCTGTAGGGGGGAGCGGGTGGTTTGCACTAGGGGAGAGGAATGGGGTTCAACTCTTCGTATAACAAGGACAGGAGGAGCAGAGTTGGGCTACGGGGTGGGAAATTATTCAGAGGAAACGTTAGCTAGTGGGACCCTTGCTAGAACGATGCATTAGGAATCTTGCTGAAGGCAGGCCAGAGGGTAAGATATCAAGGGTGGGAGATTTTCTCTAAAGTGACCAAGCAAAATTTTAGCTAAAACTGAACTAATGGGACCACAGACAGGGCCCAACGTTGGGGCCTTGAGGAGCCTGACTAGAGTCAGGTCAAGGAGATTGGTGTTGTCATCATCTAAAATAAAGGCAATGTTGGGGTACCTGCGTGGCTCAGTTGGTTAAGCATCCAATGCTTGATTTCAACACAGGTCATGATCCCAGGATCATGAGATCAAACCCCACATTGAGCTGCAAGTCAGCTCCACACTGGGTGTGGAGCCTGCTTAAGATTCTCTGTTTCTCTCTACCTTGCTCCTCCCGAGCTCTCTTGCATGCACAGGTGCTTTCTCTGTCTCTCTCTCAAAAAATAAAATAAATAAAATAAAGCCGACGTTCCCTAAAGCTCTGCCTTCCAGCTGTGCTCACAGGAGAGGCACGCTCCACCAGATTCCCTTGCCCTTATAGGGACTAGTGTTGTCCTCAATGTCCGAGCACACTCATAGCCTGCACACTGACCGGAATCCTAGGTAGAACTGCTGATTCCAAACTAAGGCACTGGACGTCTTGTTTCCATTTTCTGCCATATTATTTCAGCAGAAATCTAGAGTCATCTTTATTCTTTATTTATATCTTTATTGCCCCCCAGCTCCAGTGTGTTAGCCATTTCTTCATAGTCTACCTCCAAAATATTTCTCAAACGTTTTATTTATTTCCCACGGCTGCCATCTTAAATCACCTCACCATTTTCTCTTTCCTGGATTCCTACAATAGTCTCTCAAATGGCCTCGCCACTTCTTTTTTTATCCCCTTCTATTCCCTCCAAACTTTTCTAGTCATAGGTGGGAAAAATGGCATTATTGAAACAAAAGTTGTATCGTATTATTTTGAGAAAAAAACCCTTCATTGGACTTCTCATTGCACTTATCATATAATCCAACTTCTTGCCTTTGTCTATAGGTCCATGCAAGACTTGACCTCTGTTTTTCTCTTTAACTCATCTTGTTCCAATATTCCTCCAGTTTTTTGGTCCAGTCCACCACATGCCTCCTTTCTTTTTCCTTTGAGTCTCAGGATAAATGTCCCCTCTAGAAAATATTCCTAGAATTGTCTCTGCTCTTCTCTCTCTCAACTTGTTCCTTCCTTTCGCAGCACTTGTTAAACTTGAATATTTTCTATCTGTTTTGTTTCATTGGCTGCCTCCCCCCAGAAACAATTCACTTCATAAAGACTATCACCTATCTGTCTTATTCATTACTGTAAAAATTGTCTGATACAAAGTAGATACTCAACAACTATATTATGAATGAATGAAAGTCTCTAGGGCACTTCCCCAAAGCCCCTTCAAGGAGAATTTCTAGTTAGAATACAGTAGTCTTGAGACACCTGGGTGGTCAGTCAGTTAAGTGTCCGACTCTGGATTTCAGCTCAGGTCACAATCTCACAGTTCATGAGTTTGAGCCCCACATTGGGTTCCATGCTGACAGTGTGGAGCCTACTCAGGATTCTCTCTCTCTCCCTCTCTCTGTCCCTCCCCTGCTCCAGTACTTGTGTGTGCTCCCTCTCCCTCTCTCTCAAGGTAAATGAATAAACTTAAAAAGAGAGTGCAGTAGTCTTATTCGAAAACCTTTTTGTCTTTGCTTTTAGAGAGGTTTAAAACTATTCTTAACGAATATCAAATTCCAAACTCAACTTCTCCAACCATATGCAAATTAAGTTCATTAATGAGTACAGTTGTTAATGAGGTATGGATGGCATGAGTAAATGGAGAAGAGGCGGGCATCCAAAGAAATCGACTTTTATTAAACTATTTTAGTCTGCTTTCCATGTTGTGGCACAATCTTGCCAACAAATAAAAACTCCGTGTTTACAATTAGAGCCAGAGTGACTCCAGAGTTACCTGGGTTCTAATAGTGACCCAATGGGGAAGTAGACTTGCTCTTCCATAACCTCAGGTGTGATTAGGAGTGAGCCTTCCCTGAGGTCATGTCTGTTCCTGAACTGTCTCTGCCAAAGGTAATGATCGCTAGTGGGGGATGGCCAGTTCAGGGCTCGAAATGCTTTGGAAGGCCAGGACAGCTGGCTGAGGCAATGCGGCAGAAGAATTCTGACAGAAGAATTGGCAGGTGCCCGGGACACACACAGTGGATTACCTACCCTTTCCTAAAATAAATTCGGTAAAGATCAGCATTTCTCTAGGGATAATCATGAAATTGAAGCCACGGTCATGTCATCAAATATCCATCTCAAGAGAATCCAAATTACGCAACCTGTATCACCCTGGAAGGCCCAGTCACGTACACATTCAGGGCAAAGTTTTTGGATACATTTCAGCAGCTGTTTATCCTAAAGAGCGGAACATAACATTCATAGGCACTTGTTGCATTCATTTTTTCAAAGGTCATAAAAAAGTTTCTGTTATTAATCAGGAATTTTATGTTACGTTTTGGAAGGGGTAGGGTACAGACGTAGGTAAACTGTGCTCTCATCTGAAGGTTTTATTTCCATTTGCAACCAGTCACCTTTTTAAAATGAAAGCCTGATTTGAATTCATTGTAACAGGTACCACCAGTTTAACAATAGGTGAGTGAATGTGCTTAATATTTCCAAACACCTTAAAAAGCGGTAGTACATTAAAGTACTTTCTGCAGAAATATCTCTAACAGAAGATTGCCCGCTATTTTTTCCCATTTGCTTGGCTGTATTTTTTTTGAGATTAATACAACCCAGTTACTATGATTATCTCTTATGTTTGACTTTTAAGGATTTCTTTCCCTCTAGCTCCAGTTTAGTCATTTTTTTTTCCAAAATAAAATGCCACAAATTGAATATGATGATGCATATTTATGTAAATGATAATGAGATTATAGCCCAGTATAATCGAGGGAAAATTAGATATAAAGTCAGAGCTCTATTCCTATTCAATGAAATCTTAAGTTCTTTGCCAGGCCCCTGTGTGATTATTAATGGAATATATGGTCCTTACATTCATCTGAACGCTGTGGTAGCTTTGGAAATCTTGGGATCAAGTTTGAAAGTAGAAGGAAAGACAAGATCAAACTGTTATGCCAAATTCATAGATTGAGAAGAATTTGGATGGGAGGAATCTAGGGAAACTGAAGATGAGAGATGAGAGGGAAGAAGAAACAGAAAATAAACAAATGAGTGGTTAAGGAAAAATCACAAGTGGTAGGGTAGATAAAAGACATTTTAAAAAGTTTATTTAATATATAATTTCTAGTTTTTTAATTTCTGCAATGTAAACTTCTTCCATCTCCTAAGTCTTTAGTAAAGTTTGCTGTACTCTTTCCCTTTCCCTCTCCCTACCTCTGTCCCTGTCTCTCTCCCTCCACTCCCTCCATCCCTTTTTCCTCCCTCTTCTTCTTCTTATCTTCACTTTCTCCTCCTTCTCCTTCTCTCCTCCTTCACCCTCTCCTCTTCCTCCTCCTCCTCCTCCTTCTTCTTCTTTTCTTCTTCTCCTCCCCCCCCTCTCCTCCTCCTCTTTTTCTATCTCTCTCCCTGTCTCTCTCTCTCTCTCACAGTAAATCAGAGAAAGATCCAACTCCATCCACACTCCACTTACCATAACAGGGAACAGGGGATGCATGCTTAAGACAGCAAAATGATCCCTTACCTGGGTCAACTAAGTGGAAGTAAATCCCAGAGCCAGAAGTGGCCATGAGAACATAATCCTTCTTTGATTTTACAATCATTTCTAAAGTCTGCCTAACCTGGAGAAATTCAAAGGCAAAGAAATACCTTCTATAACTTCAGTTAGGATGTGAAAGGCTGCTGGCCAGCAGAGAGAAAGCCATCTCTAGAACTCTCTCAGCAACTAAGGCTGGCAATGTTTAGAGGATGATAGCACTAAGTTGAAACTCCCCAGGCATATAGTAAAAAAGAGATCATTGCAGGAAGGGAAATTAATGAATTTCTTAAAATAGTGTTAAAAGTCCAGGGGCGCCTGGGTGGCTCAGTTGGTTAAGCGGCCGACTTCGGCTCAGGTCATGATCTCACGGTCTGTGAGTTTGAGCCCTGCGTCGGGCTCTGTGCTGACGGCTCAGAGCCTGGAGCCTGCTTCACATTCTGTGTCTCCCTCTCTCTCTGCCCTTCCCCTGCTCATACTCTGTCTCTACGTCTCTCAAAATTAATAAAAGTTAAAAAAAATAGTGTTAAAAGTCCAGATATAAACAAGAGGTCATTTTAATAGAAACTGATGTGGGATACAGGCGGGCAGGATGTAGGAACCAGATAATAAAGCAGAGAACGTGAACAAGAACAAGATGGAGACCGCAGCCTTAGAAACATCTGTCTAGAGCCTTTGGAGTCTCCATTAGTTCTTTCGTGTTGAGTAATTGGGAATTGATTAGGCCAGCACAGGTATATTATTTGAGTGTGTGATATTCAGTAAGGTCTAATATGCAATAAACTCATAGTGTAAGCTCATTTATATTCAACTAATTCTATGCCTCTTTTTTGAAGTCCTAAATCTCTAAAGTTCTTCAAAATGTGATGTAGAACCTATGTGGGCCGAGAGGCCCCTATCTAACAATTGTCGGCCTGCTTCTAGAACCCAGAGAAGGCAACCAGGTTAATTACATCCCTCACAAAATACAGCACTAAAAGGTTCAGTCTCGCATAGGGGTCACATGAGATAACAACTAAAAAAACAAACAAAAAACCATAAAGAAAAGAAAACAAAATAAACAAAAAACAGTGGAAAAGGAAAGACCAGGAAGGCACATCATATAGTACTTATCCAACAGCTTCTCTGCTTTGTAAACAATGAAAAATGATTTTATGGTGGCATTTGGCAGTCCAAAGAGAATCTTAGGTATTGATGCCTTATATAAAACCCTTTTCCACTCAGAGTTTCATTCTTAAAATCCTCCCGAAAGCAGAATTAGAATGCTTCTTTTGAAGCATTATCTCACACACACGCAAAAATTGGTTGGCCAACAAGATATGAAAAAAGGATGAGTTTTAATAATTGCCCTACATTTTTTAAAAGGCTTTTTTCTTCTCAGATCATGAAACAATAATAACAACAAGCTAGAGAACTCTGGACACAAAGGGACCATCTCAGTGTCTCACAATAATTCAGATATATGTGCTTGTTATGGTTGCAAGTGATGTTCTTCTCTTCTATCACCATGGAAATTGACATCGAATTATTTTCAATATATTTTTGAAAGGAGAATGAGTGCTTCTAGCACATAATAGAGGTATTCATACCATGTAATGAAAATGACCACTGTGCTAATGGAAATCTACTTGATGATGAATGGTATTTTTAAAAATCTTTCTTTATTACCTACAAGCAAAATACATTGCCTTGCTTTGTAGGAAAACCTACTCAACAACTCGGCAAGAAGTGAGGAGGAGCCAAGAAGCTATTCAAGTTTTGCTCACATCCAAGAGAGAAGTAGTGAGATGAAAGATTTCTTTTCAATTTTAGTTTCTTTTCATTTAAAAGCAAAGGAGGAAAGGATATACCAGCTTCAGATGTATCTGAATAGATTGGATGAATTAATAAATGTTGTACACACTTGTAGTCAGAGGGAGCCTGCGGAAAGGAAAAGCAAGATGCCACTGGTTGATGAATGCCTGAGGCTTTTTGAATAAAGAAAACATTAACATTCAGATGCAATCCTAACCAAGTGGTCACTTCAATGGAACAATTAGCTGGTGTTCTCCGGAGGAGCCACAGAGGGGCAGAATAACTGACTTTCTATCAACTATATTACCTTGTTCCTTTCTTCCAATTAGAGTACATGTGCCTTGAAATTGTACCTTTTCTTCTCCTTTATATTATTATTTCATCGGTTCCTGATGTCTGACAGAGAAGGACTTTCTCAATGGTTCTTTTATCACATGTCATAGGTCATTGATTTATTTTTTATTTTTTTTACATTTATTCACCTTTGAGAGACAGAGAGAGACAGAGCACAAGCGGGAGAGGGGCAGAGAGGAGGGAGACATAGAATCCGAAGCAGGCTCCAGGCTCTGGGCTGTTAGCACAGAGCCCCAAGTGGGGCTCAAACTCATGAGTTGTGAGATCATGACCGGAGTCAAGGTAGGATGCTTCACTGACTGAGCCACCCAGCCGCCCCATCATAGATTAATACCCCAAGAGTCTATCCCTATTTGTGTGTCAACCTCACTTGTTATCCACGGAATATTCTATTTCCCTGGCTTATGCGCATGGCCAGCCCTGCTGCAATGAAACTTCAAAGAGGGCTGATGATGCAAGACAAAAATCCATTACAGAAGTTCATACCTATAGTAGGGCAGGAGACGATGCACCTAGAACATAGATGTTAAGTCTAGGTGAGGTAAGGTGACGTAGACCCACTGGACCACCCCCTCCTTCACCTTAAATTCTTTTAAATGGGTCTAGGCTCTTTGGGCAGGTGGAATCCTCATTCCATGCAAGCTCCTGAGACCACAGAAGTCTGAGCATCTCTCCCTGAGATACAAGGGAGGCCTTGTGGAAATTTCCATGCATGTTATTTATCTGCACTGTGTATTTGTTTATTCAATAGTGGAACAAAGTAAAAAGGTGATCGCAGCCAAGTCCAAGTGGTCATTTTAACCAAATTCTAAGCAGAGTTAAGCCTGAAAGGACTGGCCTGGCTTATCCACTTTTTGCCCCTTTTCTCCTGTTGTGACCTGAAGGGAAGATGCAAGAAATTACTATTCGCCTCTTGGTCTGTGCAAGAAAATGGTAGCCAGGACCCAGAGGCTGACCTTGCAGCCCTGTCCATTTTAATGACCTCCTGTTTCCCGAGAAGGATTTGCTGCTGCTTTGTAGACAATGGGAGAGGGAAATACATGTGAGATTTTTCAGGAAAGGAATATGCTGGACTTCCAAATTAGTCCAGCATATTTCGGTGTCTTTCAGTCACAATATTTCAGAGTATTTCAGTGATTATTTATGTTCAAGTATTATGCTAATATTCTGGAAGACTCCGTCAAGTTCCCCTTATGAATCTGCTATAACCCCTATCATGCACCTTTACAACTGATATTTTTTTCCACAAGAAACGCATAGAATTAGTAGTGCGTGCTAATTGTAAGTAGGTGTGTCACATTGAGAACTGTGTGTAATCTTCCCCCAAAATAAATTCACAAATTACTCCCAGGAGAACGGTAATGTTTACCAAAGAGACCTACTCTGTGAAGTCACCATTGAAAACAGAGATGAAACCCACCTCAAATGGTATAGTGGGTTTATTACAGACTCTCAATGCTGCCAACGTTTTCTGCACCAAAATAGATTTTTGTAAAGCATCAAAACAACCTTTCTGTTTTAAATAGACATTAATAGTGAACAAAAATTGTGGGGATGGTAGAGAGGTAAGTTCTGCCAAGATATTTAGGTAGAAAAAAGAAAAGAATATGAAAGAGAAGAATCATATGAGCAGAGGGCTGAAGCCAACATAGACAAAATAATTAATTGTTGTTTCAGGTAGAAAATAAAGTCCAATAGAAAGGCCATTGGAAGTGGCCTCTAAATTGCTTATATGTAAAAAATATGTTCCTCTTTTCTTGTATTTAAAATACCACAATTAGACCCAGCCTAGAAAAACCAGTAATCCCTGATTTCTCTCTTTCTCTCTCTCTTACACACACACACACACACACACACACACACACAGTATTAAAGTATGGAGGGAAAAAGAAGTCTCATTATTGTCTATCTTGTACTAAGCTTATACTGTTTTCATGGGTATCTAGTGCTCTCTTTTCTACAGACGAGGCATAAGAGGCTTAAGGACCCAACCTGGAGTCCCAAGGTCAGAGACCCCCTGAGCAGGAGAGCCCAGGTTCAGACAGGAGAGGGGCCCATAGTCTTCCTACTGCTTTACTCTGAAATGACTTGATATCTTTAAAGTTTGCATTGCCTAGTGTCATCAATGTCTATAAATTCCACTTGGTTCCATAAAACTAGAAAATAGTAGTACGATATTAAGAACACTTGGAAATTGTCAAGAACATAGCATTTTTTTTTTTTTTTTTGTATTTTGTTCTAAAGTTGGCTAATGGCTTAAACGTGCATCAGTCCTTTATTGTTTAAGACAATCTTGTGATGTCCATCAATTGATTTATTCCAAAAATATTTCAGGACATTTATTCCATGTTGGGCACTGCACTAGTGTCGAGGCTGTGGTGAGAAAGAACCAAACATGCTTCTTGCTGTCATGCAACTCAGCTAACAGTGAGTAAATAAATTATGTATGGCCATATGTGCTGTGAAGGAAATTATGTGGGACGAGGAGAGTGTGCCGGGGCAGGGGAGGGAAGTCTGATCTAGTCATGGGAGTCAGGGAAGGAATTCCTGGAAAAGTGATATTGGAGATAAAATTAGAAAAATATATACAAACTAATCGCAAGAAGGGAAGTGAGAGCATTCTAAGACAGCAGCAAAGACGTCAAGGTTCAAGAGAACATGATGAGTTCAAGAAACTGATACATCCCTCATGGCTGGACTTTGGGAAGTGAGAAGGTGATTTGTTTGTTAATTTATTAGTTTTTCATCAGTATTCACAGGTGAGATCGTGCTACAGTATTTTTGTATATTCTTTGTTAGTTTTGGTATCAATGTAAAATTGTTTCATAAAATACTTGGAAATTCTTACTGTTGCAGTGCTCTGGAATGGTGAAATAATGGCTGAGAATACCCAACCTTGCAAGGTTTGGGAGTGTTGTGTCATGAAGTCATTCAGTACTCAGGTTCATTTTTTTGTGGAAGAACTGTTTTATAACTTTCTCTAAATCTTATATGAAAATCTATCAGGAGAGAATTTCTATCTTTAGATTTATATCTAGAATTTAGATCTTCTATTGAAGTGAATTTTGATAAATTGTATTTTTTCAGAAAGTTAAACCTTTCATATAGATTTTCAAATTTATTTACATAGAGTGATGAAAGAAGTCTCATTTTAAAAATAATTCCTTTTGATGATTAACCTTATTTTATGAAGTTTTTGCTTTCTTCTCTGATAAAATTTCAACTTGCTAGAGATTTATCTATTTCATAACAAACAAGACTTTAGATTTATTAAGTAATAATAGTTTTATTTTTGTTTTCTAACTCATTGATTTTGGTCTTTTTTCTTTCTTTCTTTCTTTGTGTTTGAATGACTGTGAACTTCCAAGTGGGGTTGTCAGGTCGGCAATTTCATTTCTGTCTGGACCTCAAATAGAACTTTAATGGAGATATAAATTTGAATATACTGTGTTCCAGTTCCTATCCCTATGTAAGTTTCCCCAAACTTAAGGGAAAGGAAGAACCATTTGATTATGCTCATGGAATCTGAGTCAGAACACAGAAAAGGCATAGCATAGATGGCTTGCCTCTGTTCCATGATGTTAAGCCACAGCTCAGAGGACTTGAAGGTAGGAGAGTTGCTTGACAAATGTGGACTAGATTTATCTGCTGGCTCCCGTGTTCAGTGTCTGGTGCCCAAGCAGGAAGAGCTTGAATTCTAGGACTGCCATGGGAACAGCCATCCTTTCTCTGGGGCAGTCTCCCTTGCCGCCTGGCCACCTCAGGAAAGTTAGACTTTTTCCTTAGTGACTGGAGATTCCCTGCCCTGGATGTTCCAGTAAACGAGACAGAAGGCATCGCTTTGGATGTCTTATGCTTGGATGTTACTCAGAATCCATCCCATTGCATGTGACTGTTTGTAAGCAAGTCACAACTCTGCCCAGGTTTCAGACAAGGGTATTTTGCTTTTGCCTGTTAATTGGAGAGTAGCAAGTTTCTAGAAGGGCTACTAAGACAGGGGATATATTTGTGGCCCTCTTTAGAAAATACAGTCTCCCACAGTATGTACCTCACTGGAAGCCCCTAATCATGGATCAGAAAGCCTCGGAAGAGAACAGTAGAGGGTCTCAAAGTTGGATGTGTCTTCAGAATCACCGGGAGGATTTGCTAAAACTTAGATTGTCACTGAGCTTCTGATTTAGTAAATAGGGCTTGAGATTCTAGGGTGAGACCTGAAATGTACATTTCTAAGTGAATGTCAGGTGATTTTGATGCTGCTGATTCAGAGACTCACTTTGAGCGCCACTGGAATAGAACAAGAGGAAAAAGAGGCTGGGAAAAACCTTGAAGAGATCCAAGTAAAATGGAATGAGCCAGTGAAGTTCACCAAGAATATGCACAAAGCAAGGGTGTGATGTCATAGAAGCCAAAAGGAGAGAGTGTTCCAAGAGAGGTCAAGGTGGGGAAGGGTTGTCTCTTGCTTAATTCCATTACCCAAACTTCATTATCTTTCTTTCTCCTATAGTTCTGAGAGTTTCTAATTTAATTCACATCAGAAGATAGGATTTACTTTTACTTTATTTTGACCTGAATTCTATATGTAGACCCTTCTTGTGGCACACACATTTCAAAGTCAAATTTATTTGAATCAGATGTATAAATCAAATAAAATGTCATAGGTACAGGGATTGAAAACCTCTAATTTTCTAATTTTACAAAGGGTGGTAATAATCCATTATTACATAAGATCGAAGATCAATTATATTTTACATGATATGAGATATGACATTACCTTGCACTTGAATTTGAGTACAACTAATTCTCTGGGAATCTATATGTACAATAAAACAGGAAAGTCAAACTAATATTCTGACTAAAAGCTAACCAGGAAATTCTGATTCTCTCGCTCTGTATCTACTCATCTTCGCTCATCATATCGTCATTCCATGTTCACTATGAGACATAAATAGAGCCTAGTTAAGCAAAGGAAATATTTCTAGACAAAACTGTTGGTATTACACCTTCTTTGAGGGAACAGAGAGAAGGCTGTTACAATTTTGTAGGAAGTGTTTCATTTGGCATTGAAAGGCTCCTATTGGTTAAAAAATGGACGAGAAAATAAAGAGCTAGTGATGACATCAATAAAAGACTTGAAGTAAACAAATTTCTTGTAAATGCCTCTACCACAAAGTTAAGAATTTATATTGTTTTACATGGAATGGAAAAGGTTGTCCCACAACAAATTAATGTATAGCAGTTACATACTTTGCACTCTGGCACAGTTTCTAAATTTTCTTGTGGCGTTAGCTATTCTTTTATTTGGTACTACAACTTTCACATAAATTTCAGTAAGAAAACTCTTATGTATCCTATCAAGACTTTCTACTGATCGCGTCACCCATTGGCCGTTAATAACCGACTAAATCCATACCCTTCACCACTGGCGGGGGGCAGATCAGACCTGGGGCCCCTCATATTCAGCCTGCCCACCCACCTCCAGATTGGTGCAGGAGCTTACAAGTAGCAGGGCGTTCATACGGTAGATGCTGATCATGGCCAGACATGGACCGGGAGTAGGGAGAGATGGCTGCAGGAGGTGGTGGGGAGGTGGGGCCAGACAGGCACGTACAGTTCAGTAATGGCAGTGAGATGTACACAGGATAGTTGAAATACAGGTCGCCCGGGGTGGCTCAGTGGGTTAAGCATCCGACTCAGGTCATGATCTCACGGTTCATAAGCTCCAGCCCCGCATCAGGCTCTGCGCCAACAGCGCGGAGCCTGCTTGGGATTTCTTTCTTCCTCTCTTTCTAACCCTCTCCAGTTTGCTCAATCTCTCTCTCTTCCTTAAAAATAAATGAATAACATTTTTTTTTAAAAAATAGCTGAAATACAAGGTTGAAAATGAGCGTTCCTTACATGTTAACAAATACCAAGATTCAAAGGAGAAGTAGCTACCCATGTGGATGATAAAAAGAAAAACAAAGGCTTTTGTAAAAAAAAAAAAAAAAAAAAAAAAAAAAAGACACAAGGAGTAACAGGGGAGAGTGAATTACTGGAAAACTGTGTTCATATTATTTCCAAGTTAAGCTGATCTGTACTATTTCCTTTTAGCCACTTAATTATTTTTGCTTTTTCTCTTTTTAAAAATAGTATGGCGTGGGAATTGTCGCTTGTTCCCATATGACGCACAAAAGGCTGGAAAGCTGGAGTTTTCCCGCGTCCCTCAGGGGCGGGGCAAGCGCTTTTGTGCTCGTCAAAGATGCGTGCTATTGCAGTTTTCTCGTCTCCCCATGCATTTGCGCAATTACTCAATTCTTACACGCAGGCAAGAAAACAGATAAACAAGTAGCTATAGACTCTCAAGAGGAAGGAAGAGATCAGCGTTGTCTTAATGTTCCCAAGTACAATATAAAAAAGAGTTTTCAGACTCCCAGACCATTTCATCCACTTTGTAAAAGCAATAAGGTAGACAAAGATACGCTCATTTCTATTTCAATAATAATATGTCTCACGATCGTTTTGCATGGAGGTTAGCGGAACCATCCATCATTTCAGCAGAACTGCATCTTTTCTTGCTCAGCATTGATAGATTTTTATTTTAACCTTAGAAGTTCCTCTCAAGGGACTCTATTAGGGACACTGTCATTTCTTATTCTGCTCGGTTACTTCTCCTTTGTAAACTTTGATGTATGCAGACAACACATTCTGGCTAGGGAAATTTAATTAGGTAAGTCTACAAATTAATTGTTGCAATTAGACTGCTTCTAACTGCCTGGTGTTATGAATTTATTTATGCGGTAATTATTATCAGATGTCGGGGATAAAAGCCTGTAGAGTTAAAGGTGCTACCTTTCAGATGTATACACAGTACTCCACATTAATTAGCCACAAAAAAATAAAAGCAGGTATTAAAAAAAAATGAAGAAGAAAGAAAACAAAACTTGCCTTCGTGGTCCAAGGCACATACAGATTTTGACAATCAACTTGTTAACAAAACCTAAAGAGGATTGTTTCCTTTGTATATTGGCAACATTCGAAATGTTAAGACTTTATATAAATTACCATAAAACAATTTGCTAGTGTATAAACTAGACGAAAATACAAACTCGAAGTCTACTCTATAAAAGGTATCTAGTTTTTGTTTGTGGTAATAATTACCAGGGCAAATTTGAAGATTCTGATGATTTTCAGTAAATTTTGTGTTTAATTTTTAAGACCGTTTACCTTGATACATTTCATGGAGAGCTCCTAAGGATAGAACAATAGCACTGCAAATCATAGTCTCAAATCTTTTCTTCTGTTAGGAGGGGTGTTGTGGCTTTTCGTGGGGAAAGACAGATCTAATCCCATCATTTAAAGAAAGCAGGTAGGGAGAGGCCACTACCAGTGAAAACAGAAACCTATAGACAGAAGTTTGAGAGTCGAACAGGAAACTGAGAGTAAGTCACTAGTAGAAGCGTAAGTTGGTGTAATTTTCTTGAAGGGCAATTTTGAAATGGATTCCTAGTCATTTTAAAATATTCACTTTTTTGACCCAGTAATTTAAAAAATGGGATTCGACCTTAAATAAACAATATCAAATTTTAAAATAACACAAATAGGGACCCTTGGGGGGCTCAGTCGGTTAAGCGTCTGACTTCGGCTCAGGTCATGAACTCGAGGTCCGTGAGTGCAAGCCCTGCGTCCGGCTCTGTGCTGACGGGAGCCTGCTTCAGATTCTGGGTCTCTCTCTGTCCCTCCCCTGCTCACAACCTGTCTCTCTCTTTTTCTCTCTCAAAAATAAACATTTAAAAATAAATACAATAACATGAATACTCACCTCAGCATTAATACTAATAATTCCCAAGTCATAGCAATTTTTGGGATCATTATGATTACCATTATTATAAATTACTGTGCATTTAAAGGCTGGAATAAGTAGCTCATCAATTATTACCGCATTCATTTAACAAATATTTTCTTTTTCTTTTTTTTTCCAACAGATATTTCTAATCCCCTAGATTAGAAAGTGCAAGATACTTCTCTATGCAACTGAGCCACAGACAGAAAATTTCCTTCTCTCAGAGAGCTCGTATGCCTTTGAGGGAAGATAAATCATAGACAGGTAAAATACAGCTAATAGTATTTCAGAACAACCTCTGAGTGGCAGGAAAATGAAGCTGTGTGAGGCACTGAGAGGGTCTAGTGTGGGGGATGTTCTGCTTTGGACAGAGGAGACAGAACTTTCTGAGATGGTGATATTTGATGACAGACTCAAAGGAGTGAATAGTGAATGCAATGCTGGAAGAAAAAACACCAGGATTTCATCTATTCTACATAATACTGACCTATCGGTGTTGTGGGAAAAAAAATAAATAAATAAGTTGAGATTTTGCAAACTTACATAATAATAATTTCAAAAATAAAAATGCATGAATGTACTAAGTCATCAGCTAACCCACTCATTCGTAGGTTCAAAGGTCAAACGAACATCATCTTTCTAATGTAAATGATTTGCTGATAAAATTGTTAGTGGGAAAGTATTACTTGAAAACAAGCTAATCACCTCACGCAATGAAGAAATTTTGATTAATCCTGAAAACTTCAAAGGTCAGATTATGTGGTATATTTACTAAAAATCAAAGCTCATTAATGCTGTCATTTTTGTACCAAACATCATTGTATGCAAATTTTTCAAACCAAGTTTGTTCTGACTGTCCACTATTGGAGACGACAGACAGAAGGGGTTTTTATGCTGACACCAAATGTTTTCTTCTGACTCTTCTAATATTTCCATTATTTGTTAGAAATCTGGAAGAGATCTTTTGGAAAACCTTTTCATGTTTAATTTGGTATTTTTAAAGGGACTACTGTGCTTTTGTTGAGAGGAAGCTGTTCATTTTATTTTCCAAGAAAGACACATAGTTGGTCACTTCTTGAGTTTTATCACAGACAACTGCCTGAATCAATATCAATACTCTCATATTTATATTCCACTCGTTCAAAACATCTTTGAGCTGAAGTGAGAATTATAGATAATCTGCAACACCATACTCTTCTGTTGTCTGTAGGCGCGGACTCCAGAATGTGTTTACTGGGATTTTTTTCTTTTCATATACATTAAATAATTGATATTTTTTTCTTTTTAGGAGGAGGAGGAGGAGGAGGAGAGAGGGAGAGAGGGAGAGAGGGAGAGAGAGAGGGGGGAAGAGGGAGAGGGGGAGAGAGAGAGAGAATCTTAAGCGGCCTCCACGCCAAGCCCAAGCCAGACGCAGAGCTCCATCCCATGACCCTGGTATATTCATCTAGGTGGAAATCAAAAGTTGGATGCTTAACCCACTGAGCCGCCTAGGTGCCCCAATAATTGAATTTTTATCTTGATTTCAAAACACCAGTAATTCCAATTTCAGATTTTTTTTATTGGTACAATGACGGCGTGATACTAACAAAAGTATCGGAATTTCACTTCACAAGAATAGCAGACATGCCGTAATTCTGGGGCACAGAAAATCAAATACTAAAGCTCCCCAGTGGGAACTAGCAAGGACACAAATGTCCCCAAAGGGTCACTAAAAAAGAGAAGGGTTGGATCTTGCATGGGAGCTGCAAGACCGAGGGCCCCATGGGTTTATGTAAATAGCCTGGGTTTTATTCTAACTATTGTGTTTGTATAAGTTTGTAATTTAACTGAAACCTGATAATGACATGATGGAAAGGTGCAATAAAGATATGAAATTATTACACAGCATGATTTTTACTATGACTTTAATAATGACTATAGGAATTTTTTAAAAATAGAATAAAAATTAAACTAAAATGCAAACAAGTTTCCTATAGGTGGGGGATCCTGCATGCTCACAACTCTCCCTACTTTTCTTACGTTAAAATCTTTTTCTCATCAGTATGTGCTATTTTTTTAATGGAAAAACAAACTTTTAAGAAAATCCAGGATACTTGCTCGAATTCCATGGGGAACTTTTAAACAGATAAACTATCCCCTGGTAGGTACCTGGTTCTTTCACAGCCGTTTGCCATGAAAGAGCTAAGTGAGAAACATGAAAAAAGGAAGACGAGGCAACAGAAGGAACCCAGACGAGAAGCTGGCTGGATCCTGCCCACAGCACATTCCCCAAGCGTGTCCCCCAGAATTCCAGCTCCAGGAGACGAACCGTGCACCTCACGAAACAGTGTCCTTATGGTCAATTCTCTTCGGGAAACACTCATTCTAATATAGCCCCCTTTCAGAAATGCCTAAGATATATTCACAGATCTAAGCTGTTGAACAGTTCGGGAGTGAAGAACTTGGAGAAATTTTATTAAATCCGGTTTTCCTGAATTTTTTTAGCCAGAGGAAACTTAACTGATTTCCTTTCATAATGCTTTGGGGACTGGTTCCGAGGAACACAAGTTTGGAGAACACTGCTCTGGAGAAAGCCACACCCTCCTGAAATCATCCTTCTCACTTAGCCTGGGAAATGTAACTGAATGGAGATAAGGAGGTTTCCCTCAGACATTAGCCTGATCCATAAAGGAGGCAAGTTCTGTACTAAAACTAGGGCTTTATCCTTAGGCCTTTAAAAGACTAAGAGGTATTTACATTCAAGGTGATGAAAATTTCTGAGTTGAATCCCTCCATCTCAATACCCCCAAACCAAATACACTATTAGAAATGAAATTGGGGTGGGGGGGCACACCTGGGTGGCTTAGTCGGTTAAGCATCTCACTCTTAGTTTCGGCTCAGGTCATGATCTCTCGATTCCTGAGTTGGAGCCTTGCATAGGGCTCTGCGCTGACAGCACAGAGCCTGCTTGGGATCCTCTCTCCCTCTCTCTCTGCCCCTCCACCCCCCTCAAAAATAAATAAATAAACTTTAAAATTTGTTTTAAAAAAGAGAAAGGATATTGGGGAGTGGATTCAGTTAAGAAAATGGAAACCGGAAATGGAAGAGACACCAGATCAGTGAGTGCTTTAGTCATCTTACATTAACAACTACTTTCTCTTTCCTCTCAATTTCCCTAAGTCCTAACCCTTCCCTCCCCACCCAGCTGATTTTGGTTCAGCTTCACAGGTTGCAGTGATATTTATGCTGCCCTTCCTAATGTCAATGAATTACCATCAATCCTTCATTGTCGGCTGGTCTTTGCCATCAGTTTCCTCTACCTCGAGCTATGCTCCATCCCGCACACACCCCCACCCAGCATCCACACATACCCCTTCCTTTAATATGCGCCGAGATACTCATCTTTGGTTTCTTTGGGGACAGAGCTGGCACTAACATTTGCTCATCCTTTATCAGCTTCAGGTATGTCAAAACTCCCGGCCAAAAATAAAATACATGGCAGCAATTGAGGTCAGAGCAAAATACATAATCATTCACGGTATAGAACAGTCATTTCGGAGAGTACTTTCGAATGGTTACTGGCTGAAACAATTTTCACTAAAACTCATCGGCCAAGAATGTGTCAAACAGTCTGCTCTGCTCTAATTCTTTGGCTCAGAGCATGAGATAGCACTCAAAGCACGGTGGAGGAGGAATATATGTATATGTATATTATGAGTGTACTGAAATGGACTGCTTTAGCTGTATATACCAGAAAATCATTCACAGAGGAAGAGACTCATCCTGAATGAGCACTATGCAAGGATGATATAAAATGGGCTCAGGTGCTCCTAGGTGAGTCTGTCAGTTGAGCGTCCAACTCTTGATTTCGGGTCAGGTCATGATCCCACCATTCATGAGTTCAAGCCCCACATTAAGCTCTGCTTGGACAGTGTGGAGCCTGCTGCAATTTGTCTTTCTCTCTCTCTCCAATAAATAAATAAACATTAAAATAAAATAAAATAAAATAGGGTCAACCTATCCTCCAAAATGGCTTTTGTGGTGAAAAACCTCAAAGGTTGATTTTGTTCTCCTTGAACCCTCATAGAATGATATGTATTAAAATGCAGCTCTTGATCAGAAGGACACGATTTGGAAGAATGTTGTTTGTTACATCATATTCTGTCAGCCTAACTTGGACCCTGTAATCCTGGGAATTAAAACATGCTACTAGCCCAAAGACGAATAGAATGTAACCAGTTTGGGGTGCCTGGGTGGCTCAGTTGGGTAAGGATCCAACTTCAACTCAGGTCATGATCTCACAGTTCATGGGTTCAAGCCCCACATCAGGCTCTGTGCTGACAGCTCAGAGCCTGGAGCCTGCTTTGGTTTCCATGTCCCCCTCTCTCTCTGCCCATCCCCTGCGTGTGCTCTCTCTCTCTCTCTCAAAAATAAACATTTAAAAAAAATTCAAAAAGAAAAAAGAACATAACCAGTTCAAAGAATATTACATGGCCAGGTGGACCAGCTCTGCCACGTACCTGCTGTATGAACTTGGACCTGTCAATAACTGCTCAGGGACTTAGTTTTCTCATCTGCAAAATAAGGATAATTATAGTAACTGCTTCACTTCACAGAACTGTATTGGGATCAAATGCTTTTGTCAGTTTTTTTGTTTAACTATCTCACAATAAGATACATGAAATACTGGAAATAAATAAAAGCAAGTAAACCAATGTCATTCAACATAATTTTAAATAAAAATGTAAATGTCCATATCAAAAAGCCTAGTTTTGGTCAGTTTGAGTCAACTCCAATTTTTCAGAATCGTCGACAGTGTTCTGATTTATGTTTCTATTTTGGCAGACATCGGTGAACACTTCTTTATAATAAATTTATGGATACGGAAAGGCCGTGTCATGGAGTTGCGCACACACTTAAGGCTTTTGGTGCATAACAACAAGCCGCTTGCTCACTGGTGCAGGAATACAGTTTTCACACTAACACTGAGAATCCTCCTTGTGCATTTTTTTTTTTTTTGCCAGTTTTTAGGTAAAAATTTATGTTTTTTTTTTTTTGCGTTAAATTGAATATTAGTAATACTGCAATCGGTTTCTGTTGGTCATTTCATTTCCTTTTTACAAATCGTCCCATTTGGGGGCACCTGGGTGGCTCAGTCGGTTGAGCAACCGACTTCAGCTCAGGTCATGATCCCATGGTTCGTGGGTTCGAGCCCCATATCAGGCTCTGTGCTGACAGCTCAGAGACTGGAGCCTTCTTCAGATTCTATATCTCCCTCTCTCTTTGCCCCTCCCCTGCTCATGCTCTGTCTCTCTCTCTCAAAAATAAATAAACGTAAAATATTAAAAAAAATAAATTGTCCAATTTGAAGAATGTTTGCTTATTTGCATCGGTTTACAAAAGTTATTTATAGTTGAAAATATTAACATATTGTCTGTTGCTAATTTGCACTATTTCCAAGTTTTTCTTTTTTTTTAAATAGTTTTTTAATGCCCAGAAATTGTGTGTGTGCATGTGTGTGTGTGCATGTGTATGCACGCCTATGTTTACTTAAGGTAACATGTATCATTCTTTGTCATTATGGTTTCTGCCTTCTGTGTGCACTTATAATGATCTTCCCACACAGAACCACGTAAATAAGCACCCCCATTTTCTTTGAAGAAATGGTTTTGCAATTTCATTTTTTAATGTTTAAATGTCAAATCCATGTGGAACTCATGTTGATTATGATGTGAGTCGGGGAGGGAATTTTACTTACTTCCGAATAGTCTCGGCTGCCATTTCATCTCCACGTTTTACTGAAGTAGGCATTGAATCCTTATTTTCTTTCTCTTATGATTTAATGGTGGAGTGAAGGATGCCGAGAGAAGTATGGTTAGTCAAGTGGATAGCAGGCACCCTCTCTCAGGTGATTTCCACGTGCTGCTTATAGCAAGTAGACTTGTATGAGTTGAGGCTATGAACATAATACTTCAAAGGACAACTGGCTTTTGTTCAGGTTTGTTTTAATCCAAAAGGAAATTTTATTTTTTCAGATGCAGTTTATGACTAGGCTTAATAAAAACTGTCATCACCTGCAAATCCTGGTGGAGAATAAAGAACCACTCTTCTATGATAGCATGTAAGGGAGGGCTTGAAGTACTTTTTCATATGTCATAGCTGTAATTATGAAAAGATATGTGCCTTTTATTCAAGCCTACTCTGAGGATATGCTATCAAACATGCATAGGCACACATTCACCTACACTTCGTATATGTGTTTGCAAGGTGACAGAATATTCAGACAAATTTTTTCAGCTGTTACTTGAATGTTTATTTCTATTCATCTAAATGAAATGACTAGATTGCTATACTCAGATTTAAAAACCAAAATAAAGATTATTTGTTAGGAGTTGTCAGAAACCCACATCTGGTTGAAATTTATTTTATTTTTATTTTTTTTTCATGTATTTCTTTTAAGATTCCAATACACTTAACATACAGTGTAATATTAGTGTCAAGTGTATAATATAGTGATTCAACAATTTTATACATTACTCAGTGCTCATGACGATGAGTATATTCTTAATCCCTATCACCTATTTCACCCATCCCCCTACCTCCCCTCTGCCAATCACCGCTTTGTTCTCTGTTACAAGTCTGGTTTTGTTTGTTCATTTCTTTTTTCTTTGTTCATTTGGTTTGCTTCTTAAATTCCACATTAGTGAAATCATTGGTATTTGTCTTTCTCTGACTTATTTCACTTAGCATTATAGATTCATCCATGTTGTCACAAATGGCAAGATCTTATTTTTTTATAGCTGAGTAATTTTCTTTTGTGTGTGTGTGTGTAGGTGTGTGTGTGCCACTTCTTCTTTATCCAATCATCTAGCAATGCATACTTGGGTTGCTTCCGTATCTTGGTTATTGTAAACAATGCTGTAATAAACATAGGGTGCATATATCTTTTGTAATTAGTGTTTTTGTACTCTTTGGATAAATATCAAGTAGTGAAATTACTGGGTCATATGGTCATTCTATTTTTAAATTTTTTGAAGAACATTCATACTGTTTTTCACAGTCGCTGCATCAGTTTGCATTTCCACCAACAGCACAAGAGGGTTCCTTTTTTTCCACATCCTCACCAACACTTTTGGTTTCTTTTGTTTTTGATTTTAGCATTCTGACAAGTGTGAGGGGACATTTCATTGTGGTTTTGATTTGCATTTCCCTGATGATGAGCGATGTTGAGCATCTCTTCATGTATTTGTTGGTCAACTGTATGTCTTCTCTGGAGAAATGTCTGTTTGTGTCTTCTGTCCATTTTTAAATTAGATTGTTTTGTGTGTGTGTGTTGACATTTGTATAAGTTCTTTATATTTTTTGGATATTAACCTCTTATCAGACACATGACTTGCAAATATCTTCTCCCATTCAGTAGGCTGTTATTTTGTTTTGTTAATGGTTTCCTTTGCTATGCAAGACCTTTTGATTTTTGATATGATCCCAATAGTTTATTTATTTATTTTTTTTTGCCTTAGGATACATATCTGTAAGAATATTGTTTTGGCCAATGACAGAGAAATTACTGCCTGTGTTCTCCTCTAGGATTTTTATGATTTCAAGTCTCATATTTAGGTCTTTAATCCATTTTGAATTTATTGTTGTGTATGGTGTAAAAAAGTGGTCCAGTTTTATTCTTTTGCATGAAGTTGTCCAGTTTTCCAACACCATTTGTTGAAGGGACTTTCTTTTTCCCATTGAATATTCTTGTTTCCTTTGTTAATTGGCCATATAATCACAGGTTTATTTCTGAGCTCTCTATTCTGTTCCACTATAGCTTTGTAATATATCTTGAAATCTGGGATTTTGATACCTCCAGTTTTGTTCCTCTTTTACAAGAGGAACAAGAGTTCCTCCCCCCCCCCTTTTTTTTTTTTTTTTTTTTTTTGGCTATTTGGGTGTCCTTTGTGCTGCCATACAAATTTTAGGATTCTTTGCTACAGTTCTTGAAAAATATAATTGGTATTTAGATAAGAATTACATTAAATCTGTAGATTGCTTTGGATAGTATGGACATTTTAACAATATATGTTCTCCTAATCCATGAGCATGAACTATTGCCCATTTGTTTATGTCATCTTCGATTTCTCTCATTAATGTTTTATGGTTTTCACCTCATTTATTTATTTTTAAAATTCTGGTATATTTAACTGGTTAAGTTTGTTCCCAGGTACTTTATTCTTTTTGGTGCAATTATAAATGGGATTGTTTTCTTAATCTATTTCTGTTATTTCATTATTAGTGTATAGAAATGCGGATTTATATATATTAATTGTGTATGCTGTGACTTTACTGAATTCATTTATCAGTTCTAACAGTTTTTTGGTGTAGTCTATAGGGTTTTCCATATAGAACAGCAGGCCATCTGCAAATAAGTTTTATTTCTTCCTTACCAATTTGGATGCCATTTATTTCTTTTTCTTGTCTGATTACTGTAGTTAAAACTTCCAGGATTAAGTTGAATAAAAGTGGTGAGAGTGAAAATGCTTCTCTTGATCCTGCTCTTGATCCATTTAATATGTTAGCCATGGGTTTTTCACATAGATGGCCTTTAGTATGTTGAGGTATGTTTCCTCTAAACTTATTTTGTTGAGGGTTTTTATCATGAATGGATGTTATACATTGTCAAATGCTTTTTCTGGATCTTTTGAAATGATCATATTATTTTTATTCTTATCACATCCTCTTGTTGGTTTGATATATCATGTTTATTGATTTGTGAATATTGAACCACACTTGTATCCCAGGAATAATCCCACTTGATTGTGGTGAATGATTTTTTTAATGTACTGTTGGATTTTGTTTGCTAATATTTTGTTGAGAAGTTTTGCATCTATTTTCATCAGAAACCCTGGCCCATAGTTCTCTTTTTTAGTGGCGCCTTTATCGGATTTTGGTATCAGGATAATACTGGCCTCAGAATGAATTTGAAAGTTTCTTTTATCTTGCATTTTTTGAAATAGTTTAAGAAGAAAAAGTATTAACTCTTCTTCAAAAGTTTGTAGAATTCACCTGTGCAACTATCTAGTCCTGGGTTTTTGTTTGTTGGAGTTGGTTGCTTTTTTTTTTTTTAATTTCTAATTCAATTTTATTGCCGGTAATTGGTCTGTTCAGATTTTCTATGTCTTCCTGATTCAGTTTTTGGAAGGTTATATGTTTCTAGGAATTTATCCATTTCTTCTACGTGGTCCAATTTGTTTTTCATAATATTCTCTTACAATTGTTTGTATTTCTGTGGTGTTGGTTGCTATTTCTCCTCTTTCATTTCTGATTTTGTTTGAGTGTTCTCTTTTTTTGATGAATCTGGCTAACAATTTATCAATTTTGTTTATTTTTTCTTGTTTTCATTTATCTGTTCTATTATTTTAGTTACCATTGAATTTAATTGTTTTAATTTTATTATTTCCTTTCTTCTACTGTTTCTGGGTTTTGTTTGTTCTTCTGTTTCTAGCTCCTATAAGTTTAGGTTGTCTATTTGAGATTTTCCTTGTTTCCGGAGGTAAGCCTGTATTGCTATAAACTTCCCTTTTTGTACAGCTTTTGCTGTATCGAAGGCTTTGGATCATTATGCTTTCATTTTCATTTGTCTCATGTCATTTTTTATTTCCTTTTTGATTTTTTAGTTGGCCCACTCAGTGTTTAGTAGGATGGTATTTAACCTCTATGTACCTTTGTTCTTTCCATATTTTCTCTTGTGGTTAATTTTTAGTTTCATAGCATTGTGGTTGGAAAGGATGTCTAATATGACTTCATTCCTTTTGAATTTGTTAAGACTTGTTTTGTGGCCTAATATGTGATCTATTCTGGAGAGGTTATGTGTGCCCTAGAAAAGAATGTGTGTTCTGCTGTTCTAGGTTGGAATGTTCTGAATATATCTGTTAGATGCATCTGGTCCAATGTGTCACTCAAAGCCACTGTTTCCTTGTTGATTTTCTATTTGGATGACCTATCCATCGATGTAAATTAGGTGTTAAAGTCCCCTACTATTATTGTATTACTATCGACTACTTCCTTTATATTTGGTAATAGTTGCTTTATGTATTTGGGTGCTTGCTTCCATGTTGGGTGCATAAATATTTACAATTGTTATGTCTTTTTGTTGGATTATTGATTATGTAGTGTCCTTCTTTGTCTCCTGTTAATAGTCTTTGTATTAACATCTATTTTGCCCAATATACGTATTGCTCCACCAGCTTTCTTTTCACTTCCATTTGCATGATGAGTGTTATTCCACCCCTTCACTTTCAATCTACATTTGTCTTTGGGTCCAGACAACAATTTTTAAAGTTTGGTTAAATATCCTGACTTTGCGAAGGCATCACGATATTTAACTAAACTTTAAAAATTGTTGTCTTGATACTTCATCTTGTGATGACATGAGCTGTAAAATGCCTGCATGATGAGATGGAGTGAAGTGAATGGCATAGGTATTATGACATGGCATTAGGCTACTATTTGACCTGATGATCTGCCAGAAGGAGGATCTTCTGTTTCCAGACTGCAGTTGGCCACAGGTAACTGAAACCACAGGAAGTAAAATTGCAGATAAGGGAGAGAAACTGTACCTGAGGACTGAGAGTGAATGAGTTCTTCAAATAAGACAGAAGAGCCCAAAGTAGTATGTTGAGGACTGAGCATTGGAAACACCATATTTTCATGCATAGAGGGATAACATTATGGTGGGGAGAAAAGTAGATTTTGTTGTTATTCCTTGTCTAGAATCTGTTCACTCTTCTGTTACTTTCTGCTGGAGGCCCACCTCTCCCCACCATTCAGTGTACTTTCATTGGCTACGCTCCAGCTTAGGAATAAGGCAATTGATTCCAGTCTTGCCAATCAGACCCCTACCTTCTTGGGTATGTTACTCAATAGAGCCACCAAGTCACAGTGGTATTTTTACTGGGTGTTCTGGAAAAGTTCTGTGTTCTTCACCTCTAGATCTAAATCTGTAAGTATGTGGATTCAGAACTTCTGGCAAACCTTTAGAAACCATGAGCCAAAGAGAAAAGCATCACCTATAAACAAAGAAGAAGCTAATCCTTATTACATATGGTGAGCTATGAGCCTTGGATAGAGCCTCATCCACAGCTTCATTAACTTCTAGAATTTTCAGTTCTGTAAACAATTGTTCTTACCCCAGTAAATGAATTTAGGATTTGGACTCTCTGTTACTAGAGACCAATATAATTGATACGGGAGATATGTAAACTTTCTTTTTTTTTTTTTTACTTTGTAGAATTGGGTGTGAAAACCAATAGGCAGGACCTTATTTGCTTTCTTTAAATCACTCTCTGAAATTTCAATAGTTGTCTTATGGGGGACATTGGTAACCAGTTATGTCTGCTTCAAATGGTTAATTATCAACAGGTTTACTCTTCTCTTATGTGTGTATGTATGCATGCATGGGACATACATACGTATATGTACACATGTATATATGTATTAACCTGTGCTTTCCCTGAAATAACAAACTCAAAATAATAACATGAAAATTATTAATTAATTATATGAGGTGACACACCTTTTAGACTGAGTTGTAAAAAAGATATAAATAATTTAGTACTTTTTTTTGCTTATATAAGATTTGCTTAAACTTTTCTGGGTATTACCATCAAGAATGAGAAAATCAATCCATGATGTTATTTCTATTCTAATTAGAATATTATAATTATAATTATATTATATTCTACTATATTCTAATTATAATATTCTAATTAGAATTAGAAGCACTCATTCCTCAACTGAGTGTTTCAAAATATCAGAGGAATTTGATATCAAAAGCCATTTGGAAGTTTTCATCATTTTATGAGTGACATAGATGGTCAAATATCTCGTAACAATTCTTCCAATTAAGTATTCCCATTTTGCAATTGTACTTCACTTAGGTTTCTCATGTGCTTCACTGTTCTTACTGGGGGGCAGGAGTAAACAGACCCTGGTAGCCATATCATGTACACATTAACACTGTAGGATTTTCTTTTTGGAATTTTGGAATTCAGATATGCTTTTTAAAGTCTTAGGTTGGACAAGATGATGAAACAAAGTATTCACCAAGTTGAGATTTACAAGACTATAATTCTGGCTATTAAAATGGTAAGCATAAGGATGACATCTCTCAGAAATGGAAAAATATAACATATGTAAAAGCATTAGTGAAATGTTGACTCCAATGTATTTTTATTTCCCAATATGTTTAATTGCTTTAAATATATAAATGTACTGCTATGCAAAGCCAATAGGTCTCAGTTTGGGTTCTGATAAGTTCACCGATTTTCCTATTGACAATAAACATTTAGGATGTTTCAAATTTCTATTTCGGAAAAGAAGGGAAGTTTTGCTATGAGGGAGAGATAGCCTATGGAAATGCAAATAAGAAATCTACTCTCATATTTTGTTTTCACAGATGATTAAAATATATTTTATTAGGAACACTATGTCTCAGCTACTAATATATTCTGGCCACAGATTAGGGTCTCCAACCACAGAGAAGTCTCTAGAAAAGAGCCTCACATGAAAAACCAAATGACCTTAGAGGTAGGAGAGGCCTTAGAGATCATCTGACCCAATCCTCTAATTTTATAGTTGAAGAAACTGGAGCCAAAAGAGGTTAAGTAACTTACTCAAGGTCACACCGCTAATTATTGGCAGAGTAAGGAGCCATCAGGTCTCTATTTTATTTTTAATTCTGCTTCTGATGAACTTCATGACATAAGCCAATAACAAATTTCTTAGTACTTGAGCTGCTTCTGTTTAAAATGGAGCTAATATCCCCTGATTTCTCCATATTTCAGAAGCATATTGCTAGAGTTTGTGTGAGTCATGAGTGATGTATTTCAGCTTCTGTGAAAAGCAAACTATTTTTTACCAATCTATCAGTTAGAATTTCTTGATGACAAGCAACAGACAACACATATAGCTTACCTAAGCAAAAGTGACTTGACCAAAATGATATGAGGGGGCTTGGAGACTAAAAAGGGATGCTGAATAACCGGCTTGGCACAGATGAGAATGAGTGAGCTAGAGAAGGTATTGGAAGTGGGGAATAGCTCTTAGCACCAATGCTGGAATGATTCTTTTCCAGCTGTCACTTCCATCAGTGTGGGCCTCTACTGGGATCCAAAATTCTGGAAGAGAGAATTGATTAGCTCAGATTAGATCACAAATGTACCTCCTTTCCCCCACCAGTGCAGTGAGAGAAATCTATCACAAAGAGCCTCTAAAGCCCTGTTAGCTTGCTTCCTTAGCAAGAGGAAAGAGCACCCCAATTACTGGCCTATGAAGATGATACACGAGGTGTGAAAGGTAAGTTTCCCAAAGAAAATGGAGATGATGTTAGGAAGAGAAAATTATGTACCGACTAACCAAGAAAATAACAAATGTCCACTATGACTGCCATATTTAAGTTGACTGATGAATTTCGCCTTTGATGAGATAGTGTCAGAAATCAAAACTATAAACTTAGGCCATGTGAGGTTGATATAAAAGAGCAACTTGCTACTGTTCAGATGGCCAGTTCGGACCACTCATCAAATCAATCAAGATTGCCACGTAAGAAAGCCAGAGTCACTGCAGGAACTTTTAAATTGTTATCTTTCTGATTATACAGGCAAAACTTGTTTTCATGATTCTTTTAATACACATATCATGGATGTTAGTTAAGATAAAAGGGATAAAGACAAATGTTTCCATTGAATTAGATCTAGATCCTAAACTCGGCACCTGTCGATCAAGAAGCAGTACAACCTGATCGTACACTAACTTGACTGAACTTAGTGTACAAGCATCTCAAAGTGGCCCCTGGATCTGAAAGATGTAGGATAGTGAATTAACTCCTCTCCCTCAGGTTCAAATAGCTCATTTATCCTGGGCTGCAGCAGCAATCATTTCATTAGAAAGACTGAGGCTCTTGGGGCACCTGGATGGCTCAGTTGGTAGAGCACATGACTCTTGATCTTAGGGTTGTAGATTTGAGCGCTATGTCAGGTGCAGAGATTACTTTAAAAAAAATCTTAAAAAAAAAAAAAAGACTGAGAATCTTAAGCAAAATCTTCTTTCCCATCTTTGGCTTAAATTTATTTACCTTCTAAGGAAGAAAAAAAAGATATTTCTAAAAATATTAATGATGATGTGAAGATGTTTTTCTTAAAAATATGTATGCACAAATTTGAAGATCCTAAACTAAATAGTATATAAAAGGGGAGTCCAAAGTATATTTATCTTTGAAGGTTTTCCCTACTATTTGTCCCCAGCTCACCTCCAAATTCCACTATACTTGGGTCACAGTCCCTTTCAGGGGCAGCATGATCTTTTAAAGTAAGAAAGATCATGTTTCTCCTCCATATGAAATTCTTCACTGGCTCCTTATAACCTTCAGGTTGCCATGCAACCCCCTTCACACCAAAGCATCCAGAGCCCCTCAGGGTCAGCTCTTTGCTGGCCTCTCATCCTCAGCTGTCCTTACTTGCCACTGCAATGCAATCTACAATCACCCAAGCACAGCTCCTTGACATCTCCAAAATTTGTCACTTAATCTATTGCTTCTGCTTCCTCCACTACCCTTTTCCTCCTTCTTTACTAATTCATTTCTCCTTCTCTTCTCCACTCCAGATACCACTCCATGATCCAAATCCCTTCTTTGATGAGCTTTGTTCATTATGGAATTTTCAACTCAGACGTCCTCCCCTCCGGAAACTTTTCTTGACCCTACCAGTTTTAGGTAGGGTCATCTATGTCCTTCTAATCACGCTGTCTGCATGGCGGTCATCAAAGCTCTCAGAACCCTACACCGTCATATATATTAATGAATCTAGCTCCTTCATGAAAGCTGTGACTCCTTAAATGATAGGAAGTGTGTCTTACTCTTCTCTATACTTGCAATATCTGACACAGCATCTGGCACAAAATATGCGATAAATGCATGTCTACTGAAGACAACCGAAGCACTATTTTAAGACCAAGGATGCATCATTATTATGCTCATCCTCATCTTCCGCCATGATTGGAAGTAGGGGAAGGATAACTACATCTCCTCTGCTTAAAGAAAAATTACAAGGGGATGCTCTGTCATCACTGCATACAAAATTAGGCTTGAGAGCACTTCCCCAGTCATCTGGCCTCCTCCTGGAATGGGTGATGACTCCAAGGCTTTCATGCAGCATGAAAACCTCAGAAGACTTCTCCCACAGGCAGTCAGGGGATGATTTGAAAAGCATTGGTTTGGATTCTTCTAGAGTCTATGATAGAGGAACAAAAGGGTGCAAACGCAGAGAGCCTGGCCTGCTCTCATTGGGAATTGATGTGATGGTACCCCAGTGTAAAGCAAAAGACAGACACTAGGGCAGGCTGTGCCTGGTACTTTTTAGCAGCTTAGAAGCTGTGGCCCCTTGTGCACAAGGGCTCCAAAACAAAACAAAACAAAACTCTGAGAAAGGAACACCTCTGCTGTGGTGCTTGCAAATAGATGAGAAGTGTTCATCAGGATGAACTAGAATGGGAGGAAAGAGCAATACTGTGATGTTAAAGACTACTAACCTTTAGATCTATTTTCCCTTTTTCAGACTTACTGACTAACATTGGTGAGGTTGAAGAAAGATGAGGTTAGCTAAAGAGGCAAGTTCCTGGGTCTTGGCTAGCACGACCACCAGCATTCCTGTGCTTTTGTTGACATCTCACACAAGAGCCTTTCTCCATGCTCATTCACAAGCAGCTGGTCCAGGGCTGCACACGATACAACATATTTTCGAAAGCTGGCATCATTTGGATTTTCCACTCATAGCAAATTTGAAAAGTTGGCATTTACATTCCCTGAAGTATCTATCTCTAATGAAAACAATGCCGCAGCCTTAAGCACTTTGGCATTTTCTGGACACACTATAAATACACAGGATATATTTTATCACGTACTGTATGTTAGAGCACAGGGACAAAGAAGGAGCACCAGGGAAAATGGTTTGAGGCGATCCTTTTAACATATTTTCCAAGGCCATTTCAAATGACTCCCTGGTCCTTGAACTCCCTGGTGATCATTTTAATAGCAAAAAAAACATTTGGTGACTGGCCTGGACTGCAGGTTGCATTTGGCTTTAGCTGATATAAACTCTACTGTCTTTTGTTACTAAGGAGACAGTATTCCAGCCTATTATAAAGATGTTTAAAGCTTTCCTATTACCATATCCCTAAAACTTTAGAATGCTGCTAAGCATGTCGGTATAGGCTTTTTTTTTTTTTTTTAACCACCTATCATCGAACTTCTCATATTCCTTCCATTTAATGACCCTTGACTGCTGACTTGATAACATTAAGCCTGTGCTGAAACCTTGGTCAACTAAAGGCATCTGGCAGGACTAGGAAAAGTACAGAGGGTGCTCCAGATGAATACAGCTTCATCTCCTCATGGGGGAAGCTCTGTCTGACTACGACTCACTTCATTATCTGGTTGGGTGATTTCTGGAACCAGCGAAAACAGGGCATGACTCCTGGGGGAAGACACACTTATGAAAATAATTTTAGTCTCACTTCTGATCTTCCCCACCCCCTTCTGAAACTTCAAAGAGAGCCGAGAAGGCTGGTGATATTCCAGGTTGGATGGCTGCCATTTGTGAATAGATTTATAAGAACACCACCCAGAGTTCTTCTGATTCGCCAGAATCTATTGATTGGATACAATTACCAGACAGATAATGGAGTTGCTACTTCGAGGATGTCCCTTTATACAACAGAGGAGACTCCATTTGTCCAGGATATTGTCACTGGTTGAGTGACAGCTTTGCACGCACTGGATCAAGGTGTGGCACTGCCGATGGGTGCTGTGGAGAACTCAGCTGAAACAAAGTGTCTCATCGTGTGTCACCATGGAAGCAGCATCTTGACAGAGCAGTACCTGTGAAAGTGAAATGTTTAACGATGAATAATTGTGTTTGAAGCCTTCTTACTCCACATTTTCATGGAAAATGAAACCACGGGAGGCATGAAAATCTCTAAAGGGCCTTTATACATAGATTAATGTGGTAATTCTCTCATTACTATGTTCTGAAGAAGAGCTTCTTACACCGGGCTCTGTGTTTTGCCTTCAGTTATAACATGGCTTTGCATTAAGTGTTTTAATAAAATGTGAAATTAAATGATCATCCCTGGTGATAGTCAGCCTTGTTTCAGGTAAGGAAAAATGTAACTTCCACAGTACATAAAAGCCAAAGAGATTATTTCACCCCCAATGAAGAGATCACTGGTCAAATGACATGGTTTCCCATGAGTCTGCACCTCTCCATTAATTGGGAATTTGTTATTACTCTCTACTGCACCTTTGAGAATTATATGTAATGTAACCAATTTATAGCTGTCGAATACATATGCTATCAGAAGCTAACCAATGTAATTTATTCTTTTTTTGCACATATAACCAGGTAGTATTGGAGAAGGCAATTATTAATAGTGATGGTTTATGCCATTTTTTAAGTATCTGTGCTTCTTTCTGTTGTAACAGTTAACAGGAGACAAACAGAAGTTTCCTGAACAGCATTATCTAATGTGGACACATTAGTACTAAGAGACATGCACAAAAAAGGGAGATGGGATAGGATTCTTTTGTAGAAAACCTGATGAAACATCTCATGTGACTCCTTTCAAAACAATGAAACAGTCCTTCAAAACTGTTGAGAGTTTTGTTTGTTTTTAAAGTCAAGTGTATTGACTGAAGAGCATGAAGTCTAGGGATCTCAGGGAAGCAGGAAGCATTTTTACAAACTGATGGTTCTTGTAGGGTCCAAGTACTCCAATTCTTTTGACTAACCAGACAAAGCAACGCTGAGACTGACACACCTGAAAGACAACCACTACGATGACTGCGTTCAATCTCAACCAAGTCTCATCGTTGTTGCTCCCTGATGCTCACACAGCAAAAGACTCAGGTCTGAGACCAAATACCTGAAGTGATGGTTTAGAACATGTTCTCAAAACCGAGACTTCCTGGGTTCGAATCCTGGTTCTGCCACTTACTACCCTTGACTTTCCTCCAGCTTAGTTTCCTGGTCTATAAATTGATCATGCAAATTTCATATTCCCATATGAACATGAAATGGCCTATTATTGATGAAGCACTTAGGACCTTGGCATATGGTAGATGCTCCATAAACATCAGTTGTTATCAGATGTAGAACTCTGAATGCCCACAAACGTGAACTTCAGTCCCTAATTTCACGACAGATCATAACCATGGTTTATCTGGACGATGGTGTAATTCTCCTAACTAGCACCTATGTCTAAGCAAGGAAGAACTGGAAGCTGCCACATTCACCATTTTGGAGAATGTCTGGGGTCCAATCTGTGTGACACACTGAGTAGGTTAAATCTCACTTGTGTCTCTCTGGGCCTCAAGGACATTCTCCATGTTAGCAGAATTGAAAGCTCTAGCTCTCTGTGGAGCCTAAGCCAAGACCTAATGACTAGAGTGAAATTGTTCCCTGTGGTAGATTTCATGTACAGGTGCTTCATTTGCATTTTGTAAGTGAGAATAAAGAAAATAGTGACAAAAAATGCAAATAATCCTCTGTGGTTATAACAAAATCACTTGTTATTGTCCCCTTTTCCTTCATCTGGCTACAACATTATACAGTGACTTGTGCAATTTTTTAAGAGCTGTTTGTAAAGTAAATTAATAAATACACAGTGTAGTCCTGCAAAAGAAGAACACTTATGGCTATGTTGTTTTCGCTGTGAGTTTAAAACCAGGTCCAGGGGTGCATGGGTGGCTCAGTCAGTTAAGCATCCAACTCTTGGTTTTGGCTCAGGTCATGATCTCATGGTTCATGAGTTCAAGTCCTGCATTGAGCTCTGTGCTGACAGTGTGGAGCCTGCTTAGGATTCTCCCTCTCTCTCTCTCTCTCTGCCCCTCCCCTGCTCACACACAAGCTCTCTCTCAAAATAAATAAATAAGCTTTGAAAAAAAAATTCAAACCACTTTCAATCCTCTAGGGTACACACGCACATATACACACACATAAGCTCTTTGCAGTATTTGCCAAATACATATACCAACTGGTCATTGGGGGACAAAAAAATGGAATCTACTGATTACACAGCCAGATGAGAATGAGGAATTCACCTAAACAACATGCACACTTTACATACCTAAAAATGAACATTTGACATGTAGGATTGTTACATTATTGACTCAAGGTCACAAAACAAATTAGAGGCCGAGCTAGAACTAAAATTCAGACTCTGTCCAGACCTCCATCCACTCCATCATCCTGCCTTTATTGGTAACATTACTCTGAACTTGCTTTCAATTATTCAGATAAATGCTGAGTGAAACCCTGCGAGAATCTGACAACATACCCTATCTTTATTTCTTGCCCCCACATGCCAGACTAAGGTCAGATTGTTAATCTTGTATTATTTCTTGATTCAGAAATTGACACACAATTTAGTTCTTTCCAGAAGGATTAATGGGTTTCCCTTGTGTTAAGAGATGTTTACACCATTCTTAAAAATACTGAGTCGCATTACAGAAAATAAATCAACAAAAGTTCAAGTTACCCTTCAAATATCAATCATATGTTGACAAGCCCGTCCCTTTCAAATTACAAATTGTTAAGAACTGTCTAGCTGGTTGCAATTGCTAATGTTTTCAATGCAAGCCTTCTGTGAAACTACTACTTCTCCTAAAGGAATAGTTTGTTTTCTGCAAAAGGTTTATTTTAATTTCTTAAGAAGTTTTGTGTGTGTTATACTCAATTTTCATACACTATAATCGCATCATTCCTAGTCCCCTCTTGTATGGCAAATTTGCTTTCTCACCCTCTGGATAATATTTGGACATATTTTGTGTGTGTGTGTGTGTGTGTGTGTGTGTTTAAAAATGTGCTAAAAAGAAACTCATGTCTTTGTTTGTAATCAAAATTGTTGCTCCTCAATTAATGAGCCAGTTCTTAATCAGGGTAACTTCTGCCCATTGGAAAGAGGAGCATTTTGGCTAAAAACCCACTGCTGCCACCTAGCGTTACTGGACAAGCACTGCCTCAGCTTGATCCCTTGCCTTTGTGTGGCAGAGTCTCCATCCTTTATATTGAGAGGGAGAGAGAAAGGGATCAGTTACTTTAGCAATGATCTTAGTAATTAATTATTTAGGAAACTTTTGTCTCCTTCTATTGACTCTTTTATATTTGAATAGTCTGGGTTCCAGACATGCTTCTTTAACATGCTTGGCATTTGAAATCTTTGAAGCCTTTAAATTGATGAATACTAAAGACAATGTGGTAGCTTAAGGCAATCATTCATATTGATGAAGTTCCCTATAAATAGATGTATGCTGCAATAACCTACGTGTAATAGCAATGTGTCCTTTTTATTCTATTCCTATTGATTCCAAACCCCCTAAGGATGCTGTTGTCAGTAGCTGAGCCAACGGCGTCAGGTGAAACTCACGGACTACCAAGACATTTTTTTTTGCATTGCATGGCAAAGACAAGCCCAAGATAGAATCCCACTACTGTACTCCAACTGAATTGAACGGACGTAGTACAATAAGTTTCCTGCATGAGAAATTATTTCATTGAATAGGAACTACCTTTCAAAAGGTCTAAAGTAATGAGATTTAAATCACTTAAGAGATTCATATCTATTTTATGGGGGTGATTATATGCCATTCAATAGAAGCTATTCATGGGCAGTTGTTAGAAATATAAAGAGTTGGAATGCCATGGTAAAGAGCAAGCTGGAGTGGCCAGTGTGTGGCGACATGAGAAGCAGGTGCTGAGAGACGGAGGGTACTGTGGTTACATCTTGCCTTGCTGAGCGGAGTAGATGTGTGTGTCCAGAGATCCAGGAAGTCTAAGAGGGAGCAGAGTAGAGAAGAGAGCTCTACCTCAGAAACGGGGGAAGCATAAATCAGTACCAACGACACAGAACTGAGGGCTTCCAATTGTGGATCTTTCCATTAATCTGATGTGCATTTTTGAGCCATAATCTAACTCTGTTGAGTCTTTCCTATTCTTCACTATTCCCACAGACCATATCAGCACAGAATAAAATTGGGAAAGTTTTCTTTATTGATGAGACTAAATCTCCGGAACATTCCCTTCTGAAAATACAAATAGCGTGAGCTACTCCCTGGTAATTTCAGCTTTAAGGGATATACAAAGAAATGGGCTCCTAAATTTCAGGGCTAAAGCCCCAATAAAAGTTTACATCTCAGTTGTGTACTAGTTAAACACAAATGCTCTGTAGAGAGTCGCCTGCGCTGAGATGCAGGGACTTGTAGTTTGTGGGACTTCCAGCCAGGAGGACCTTGGACCCTTTCGCTCCAGCCAAGAGCGTAGAGAATTGCATGAGATATCTGTATGATCAGACCCGGAATTGCTTTATATCACTCTCATCCTCATTCCACTGGACAGAACTCAGACACATGGCTACACACATGCTTCGTAGGCTGAGGGAATATTATCTGGGCAAGACTTGTGTTCAGGAAGTGGAGGAAATCGGTTTTGGTGAATATACAGAAATACAATGAATATAATATATATGTATCTTTCAGACACTGCATGTTTGTCAAACGCAGAGGTCAGCAAGCTACAACCTCTGTGTCAAATCTAGCAGACTACTTGTTCTTGTATAACCCACGAGCTAAGAATGCTTATTACATTTTCAAATTGTTGGGGGAATAGAAGAGAGAAGAGGCCATCATTTATGGCATGCAAAGCTTAAATATTTATTATCTGGGGTCCTTTGTAGAAAATAATGGCTGACTCCTGGTCTACCTGTATCATTTAGTGTCCTGGAAAGAAAAAGATGTCACCCTCAAAAGAGTATCTCCTGAGGGGAATTGCATTCATTTTATGGAACAGGTTACCATAAATTTGGTGGCTTAAAACAGCACATATGTATTATCTCATAGTTTCTGTGGATCAGGAGTCTGGGCACAGCTTACGGCCCTTGGCTCAAGGTATAACTGGTTTACAATCCAGGTTTTGGTGGGGGATGTGGTCTCATCACAGGCTTGAACTGGGGCAAGATTCCTTTCCAAGAGCCCTCCTGTTACTGGAAGAATTCATCCCCTTATAGTTGTAGGACTGAGGTCTTCATTTTTATGCTGACCAAAGGCTGCCCTCGGGTTCCAGAGGCCACCCCCAGTTCTCTGCCATGGAACCCTCTTCATGCCACAAGGCATGAAGGGGAAAGGGGACACAGTGCCAGAACTGGGTGAGACTTCTAGCCACGAGAGGGCCACCTGTCAGAACCTTCTGCCCACAGGAAGAGGCCGAGCAGAAAGCTGGGGGGAGTAGAACCAAAACTTCTCTTTCCTTCAGTTCTCTGTTTCTGCCTACCCCACCCGGTACTCCCCCCGCAAATTGAGGAAAGGCAGAGGGCAATGGACACAGATGGAAGCAAACCACAGAAATCAGCCTCTAAGGGCAGAGAACAGGGCAGAAAAGGTTGGAGAATGGATCTGGAGGGGCAAATGAAAGAAATCCCAAATACAGGGCTTTCGCCTTCCTCAAGTTTCAAGGAAGACAGCACATTTTGAGTGATCAGCCTAATATTTGTCCACAGCCAAACCAAGAATGACCAGGGTCTGTAACCATACAGAGGGCCGCTGAGGCTCCTCAGAATCACCTCAGGAGACCACACAACTTGGCTCCCCTCAGAGGTAGGTTGATCTCAAACACTGATGCTTTTACTTAGCTCCTGGAAAGAAAACCGTAGCGGCACATATTCCATTCAAGTGATGCAGTTGGAGAATGTTCTTATGGAAAAAAAAATGAATACAGCCCCACCCAACACCGGGAGCAGAGGACACCTGCTAGTACTTCCCGATTGCATTTCTAGCTTAGGGTCTATTCTCAAATGAGTTGGGAGCCTTTTCCCACTGACTCAGGCCCGCTCTAGAAACAGAGGCACGCTCCATCTGGGGAGAGTGGTATTTAGAAGACTAGCCTTTCAGCAAGCAAATTTCTAAATGGTAGAGCCATCTGACTACTAGGCTGGCTTCCCCAGACAGCTATTTGGTGACATCAGCTGTAGCTAGGAGACGGTGCCTTCAACAAGCAGGAGCATATTGGATCTGGAGTTGCTAATAGATAATTAGGGAGACAAAGGCAAAAGAATTAAGGCACATCACTCTTTGGCATGTTTCTAGATGTGTTTGTTTTGTTTTCAGCATATAAGAGAGGAGATGGTGATTATTCAAAAGGGAGTTTGGAATTAATATTATTCTTAAGTGGTACATTCATAGAAGGTACGTATGGTTTGTATATAATAATACCAAAAGTACTATAGATGCAGAGAGTGAGAACGGATTTTAGAAACGAGGATTTGAGCAGGAATCTACTGCTAATAAAAGCGCAGTGAATCCTTTGGTTAATACAGAAGGCTTTCCTTCATATCACTTCCTCCCACACCCTAGCACCGAATAAGATATTGCTGCCTAATTGAAAAGTTTTCTAATAAGAGTTTAGATAAAACTAATTTAAAAGAACTCATTAGCTAAATATAATAACATGGCAGACTTTCTACAACAACTTTACTGGTTTCCTATAAATAGAAAATTAATTAATGGTGAAGAAAATAAAGCAGTAACCACACCAGACTGTGAAAAGAAGTATTATTTTAAACTTGTATTAACTTATTAGTTCATTAGAGTAAATTACAATGGCTAGGGAAAGTTCATCTGGATACCAAATTTACTTATTGTTGGTGCGACTGGAATCTGATACCGTATGAGTTCATAATGATGAGATATTTTAGGTCTTACCATAAAACATGTAGTGTGTAAAACTGCTAGCAGCAAAGTTTTGCTATCTTCCTGGGCTATACGAATACATGCTTAAAAATGAGAATTTTGGGGGTGCTTGGGTGGCTCAGTCATTTAAGTGTCTGACTTATGATTTCAGCTCAGGTCATGATCTCATAGTTCGTCAGACTGAGCCCCGTGTCAGGCTTTGCACTGACAGCTTGTAACCTGCTTGGGATTCTTTCTCTCCCTCTCTCTGCCCCTCTCCTACCTGAGCTCTCGCTTTCTCTCAAAATAAATAAACTTTGGGGTACCTGGGTGATTCAGTTGGTTAAGCGTCCAACTTTGGCTCAGGTCATGAACACATAGTTCATGGGTTTGAGCCCCACATTGAGCTCTACACAGACAGCTCAGAGCCTGGAGCCTGCTTCAGATTCTGTATCTCCTTCTTCCTCTGCCCTTCCCCCACTCATGCTGTCTCTCTCTCTCTCTCTCTCAAAACAAATAAACACCAAACAAAATTTATAAAGAAAATGACAATCTTTAAGATTTAGGAATAAAGGAATATTTTTAACTTCTTTTTTGAGTCTTTTGTATCAAATATTACTTTTATACTACAAAAGTAAAATTTATGTTTTAAAAATCAAACTGGTATAAAGTAGATAAAGTGTAGCCAGAAACTTGTTTCATAACAACAAAATATAATGGAGAACTTTATGTTTTCTGAAAGGGGGGTAATGGTGGATTATTTATCTTATCCAAGAGACACTTGTAAAATATCTTGCTATCCACTTTAATTTTATAAAGTCACTATATGGTGACATAATACAGTGTTAAGTGGAATTCAGTAGTTATCTACTTAATTTGGGCATCAGTAAGATTTCAGAAAATATCACAGTGGGCATGGATTTTTCTAGAGAAAAATTGGTAATTATGTTGACTGATTTCCCCTTAGTGTAGTGAGATTTTCACTTTATACTGAACAAGATAGAACCAGCACAGGTGTCATGGATTCAAAACAGCACCCGTCCATAGCTTCCCACCCTCCTTTTCTCTGTGTATGTAATACACGCAGTGTCTGGTCCAGACTCCTCCTGCAAAGTCAAGACCCTTTGTAACTCTGTCCTCCGTTAGGTTCCAGCCTCCCACCGCCACTCGCCATGATCAACATGTGGAACGTGGTGCTCTGATTTCGGCTTCCCTATTTCTCTACCTGCGCATCATGGCACGAGAGAGTTCCTCAAATGGGAAGAGCTTCTTTTGTTTTTTTTTTCAGCTGTGTAAACTCTTCCTCATCTTTTAGCATGAGCATACCCTCCCCTGTAACACCTTCTCGTCACACTCATGCAGAAATTATTCGTTCGTTCCAAGAGCACCTAGCGCTTGGTAAATATCACGCCATTATTTAAACTGCACTGCAATTATTTGTTCACATGCCCATCTACACCATGAATCGGAGATCGCTCATTCTCACTTATCCCTACCCACCGCTAGCATGGTGGCACAAAATAGTCTTTAATGAGTCTTTGTTTAATGAATGAATGATTAAATGAATGGCTGAATATTAAAGTTGCCCTATTGAGAATCAATAGTCTGTTTTATAGCATGGGAAAGAATAACATATTCAAAAGTTTACATGTCGGTCACCTGTAATTTAGGGCAATAATAAGAATAAATAACAGGGACTAATGCATTCTTAACCACGGCATATATGCCAGTTTTTAATCTCCTGGATTTATGTATATGCAGAGATAGCTCTAGTTTTTCTAGCTGCCTCTGCTAAAGCTTAAACACATTGATAGGAATGGCATGGCCATGTGAGATCAACAAAGAAAGGAACTGAAGTTCCTAAGTTTATTGTGGGAGAAAATGCAATAGAAAGAACCCAGGCCCACTGAAAATCTCTAATACTGGGCAGAAGAACAGAAACTTTACAATCTAGGTTTTTAGAAACCATGCAGTCAACACAAGCATGAGCTGTAGTGTTTTCCCTATGCCAGTAGAGGGCAGCACACACTTCATTAACTAGGGAAGCAGGTTGTGCTGAATTCCCACTTTTGCAGCCAGGGATTGGAATAAGTGCTCCAGCAACAAAGATCCCAGGACTCTTCCACTTAGAACCAAAGTTTCTTCAAGAAATTGTATTCTTTCAACATTTTCTGTTAGCATCATTTTATCAAAATGTGTCGCAGATTTCAAACTGTGTATTTATGCTTCGATGGACAATGTGGCAAAGTGGAAGGGTGTAGCCTATGGGGCTAGACAGAGCAGGCTTGTGCGTCTGGCATCCGCCACTTGCCGGCTGTGTGATTTGGTCAAGTTACTTAACCTTTCCAATCTTCCTTTTTCTCATCTTATTTAGCTTTTTATTTATTTATTTTGAAAGCGAGAGAGCGCAAACAGGGGAGAGGCAGAGAAAGAGGAGAGAGTTCATCTCAAGCAGGCTCTGAGCTGTCAGCCCTGAGGTGGGGCTCGATCGCACAAACTGTGAGATCACGACCTGAGCCGAAACCAAGAGTCGGATGTGTAACCGACTGAGACACCCAGGCTCCCTCTCATCTTTAAAACACAGAATAGATGATTTACCTCATGGGGTTAATGTGAGATCAGATAAAAATATCAGTATCAGCTGAATGTTTTATAGTTGTCTCCCCAGGTAGAAAAGCAAGTGTCTACAAATGTGTGCCATACGCAAGTGTCTTGCAAGACACCATGGCAGAACCAAAAAGCGCCAGAACCATACTGGAAGAAATGTACCAAGTGAATCAAATTCCTCTTCCAGCAGCTCTGGCAGAGAGTATTAAAACACAAAGAATACTAGTAACCATAATGTAAAGCTTCTTGAAAATAATAAACACATCGCACACTGTGGAATTATGGAAATAGAAAAGACAAAGCCATTTAACCATGTGTATACAGTACTGCTGCAGTTCCCAGGATCTGGGAGGAATTTAAGACAAGTTAGTCTTTTTATTTTATCTTATTTAAAGTTTATTTATTTTGAGAGAGACAGCACGAGTGGGGGAGGGGCATATATATAGAGAGAGAGAATCCCAAGCAGGTTCTGTGCTGCCAGGACACACTCCAATGCAGGGTTTGAACCCACAACCTGTGAGATCATTACCTGAGCTGAAACCAAGAGTTGGATCCTTAACCTACTTAGCCACCCAGGCACCTCTAGTCTTCATTTATAACAGCCAGCCATTATATACATATATATGTATATAATGGGATCTCAGCCATAAAAAAGGAAATCTCCCACATGCAAAAACATGGATGAAACTTGAGGATATTATGCTAAATGAAGTCAGAGAAAGAAAAATACTATAAGATCTCACTTACATGTGGAATCTTAAAGAGTTGAACTTGTCCAAACAGAGAGTAGACTGGTGGTTGCGGGGTGCAGGGAGAGGGGAACAGAATGAACTGAGGTTGGTCAAAAGGTACAAACTTCCGGTTATTAGATGATTAAGTTCTGGGAATGTAATGTCCTGCACAGTGACTATGATAACAACACTCTGATGTAGACTTGAAACTTGCTAAGACAGTCCATCTTAAAAGTTCTCACTACACTATAAATGGTAACTACGTGATGGTGAATGTGTTAACAAACTTTACTGTAACAACCATTTGCAATATATGCATATATCAAATCATCGCCCCGTACACCTCAAACTTGCAGAATATTGTTATTTATATTTTACTAAAGCTAGGATTAAGATTAAGAAAGATGTAGTTCTTACCTTCTGCACATACATACATCCCTCAAGATGCTCTTTAATATTATTTATCTTAGTCTGTTTTTATTAAAAATATTTCATCACCAATTTTCACAGAGTAATATTTTATATACATGACACTAAATAAAAGAATACTTTAATTTCTCAGTCTTGTCCAAGTCTCGTAAATTCTATTACACAAAATGTTTGTTATAATTGGTTTTTATGTTCCTTTTGAGTTTAAAGCTAAAGCTTTATTTCACCAAGGATGCCAAACGAGTGAGAGCCAATAACAAAGCCGGGGTACCAAACTGAGGATGAATAGTTGAGAAATTCGGTGCAAAGACAGCAGAGTCCAGACCCATTGTTGACTTGCCATGTCAGTTCGGCCTCGACAAGCTAGGGGCAGCTCGGCACAAGGGGCCTCTGTGTCTTTGCTAGTCGCGCCTGGTCAAAGGCCAGGTCCCCAGCAATGGGCAGCGCATACCGTATCTTGATGCTCATGAGAACTATGGAAATAAGCAAAGCGCACTCGAATGAGAACAAGAAGAGGTTATTTATTCAGAAATTTCCCTAGCAGAGGGGTCAGCCGCCATCCCATGTGTTTGGCAGCAGCTCAAAGACAGGTGGAAGGGCGACAGAGCTTTCCAGTATAAGAAGGAATGGCTTTAGGTACACGCTGATTAGAGGCTGTCAGGATGGAAACACCGCAGGTGGGCTACATAGGAGTGGAGCATCTTCTGGGATTAGTTAGGGGTGCATATCTGACTTTCTCTGGTTGGTTGTAAGTTGGAAGAAAGGGCAAAAAATAGTTGTTAATCATTTCCAGTGAATTAAAAATTTTTTTAATGTATCGGGGCACCTGGGTGGCTCAGTTGGTTAAGCAGCCAACTTCAGCTCAGGTCATCATCTCAGTCTGTGAGTTCGAGCCCCGCGTTGGGCTCTGTGCTGGCGGCTCAGAGCCTGGAGCCTGCTTCAGATTCTGTGTCTCCCTCTCTCTCTGCCCTTCTCCTGCTCACGCTCTGTCTCTGTGTCTCTTAAGAATAAATAAACGTGCCTGCTTCTCCACATCCCCGCCAGCATCTCAAAAAAAAAATTTTTTTTTAATGTATATTTATCCTTGAGAGAGAGAGAGACTAGAGTGCAAGCAAGGGAGGGGGAGAGAAAGAGGGGGAGACACAGAATCCGAAGCAGGCTCCAGGCTCTGAGGTGTCCGCACAGAGCCCGACGTGAGGCTCGAACTCACAAACCATGAGATCATGACCTGAGCTGAAGTCAGATGCCCAACTGACTGAGCCACCTAGGTACCCCATGTCTGGCCCATTTTGATTTAATTGTCACATGGTTGTGTTTGGCTCCCAATTGTAGATAGGAGGTTGGCCTCCTGGGCTGGTTGTGGGTCAGAGTGTACTTTTATGCATGGTCTGGCCACTGCCCCCCTTTGTGTATTTAGTCTCCCAATAGGAGAGAAATAAACGCCAGGCCAGTAAGATGTCTTTCTCAATTCCTTAGATCTCCTAGTCTCTGATCTCTGAACTCTCTAATTCTCTGTGTAATCTTGGGTGACTCACTTATTCTCTCTCGGTCTCAGATTTCTTCTCTGAAAATTGAGTTTTCATCTAGAAACTGTTCCCAATCTGATGTTGTGAGCGTGTAAATGGAAGGGAGAAATGGCTCGGGGGAAGAAGCATTCAGGTAGTGACTGGCATTTGCACAGAACCCATAGGCTCTAACCCAATGCAGCAAGGTCGAGTGAGTGATGGGAGTATGGAGCTCAGGTAAATGTTGCTACCTGGCGGGTATCTTGCTATGGGGGGAAATGGTTGAAAACCACTGATCCAGTTAAATCTGTCAGCTTCCTTCCACTCTAATTGCAGTAAGAACCCATTCTTGGGGCACCTGGGCAGCTCAGGCAATAAAGCAACTAGCTTTTGGTTTCAGCTCAGGTCATGACCCTGTGGTTCATGGGATTGAACCCCACGTAGGGATCTTGGCTGACAGCATGGAGCTTGGTTGGGATTCTCTTTCTCTCTCTCTCTCCCTCTTTTTCTGACCCTCCCTTGCTCTCTCTCACACAGGCACTCTCTCTCTCTCAAATAAATAAACTAAAAAGAGAGAGAGAGAGACAGAACCAGGGAGCCTGGGTGACTCAGTTAAGTGTCTGACTTCGGCTCAGGTCATAATCTTACAGCTTGTGAGTTCAAGCCCCACATCGGGCTAGCTGCTGTCATCACAGAGCTTACTGATGATCCTCTGTCCCTATCTCTCTCTCTCTCTGACCCTCCCCTGCACTCTCTCGCTAACTCAAAAACAGGGGCACCTGGGTAGCTCAGTCGGTTAAGTGGCCAACTTCAGCTCAGGTCATGATCTCACGGTCTGAGAGTTCAAGCCCCGCGTCGGGCTCTGTGCTGACGGCTCGAGCCTGCAGAGCCTGCTTCGGATTCTGTGTCTCCCTCTCTCTTTTCCCCTCCCCTGCTCACGCTCTGTCTCTATGTCTCTCAAAAACAAATGTCAAAAAAAATTTTTTTAATAAAAAAAAACATTAAAAATTTTGAAAAAAAGAACTGACTTTCAGCTTAAACTACCCATCTCCCAGTCTAGGTAATGACTAGCCATGACTAGGCTTTATGGGTGTGAGAGCAGAAGGAAATGCTGTCCTCATGACCGCCATGGGGTCAACTGGCAGGTCTATACTGATTGGAGGCCAAGATCAAACAGCGATATTGATTTAATCATTAAGTTCCTCTTGGTTTTCCAGTCTCACTGATGATAATCCTCTTCTTTTTCAAGTGTTTAATTGTCCTTGAGGACAAGGCCACAGCCTCTGCTAAAAATTAAATTATTATTGTTTATGTCTGAACAAAACGTTGGGTGAAATGCCCTGGGCTGCCCTCTGCAGATTATTGAGCTAACAGACCACTGCCAGTCATTTTGAGTAGTTTTGCCAGAAAGTGTGATGAATTTCCTTTTTTAAAAAAAAATTAATCTCACTTATATAGTTCTGTGTGTCCGATGCTAATATTTATTGTTCCTAGTAGATATCAGGTATTTATCTAGGTCCAAAAGAACGATCAACAAATAAAAACAGGTTCTAGTCCTCACTGGGGCTCATAGCCTAAAACTATAAATTGTACTTAAATACTATTTCTAAAGTGATAAGTCTTAGGAAGTAAGATAAAGAGGTACGGAGTGATCAAGGGTGTTACTTCCATGAACTCATGGTAGATGACTTCTTTGATAAATTGATATTTGAACAAAGACCTGCTGAAAGTGAAGGGAAAAGCAATTTGTATACGAGGGAAGAGCTTCTGGGCAAGGAAGAAAGCTACTGCGGCACACTTCACATGTTCCAGACACCGGATGGAGGCCAGTGTGGTCAGAGCTGAGGGAATAGAGAAGGGAAGTAGCAGTGGTCACAGTGTGAGAGGTGCAGAGAAGTAAGATTTGGAAGGTCTTGGCACCATGGTAAGAATTTGGGGCCTTGTTCTGAGTCAGATGAGACGGCATTATGGGTTTTGAACAGAGGAATGACATGATCTCTTTATATTTTGTTTTTAAATGTTTATTTTTGAGAGAGAGCAAGCACGGGAGGGGCAGAGAGAGAGGGAGACAGAAGATTCAAGGCGGGCTCTGTGCTGACAGCAGCAAGCCCAATGGGGGGCTTGAACACACGAACTGTGAGATCATGAGCTTAAGTTGGATGCTCAACTGACTGAGCCTCACAGGTGTCCCCAATGTCCTTACATTTTAAAGGATCGCTCTGGTTGTTATGCTAAGAAAAGACCGAAGGAAACAAAGATGGAAGCAGAGGGACAAGTTGGGAGGCCACTGCACTGCTGTAAACGTGGGCATCACTTGACTTGGACTAGGAAAGTAGCAGAGAGGAAGGTGAGAGGTCATCGTACTGGATAAGGGTTGTGAGCAAAAAGAAGGGGGGCCTGGGTGGCTCAGTCGGTTAAGCATCCAACTCTTGATTGAGGTTCAGGTCATGATCTCTCAATTAGAAAATTCGAGCCCTATGTTGGGCTCTGCGCTGACAGCCCGGATCCTGCTAGGGACTCTCTTTCTCTCTGTCTCTGCCCCCTCCCCCTACTCACAAATGCACAGGCTCGCTCACTCTCTTTCAAAATAAATAGATTTTATGAAAAAAAAAAAAAAAAGGCAGGCAGGCTTGAGCCCTCAGACACTCAAATATTTGGAATCTGGAGGATCAGGTGGAACCAGTAAAAAATCTTGAGAAGGAAAGAGGGAGCTTCAAGAGAGAATGGTAGCCCAGAGTCCAAGTAAAGTGTTTTAAAAACTGAGAGGTCGCCTTTTTTAAATGATGCTAATAGAGTAAGATGAAAAGCAGAGAAGTGGAGGCCATGAGCATAAGATATTCTCTGAAAGAAGAATTTAAAATGGAGTATTACGTCAGAGGGACACAGAAAAAGTAGTGGGGTTTTTTTGGTTTTTTGTTTGTTTTGTACTAAGGTATTTTGGCACGTTTATATGGTGAAGGGAATTATCTAGTAGAAAGAGTAATTTATGACACAGGAGAGAGAGAGGATGCCTGTAGGAGTGCTGTCCTCAAGTAGCCAAGAGGAGAAGGTACTCAGGTCCCAGGGTAAGGACTGAGTAGTGTGTGCAAAGTTCACGTCCACAGGAAGAAAGGTGGAGCACCTCACACACAGGTAAGTAGGCGGGTAGATATGGTGATGGAAAACTAGGGACATTTTCTTCTCCATTTTGCAAAGGGAATAAAAAGCAAAGCCATCAGCTAGGAGAAAGGAGAAATTGTTGCAAATTTGATGGCCCCTGGCCGCTGGCCCCTGGTGCAGTTTATGAAGAACTGAGTTTTGTTCCTAAGTCCAATGATATAGGGCACATACAGACTTATGATTTTCATAAGCCATGAAATTAGCATACTTTCATAAGCAACTGAGACAATGCATTTATTTTTTTTCACTTAGGTACTCATCAATCATTTCTTAACAAATTTTTATTGATAATCTGTGATGTGCCCACTGTGATCAACTCTGGAAAAATTACACCCAAGTAAGTCTTAGTCACTGTGATTACAGAGGCGATTACAGTCTAGTAGAGGAGGCAGAAATGGGGGAAAAATAACACTACATTTCCCTTTACTTGAATATGAAATATGTCATCTTTACAGCGATCATTCTTACTAGATGTCTTGAGACACGGCCCACTGGAAATATTCTGTCATGTTCTACTAACAATCACAGTTGTAGGATTACATGTTCCCATTTTTGCTTAAGAAAATATGGTCATTATCGCTATTACCGGGGCACAAAGTGCTGAGAGAGCACAGAGTAAGGGATTCAGTCTAGCTAGAGAGTCAGAAAGAGATTCATTTGAGCAAAGTCTTGAAGGGTGAGTGCAAAGACAACATAAGCCATATACCAGCAAGAAAATGTGTCAAATCCAAGCGGCATGAATCTGGACAGATATGCTGAGAATAACTTGCTAATGAAGATAGTCTTTGGTCCTCAGATAAGTGGGAGTCATGGAGTTTTTATTTAGTGTTTCATTTTTAAGCAGGAATGACATAGTTGGATTTTGGTTTAGATAGACCAGTAAGGTGACTGTGTGGAAGGTGATGGAAGGAAGAGCTGGGTAAGGGGTTAGATGTAACAGGTAAGAGGCTGATGAGGACCTACAGGAGAACACGGGCAGTGCTGGTGGAAGGAACGGAAGGATTAAAGAGACATTTCCCAAAGGGTGATACATGTTGTGCTGGCTGATGATAATATGGAGTAAAGGCGCATAAGGGAGTCAAAGATTTTCCTAAGTTTTCTACCTTACCAGATTGGGTGAAACAGAATTTAAAGGATGGATGGCAAGTTTCTTTCTTTTTTTGTTTCTTTCTTTCTTTTTTGGAAAGACTATGATGTTTGGATTTTAGCACGATGTTTGATATGTAGGTGTCTACTGGCCAGTGAAATACAGGACATACATGAAATACACGACAGTGCTCTGGAGACAAGGATTTGGAAGTTATAGTTGTGTAAGTGCCAGTGAAAGCCTGAGAGAGGATGATGTTACCAAGTGTTTATGACTGCAATGAGAAAAGAAGACCAAAGTCTAACTCTGCGAGGAAATACTAATAATTAAGAGGCAAGTCAAGACGAGCCTGTGAAAGATACAACAAACTCATCCAGGGCTCCAGGTGCCGTGGAGCCAGGCTTCCAGGTTAAGCCGTAAGTCAGCCAATGGCGGCTTCAGTGACTACAGCCTCAGGCGACATAGCCGCATGGAAGAGAATGGAGCTTTCACACCAGGGGTGGTGATCGTTCATGTATAAAATAACCCAAGAGCCCTCATAATATGTGGCCCCCGGCATATGAGTAATGAGGAGGAAGACACAGTGCATGGAACTGGAGAATTCATGTTCTCGTTCAAATAGCTATCCCGCTCAGGTCTCAGTTACACTCCATACAGATGTTCTGCTTCTGGGGAAATAAGATGGGGAAGGAGGTAGTAGAATGAAGGCCAAGGACATATAAGTCAGGAGGGTCCTGGTCCCCTTGCTAAGAACAAAATATTCTGAAATGTAAAAAGCACCCGATAACCTCTACCCAAGTCCCTTCTTGGAAACCTAACAAATAAAACCCAAATATACAGTTTTACCTGGGCCCTGAACTAGGCATGTATGAGAAGGAAACACATGTACAAGAAGGTACATCTCAATTCCTTAGTGGCTCTTTCTACACTGCTTTGTGATGAGGCCATATGAACCACTTACAGGAAGAAGCATTTGGGATGTAATAATTCAAACTCTTTGCAGCGCCTTGTTCTCCAAACTGCCCATTTTTAAAAACCTCAAAAACAAGAACAGTATTTGTATGCCACTTATCCATACAACTGATCTTTTTAATACAGTATCTTATTCAGCTTCCCAGTAATTCTATGGACTTGATAATATTATCATCATTATTAAAATGTGGAAGTGAAACCTCAGGACAGTGTAATAAATTTAGCTTCAGGTTGCCTGGATAGGAAAAGGCAGAGCCAGGATTTAATTGAATCTGGGTAGTTGAACCTCTATACTCTTTCCTCTGTATTAACTTGCTTATTCAGCAGATGATGCCTGGACCCATGGAGATTTCCTTTAATTCCACGAAAAGCAAATTGCTGTTTTAACTGGGCTAATTCCCCCATAATTTGACAAATCAAAGTTGAGAAAGACCATGTTACTTTGTATGTGGAGAGTGTTCAAAATTTAAATGAGAAGCATTTACTATTTCACATTCCAAAGTCTGTAATAAATATATAAGGAAAGTATGGAGACAGAAAAAAAAAGTAGCATTTTCAGTAGTGTAGGAAGTTCTCTCTGAAATACCACTCAGGTGACCAGGTCTTGCAAGCACAGTTACTGTGCTAATGTGATATAAGAAAGGATCTTATGAATGATGTTAAGAGTTTTCTGTCCATTTACAAAGATGCTTCGGCCATGTGGGAGATGATGGCATCTTTAAATCCTGGAAAATAAGTCTTAAATAATTCGTTGAGGGCCACAGAGAAACACTGACTCATAGAAAGTTGGAAAACATCTGCAGGTTATACATACAAAACCAAGTGTGACACACTGTTCTTCATCAACTATTCAAAGGATTTTTCAAGAATATTTTGACAAGACTTGAGGTTTTTAAGATTCAGGAAGACCCCGAACATAACGCGTGAGAAAAGTTGTATACTGCTAGTGTTTCACACTGGAGTCTTTGAAATTGTCCCTGAAGGTCACATAGACTTCTGGAAGGGATGGTATGATTTAAGAGAGAAAAGTTAGAAGGACGAAATGAAAAGAAGTGATGTACACACCCCATAAAACCAAGACAAAGGACTGGGGTCAAATAGCACATTGTTGGGGAAAGTTCCTCCCTGGTGGCTTTTCCTCTAAGTGGCAGGAATTCAACTCTGGTGGCATTATTTCCATTCATACGAATTCCATCCAGCTGCCAATGCATATATCTTGCAGCATAGACACATGAATACCTGGCCTATTCCCTGATTGCTATAAAGCTACCATTTTCTTTACACCAGGGGTTGCAACTTGGGCTGGGCTCTTTGGAAATATTTGGAAACATGTATATGTATATATTTCTGGGGAACTTTCACCATATAAGGAAAGGGATCTCTTTAGAGTCTTGCCTACTTTCCATACATGGAAAAGTAATCAGAGTACTGGTTATTGGTAATGTTGTTGCTGTTTTGTCCTTCCTGGATGACACTGAATTGCTATCCCCTAAGGATAAAACAAGGTAACTCTAAACTTTACAGAATAAATCACTTCTGAAAGTATAAACTTCATTCTTTCATTGTAATCATTGACTAAAATGGTGGCCAAGGGTAAACCAGAGACTGAGAATTTCTGTCACCCACAGAACTGAAACCATGTTACTTGAATAAATGACATGTTAAGCCATGCTTAGCCATTATATTTCCTGCTGAGAGTTTTGACAAATCATAGACTTCAAAATGCCATCATGGGGGAAAAATGAGTTCTTTACGAAAGAACAGTATTTGTCTTCCTCAAGTATAACTCATCATTAAGAACAAGTGTCTGGAAAAGAAAACAGTTCTTCAATTGACATTGTAACTTTGCCCCTTTTATTAACATTACAACAGAATTTTTCAAGGAAATCTGCATGACCTTATTAGTTCTCTTGATCACTTGCCAATCTGTAATTAGTGAAGCAGCAACTTGTATAAAAGATTTTTAAAATGAATAATGCAAACAGGAGAAAATCATGGCTCTTAAAAAGTAATCAATGTCTTTAAATTTTTTAAGTACATTTTTAAACTGTGCTATCGAAGAGTGTGTGTGTACACACACACACACACACACATATATAAAATGTGTCCTTAGTAAACATGAGTTAAAGAAGATGCAAATATACAACTTACTATTTAAAGATTTTTATTTTATATAGATGCTGATTATCAAGTATGCATTACATAATAACTACATTATCTAAGAGGTTGTATTTTAGCTGTGTCTTTTTTCAACAAAAACAAAGGTAAAGTAAAAAAAAAAAAAAGTATAGTTAATGTATTTCAGACTGTTAAATGGAACGTTTGTCTGCTTTATGACATTGAGCCTTAGATTCTTTCTCTATTCTAGGCAAAACTCACCTTGCTAAGATAAAGGACTTGCTGTCTAATGTCGACTTTTCTTAATGGTGCTAATCTGCTTCATTAACAATAAGATCAGGTAAAAATTGACATACAGACTACTTAGCCTTTAGATGAGTTTGTTCATTTTTTTTCCCCCACAACAATCAATTTCATTTTACATATATTGCCTCCTTGATCTCTAACATTGTTCAAGAAGGCTGTTTTACATTTTGCAGAAAAGCTCCCTCTTATTAAAACAAAACAAAACCTTCCGTCCTTCTAAGATTCAACTATTAATGTATACAATCTATCACGTGTTAGTTCTTTGAGCAAAATTTGAATAGTGGACCTCCTAAATTCCTAAAAGGATTATTCTGTTTGACTGAGGTCTGAAACAGTATGGCTCATTCATTCCCCTTGTGTTCTAATTTGGCTCTCCCCCAGGTGCCACATGTAAACCTTCAGTTAGGCTTTACCTGGGCTCACGATGACTTTGATCTTCCGGCTGGGTACACAGAACTTCATTGCTGAATAGAAAGTATGGTTGATTGATACAACAGACAGACTTTTCAGTTTTTTGTAAAAGCTAATCTTCGGATAGATTTCTCAGTGAAGGTAACAGCCTGCCTTGACAACTTGGTGAGCATAGTATCATCGTTTCACACAAAATATATGGCAGGCATTAATTTTCAGTGTCAGATCAATTCATTGACCACAACTATCAAGAGCACAAAGGGACTGGACAATTAATTCCTTTTTGACATGAAATTACTATATAATAGAACTGCAACCTTCACTCCTTCTCCAACCAATTGTCTGATACTATGCTTTCAGAGGTCACTGAAAGCATGGAGCATAAAACCTTTGACCAAAACTCTTGTCGTGTTTCTAGACTTGTTTGCTGATTGATTTATATCAAATCATTGTTTTCTTTTCAAATGCCTGCCCCCAAATCTTCCAAAAGTGCTATTGCTAAGGTAGAAACATCAGAAAGGCATAAATTAAACATTTCCCCCCCCTCTGTAATTTGATTAAAACAATTTTTGAGCGTATATGCATTACTTGTACATAATATCTAAACTCATATTTATGTGTATAATTTTGTTTTGCTGCTTCTTATCAGAAGTAGGCCATCTCCTGAGACCTGGAATTTACTACTCTAAAGTTAGTCTCTAGGATTAATTTGAAACTTGATAATTTGGAATATTTTGATGGAAGCTGTATTCTCTGAGATGTCACCGAAGAGTCAGATGAGGCTGTTGAATGGCCTTTCCCACACTGCACACCCCTATATATCTAGTTTAATGCCTGCCATGTAGTGGGCATTCGATGAGTACTTGTTAAGTTAATGAATGAGTTCCTTCTAAAGACACTGTGGTAATATCTAATTTACATACATTGATTCCGGCAAGTTGAGTGCAGATTGTATCTGTCAATGTTAGTCATGTTCACTCTGGTTAACAAAGGTGGTTTTTATATTTCCCTGGGAATGCTGACAATACAAAGCATTATAGCAACATTCGAATCTGAGGAAACATGGTGGCATTGAGAATGAAGAAGACATAAGCAAATGGGAGCTCAGCGTAGACAATGAAAATGTAGACTCGCGAGTTACAGTGCCTGGATTTGAGTCCTGGTTTTGCTCTGGGATCTTGCATGAATTATTTAAAATCTGAGTTTTATGGAAGTGATCATTATAATGTCACCTTCATAAGCTTAAAGTGAGAGCATTCAATGGGGTAAAGCCACTAAAACAGTTCCTGTTTGTGAACCAAGAAAGGGAGAGTACTTCTATCACTGGTGTCCAATTTCAAAATTAGTTTTCTTCTTCTCCTTTTTCGTTTTTTGTAATTGGTCCCCTTCCTTCTTTGAGCTCATTGGGCATAAATGTGTAGGGGCCAAGGGCAGGCCACCCCAAGATGGACCACTTTGACATGAAGATTATTTTGATCTGAAGGCAATCAAGACCCTGGTGGCTCAAGATAAACTTTAACTACAGAGAAGAATCTAAATTGGGGGTCTTTCCTAGAATAATGGTTATTCGCAGAGATAAACTTTATCTGAGTGACCTATCTGTATGGTAGGATAAACATCGAATTACCAAAATCTGCTCTTCTTATTGCCTGTGAATTACATTTCTTTCCTATGACGTCCCAGCCCCCTATCCCCTTTCCCTTAGTTCAGAATGACATATACACCTCATTTTGCCCAACTGTCTTCAGGATTTCCATGTCTGCATAGATTCACCATATATATATATATATACTATTAAATTTGATTTTCTCCTGTTAATCAGTCTCATATCAATTTGATTCTTAGTCCAGTCAGAAGGAATCCTTGAAAGGGACAGGATTTCTAGCTCCCTGACAATATAAATATTAAAATAAATCAAAATATTTTTAAGTATATTTGCCCTCATCAATGACAGTTGGTTTCCCATGATTATAGATCCTTCTCCTGGGAAATTCCTTAGGACTAAGTACTCAATGCTGAGCTCTTCATGACCTTGCAAGATGCCCAGACACATGAGTTCTCAGATCCCTGATGGAAATTCTGAAGGCTCTCTAAGTGTATTCATCCTGAGAGTAAGAAGATCCCCTGAATCTGTATTAAGTGACACTGCGCTAAGTGCTTCGTGTGCACAATGCCACCACATACCCTATTCAAAATGGAGCACTGTCATCTGACAGGACCCAGTAAAATCTCGTAGTCTTGGAACATCCAACTGCTCTGCCTGTAGCAAAACATCTGAGGCCATTAAGGGATTGGAGGGTAAGAAGGTAAACCAGCTTTAAACAGTCCACCATAGGCTGGCAATAATTCCAGGCTATGCCCAGTTTCCCACAGGTCTTATGACTTCTCTTGCAAGCCTCTCAACAGAGTCCTTTGGTGCTTACTGCCTCCAAAATTCTGTCCCTCCAAATTTCAACATTCATAGACTCAGATCCAGCCTTCTCTTCTGAACTGACCTTCAGCTCTAATTCTCTGATTGATATATCAACAATCCTTGGTCTGAGTACATCAGCCACTGAGCTTCTAGACTCCTAACCTAGAAACAGATGATACTGCTTATGGCCCACAATAAGGAAAACTGATTTCCATAGAGAGCACTTAGACTAGAATTCAAATTTGGAATATTTAACCCCAACCAGTATGCTTTGGATAGCAGTGGACAAGTCTCCTAAAAAATATCTTCCTTATTGTCCATCTGCCTGTCTCCAAATGTCACCATTTAAGATTTAATCACTTCAGTCTTAAAAGTGTTCTACCTATTTCTATCTAAAGAACTCTTAGAGTTTCTTGAAAATTCTTGCTCCCTCAGACTATTTGTACAGGCTTAATATCATTTGGGTAGATCAACAACCCCGTAAATGTGAGACTCTAGGACTTTATTATAATCTTATTATTTTATCTATTACGTCTAATATTCAAGTTAAATCTGCAGGTCACACTCATTATTCACACTTCTTCAAGACGAAGAAACTGAGGTTCAGGGCAGACCACATAGCTTCTGGGTAGCCAAGAAATAGATGTGACTGATTCAAAGGCCTTTCCTGTTTTATTTCCATACTGCCTGTGTAAATTTGGTTGACTTAAATTTACTGATTTTAAATTAAAAGTTTGAATTCACCCAAATAACCTTTTGTACTTACTTTTCCTTTCTCCACAGTTGTTTTGATTCTATACAAACATCGACCCTGCTCACCAGTTAATTTCAAAGGCTTTTTAAATGTCAGGAGTTGAGCTGAGATTTCATGAGTCTCCAGTCTCTGAACAGGTCATTAGTCCGAAGCACTTTTTAGGCCAACCCATCCGCCCCTAGTGGCTCCAAATGCCAGTTAAACAGATGCCCACCCTTGATAATATCTACTTAAAACCCAAAGAGTAAATCTTATAAGTAGCTCTGCAGATTTGACTATTGAAAGACTAATGGGTCCATATAAAATAATCTTCTTCCAACTTCTGGGTTTAGGAAAGCCCTAAAAACAAATTAACTTTAATGTTTTTCCAAGGTTTGTTAACCTTGCTCGCTCAACAGCTGCTCTGCGTTCATAATGAAAGAGAAACGAAGCCATAATGGCCCTAAGGTTGCCAAAATTTGGGGGTGAACAAGCTTTCTGTGCTCTTCAAAACATTCCCTCTCCATGAAGTATGATTGTCAGATTCCAACAGTCTCAGGATACTTACATCTCAGCGGTGATGAATGCCACAGATAGACAGCAACTAGAACTGCAGTGAAATTTAATGTTCACTTTAGATGCTCCAGTTCTTATTAGAAAAGGTCACCCATTGTCCCACTCAGATGATTAATGCAGACTCTTACATCTTTATGGGATATTTCCGCAATATGTGCTGTCTAAGTGACTGTTTGTTCCTCATTTCAGACTCTACCAGTGCTTAATACTCAACATGAATTTAGATGGGTAGAAAAATGCCACTTTGCAGCTTCAGGTTTTTGTAGATTGCCCTGTTGAAAGGAAACTTAAATCATGGGGTCCAAAGAAAGCTCAAAGCCCATTTTCATCAAATTTCCCATAGCAGTTTTCTTTAAATGTATGCTGATAGCATAATTACTATAATAAACAAGCCCCTTTTCAGTGGCACTTGGAAAATTCAAATCTGAACTATTTTCTTTCAGATGCTGATTAGTTAAATCCTACCAGACCAGTAGTAGTAGCAATAATCCGTTCTTATTTCCGATGTTAGAAAAAGCCAAATTTCTTAAAGCATAAATCCTCTACCTTACCTGTTAATGAGTTATAACATGGACACACAACACTGCTTGTGATATTTTTTAGCTCAGGAAACGTGTTTTTTGAAATTTTCTGGGGTCAAAGAAAATAACAGCTTTTAGATTCTCTCCCTGCACCTGTCCAAAGGATCCTTAGAGGACAGAACTTTTCAGTATCGACCACACAGATTTAAACATCAGAATTTTGATTTATCCTTGCCTCTATTTTTGGTTTTATTTCTTATTTCCCCAAACTTGGGCATCCTTGAAGGACAAAATGCTTAAAGCCCAAGGTGATATAACTTTCACTCATATAACATTCACCTGGCTATGCAAATTCAGTTTTAAGTTTCTACCATTGCCCTGGGAAGTTACATGGAACCCTGGATTTTAGATGGAGGAAGAATATTTTCCAGAGGGAACTGACCTGGAATAATTTGTCCTATTACTCAAATGGCTTTTTCTCTGTGTCATTTTCTTTGCACAGCCTACTAATGGTTTTGTTGTTGAGTCTTTATATGGTTTCTTGATGTGAGTTACATTTCATAGCCCTACCAAGTTCAATATTTGTAGACCAAATTGTTTTGGGTTCTGTCACTAATGTTGGACACAAAGAACCGATCAAATTGTCAACAGTCAATGTGAAAGAATCAATTATATAGATCTAGCCCAGGGCCGGAGAAATGTAGTTAGTAAAATAAGATTTTTTCTTTTTCCAAGTCAGTCCTGCTGGCCAAAGAAGTTAAATCAGTCTACTTTAAGCATCATTGCCCGAATTTGGACCCGGCCATGTGAATGAGCCAAAGTCAGGTACTAGTGAGTACTTACTATAATTTGTCCTTTTGTTGAAAAGACACAAGAAATATCAAAACCTCTCTTTTTACAATTATGTGTAAGACTTTAAGCATAACATTCCATTTTTACCACAAAAAATCTTTGGCTCAAAAATGAAAGTTTAGGCATCCAAATCAGAAAAGAGAAAATAAAATCTTCTCTGTAGGTGACATCATCTTATATATAGAAAATCCTAAAAATTACACACACACACAAACACACACACACCTGTAAGAACTCATACATGAATTCAACAAAGTTGCAGGAAAAATCAAAATTAAACACACAAAAACCAGTTGCATTCCTTTACAATAACAATGAACAATTCAAAGGGGAAATTAAGAAAGCAATAGCATCTTCTTTAGAGTGTATCTCTTTTAGTTTGGGTTGGTATAGCAAAAACACCATAGACTGGGTGGTTGAAACAACAAACATTATTTATCTTCGTTCAGGAGGCTGGGAATTCTGAGATCAGGGTCCTGGCATGATTGGGTTCTGGTGAGAGCTCTCTTTCTGGTTCACAGGTGGCCATCTTCCTTCTGTGTCCTCATACAGTGGATACTCGAGAAACAGGATGAAAGCTCTCCCTTGTTTGTTCTTATAAAGGAACTAGTTTCATCATGGAGGCTCCACCCTCATAACCTAATTATCTCCCAGAAGTCCCATCTCCAAATACCACTGTGTTGGGAGCAGAGTTTCAACATATGAGATTTGGGAGAACACAAATATTCAGTCCATAGTCACATCAAAAAGATTCCTGGGGTACCTGGGTGGTTGAATCAGTTAAGTGTCCAACTCTTGGATTCAGGTCATGTCATGATTTCACAGTTGGTGGGATAGAGTACCCCTCCCCCCCATGTCCAGCTCCATGCTGACAGCACAGAGTCTTCCTGAGATTCTCTTTCTCTCTTTACCTCTCTCCCACCTCTCTCAAAATACATAAAACTTTAAACAAACAAAGAGTCCTTGGACTAAACTTAACCAAGGAGACAAAGGACTTATACACTTAAAACTATAAAATGTTGCTGAAAGAAATTAAAGGAGACACAAATGGGAAGCTATCCTATGTTTGTAGGTTAGAAGACTTACACTGTTAAGATATCAATACTACCTAAAGCAATGTACAGATTCAATGCAATCACTACCAAAACTCCAGTGATTTTTTTTCAGAAATAGGAAAATTCATGGATGAAACTAGAGACTATTATGCTAAGTGAAATAAGTCAGTCAGAGAGACAAATACCTTATGATTTCATTCATATGTGGAATTTAAGAAACAAAACGAACAATGATAGGGGGTAAAAAGAGAAAGGAACACTTGGAAACAGACTCTTAACTATAGAGAACTGATGGTTACCAGAGGGGAGGTGGGTGGGGGAAGGGTGAAATAGATGATGGGAACAGAGAAGTGCACGTGTGGTGATGAGCACCAGGTGTTGTATATAAGTGTTAAATAAAAACTTAAAAAAATTATATGGAATTTCAAAGGACTGCAAATAGCCAAAAGGATCTTGAAAAAGAACATCATTGGAGAACTCACACTTCCTGATTTCAAAACTTACTACAAAGCTAAAACACTGGCATAAAGTATGCTACTGGTATAAAGGCAGACATATAGACCAATAGAATCGAATAGAGATCCCAGAAATGAATCCATAGATACTTGTTCAAATGATATTTAACAAGAGTGCCAAGACCATTCAATGGAGAAAAGACAGTCTTCTTAACAAATAGCATTGGGAAAACTGGAACATCCACATGAAGTTGGACTTTTACTTGGTTTATCTGCAAATTAACTCAAAATGGATCGATGACATAATGTAAAAGCTAAAAGAAAACACAAGAGAATAGCTTCATGATATTAGATTTGGCAATAAAACTTGTTGAATATAACACTGGAAGTGCAAGCAACAAAATGAAAAATAGATTACTGTTCAATGTAGAAAGAGAACTCTTATAACTTAACAATGACAAAAACCAACCTAATTAAAAAATGGAGAAAGGATTTAACTAGGCATTTCTCCAAAGAGGATATACAGATGGCCATTAAGAGTATAAAAGGAAGGTCAATATCATTAGTCATTAGGAAAATGCAAATCAAAAGCACCATGTGATACTACTTCACATGGTTATATAAAAACAAAATGAAACAAACAGAAAATAGGAAGTGTTGGCAAGAATGTGGTGGAACTGGAAACTTCATGTAGGTTGTAGGAATAGAACATGATGCAGCCACTTTGGAAAACAGTTTGCCAGTTCCTCAAAAAGTTAAACATGGAGTTATTACCACATGAGCCAATAATTCCCCTTTTGGGTAAACTATACCCAAGAGAAAAGAAAACATATGTTCACACAAAATATTTTACACTAGTATTCACAGTAGCATTACTTAGACTAGCCGTAAAATGGGGGAAACAAATATGATCAAGTAATTAATGGATAAATGTGTTTTATTTATACAATGAAATAGGATTTTACTCTAAAAAAATAAAGTACTGACACTTGCTACGCCACGGATGAACTTTGAAAATATTATGCTATGTGAAAGAAGCTAAACACAAAAGGCCACACGTTGTATGATTCTAGTTCTAATCTGACGTCCAGAATAAGCAAATCCACCAAGACAGAAAAAGTAGATTACATTTGCCAGAAGCTGGAGGGAGTGGGGGATGGGGTCTGACTACTAATAGGTACAGTTTCTTTTTTGGGGTGATGAAGATGTTGCAGAATTAGATCGTGATGATGCTTGCACAACTCGGTAAATGGGAGAAAAATCACTTTAAAATTGTATACTTTATTAGTGGACTGTATGTTGTGTGAATGATACCTCCATTTAAAAAATGTATAAAGCTTAATAAAACCTAAAACAGAGCCTTTGAATTGGCTCAATTCAAAGGACATTTGCATGGCAGCTGTACTGGCATTTGAGCTTTCTCTACCATGCTCCCAAAAAGGTCAGAGTCAAGACTGTTCCTGATAACCAGAAGGGCCAAGAGCAGGTGAGAGTCTGGATGCAAAACAGGAGAGTACCCCACCCTACCGATGGTTGGATTTGCATTCATTTGCAAATGATGATCCCAGATCACCAAACCCAGAAATTTGAACCCACCTTCCCATTTTTGTTGGCTCTGCTGTTGGCTTGGTGACAAGATGGATATAAGGAACCAGATCAAGAAAACAATAATGTATTCATAAATAGTATTGTAGAAAGCTGAAACTTCTAATCCATGCATTCTTATATAGTTCTTGTCCAATTGGACCTTACTTCGATCCCACTGAATGTATGAGAGTAGAGTTCAGGAATTTACTTTTTATTTGAGAGAGTGAGTGAATAGGGGAGAGGGGTAGAAGGAAAGAAAGAATGACCCTTGGATCATGACCTGAGCCAAAATGAAGAATCAGATGCTCAAATGACTGAACCACCCAGGCGCCCCTTGAGAATTTACATTTTTCATAAATATAAATATCCCTGGCAATTAAAAAAATTAATATTTTTGAAAGAGAAACAGAGACAGAGCACGAGCGGGGGAGGGGTAGAGAGAGATGGAGACAATTCGAAACAAGTTCAGGCTCTGAGCCAGGGCTCAAACTCATGAAACAGGAGATCATTCTGAGTCGAAGTTGGATGTGAGCTACCCAGGCACCCCCATCTCTGGCAATTTTTATTCAGACTTAGGTTCGACAACCACTGAGTCTTTTTCTTGTAACTTAAAATGCCAAGTCTATAGAAAGCTGAAAAATATATAGTACAAAGAATGCCCATATAAAGTATTTTTTTTAATTATTTTTGAGAGACCATACATGCATGTGCACATATGTAGGGGAGGGACAGGGAGAGAGGGGGACAGAGGATCTGAGGCAGGTTCTGTGCTGACTGCAGAGAGCCCAACATGGGGCTTGAACTCATGAGAGACCTCATAAGATCATGACCTGAACCAAAGTCAGACGTTTAACTGACTGAGCCACTCAGGAGCTCTTGAAGAATACATTTTAGATTAGATTCACTAATTGTTAACACTTTGCTAATTCTTTTTCTGTCTCTTAACCAAGCACTTTGAGAGTAAGTTACAATCATAACGACAGTTCAAATATTTCAGCCCATACCACCTTAAAACAAAGACATCTTCCCTTATAACCGTATTTGTCACACCTGGGATATTTAACATTAATACACATATATTATCAGATATACAATCCATGGTCCTAGTTCTCCTGCTGTCCCTATAATGTTCTTTATAGCTTTCTGGGGTTTTGTATCCAGGATCCAATAAAAGGTCATATATTGCAATTAGTTATCACATCTCTTTGTGATCCTAATCTATAATAGCTGTCATTTTTTTTCCTTTCACAAACCTGGAATCTTTGAAGAGTATAGAATATTTTAAAGAATGATGTTCAATTTGGATTTGCTTTATTGTTTCCTGATGACTAGATTTAGGTTAAATAGTTTTGTTAAGATAATATGTATCCATTTGTCCATTATTGGTAATGTTAGGTTTTTATCCCTTAGTGTGGCGTCTACCAGATTTCTCTACTGTAAAGGTGTGTTCATGAATAAATAGTCCTTAAAAAGGAGGGCGATCCTTTCAAACTACTTATTCTTATGCATAAGAATTTTTAAACAGCTTATCTACAGCTTCCTCAGTGATCATAGATCTCTCTGTAAGTTCTGTAGTTACAATAGCAATAATTAAATTCTGAGTTTAATTGTAATATTTCCCTCTTAATATTACTTTTGTATCTTGAACATAATCTCAGTCTAAGAAAGCCATCCTTCCTTAATACAATTGTTTCTACATAATCAGAACTTGAGATATAAACACTTTTATCTCCTAAATAATTCCAGGTTTTCAAAAATTAGTGTTTGGCGGAACACATTTTCTAACTCATAGTTCTCTAAATCGCCTTAATTTGTTAAGTGTGATAAATGAGGAGCTGGCTAACATGTTTATCTTTTTAACCTTAGTCCTCTTACAACTAGAAAGGTTGTTTTTTTTTCTGCTTCATAAAATGTATAGATATTGAACAATTTTATAGGATAACTGAAAAGACAATGCATTTTAAGCTGTCTTTTAAGAATTGCTAAAATCCAATTGTTGCTGTGAAATGCACTTTACAGACTTTAAATACACTGAGGTACATCATGTGACAAAGGCACTATCTACTTTGTCTCATCCTTTTTTTTATATATATGTAGCTATTTGACAAATTTTACATGTTCAGATAAGATTATTTGGCTATAATGGGTATGTTTTGTCATCAAAATAAAAAAAAAAAAGCCCATAAGTTTCTCACTTATTTTACTCAACCCAGAGAAATCTCAACTGTGAATGGAATTCTATTATTTAAGGAGCATAGGAATTTATTTTCCTCCAAGAAGTGTTAGCTCAGAAAGCATCTGGCTCTCTCTGTAAGTCCTTCCCGTTTGGTTGAGTTTCTCTCACTACCATGTTGATCCACTTAGTAAGTAACTAGCTGGCAGTTGGGATATGCGTTAGCTCAGTCATTACCAGCCTTTGGCGAGCAGGAGGCCCAGGCCACTGCACTTGGCTGTGTCAGAGTCCAAGGAGGATACTATTTCGAGGATGCATCACTCCACGGTGATCGGCACCATGCCCTGGTCCCACTTCCGCTCCATAAACCACCACCGCTGTAACAAAGTCCATTAGCATTTTGCTGCCCTATTTAAGTGGTAGTTGCTGATGAAGTTCAGGATGACCAGTACTTATTAATCACTACCTAAAGCAAAGCACAGTGTAAAGCACTGTTGGAGGTAATAAAATAAGTGCAATCCCTTTCTTCAAGTAAATTACAAACCAGTAAGGAAATGGGATGATTTTTTAAAATAGCACTATTACGTCTCAGATTCTGGGAAATGCCAGACAGAAAAAAATAGGGCAGAAAGGCTATGAAAATTTGAAGGATGAGAAAATTACCCACTAAATTGAGAGTGAGGAACTATCCCTTCAGGTGTTCTGAGAATATGGGATTTTCTGAGGACACAAAATTACAGCAAGGCTTCTGCTCTAAACTGCTGAGAGAAGCATGACTTTCAAGTAGCAGAAAACACAGCATGATGGGGAGTTAGCCCCTTGCCGTATTAGGCAGGTTATTTTTGTAACTTTCCAAATCAAAATCACAAGACTTGGACACGTTCATTCATTCAACTATTCAATACATTCTACTAAATGCCTGCTAGAAACCAGAGCGTGCACTAGGACCAGGTGCTGTGACAGTCAATGAGACAGTCTTGTTGGGTGGTATGGACAAAGCGTTGCAGCAATTTCCCCGCGATGGTCTGTGTGTGCAGACGAGGTGTAAGTTCAGAGGAGGAACAACTCACCCACACTGGAGGTTTCAAAGAGAGTCCGAGACAGAGGTATTTTCAGACTTAAAGCTAAAGTGGCAGTATTGCAGCTCAGAAAACAACAGAAGGCAAAGCCCTTATTGTCCCAAACACTGCACTTCTATGTCACAAAACCTGCCAAATGCAGTTATCTACCTTGAAGTTAAACTGTTTACCCTCAGGTGGGCACAATAATATGATCTTCACTTTGTGTCATAATATTATCGATCCGTAAGAACAGGAGACGCTGCCCAGTGTAGAAGGCATTTATTTGCCACAATCTAGAGATATCAAATCCTCGTGCAAATCAAATCAGACCTTGATTAAGTACTGGGCACCGGTGATGGCCAGCTGGTCAAACTATTATGGATTTTATTTTAGAGAGAGGACAAAATTATTTGTGATTATCAGAATGTGTAGGGCATTTGTTTAGGAATGAATTACAGACTATTGGTAAGAGAAAAAGATCAGAGAGGTCTCAGCACTTAATAAAGAATACAGTGGTGACCCGATTTGCAGTCTGATTTAGGAACTGTAAAGCCTGTCTGGGCTGTGCTCGAGATGCAGAGGAAGCTCATTTTGGGTGATCAGTGAAGTGAGGGAGGTCGAACATTCTCAGTGCAGCAGCTAAGTGATCTTGGCAGTGCCAGAGAGAACCAAAGAGATTTGTTCTAGTTAAAGAAATGAATATTTGGAACTACTTCTGTGGCACTCGGGAATGTTTTTATTTGCTAATGTGAACTAAAAAATAACTTCATCACATTTGCAGAGGTCTCTACACAAGATACAATTGAAAGAGGCTCAGCAGACTTCATAAGGGCATCTGTGGTACTTGGCATTCCTGAGCCCCTGTGTATCCACATGAACTGCTCCCTTGCCCAACCCCAAGTGTGAACTGGGGAGCATGAGAGCATCTTTTCCTATTTCTCTGGGACTTGCTCTGTTATCAGCTCTTCCCTCTCTCTCTCATGTATCTTCAGTCTCTCCCATTCCAGTGAAGTCTCCTCAGCATTGCTATCTTCCTACACCTTTGAAAACCTTTAAATATAATAGGGTATTTTTTGACCATGCTTCCCCCGGCTTCTCTCTTGCTGCTCTTCTTCCATTCATAGCCACGATTCTTGACAAATATTTTGTATTCGCTATCTAAACTGCCTTAACTTGCATCGGTTCCCAGACTGGTGTCTGGTCCCACATTCTGCTCTATCTGTTCAGACAGTGGTCATCATGACTAAAACTGATGGACTCTTCTTGATGCTTTGTCATTGACCTCTTGGTCATGGCGCCTGACTGGTGACCACTCCTTTTTTCACAAATATCCTTCTTTGGCTATTGAAATCTCTTCCCCATCTCAAGCTCCTTCTGAGATCACTATTTTCCCCCTTTAATAGCCCTTAAATATTGCTGCCATTAATCTTTCTACCAGTTTTTGTACAGCTTCAAATATCTTCTTTCCCCTGGGGAATCCCAAATCTGTGTTATCAGAATAGGATCGTCTCCTGAGTGCCAGGACTGTAATGCCACCTGCTCACGGACCAGCTCCACCTGAATGTCACATAAGCACTTCAAACTCTATACAGATGAAATCAAAGCTATCATCTTGCATTCCTTATTCTCTCCACTGCTTAAAATTGATCAGCTTGCCTTTGGGGAATATTTTTGTCTATCACTGACCTTTATGCATGCATTTTTTTAAACTTATCTATTCTGCTTACTAAACTGTAAGTCCTCTAGAGGAAAGGAGCTCTGCCTTATTTGTTTTTTGTATCCTCAGCAACTAGTAATGCCATCGTTATTTGGGAACTATAAATGAATGAATGGAATGAAGTGAGGTCCACTGTGTAGCTCTATTTTTTTGCATTAAAAAGAAGCATATCAGATCAGAGTCCCAACACATGGTTGAAGGTGCTTCCCGGCATAACTGTTCAGTGAAGTATCTCTTTTATTTCTCTTGCCAGCTCGCAAAACACTGCCATGTGCCAGTGTTCTCTTTCCGAGGCAGGTACAGAATGCAATCCCAGGAGAACATATAAGGAAAGAAAATTGCCCATAAGAGTACAGCTATGAGGAATGAGTACATTTACAAAGGAAACGCAGAGCCATGCTCCAGGGAAAAGTACTAGGTCTTTCTTCTGTTTTGATATTTAACATTCAGCAGACTGAAAGCATTCGGTCTGTAGTAATGGAAAACAGCCTTGAAAAATGTGAGGAGATTTTATCATTAAACCTTACAAATCATAAAAATCTCAAAGGAAATAAATTTAGTTGGAAAGATAAAATTGCTATAGGGTAACATCAGGACTCTCAGCCTTCAAAAGTACATATATGTCAGCACCCAAGGACTCTGGGGTTTCTAGCCCACATTAAAATATAGAATTATGCAGAAGATTGTATGAACACACAGAGGAGGGGCAACTTACCAGGTCTAAAGGAATCAAGAAAGTTCTGCCTGAGGGAGTGACACCTGAGATAAGTTTCAAAATTTAACTTTTGAACTGGTTATTTAAGCAGAAGGAAGAGCTTGTACTAGGACTCGGGGAGGGAGTGGTAAATATGACATCTCATTCAGGGAACTATGCCAAGTTTGGCAAGACTTAAGTGTACTGTGAGTGTATGGGAGGTAAGAGATGCGTGTGGAAACACGGCAAGGAACAAAGCAAGAAGCCCCTTATATATTGTGTCTTGTAGTTTGACAGGCATGGTAGATGGGGAGCCGTGGAAATATTTTAAGTAGGTAAGTGGCATGATCAGATTTATATTTTAGAAAGATAATTCTGGAGCCAACATACGTGATGAATTTGAGAGGAATATGCCTAGAGCCAGCAAGATGAACAAGAAGACCATTGCAATAACCAGAGAAGAAATCATGGTAGGGGAAAAAGTCAAAGAAACGGATTGGATAGTAATCCAGGAAGCTGAATTATAGAACTTAGAGCACTGTGGAATAAAGAAGCGGTATAGGATAATTCACAGGATTCTAGGTTCACTGAGTCATTCAAGAGATATATTTCATACTATATATAGTACTATGTCCCAGCCTCTGTCAATACAGTAATAAACAAGACATAGTCCTAAACCTCATGTAACTCACAGTCTATGGGGATTACAGACAAGTAAAAAGGGTCAAAATAAGTATGTAGTAAGAACTTTGAGCAGAAACTTGGGATTGGATAAAACATTTCTAAAAGCTATAGCATTTAGATGAGATCTTAAAGACAAAAAGTGCTAAATAATTGGGCTAGGGAAATATTCCTTAAAGATGGACTAGCATGTACAAAAACATAGAGGTCAGAAAGTATATCTTGTTTAAGAGACTGAAAGGAAGACCAGGTAACATCATGCATCAAGAGAGGGAATATAGGAGGCTAAGGAGGCTTAGTGGCGATAAGGTTAAATTTGTGCATGTTGAGATGGAGAAGTCTATGGGATGTCCAAATGGAAAGTCTGGGTACTGGAGTTACCATTATCTAAGGTGGAGAGAGAAATAAACTTGAAAGACAGAGCAGGAGATAAAGCTGTGAGGGTGGGAAGATTTCCCAGAGAATAACAAGAGTGTGAAGGATACAGTCCCAGGTAACACAACCATATTTAAGGGAGAGGTGGAAGAAAAATGTCAAATGACAGAATCAGGAGGAGAGAGAGAGAGATCAAGGGAAATCTAGGAATCGAGAGGGTTTTGAGGAAAAGGGATTCGACCCTACTAGATGATGCTGAGAGCTCTAGTAACATAATAACAGAAAACTACCTACCGGACTTAGCGTTTATGAGATCATCTGTAGCCTTGTCAAGAGCACTTTCGATGGAGTGGGAGCCATAGAAGCCAGGTTAGGAGTGGCTGATAGGTGAGCATTTGGCTTGATTATGAAGTGCCCAGGAGAGAGATGAGGAGCAACGAGACCACTGCGTGGCATTGGGGAAAATTTTGGTTGAATTTCTGTACTGAACAGAGAGGCATAAACAATATTATCAGCTGAGGGGAATGAACCGAGAGAGAGAGAAGGTAAAGAGCTGCCCCAAGGACCTGGAGGAGACAAGAAAGGATGAGATATTCATTATGTGGAGGATTAACCTTGAATTTCAAAAGAGCTGGTCCTCCGGAGTTGGAAAGGAGAGGTAAAGGGTGGAAAGGAGAGGTAAAGGTCGGATGAGAGGAGCAGATAAAGTGGTAGATGGAGTTCTAAAGAGCTGAGGGAATAGTGTGAGGATCAGGTCATCTCCTCAGGGCGGGGATGGGACACGAAAGCGGAGTGTCCTTGCCCCTGAGTTCAGTTTCCCAGTCCCCTCTCACATTCAGTAGCCCTCACCAGACCAAACGCCTTTGTTTTGTTCACATTCCAATGAGATCATTTAGTAATCTGGGAATGGTCGAATGTCAACTCACCTGGAACACTACAAATAAACTACTAAGGCTTCCAGAAGCTTTGTTCGTTTGTTTGGCTATGTATCATTTAATAGACTAAATAGAGAAATAAATACACAGAAAAGACATAGGGAATTTTTTTCTCTACTAGATATTATAAATATTTGTGTTTTATGCATGATAATTACACTCCAAAACTATAGACCTGATGATTATATGCAAATAACGGTCTTAAGCCTACAACTTCAAGGAGTTTAGAGTCTGATAATTGGTTTCCTCCAGAATGAAATGATACAATTTTAAGTTATTGTGGGTCTGAATATATAATAATGGATAGTCTATCAAGCACTCCATAAAATGCCTTATAACTTGTATGAATCATAATACATGCTATCTAATTTTTAAAGTCTACTTTAAGTAATGGATCTGAGGACAAACTGTCCAAAGAACTAGGTTTTATTTTTTGTCTTTGTTTTCAAGGTGCCCGCATTTGTTGCCCCCAAATGAGCAATCTCTTGGTTGGCCTCCAACTGGCTGGAAATTCAAATCGTTCTTCTGAAGATTTGACACTGACTCTAGTATCATTTAATATATTTTTATGAACTTCTTAACTACAAAATTGAGAGAATTAAGCAATGAATGACACCAGGATGGCCAGACTGGTAACATCCCAGAAGAATGAACTAAAATTACAAGGGACAAAGCCCAATTACATAAACAATCTACCCAAAACACAGAGAAGCTCAAGAGAAACTTAGATTAAAATTATACATTTTTACCTGGTTTATTGAGCCTCCTCTTTGTGCAGGAGAATGATAATCATCATTTTTATGACTTATTGCCTGCAGATTTATTTGCTCGTGTTGGTCACAGTCATAGCGGGTAATAGTGTGCTTCTATGTAAAGCACAGATCAAATCCGGTCAAAAATTTGAAGGGCATTCAGTTATAGCAAGGCAAATCAGTATTAAGGTGATTAGAATAGGATTAAATGCAGCAAAAAGTGATAGAAAAACACTAGTGGCTCAAACAAGATAGAGTTTATTTCATACTCAGGCAAAATCTAAAGGTGAGTTGCCCAGCACTGGCATGGCCACTCTGTGGTGATCGGAAACCCAGACTCCTGGTGTCCTGTTGCTCCACCAACTTCAACACGTGGTTTCTACTTACAATCCCAAATGTCTGCTCAATTTCCACTCACCAGGTTTACATTCCAGCTGAAGACAGAAAGGAATAGAAGCCCGTGTCCTCTCTTTTACATTTGTCTTTTGATGTGTGGATGTGTATATGTATGTATGTGTGTGAGATAAAATATACATAACAAAATTTACCATTCTAACCATTTTATGTGAACAGTTCAGTGGCATTAAGTACAATCATTTTGCTCTGCAACCATCACTACCATCCATTACTTTTTCACGCTCCCAAACTGAAAATCTGTACCCATTAATCAATAACTCCCCACTTTCCCCTCTTCCCGTGGCCCTTGATAACCTCTACACTACCTTCTGTCTCCATGAATTTGACTACTTTAAGGCACTGGACATAAGTGGAATCATATATCTGTCCTTTTGTGACTGGCTTATTTCACTTAGCATAATGTCTTCAAGGTTCATCCATAGTGTAGACTGGGTTTGAATTTCCTTCCTCTTAAAGGCTGAATAATATTCCATTTTGATGTAGATGTCACAATTTTGTGTATCCATTCATCTACCGAACTGAGTTGCTTTAATCTTTCTATTATGAATGCTGCTGCTATAAACATGTGTGTGCAAATATGTTTGAGTCCCTGCTTTCAATTGTGGGGGGAATATATATATATATGATATATAATTATATAATGTACATTAATATATACATATAAAATATGTATATATAATATATATGTACAAAATATACATTATATACGTTATACACATTATGCTATTATATATATTTGAGAACATATATATGGAAGTAGAATAGAAATTGCTAGGTCATGTGATAATCCTACGTTTAAATTTTTGAGAAATTGACATACTATTTTTCATGGTGGCAGCACCATGTTACATTCCCATCAGTGATGCACAAGGTTTCCAATATTTTCACATTCTTGCCAACACTTGTTATTTTCTGGGTTTCTTTCGTTTGCTCGTTTTTTAAATAGCTATTCTAAAGAGTATGTTCTGGTATGTTACTGTGGCTTTGATTTCCATTTCCCTAAGGAACAGAGATGTTAAACATGTTTTCATGTACTCATTGGCCTTTCGTGTATCTTCTTTGGAGAAATGTCTATTCTAGTCCTTTGCCTATTTTTTAAAACCAGGTTGCTTTTTGTTATTGTTAGTTGTAGGGGTTCTTTATATATTCTGGATATTAATCACCCTCTCTTTTAAAGTTTATTTTCTGGAAATCACATATGACCTTTCTGTGTATGTTTCTAGTATCACAATGAGCTTCAAATGAGCCTGGTAAATGTAGTCTATTTCAGGAGGCCATGTACCTAGCTAAAAATCAGAGGTTTTATCCTTCAAGAAGAAGAACAGATGTGGTGAGTAGTCTCTGCTGAAAAATTTACATTCAGGGTCTCTTTTTAACTAGGGGCTTTGTCTACAGAGCTTTTGCTAAAAGGCGAGTACTAGTGTCTTTCTTATAACCAATGTCTCAGTCAGTGAGGTTTTCCCATAACTGTGGGATTACCATGTTTTGTTTTTTTTATGAATTGTGCCCTCTGTTTTAAAAACTAACAAAGCATCTATCCATCCATCCATCGACTCACATACATATATATAAAATAAATGTTATGTTATATATACATGTATATATTTTTTACATTATTTTTATACTTATTTTAAAACATATAGTAGTATAGATAAATAAGGTCACCTAGTTTAGGTCCCTTCTGCATTAATACCTATTATTCCTCTCGGATAATATGTAGCTGATATTACTCTAGGCTTAGCTGAATTTTCTTTCAATTCTATCTGAATCACTAAGTGTCCAGAATTTTAAAAATTGTGTTGAGGTATAATTGACATATAACATTAGTTTCAATTGTGCAACACAATTTGGTTATTTGTAATCATTGAAAAATTATCACAATAAGTGTAGTTAACATCTGTCACCAAACCTAGCCACAAAAATTATTGTGATAAGAACTTTTAAGATTTACTCTTTTAGCAAATTTAATATATGCAATACAGAACTTTAATGGTGCCAGAGTTCCAAAGAATTTAGCAGTGTGGTGTCCCAACTTTTTGCAGAAGCATGGTTTTTCTCGTGCGTCTATGGCCTCCCTAGCTTGCAACTACAAGGTATTCAAGTGGCTCAGCCATTTGAGTTTACAATTAACATGTTTACAAATAATACCACGAGTTACATATTTTGGAATATGAGTACAGGATCAGAGTTCAGGAGAGTGAAAAAGATTTTTAAATTTAGGATATAGCTACATTGGGGTGCCTGGGTGGCTCAGTTAAACGACCGACTCTTGATTTCAGCTCAGGTCATGATCTCACAGTCCGTGGGACTGAGTCCTGTATCAGCCTCTGCACGGACACTAAGCCTCTCAGGATTCTTTCTCTCCCTCTCTCTTCCTCGCTCGTGCTCTCTCAAAATAAATAACTTAAAGAATCTAGCAACATTAATAACAATTATTATCATTTATAAGGATTTTCAAATTTTACTTATTAGCTTTAACCCATCAATGCTAAGGGATCAGGGCCACCACTGACAAGACACCTATGTCCCCTCTATTCTGACATGTTCAAGATATGTTTGGAAGACTAGATCTTCTCCCCAAAGGAGGATGTTTGGTCCAGGGCAGTATGGGCCAGTTTCCAAAGGAAAGAGTGATTCTTACTAGAGTTTTCTGTTTTCTAGTGAACATCTGAAAATGTTAGTACCACTAAATGGAAAATGAAGTACCACTAAACAGTGATAAAAATCTAAAAAACAAATATAAAGCATTGGGTCAGAACAGCCTCAATGCCCACCTATTATCAGATCCTGGCCAGGACCTCTATTGGGCGTGACCTACTGAGGTAATGAAGGGACACAGGGCCAGAACAGCAGGCAGGTCCAACCCACATATGTGACAGAGAATGCACAAGAAAGAAAACCATAGGAAGGAAGGAAAACGTTGAGAGTCACATATAAGTTGAGGGTTAGCTCACCAGTGATCTTCAACACTGAAAATACCCAAAAGGAGAAGGGGAAACCAACGGGACTTGGGTCCTAGAATTACAGAAATAGGGCCAGAGTTGTGCCCTTATATCAGTCTCACTGGGGTACACAGGCATCTCAAGCTGTGTGGCCCAAGGAGCTGGGATCCCATAAGGATGGGATCCCTAGGAGAGGGAGCTGGGGGAGAGGAGAGATGAGTAAATTTCATTTAAATTAAGATATTTTAAAGACTAAGATATTTATACCATTTATTTTCAATATTCAAATCATATTTTAAGATATTTTACCATGTGAAAATATGACTTCATTGAGGATTTTACTTCTTTCACAAATCTGAGATGTCTGGCCAGAAAGGAACAGGTGAGCCATTTTCCATCTCACTGACCACAGGGTTCAGGTCATTTATCAACAAAATATCTTGCAAAAAATTAAGCCAGGAAAAATATATAAGCTGTCTTAAAATAGAAAACCTGGTGGCAGAAGTACCCTCAATTTCTTTGGCACAATGAAGCCAGACGCAGCATCTGTACAGTCTGTTCATACACCCTTTTCATAGATGGCTTGTGAAACCAACACTCAGACTCACACGAGAGCCTTAGGGGAAGCCAGATTTCACACCTCCAACCTTCAAAGTTCTAACATAAGGAAGCAAATCTGATGTCATGTCATCTTTAAGAGACTTTGTGTAGAGAGATGAGATGCTGGTCCTGGAATGTCCAATACCTGCCAAGGGGCCCTGCCTGGTGACGTGTGTGTTCGTGAAGGAAAATGCCTACAGTCGTGAAGGTCTTCAGCCCTTTCGTGGCGCATCTAGAGGCAACAATAGGGAAGACAGACAATCCTCTGGCTCTGTAATTCAACAAAGAACCTGCACCCTCCTCCCTGCCGAGATTCATCCCACTTCATAAACACCCTAAATGGAGGCCACATTGTCTTGAGAAAGAGGAAGAGAGGAAAATGTTGAGTCACATTCAAGTTGAGGGTTAGCTCATCAGTGATCTTCAACACTGAAAATACCCAAAAGGAGAAGGGAATGAAAGGAGAGTCCCTGACACCATTATGCCACCATATGGTTGGCACAGGAGATTATAAAACTGAATGAGAGAAGTGTGACCCAGTGAGCAGTACCTTCCCTTGGATTTATGGCTAACCTGCTCTTCATCTTCCCCCAGTGAGGGCACTCATGTGCTTACTAAAATGCTTTGAAATTCTGACATGAAAAACACAAAATACTATCATTGCTAAAACCCATAGAGTTCTCAGGGCTTCACTAGAGATGTCAGCTAAACCAAGAGGAGAAAAAGCAACGGACTGCCTACCTCATTCAAAAATGAGCACATGAAAATATCTGGCCTCAGAGAAAAATGGCCTCCTTTGTAAACAGTTTTTTTCTGGTCATAACGTAGACCTCACCTGCAGTTGCCTAAATGCAACATGTCTCCCTCTGAGCGAACGCCTGAGCCCAGACAAGGTCAAGCACACTCCATCTCAGGAGGCATTAGCTTGTGACTCCTTTTTAACAGCAACACTTTAGAAGTGACTGATGTGCACACCCAGAGGTTCTTAATGGACCAGTTGCAATCCCACAACAGATGCTGTGGAAGGAGCTGTCTTTCATGTTTGCTGTGCAAATCATTTCTGTAAATGTGTGGGTTTATTGACCTGAATAAACCATCCCATGATGTAAAGAAGGTAAGATATGTGTTAGTCATCGAATGTTTCGATACCAAGAAGGCGGCACTTTGGAAAATTTGTTCCCTTTCAGACTTATTACTTCTCATTTTGTTTGGTTGGTTTTGTTTTGGCTCCAAGTCCTTAAAACCTCTAACTATACAGATAACGCCATTTAGGGAAAAGGCCTCAACCCTTAATTCTTTTCATCATCTGTGTAGCCTCTATTACAATGCTTGGTATATAGCAGATACATTAAATGAAGATTTTGCTGCCAGATCCAACACTCCACCATGAATTCACTAACCTACTAGAAATGGAAATTAAGAAGAACAAACAAAGGATCTGTACCAAAGTTTATAAGTTCATTTCAAGCTGGTTGAGGTTTCCACTATGGCAGAAATAATTGCAGGAAAATATTAAAGGAGCACTACCCTGTCTTCACATTACAATAGATAGCTAATAAATAATTTCTGGACGGATTTATTTTGTCACACTTAGTCGAAATAGAAGTCCCAAACTCAAGGAAATTCTCTTCTACTGTGAAAAACTGCGTATGTGGGGAAAATCCGTCATGTACCTCTGCCTCAGCAAGGGAAATCAGATACATCTAGCATGAAAGAAATATCTTCTCATTTTACCCTTTCCACCCTCCCCTGATTATTATTTTTTTAATGGCTGCTCCTCTCTTTTTTCTTTGATTCCCCATCAGCAAAAGTACCCATTTAACAAGGCACTTATGTACAATTTAAAAAAACATATTGTGTATTCATAGACTGGTTGGTATTGCATGGGGCGCCCTAAGCTGCTGGGCGGGAAAAGATTAGTGTTTAAAAATTAGACAGTAATAGCACTGGGCGGCTAAGCAGTTCTGCATAATTATCATAATATTTATTACATATTTATTTTTATCACAATTTCACATGAATAATCCCTGTGGTGCGCCAGAATAATCTCATATGTTTTACTGTTACTAGGTAGGCATAGATTCCTCATATGTGAATGTTGTCACTTTAAATTTTATTCAGAATCTGATATGAAGTATATGGTAAACTTTCTGGTTACATAAAAGGTACATGATGAAACAGAACTTTAAGGTTCTCTGAATATAATACCAAAGGAGTTAACTTAGTGACAAATGGTTTCCTATAGTAAAGAGGGGTTGAGACCGTGTTGCTTATGAATTTTAGCTGTGGTTAACCAGCTAATTAATCAGAAAAGGGAAAGACTCATATAACTCTTTGTTCTCTATAGTAGGTTTAATGAGAAGTTCCCGATACTTTAAGTGTCACAAATGCCACGATAAAACTGAACTGATTTGTTTTTAGACATAATATTCCTTTATCTGAGGTACCAAATTTCAATTATGTTTACATTTTGGGTCTAGAGATAATCATACTTTACGTCCATAAACTTGAGTACCAAATTATCAGCATTAAAAGTTAACTTAGGTAGGTAACAGACCAAAAATAAAATCAGTTTTTATTGGTTATTTTTTTTAAATCACTAAACAGCAAAAATTAATCATACACAGATGTAAACACCCAGCTTGTGAAAGCAATTTCTTAAAATTGTTTTAAAGTCATGTGCAATTTCCAACTTCTTCATATATCAGAAAGAACATATGTAAATATATTCAGTTTGGCATTTGTGGGAGAAAATCCCTTAGATGCAGAACTTCATTGGCTGCTCAGATAGGAAAGTCATTTTGGGTTTTGCTTAAAAATTAACACATCCTCTTGCTGACATTTAAGGCCAGTAATTGGCTGCAAAGTGCTCAGTGATGCTTTTAGATGAACTGTGACATATATCTACATCTACCTATCTCTATATAGATACATATATGGATAGATAGATGATAGATAATGTAATTCTCTGCTCTATCATCCTCTTGCTACATACCCCATGACACCTTGGTATTATATTGTATGTCATAATATACTATTGTAAAAGACTGCCTTTTTTCTCTCAAGAACTTTCTGGGATGGTAAATTTTGAGCCAAACACTTTTTCCAAATCCTAATAAAACTGGTCACTGGGGAGAAAAGGAGAGGATACATGCCCCAGAAAGCTCTCTCACACAGACGTCACTACCTTTTCATTATCGTAGATTATATCAAGTTTTTATGAGGGCATCCAGCCAAATTTTAATTATAAATTATAATATGGAAATAAAGGAAAAGAGGAAGATTAGAAAACACAGAATCCTAAAATAACCTAATATATATACGCTGCTATGCAAAATGTTTTCTACTTTTAATAATACATTCAGACTGTGCAAGAGTCGAGGGCAAACGTGCAGATAAAGGGCGACGCAAGAAGCAGGTGGTAATTGGAACACAGAACATACTGTCTTTTTTTCTCTTATCTGCAAGTTTTACCCCTATTATTCATCTCCCAAACATGTAGAAAGGATACAGGAAATAAAACCAGCAACTGCAGTCCATCATCAGACCTTTGTACTTCTATCCTGGAAACATGCGTCAGTTCAAGAATATTCAGCTTTAGTTTTAATGTAGTTGAATAACTATTCATGGAATGTCCGCTGTGTGTCAGTTTCTTAAATGTGCCACTTTCACGTTATATTTACCATGTTCCTTCTTGGCCAGACACATGTAACAGGGTTACCTGAAATCTCTATGACAAAAACAGGGAATAGTGGTGAATATTGGAAATGATTAACCCTCAGAAAGAGAGGGCTACTTGACAGAATTGTAAGAAGTTTTTATTGCCTATAAAAAAAGGAGTGATGTAGCAATATTTGATTAGGATATTGGAAATTTTCTCTGAACATAGAAAAATTATATGTACTGAAGATATCTTTCAGTCTATATTCATATTTAGGTTCAAGAATCTAAAAAAGTCACACATTTACTTGTTTTTTATTTATATAGAAGGCTTTTGTTCAATATAATGCATTGTGTTGACTACACACTTAGAGAAAAACACAAAATCTGATTACTTGCAATGACTATTTTTCAGTCAAGAATGTTTTAAAAACTTGTGATTTGATTAAAGCTGAACTTAAAGATCACATTATTATTTTTTTTTATTTAAGTAGGCTTCACACCCAGCATGGAACCCAACATGGGGCTTGAACTCACAACCCTGAGATCATGACCTGAACTGAGATCAAGAAGTCAGATGCTTAACTGACTGAGCCACCCACACACCCAAAGACCACATTTAGTTTTTGTTTAAAATTCTTTTAATGTTTATTTCTGAGAGAGAGAGAGAGAGAGAGAGAGAGAGAGAGAGAGAAAGAGAGAGAGAGAAAGAGAGAGAGAGAGAGAGAGAGAAAAAGAGAGAGAGAGAGAGAAAAAGAGAGAGAGAGAGAGAGACAGTGTGTGAGTGAGGGAGGGGCAGAGAGAGAGGGAGACACAGAATCCGAAGCAGGCTCCAGGCTCTGAGCTGTCAGCACAGAACCTGACGTAGGGCTCGAACTCACGGATCGCAAGACCATGATCTAAGCTGAAGTCAGATGCTCAACCAACTGAACCACTCAGGCACCCAAGGACCACATTTAGTTTTAAATATATCTAGTGGAGCTCTGACAATCCTAGTCATCCACACTATTGCCTTATAAATAGTAGTCTTGATTGTTACATTTTGATGGTTTCATTTTTTTTTTAATTTTTTTTTAGCGTTTATTTATTTTTGAGAGACATAGAGACAGAGTATGAGCAGGGGTAGGGCAGAGAGAGAGGGAGATATAGAATCTGAAGCAGGCTCCAGGATGAGCCGTCAGCACAGAGCCCGATGCAGGGCTTGAACTCACAGACCTTGAGATCATGACCTGAGCCGAAGTCGGCCGCTTAACCGACTGAGCCACTCAGGCGCCCCTGGTTTCACTTTTCAATGAGAAAGGAAGAAAGTTAATGAGAGCCTCTCAGTACAACGGTCGAAGGAGTACTCTGGAGAATAAAAATTACTGGGCCAAAATCCCTATCAAAATAACACCAGCATTCTTCACTGAGCTAGAACAAACAATCCTAAAATTTGTACTGAACCAGAAAAGACCTCAAATAGCCAAAGAAATCCTGAAAAAGAAAACCAAACAAAGCTGTAATCATCAAGACGGTATGGTACTGGCACAATAACAGACACATAGATCAATGGAACAGAATAGAGAACCCAGAAATGGACCCACAAATGTATGGCCAACTAATCTTTGTAAAAGCAGTTAAGAAAATCCAAAGGAAAAAAGACACACTCTTCAGCAAATGGTGCTGGGAAAACTGAACTAAATGCAGAAGAATGAAACTGGACCACTTTCTTACACCATACAAAAAAGTAAAATGGATAAAAGACTTAAATGTAAGACAGGAAGCCATCAGAATCCTATAAAAGAAAACAGGCAACAACTTTTGACCTCAGCCACAGCAACTTTTTACTCAACATATCTCCAGAGGCAAGGGAAACAAAAGCAAACAAGAACTATTGGGACCTCATCAAGATAAAAATCTTCTGCACAGTGAAGGAAACAATCAGCAAAACTAAAAGGCAACAGACAGAATGGGAGAAGATATTTGAAAATGATACATCAGATAAAGGATTGGTATCCAAAATGTATAAAGAACATAAAACTCAACACCCAAAAAACCAATAATCTAGTGAAAAAATGTGCAAAAGACATGAATAGACACTTTTCCAAAGAAGGCATCCAGATGGCTAATAGACATGAAAAAATGCTCAACATTGCTCATAAGGGAAATACAAATCAAAACCACCTCACATCTGTCAAAATGTCTAAAACGAACAACTCAAGAAACAACAGATGTTGGCAAAGATGTGAAGAAAGAGGAACACTTTTGCACTGCTGGTAGGAATGCACACTGGTGCAGCCACTCTGGAGAACAGTATGGAGGTTCCTCAAAAAAATAAAAATAGAACTACCCTACGACCTAGCAATTGCACTACTAAGTATTTATCCAAAGGATACAAAAGGCTGATTCGAAGAGGCACATACACCCCAATGTTTACAGCAGCACTATCAACAATAGCCAAAGTATGGAGAGAGCTCAAATATCAATTGATGAATGAATAAAGAAGATGTGGTATATATGAACAATGGAATATTACTCAGTGACAAAAAAAGAATGAAATCTTGCCATTTGCAACAATGTGGATGGAACTAGAATGTATTATGCTAAGTGAATTAAGTCAGAGAAAGACAAGTGTCATATGATTTTCATATGTGGAATTTGAGATACAAAATAAGTGAACATAAAGGAAGGGAAGAAAAAATAATATAAAAACAGAAGGAGACAAACCATAAGAGACTCTTAAAAATAGAGAACAAAATGAGGGTTGCTGGCGGGAAGGGCGAAAGGGATGGGGAGCATTAAGGAGGGGTACTTAATGGGATGAGCACTAGGTATTACATGTAAGAGACGAATCACTAAATTTTATTCCTGAAATTATTATTATACTACATGTCAATTAACTTAGATTTAAATTTAAAAGATAATAAATTAATTACAACATAGGAATCTAAATTACTTAAAAAAAAAAAAAACTAAAGTAGTACCACAGAATTGTAAGACGACATTAGAGGCAGCTGAAACTGGGTGAGAGATACATGGGAATTCTCTGTACTATCTTTCCTGGAAATCTAAAATTATTCCAAAATAAAAGGTTTGTTTGAAATTAAAAAAACATTGGGGGCCTATTCAAATTACAATATTACTCTCAGTCTTTAATATTAAGAATACAAAATGAAGTAGTTAATCTCTAGCATTTTACCTAGGGCAAAGCTATATATACAGATGTTTTCAAAGTATTTAGATCTTTCGAAGAATGCTATTGCCCGTAGTTCTGAAAGCACGGCATGAGAAAACCATATTTGTTGTTCCCGCATTTCATTTATCCTTAAGATATTAAAAATATACCTGAATAATGAAGAAATATACCATACTACCATCAGCCAAAGAAAGCAATCGCCCATTCAGCGAATAAGTTTGAACTATGAATTATTAAAATTTTGAGAAAGCATTATGGCAATATGTACCACCAGTCCTACAATATTTGTATCCATTTTATTTTATATTTGCAAAGCTATAAAACATTTGAAATTCTATAAAATCTTAACACAATATTAGGATTTTAATAGAATACACTAATAGTAGAAGCATGAAAATAAGGGTGTGGTTGAATAAACTATATCACATGCATAGAAATAATATTATGAAGTCATTATAAGCAAGTTTCTGAAGTTTCCTTAAAACTTTTATTGATGTATAAAATTCATATAAAAATTCATAGAGGTAGATGAATTTTTACGAAATAAACATGAATGTGTATCCATGTCCTAATCAGAAAATTTGCTTCACTCCAACGTGTAAAAAGTTTATAAAAGTTGGTTCTCTAAGTATAGTCCTCAGGCCAACAGCATCAATCTCACGTGGAAATTTCTTAGACTCTCTAATTTGCATATACTTAGATTCCATCCTAGACCTACCCAATGGAAAAGCCCAGCAATCTTTGTTTAATCAAAGTCTGTAGGTGATTCTGAGGCACACTGAAGTTTAAAAACTACTAATCAAGGGAAATGCGTGTTGCTGTAGAATGGAAAAGGCGCTCATACATATTATTTAATGATACGGAAATCATAATCAGATGGAAATAGAATGTAAGTCAACATGACAAATGATGGTAGTGGTTATTGCTGGAGAGTGAAATAGGTGATTTTTATTTTTTTCATATACGTTTTTGTATTATCCATATTTCCTGAAGTAATTGTAATACTTTGGGTATATATATATATACACATATGTGTATGAATATATATATATATACACATTTATTTATTATTGGGAGACAGAGAGAGACAGAGCATGAGCACGGGGAGGGACAGAGAGAGAAGACACAGAGTCCGAAGCAGGCTCCAGGCTCTGAGCTGTCAGCACAGAGCCCAATGCAGGGCTTGAACTCACAAATCATGAGATTGTGACCTGAGCCGAAGTCAGACGCTCAACTGACTGAGCCACCCAGGCACCCCTGGGTATATTATTAAACACATTTATTTTGTTTGTTTAAAGTACATTATCATCAGCTAAACCAGAACAGCTTCTTATGATGGCACTATACGGTTGGGTTGCCTAAACTTGCTATCCTTACAATTTCTGTAATGATACAAATTCTGCATAGCAACATCTATGCGTGGGGTACATAAGAGAGAAAACCCTACCCTATTATTCTTTAAACATTTGGCAGAATAAAGGTAGACCATTACCCACTGAACACACTGATGGTTGCACAGATGGAAATAAATATTGCCTTGCATGAACATAGAAGGCAATCTTGAAATTGGAAGGCAAGTTAAATCCTCAAAGATTTAAAATTTACTAAGCCTTTTTATTTTAAGGAACATGACCTTTTCTAAAAGAAGCGTTTCAATCCATCTCTCCCTAAAAGGCTAAAAATAAATAGTACTTTATCATGGCAAAATGGATCTTCGATGAGGATAGATTAAAAGAGCAATTCAAGAACTACAGAACATGGAACCTAACTCCGATGAAAATGAAGTAATCATAGCAGCTCCGGTCAGTGCCCGGTCCGTATCCCTCTGTCCTTATCCCTTCAGAAAGCAGGACTTCCACATGCCATTATTGGGTTCGCCGTGCCTGAAGGCTTTTCTAGAAGGCTGCTCTGTTCTAGGGCTCATAGATCAGAAAAGACCTCAACCAATGACCAGTAGTGTGAATGCATAAATATCTCAATTCCCTCGGCCCATTAGTGGGGTAATTCTGAAACACACATCAACAATTCTCAGAGATTCCCTGTGAGATTCAGCTTCTCTCAACACTGGGTTAACACAGTACATTGTGGACTGCCTCCCTCCCTGTTTCCACTGTTCTGTTTCCGTGCTGGTGTTTCTTGTACCTTCCCAATAAAAGATGTGATCTTGAACCCTTGTCTCAATGTCTATTTCTTGGACAATGCACACAAGTATTATTAAAATGTATTTTTATAAGCCTTAGGGATTACGTTCGTCACCATGATTGTAATTATCAAGCCAAATTAACCTTACAAATTAGCTATTGCTTCTTGAAGATTTGAGGAGTCCTCGGTTTTCCTATGAAGATTTAAACCAGTATTTGTATAGTGAAAGAGGCATATGTGGTGTGATAGTCGAAATTATTTAACAAGAGGAATGACATGACTGCTATTATGACTGTAATGATAAACGTTTCTATAGAGCTGGACCAAATCCCATTTGCTACATGTTAACTGTTTGGTAGCAGGTCTTAGAAGAGAGTCTGGAAAAATGGAGGGGTTTTGGAGTCTCAGGCAAGAGGGTGTATTTAATCAGTTTAGAGCAAATTCAATATTTTAAATGTTTATTTTTGAGAGAAAGAGAGGGGGACAGAGTATCCAAAGTGGGCTCTGTGCTGACAGCAGACAGCCCAATGAGGGGCTCAAATTCATGAACCACAAAATCATGACCTGAGCTGAAGTCGGATGCTTAAGGGACTGAGCCACCCAGGCACCCCAGAAGAATTGCAATATTTAATAATCAGCAAAGCCCTACTAATGCATACCAACTGAAAAATAACATATCCAAAGAAAGATCTTGAACACCCACCCTATATATAAATGTCTTCTTTTTGTAATACAAACGATCTAATTTCCAATGGGATCAACATAGTTAGCATGAAAAATAACTGCCAAGAGGCACTCTTTCCTTGGGAAGCAAGTTTTCTAGGAAAGCAAACGTGAAGAATATGATAATTTTAAACTATAACACAGAAATGCTTTCAATCCAGCAAAATGACTATCAACAAAGAATAAACCCTCTGGTGATGTGAGTGCCACTCCTCAACATAAATGAATATAACATGCCTATTGAAATACAAAAGTCTCTTGATTGAACCACCTCCTTATTTATACTCTGCTATAAACACACAAGGAATTCACCCTGTGTTGAGTACTAAATAAAAAGGTGAATAAAAATGCCCAGTTACTAAAAAGGTTTGTAATCTCCAAATACCACAAGGGAATCCAGAGACCAGTAGTTAGTTAAGGCTTAAATATAGGGTGAGTGGCCACTGTTATCGACATAATTTCCTACAAATTTGGTTAATTAACTAAAGTGTGAATGATGACATTGCATGAGAAAATTGTTCTTACCACAGTTGTACAGAAAAGAGCGGGGGGTGGTAAGAAAAAGGAAACCTGTAAGTAAACTCAGGCTAGAAAGATTCAGAACTTACAGCTTTTAACAATGTTTTATGAGCCTCAAATACACTTTCTTATCTAGAGAAAAAAAAAAGTCAAATTGAAATGAACTCTTCCTGAACTCAAGCAAACAGATAATGAAGCAAATGATTTCTGTATTAGATCTCAACACAAGCTATTTAAAAAAAAAATATTTTTGCATCTAGCAAAGGTAACTTTTCTGAGCAAGAGGTTTTTGTCCCTGTCTCTGACCATACACACTGAGACTTTATCTTTCAGCTAAAAACAGAATACAATGTAATAACCACAACAGAGCACAATTAGCAAGTCATCCTTTAGGCGTCAATTATAAACCGTGCATTTAAATAGTTTTTCTCCATTCAACCTCGGAAGTATAGTATTAAATGAGTTATATCCCTGTACCATGATGATGACATTACTGATCCATACCTGGCTTGATTTTATGGGTTATTCAATTTGTTTTTTGAATAATGTAACAAGGACTTGTTAATTCTCCACCTCAAAACAAAAGCTCCGATGTTGAACATGACATATCTAATGACGTGGTTCTTCCACTAACACATCCCTCTCGGCTCCACTACATAAGACAGGCATCACCCAAAATTCTGTGTTCATTTCCTACCTTTCATTTGAAAATAATTTGTTGCATCTGCATTCATTAATTTTAGTTCTTTTCGATGTTATAAAAAGGATAGCATGCTACAATGTAATTTTTTGGGACTCATTTTTTTCCTATATTATATTGCTATGATTAAGTTATTACTTGTTAATCTATTTGCTTTATCTGTTATTATTCTACTGTATGAATATGCAGTATTTACTTGTCCATTCTCTCATAGATGAATATTTGAGTTGTTTTCAGTTTTTACTATTAGAAATAGTACTAAGGACATTTTCGTACATGTTTCTTTTGTAAATATGCAAAATTTTCTCTTTGATGGAGGTTTCCCCTAGAGTGGAATTTGCTGAGTCCTGGTAATATCAATGCTCAACTTCAGGAGACAATGCTCAAATTACACTCCCACTAACAATGTGTAAGAAACCCCAAGGAATTACATCCTCCTTGAAGCATTACTGTGTGGTAATACTGGCTAACCTTGGTTTCCTATTGTGAAATACAAAATATGTGAGACTAAAACAGCAGTACTAGTGAGATAGAAAAATTTGCCTTTATAAGCCATTAGTAAGAATTAATTTATAGACCACAAAATTATAATGTAAATATTATACTGTCTATTTTTTTAGATTGTTCTCTCTCCATTTCATTTAATCAAATAACTTATAAATAGAAATTACATAAACTGTATCATATAAATAATAGTCATTTTTAAAAGCAGAAGATTTATAAAATTTCTCAATTTATCAAAATAGATTTGACACTGTTATAGGATCCCATAATATTTCATTCACCAAGAAGACTCCTTTTCAAGATTCCTCTCATTTCTCTCTTTCCACTTGCTGTTAGGGTCATTATCTCTCAAAGGTCTAATAATTTCCTTTACTCCTACACTAAATTCTCTCCCTGGGAAATCATTCAGTTTCATTGGTTTGAAATACCATTTACATACTCATGAACTAATTTTTTTTCAATCCCAATCTCTCTTCTGAGCTCTAGATCCCAATTTCCATTGAGCAACTGGACAAAATCAGTATGTTCTCATAGGTTTCCAACCTGTCCTTTATCTCCTGTATTGTAATTGTCCTCATCATTTCTCTAGCCAGAGAGGTAGGCACGTCAGTCAATTTTACCTCTTCTGCGTATTCAATCCTCATTACTCATGGAATTACTTCGTAAGATTTGTTTTCATAAATGGAGATGCCTACTTGCTACTCCCAATCAATTCAAATCTCTCTCAGGATAGAAACCATGGCTCTGGAAAAGTCCCCTAAATGATTCTAATATCAAAGTTGAATAATTCTGCTTTAATCCAATAAATCTTGATTTAATTAAAAAAGTCTATTGTTTATTTTTGAGAGCGAGCAAGCGCATAAGCAGGAGAGGGGCAGAGAGAGAAAGAAATTGAGACACAGAATCTAATGCTGGCTCCAGGCTCGGAGCAAGAACCCATAAACTGTGAGATCATGACCTGAGCTGAAGTTGGTCAACACTAAACCAACTAAGCCACCCAGAGTCCCCAATCCAATAAATCTTTGAATGCCATTGATTCCATCTACTGACAACTTCTCTCATCTGCCTCTTCCTTTTTCCCCTCAGTGCTACTCCCCAACTTTGGCCCTATCATCTCTTACATGAATTATTCTGTACTTTCTTTACTACTTACATCATCTTCAATGTCTCCTCCAAGCCAGCCATAACAATGGGAAACCATGAGAGTCTGGTATTGTATTGCTTCTGCTTTTTAGTTTTGTTGACTCGGTCATTACTGTGGGTTAATCTGAATGTCAGGTAGTACAGGGGCATAGGGATAAATGGGAAAGACTTTAGGCTTGGGGGAGTAGAGGTCGTTAGGAAAAGCAAAAATTTTATAGATAAATCTATAGTCTAGGATAATGGTGACCTCTTACATAAAATTAAAAATGCACAGAAGGAAAGTTTACAGGATGAAGAATTCAGTCATGGACATACTGGCTAAGATGCCAGGGAGAGGTGATTTGCTGCTTGATTTAAAGACTTTGCAGTAAAACAGAGGTGACAGGTGAAGTATGGAAGACACTTACATTGTTTAAAAAAAGAGAGAGAGAGAAAATTAGAAGGGCAGCAAATAAAGGGAAAGACCCACATTTTGGAATTGTATGACAAAAGCAGCGCAAAAACAGAAGCTTAAAATGGGGCAAGCAGATATTCACTTGGTTCCCAAAACAACTCCCAGATTTTGGTAGTCATTAGTGCCGTTCTGCAAATATCTCCAGTTTTACTCCAGCCACTGTTCCCAACTGAAATTAGAACAGTTATATTGCTAACTTTAGCCACTGAAATGTGAGTATCAATAATGTACATCCTGGTCACTTGCACCTGCTTCAGTGATTGGAAAGCACAAGGTAGGTGCCACTGCTGTCACCCTGGGTGCCTGAATGATTATGGTGAGCAAAGCCCCCAGCCAAGTTGTGATGAATGTGCAAAATGAAGGAGAGTAATTGGTTAATTCAAATTACTAAGATTTGGGAGTTATTTGTTAATGCAGCAGAACCTAGCCCATCCTTCTTACTTTGAGGAAACGGATACTTAGAAAGCATAAAGAAGTTTATATAGTTGATAAAAGGAGTAACTCCAGAATTCTAACTTCTATCACCTGACTTCAAAGTCCTTTTTTTATCTCTGCTACCTACCTCCTCAGAAAAAAAAAAATCTTCATTGAAATGAAATGCTGCATAGAAACCAAACAGAAAGACGACAGTGGGGAGGAGTGATGGGGACACACTAAGAAATCATTTTAAAAAACAAACTGTAATTTCAGTAGAATATTGAGGGCAAAAGCACAGAATGTATGTAATTCACAAAATAGTGGGAATTGGAGGGGAAAAAAAAGGTAAGGGGTATAAACTGTTCAGAAGTTTTTCTGTGGAAGAAAGGAAGGTAAGTGTGAGGTGTTATTAGGTTGGTCTGTGGGTGTGTTTGTTGTTTCCTTGCTCATTTTAAGGATAAAAAACATTAAGGAGGTTTGTTAAAAGGAGTGGGGGGTAGGGAGGAAAATATTAAGTATGCAAGAAGGAAACCATAGTTAACAGAACGAAGGAGTCGAGGTTTTGATGGAGGACAGAATTCAGAGCCCAATTAGGAGTGTATGTGGTCTATGCCTCATAAACTACCAAGTAGCTTTTCCTGACTAGTAAAGTGTCTATAAAGAGTTAAGAAACACTAATACACACAAAGTATTGCTAAATAACCATCACTGCCTGTCAGCCTCCAGATAAATTAAGGCTCACTTGTAGCTGTACGTATGGCCACTTTTGCTATGCCTGCCTGAGGATGTGTAAGGAGGGCATCCAGGCTCCCCCCCTTCTCCCCCCACCCCGGTCTCCTGACTTTCAGAGGACATAGAAGCCACTGTCCCACTGCCTTCTCTCTTCCCATTACCATTGGAACTTCTCTCTTCTTTTACTGTGTCCTGTTAGAAAGTACAACTTTTGGAAAACCACCAACAGAGGAAGTAGGAGTGAGTGCCAGCATCCTACATCCTGAACATAAAGAATTCTAGGTGATTTCTGTTGATACTGCTTAATGGTCACTGAAGTTTTGTTGTTTTTTTTTTTACGTTTACATTTAATGATCCCAAATATCAGAGCTATACCGGTGAGGAAGAGGAAGATGCTATTTTTGACTTAGCAGGGCCACAGAAGATTAATGCTACCTAGACCACAGAAATGATGTAGCCATTGGTTATCTTCTCAGCTGTAGGTCTGAGAAGGGAACTGGACAGGCATTCAAGTAGATGAGGAAAATACACACATTCTGTCTGTTGACAAATGGTAATTCTGGAGAGATAGCCCCTTGTTAGAAAACAGAATGAAAAAAAAGAAAACAAAAAATCTAACAAGCGAGGCATGAGGGGAAATGTCACTAAACAAGGGAAAGTAAACCACCTTTTCTCTGAAATACTCAGAAACACTGAAAAGTATTACAGATAACAAAATATTAAATATAATTTTGGCAGTCTCGACTGAATTCATGAGTCACAAACTGAAAAAGCAAACTGATTAAAACCAAAACAGGGAAAACAGGATGACATGCAAAGGGGGAGAGAGGTGAGATTATGAAAGACTACAGTTAAATTAATATTAAACATCAGATTAGAGATGCACTGAAGGATTTAAAATGTGTCCTATGATTTATGAGTTCTTCTAGAACACAAAGGACCTACTACAAGGAAAATGTCAGGCTACAGACTAGTGAATGAAAAATAAATAAGGACATAGAGAAATTACATAGTAATAATAACTCCATCCCAAAACTTGATAATTTAAAATTTTAAAGTATTAAACTATTTCATAAAAATCAAGAATTTATAGGTGGAAATGGTGGCAAATAGATGATTGTAATGAGTGGGGCACCTGGCTGGCTCAGTCAGTTAAGCATCAGACTCTTGATTTTGGCTCAGGTCATGATATCACAGTTCATGAGATAGAGCCCCATGCAGGGTTCTGTGTTGACAGCACAGAGCCTGTTTGGAGTCTCTCTCTCACCCCCTCTCTCTGTCCCTTCCTCACTCATGCTCTCTCTCCCTCAAAACAAATAACTTAAAAAAAAAGATTCTAATGAATGAAAGAATTTTCAAAGACTAGTAGAAAAATTTGTCATTTTTGGAAAGAAAAGAAAGGCAATCATTAATGGAACACGAAAGTAATAAAGAACTTCCTAATTTACAAGAGGAAAAATTAAATGAAAATATAATCAAAGTGACGAAAATAAAGTTAAAAAGAGGGACAATGTAAGACAAATAGGAAAGTAAGATGGAAGATTTTACATCAAGAATGTCAGTCATTACACTAAATGTGAACTTAATTAGTTTAGAATAGACTAAGTCAGAATCAAAGCACTATTTATCTGAAAACATCTCAGACGAAGTAATAAAGGAAAGTTGAGCATAAAGGACGGAACAAGATGTAACAAACACACACACAAAGAGAGAGCAGGCACTATTAATACCACACCAGTGACATTTTAGGTTAAAGGCACAATATAGAATAAAGAGGAACACTTAATGATACAAACTCAGACGTGAAGGAAATATCATAGACCTCAGTGCACATGTACCATATATCATCACTATTTCATATATTTCATATATAAAGCAAGAACTATTAGAAATGCAGGACAGGATTTATAAAATTGCAATGTAGTATACTGTGAGGTTTCCATATACCTCTGAATTAGTCGAAGGTTATAAGTTTAAAAATATACATTAAATTAGACATATATTATAAATAAAAAATAAGGACATAGAAGTATTGACTAATACAGTCAGTATTAAGCCTGATTAACAGCTACATAGAACCCCATATCAAACAGAAAATCCATAATTTTTGGTTGTCCATGGAACATTTACATAATAGTCTGTAATTTGGTCACAGAGAAAACCTAACGATTGCTCAAAACTTAATATTTCACAGGTCTCTATGTCTGATCATAATCCAATGAGATTTGAAATAAAGGTTGATCTGAAGAAATCCAGACATGCATCCTGTTATTCATATATATTTATTAACTTGAATACAGGAAATAGGTGGTGTTTCAATTACATACAAAAAGAATTATTTAGCAAATGGCACAACTGGCCTCCCCTCTAGAAAAAAGTAAAACTGAAAATTATATAAAAATAATTTTCAGATAAATGTTTTAATGTAAGATATAAAACAAAATCATAAGAAAATATGAAGAGATTCTTACTCAGTTGAAAGACATGGAAAAATATAAAAGACAATATGGAGAAAAATTATCAAAAGCAAAGCCAACCAATAAATGATATATTTTGAAAAAAAAATTGGCAAAGCAGATAGTCATAGGACTAACACTGAAATTGACATAAACATTATTTCTCATAGCGACAAGAAAGCAAACCAATGGAATATTGAAAACAATTCAGAAACAAGTAATCTTGATGGCCAAAAGTATATGAAAAGCAGCTCAGTCACCAATAGGGAAAATACAAACAAAAGGTCACAGAAATTAAAAGACTCAGAACATATATTGTAGGTTGAGAATGTGAGAAAATTGTATAGTCGGGATACGAGGTGCTGGCCCTTTTTGGAAATCAATCAAGTAGCATTTCATAAAATTAACAATAGATACATCTTTTGAGCCAGAGATCTCATTCTTGGGTAATGAAACTCCTAGAAAGAAAATTCCAAAGGATATAAAACAATTCAAGGAGAATGGTTAAATCATGCTGGTTTATCCATAGGGAATATTATGCAGCTATTAAAAAGAACAAATGTGGACTATAGTAATTCGTCTTTGAGGAATTTCTGGGAAGTATTTTTAAGTAAAAAAAAAAAAGATAAAGAAAAACACATACATACCATTTTTTAGAAAACGCACAATGGAGACCCTGGACGTAAAAGAAAATATGGAAGGATGCATTCCAGATGTTAACATGTATTTTTGGGTAGAGGTGGGGAGGGGCTGAAGATTAAATGCACTAACCATTCCTTCCTTAAAAAAATTTTTTTTAAATGTTTTTGAGAGAGAGGGAGAGAGGGAGAGAGGGAGAGAATGTGTGCGCATGCGCACAGGAGCAGGGGCGGAGCAGGGAGGGATGGAGGGAGGGAGACACAAAATCCCAAGCCGGCTCCAGGCTCTGAGCTGTCAGCACAGAGCCCGATATGGGACTCAAACTCACGGTGAGATCCTGACCTGAGCAGAGTCAGTCACTTATCTGACTGAGCCACCCAGGCGCCCCTGAACATCCCTTCTTTCGTAGCCAGTGAGGATAACAAAACGATAGGTCGGTGATCCAATCACATTTTTTTAATCATCAGAACGTAGGCAATACACCTACATACATTTAAAACCGGTCTATTCAAAAATGGTTGCAGAGTGTCATTTATAAAACAGAGTATTTCACCCTCATGAGAAGACATTTCTTAAAAGACATAAGGATTTACCTTCCAAAGTCCTAGCGCATCCTCTATTGGTCTGGAAAATTAAGCGGGCAGAGAGTGAGTTTTTTGTTCTAGAGACTAAAAGTCCTGCAATCCTTTATTGTTTATTCCTTTTTTTTTTTTTGTCTGAATCCTTGTCCTTTACTCTCCCTCAGGATGAAATTAATGGTCAGCTGCACCTGTCCATCACACCCAGTTGGTTAATTTAGAAGTGAAAGTTACTGATTCAGCAACACTGTGGGCTCCAGCAGTTCTAGAACGATAGCAATAATTCCAACTAAAACTCTACCTATTCCTGGATGTATTATCTAACTCATAAGCCCCCTTTTAAAAGATAATTATGCTTCTTCCTGCCATTTCTGGGTTTTCAGCATCTCTATGTTGATAATAGCTCTGCTTTGAATCATTCATTCCTATGAAGAAGCAGAAATAGGCAGAAGAAAAAAAAAAAAAGCCTGTCATTTATTTCTCTACAGAGGAATTGCTTGGAAAGCTGTCAAAGTTTCTTTAGGCTATTTAGATGAGGAAGGGCAGATTTTACAGGAAATGAATGAGAGGCAACAGAAGGGTGGAAAAGTCACTGATTTTTTTTTTTTTACATTAGGGTGCACCGATGATACATACTGGTATGTAGGCATGAAAATCCTTACACATTTGTAGGAATTTGAAAATCCACATGCTCTAAGTATAAAAATCACCAGAATGAAATCAGCTGATATTTTTTTAGTAGCTCACAGCAAGTATACTTGTATACTTGATCTATAAGTATAGTCAGACAGTAAATAGTATCTCAAGCATTCTTACAAAGAAAATGGGCTCTTTATGCTTCAGATATATCTATACCTAAGAATTAGGTTGCCCTAAATAGGGAGAGATTCTTGATTACTACCTTGAAGGTAATATTTATTCAGACTGAAACCAACCAACTAATCAAAAGACAGTTTACTCTTTTCATATTTACCAGTAAGTCTTTCTCTTTTATTTTGTTCATGATGTGTTATTTAGGCTTATTTCTAGATCTTGTGAGAAACTATGGTTAGAGTTTATTTTCTTATCCTGTTCTTTGTCTTTTATTATGGAATTTTAAACTACTGACTCCTATAGTGTTTGAAACATCTAATCTTAATTGTGAAATTTCATTTCTGACTTAATAGCTATTCTTTAATGTTTTCTTTATATTTTGTTTTATTTTGTTATGTGGACTGTGGTTTTTGTTTTTAGAGATTTGTATCCTTAGGTTTTTGAAATATGCACACTCTTAGCTTTTTAAAACTTTTATGGGACACAAGTTCTTTAGAAATATGCATTTTTTTTTATGGTTCTCAAAGTATGAAGCATTTGATACTGCCGATATAATTCTAGGTATTAGGGAATACTTACATCCATTTAGAATAACCTCTTACTATCATCTGGAAACTTTTAGCACTTACAAAGGACTGCTTTTGGTATTCAAACTAATTTTACTTTTAACTGCTTTACGTGTCATTTCAAAATCATTTCTTCTAGAACTCTGAATTTTTACTTTGATCTTCTATCTTTTGGCTACGGTGTGTTTTAGAGTAATTTTCCTAGAAAATTTACTGAAAGAATGCCTGCCTTTTGCCTGCTTGCCTGAAGCTTCTGGGTATGGACTTCTTGTGGTACAATTCTTTCCCTCCTGGTCCCGTGGCTGTGGAGGTCTATCTTCCCTTGGTATCTCAAATTGCAGGGAAATACAAAACTGATCTGTGTTCCTTTGTAGGAAGTCTCCCAGAAATTTTTCCTACAAGATTTGCTTTTACTTAGATTTGAAAGAAAAAATTCATAGTGTGTGTGTTGAGGCATGGTTCCCTTTTTTCGTCATTCTTCCCAACTATAATGTGAGCATTTTTGAACATATTTAGGTTAGGTTTTTTTATTCAGAAATATTTTTCTTTCATTATATCTATTATTTCTTCTTCTTCCTTTCAGTGGTTTCAAATATCCCTAAAGAACATGAACTCAACACAGACACGTGGGGATACTCAGTTCAGTCACAGAAATTCACTTAGAATAATTTAATGTACAAATCTTGTGGTCAGTATTAACATCTGTTTCATCCCCAGAACTGGTATCCTGTCTGCCACAGTATCAAAACATTGAATGTCTAGATTCTTTCTGGCCAAACTCCAGGTTTGAGCCCAAGCTCCTCACTCATCGTCGACTAGCTCATGTGGATGGTTTCCCTGTGTAGCTTGTGAATGCTGTATCTGGTGCCCTTTGATCGTATCTACAACTAGTCTTTCTTTGTCTTGGATCTTAACTCTAGCCTCAATAGGTCTTATTTTGTTGTATCCTTCAACTTTTTCTGGTTATAAAGTTAGCATCTCCCAAATTCACTTCCATAGAAGGATCATACACAAAATGTCTATATAATTTAGTAGATCACTGATTAGTTATCAACTATGAAAGAAAACATGAGTAGACACAGATACATGGTATAAGACTGTGATAGGTCTTGCTTCACTACTCTGATTGAATACCAGGTTGTAAACTGCAGGTCTAATGTTGATGTTTTTTTTCCTAAGGGATAGGTCAAAAAAGAAAATCATTCCGACTTCGTCTACCTTTCTTGCAATCATGAACTGATAAACAGCTGAAGCTATGTTGACAATCATGTCTCCTTCCTCAGGTAACAAAAGAGTACCTGCAAACTTTGGAACTGGATGAACTAGACCTTGCTCGATATCCTACCATTAATGTGCAGGCAGTTCCATCAAAGCTCCAGGAGTTGTAGTGAGATACCAAGTAATACCAGGCACTCACTGCTGTGGCTCCCCATTTCATATGCCTGAAAACAAGTTACCCTATTCTAGGGACTCTGTTTCCCCGAATACTCACTTTCACCTCCAAATTGCTAATTTTGTAAACTCCTTGATGATGAGCACTTTCTTATCTTCCATATATATTTTGCTCAATAGAAAGCAAATGGGGGGGGGGAGGGGAGAGGATGAAGAGGGGGAAAAAGAAAGGTCTGATCCAGATTCATACCCATTTGCATTCTGTAGCCATCTTCACTATATCAAAGTTCTTCTCACAAACATGTCATAGCAGGTGCATACTCTCTCTTTGTAACTTTGCTTGGTTCCCTGGAGATATACCTCTTAAGGAACATACCTCTCTCTGGTGTCTGAATAGAGTTGGCGCCTCTTCCCCAAGCCAAGTATAGGAGGCCCCGACTATTCTGGTTGCTGTCATCACCCTCAAGACCATCGCTGTTCTATTTTAACCTCAGTCCTTTCAAGCACTTTGGAATTTGAGATAACCACAAAGGTCCCTGATGTATTGAAAACTGCCCAAATTCTACTTTCCCTTTTGTTCTTACTCCTTGGCTGACTGTGAACATTGTATCCAGCCTGTCTCCCTGTTTCCCCCACGAGATTTGAGATGGCTTGTCAAAGAAAAACAACAGCGAAGAGAATAATTAATGATCCTTTGATGCCTGCCAGCTCTGAAGAGGTACTTACCTGTGGGCTTTTAAGTGTTCCATAATTACCTGACAGTACCAACTGCTTGTTCACCTTGCCAAGTTTCCATATTTCCTCCACGTTACTGCCGATGGTATAAATATGTGCTAGGTCCCCACTGCACTATATAGTTCAATCTATTCAGGTAATTCTTCTCCATTAAAATGATCACAGTACATGTACAGTGAGCTGCAGAAATAAGGAATTATGGTGGCATGCCAAGTACTTTCTCTGAGAGGTTTGAGCTAACTGTAGACAGCCGGTGAGATGTTTCTCTTTCTTCCATTTCAACAAAGGAATTTAAGAAACTTCTCCCTTGAACAGACTTTAGCTTTTCTTTCAATTCAGAAGTCTTTCATCTCGGTATGATAAGGGCTGGGCCACTGAGGAGAAAACTAGTCAGTCTGTGTTCTACTAAATGTGGCTACTACTTTCTGAAAGATGAATAATACCAAAATACATAAGAAAATAAGTGGAGGCTCACTGGAGGCTAAGTATGAACTAGTAGAAGATATGTATGCCAAAGCTTCTTGATCTCTCAGGAGTTCTCAATATGCCCTGTGCTTTGCTATAGCCCTGACTTATGAACACAGGTTAAAATCAATGGAACCAGAGGGAAAGTGTTAGGGATGGGGAGGCAGATGGAAAGAATAGCATTTCTATTGTCAAGTGATTATTATTTATCTGGACAAATTCAAAGGCCAAAGAAAATCACTATGAAATTTTGTTTCATTTTACTTGAAAAAAGTGACAAATTTCTTCCATGAAACTAATAACTTTTCTCAATTTTCATATCTAAAGAGATGTTGCTAAGTATATATATTTTTTTCTTGAGATACTGTTTTCACGAGCATAGAAGTTTTTATCAGATGTTCTGTTTTGAGAAGTTCAGAAGTTCCCCTGTACCCTCACTTTCCAGTATGAGAGGATCAAATGCCCCACCTTATAAAAATCTCAGAACGGGATGGGTGAATAAGACGTTAAAGGGTTTGTCTTGAGATAAATCACCCCAGGAAGATGTTTTCCAATTTCCAAAACCCTTTGGAAAAATTGTGGCCCAAGGTACCACCATGTATTTAGGGTTGTCATGGATCACTGCGCGACTGTGTGCTGTGCAGCTCTAAGAAGCTTCCACACTTAGACTGCAAGAAGATGTCTACACTGTGGCCTCAAATCCATATTATTTTATAAACCTGAAAGTTTTCATTCTAGGAGAATTGAAATTTTTTAAAAAACTTACTCATAATGCCAATACATAAAAACCCAACCGTTCTTTGGAAGGGTAGGTGGGGAATCTTTTAGGCCTGCCCCTTCTTAAATCCCTAGGAAGGTTTTTAAGGCAAATGGTCTGTGTATAAGAAAAAGACCTATGTTACAAGATCAGTTGAAGCCAGAGAAGGCGGTGCAATAGAAAAGGCACTAACAGGGACTTCAATAAACCACTTCAAATTTGGCCATGGGTGACAGACAAGGTCCTGGGTTCAATCACAACTGTTCTAGAGTTGGACCAGATAAATGAGAGGTGTATATTCCAGACCTCAATGTTATTTTACATTTTTTAACATCTTAAGTCATTTTAAAGTCTAATGAGGAAAGTTACCTCTACATTATGTTTGCTTCCTGAATGGGTCAGTTGTTTCCGTCTGCTTACAGATGCAGAATAAGATTACATCCCCAACCCTAAACAGCATTATTGCAAAGTTTGCTACCTTAAAAAAAACAAAAAAAAAAAAATGAACAAAACGAACAAAACAAAACAAAAAACCTGGTCGTTATGAGTATAGCTCAGTGCAGTACTTTCCCTCCCCTGGAAATACCCTCTACAAATTGAGTCCTTTAGAAGTGACACTAGATCACAATATGCTAGAAGACAGTTCTGCCCATCAGATGACACTAACTGCAGGTGTACAGTTGTGTCTGGTTTTTCCCCAGAACCCCTAGCAGAGCCTTTGCTCACCCACAGCACATAAGAATTACAGAAAGCAATAGCAGCTGAGGAAACCGAAGGACAGTATAAAGAAAGTAAAAGACATAAAGTCTCCACAGAATCTCTTTGCCTATTAGTGTTTAAGAAAAATTATTTTATCTATTAGTTTTAAATATGTTGTCTACGTATTCAATATACCTAGAAAAATTCGAGAATACACACATGAAAAAACTGATTTCTTGGGAGTGAGGATGCAACCGGTGGACAGAAGGCCTTTGCTATGAACATAATTTCTGTAGGAGGGTCCTCACCACTGACATACTGCTTTGGTAAAGTATAAATTCTGATTAACGCTGATATCAAACGTAATCCCTAGACTTTGCCCTCCTTGGGAGGAGGCCCTAGCATTTTAGGGCCCTGGTCACTTTCCAAAGTAAAATAAGTACTCAATATAAGTTTGCTGAATGAATGAATGAATAAATTAATGATTGAAGTACCTTAGACATAGTTTCTAAATTACAGCTACAGGCCAACTCCATCCAAATTTCTTGCTTCATGACTACCAGGTAGACCAAAATTCATATTTTGTCTCTATTATGTATAAACTGTAGGATTTAGGGCAAATTCCTAAATTTTCTGAGTTTCAATTTCCTCCATTGTAAAACAGGGATGAACTTTCTTTTCCATAGTTGCTGGTGAAATTAAATACAATGTCCACAGAGCATCTATCTAGCTCAGGGCCGAGTGAATGGCAGGTACCACTATTGTTAATACTTTTTTTAGTTTAGTTTATTATTTGAGAGCGAGCAGGGGAGATACAGAGAGGAAAGGAGGGAGAGAGACTCCCAAGCAGGCTCCATGTTGTCTGCACAGAGCCCAACACAGGGATTGAACTCATGAACCCTTAAGATCATGACTTGAGCTGAAATCAAGAGTCAGATGCTTAACCGACTGAGTCATCCAAGTTTCATTCTTTCAAGGCTTAATTTTTCAAACCCCCCCCTCTTAATTTAAGTGAGGTTCTAGAAATTTAACAGCAAGGAAATTTTGCAAAATATTATTCAGCTCCTGCTGGGTGATAAACTGTCCCAGACTTGGACTGTATCCCTTTGAGCACTTGCAGAAGTGGATGACAATAATTTAAAAGACAACACAGCTGAGCTAATTAATCATTTAAGGCCCTACATTGAATAGCATGTTTCTTTGGCTTCCCTAAGGTGCTTGTATATTTCCTAACGCCCTTCGTGTGACACTTAATACCATGTTTGCCCTTCAATAGGAAATTTCATCCAATCATAGCATTTTGAGAGGGACAAAAATAATAAAGTGAAGTTGGGGAATGAATGCCATCCTCATGTATATATAAAGATCTAATTTCTTATAATTCCTTATTCTTTTGAACGCAACACAAACCCTCAGTAGATTTTAGTCAGTTCGCATAAAAGCATTTTTTACTTTTAAAAATCAACCAAATCATGTTTTCTAGAATGATAACCCTTTCTGTCTTTACGTGTACCTGTTTTTTCTAAGTTTCTTAAAATTTTTAAGAAAAATATTGAGAAAAATAGCAACCTTTGATCTCTATCATAACCATGTTGGTCCAAATACTGAATGCCTTCTTATACCGTTTTTAAAACCGGATAGTCTGAAGTCTAGACAGACATTTCAGTGATTAAGTAAACCATTCACCCAATTCAGTTTAAATAAATTAATTAAAATAGTTTAAATAAATGACTAACCCATTCTGATATTCCCTAACTCAGCTTACTGCCTTGTCCAAACATGGTACGCACTAATAAATATTTATTGATTTCAGTTGTTGGTCTTTGAAGTGAAATGTACTTAGGCTGAAACTAGAGCAAGTGATTTTGATAATGCATGTGAAATGCCTAATAGCTTCTATTAAGTTCTTTTCCAATTTATGCGCACCTTTCTCTGATTAGTAAGTTTCAGTTTGCTCCCGTTATGTTATTGAGCTTGGATTTAGATGCAGATTGCCAAACTGCTTTCCCAGTATCTATTATCTATTTTGTGTTAATAACTACTCATTGGGCTTTAAGTCATTTCCCCCTTCGTCTTTGTTCTAAGAACCCCTCCTTTGTGAACCAGTATTACATATTTATAAATGACTTTAGAAAAAAAAATGCCATGGATGCCAATGAGAGAATTCTTTGTACCAGCAGGTACTCACTCATTAATAAGTGAGTTTGACTCTGAAAGGGAAATCATTAATGTTTTCACTCCTATGAGACAATAATTCCGTAAGAATTAGATTTGATCAAATAATGATTAGATGAACTGTAGGAGGATTCAGATTAACTGTGAAATTATTACTTCTGGGAATCTGGTTTAGTACTTTTTAATTTTTAAATATGAGAGCATGATATCTAGGAGATCAATAAGTCCAACGAAAGGATAAGATTAAGATATCACCCAGGGTGTTCTTCCGTTGGCAAGGAAGGAGGTTTATATAAAACCATTATACAATTATGAAGTTTATCAAAATAGCTACATGCTGGATTCTCTCTTGATCCTTTATATTTGGAATTTCAGTTAGCCACTACCAAATCACCAAGAAGCATACATTTCTATTAGGTAATAGGCATTTATTCATTGTAACCAAAACAAAATGTAAAATGTGTTTTTCTGTGTGACAAATATGGAACTGAGATCCAAAAACCGAGGTTTGAGTTTACTTTACAAAGTGCAGTTCCAAAGGTGGGAAGATGTATAGCTGACGTATATAAAACTCAGGTTAATTTTCTTACCCTCTTTTACTGAAGAATTACAAAGAACACTACATGCATCCTTCTAGGATTCTCTGATAACATTGTTTATATGTGATCACAAAGTTTCACTGAGACAAAGGATCCTAGAAGGCTTCTATAGTACTGCACTTAGGTCTCAACAACTGGGACACTGCCCAGGGCCCCACCTTTAATGGCCCCTTAGTACCTGGGACCATCAGTGCTGCCTAAGTGGGGTGCCCCAAGCCCAGACAAGGACCCACCTGGTCCTCAGTCCTGATTTCTAGGATGTTCTCTGAGTGCTCTCTGACCCACTACCTCCATACATGGCTTGACCAGATGCTCGGAGCAACTCAGATTCATGTGTATGGGCTCATCTTTATGATAGGCCCAGATTCCAGGGGACAACATGGCAAGCATATCGCCGTGGTTCTCTGACATTGTATTTCCTTCACAGGATCACATGAAGTCAGAACAGTGCTGACATAGTGATCTGAGAGAATTTCAATCAGGTCATACTTAAAGCAAAACTTGAGTCATTGATGTAGGCTGACGTGGGACTCTGGTCATCCGTATTTAGACCTCAACATTGCCTCTAGTTTCCACACCTGGGTATACGAGGCGGCGCCAGGCATCCCTAGGTGCTCCTGGCTGCTGGTCCCCAGGGCAGCCCCACCCCCTTGACAGCCTCCACACCAAGCTTCAAGCTCTGTGGGTGGAGGTACCTATCTTGTCCCACAGTTTTGAAGCCATTGTTCCACAATACCAACAGGCCTTGCCAACCTACATCTCTCTTGCCTCTGATGCACGTGTTCTGTTTCTCTACACACAGCTCTAAGCAGTGCTAGAGAAGGGATGGACATTACTCGCATAAGGGTTGCACTCACTGTTCACCGTCCCTACCCCATGGTCCCTACAGGTGGTGGTGTATGAACAGCAATTCACATTCTAAGAATGCAGTGATTGGAGCCTAAAGAGTGATTAGAAGATGTGTTGTTCTATGTTTACACCATAAAATTCTGACAAGTATTACGTAATCAGAAAAATTATTGCTCACATTTTCTGTATACACTGGGTAAGACTGCCTTTGTGGTTCTTGTCAGTGAAACCAAGCAACGACCCTTGACAGGCACTAGAAGTCAGTATTCACAGTTGGTACAACGGATGATGCGGCGGCGGCGGCATGAATAACGATGTAGTCAACAGTAAATAAGTGATATTAGGGAACTGCAAAAGCAAGAAAATCTACGTTGCGTCAAATCCAAGTACAAAAGAACTATGGGACTGTAAGAAATGACGGCATGACCACCTTTTCCTCCTGGTGGGAGATGTGGAATTCGCCACGAGAAAGCATATTTGACAAGAGTATAAAGAGGTGGTGCCTGGGCACATCACATGCACTAAATGGATAATATATAAACTTTTCCATCCATTATTTTATGTCTTCATCAAATCCCTATACCTCATGAATGCCTATTTACACATTTAATAATGCATTTTTAAAATGAAACGGTCGCAATAGGCAGGGACCTAACAAAAATTTTTGCCCAAGGCCTCACATGCCCTAGCAGTGGCCCTAAGTTCTTAAATTTGGAAAAGATTTTCATCTATATCCTTATGCGAAGCAAAAACTGCTAGCCAGTGTTTGTCAAGTCTCATCAATGTCAAATAAACTGAGAGAAAACTTACCATAATCTCATAAATCAAACAGTTATATTTTGGGTCGGTGTCTTAGCCTGGGCTGCTTTGACAAAATACCATGGAATGGGCGGCTTCAACAATAGACATATTTCTCACGGTTCCAGGGGCTGGGAAGTCCGAGATCAGGGCGCCAGCACAGGGGGTCCTGGTAAGAACTCTTCCTGCCTTGCAGATGGCTCTCTTCTTTATATTCGCAGGATCGGGGGATGGGGAGAGGGCTAAAAAAAAATCTCTCCAGATCAGTCTCTTATAAGAACACTAACCCTATGAGGAGGGTCTCACTTTTTTTTTTTTTAATTTTATTTAAATCCAAGTTAGTTAATATAGTGCAATAATTGTTTCAGGAATAGAATTTCATTATTCATCACTTACATGTAACACCCAGTGATGATTCTAACAAGTGGCCTCCTTAATGCCTATCACTCATTTGGTGCATCCTCCAACCCAATACTCCTCCAACAAGCCTTAGCTTGTTCTCTGTACTTACAAGTCTCTTAAGGTTTGCCTCCCTGTTTTTGTCTTATAATTCCTCCCCTTCCCGTTTTGTATCTTAAATTCCAGAGTGAAATCATATTTATCTTTCTCTGACTTATTTTGCTTAGCACAATACACTCTAGTTCCATCCATGTTGTTGCAAATGAAAAGATTTGATTCTTTATCATTGCCAAGTAATATTCCAAGAGACACATCTTTAGCCATTTGTCAGTGGATGTACATTTGGGTTATTTCCATAACATAGCTATTGTCCATAGTGCTGCTATAAATATTGGGGTGCATTCACCCCTTCGAATCAACATTTTTGTATCCTTTAGGGAAATACCAAGTAGTGCAATTGTTGGGTCATGGGGTAGTTCTATTTTTATTTTTTTGAGGAACCTCCATACTGTTCTCCAGGGTGCACCAGTTTGCATTCCCACCAGCAGTGTAAAAGTGTTCCTCTTTTGCCAAATTCTTGCCATCTGTTGTTGCCTGAGTTAACTTTAGTCATTCCAACAGGTGTAAGGTGGTATCATTGTAGTTTTGATTTGTATTTCCCTGATTATGAGTGATGTTGAGCATCTTTTCCTGTTCTGTTAGCCATCTGGATGTCTTTCAAAAAAAAGTCTGTTCATGTCTCTCGCCTATTTCTTCACTGGATTCTTTGGGTGTTGGTTTTGATAAGTTCTTTATAAATTTTGAATACTAACCCTTTATCTGTCACTTGCAAATATCTTCTCCCATTCCATTGGTTGCCTTTTAGTTTTGCTGTTTCTTCTTCTATGGAGTTTTTATCTTGAGGAGGTCCATTTTTGCTTTTATTTCCCTTGCCTCCAGAAACAGGTTTTGTAAGAAGGTGCTGTGGCTGAGGTCAAAGAGGTTGTTGCCTGCTTCCTCCTCAGATTTTGATGGTTTCCTGTCTTATATTTAGGTCATCATTTTGAGTTTATTTTTTGTGTATGGTGTAAGAAAGTGGTCCAGCTTCATTCTTCTGTATGTTGTTGTCCAGCTTTCCCAACACCATTTGCTAAAGAGACCGTTTTTTTTTTTCCCCATTGGCTATTCTTTCCTGCTTCGTCAAAGATTAGATGGCCATTTACTCATGGGTCCATTTCTTGATTCTCTATTCTGTTCCATTGATCTATATACCTGTTTCGTGAAGATCTCACTCTTATGACCTTATCTAAACTTAATTAGTCCCCAGAGGCTCCATCTCTAATTACCAACGAATCAGGAGTTAGGGCTTCAGTATACAAATGTGGGGAGGGGACAGAATTCCATCCATAGACGTCAGTTCTCGGTTATAAGAACTCTGTTCCTAACATTAAATCACAACCTATCTTTGCATTTCGTTCTTATGTTGGGGAAGGAAAACTTTCTTCTACCTCTTTAATTTTTTTTAAATGTTTATTTTTGAGAGAGAAAGCAGGGGAGGGGCAGAGAGGAGACACAGAATCCAAAGCAGGCTCTGAGCTGTCAGCACAGAGCCCAACGTGGCTCTCTCTCACTCACAGAGTACAAGACCATGATCTGAGCTGAACTCGGATGCTTAACCAACTGAACCACCCAGACATCCCTTTAATTTTTAACGTTTATTTTTGAGAGAGCGCGTGAGAGCACGCAAGAGTAGGGAAGGGGCAGAAAGAAAGGGAGACACAGAATCCGAATCAGGCTCTAGGCTCTGAGCTGTCAGCACAGAGCCCGATGCAGGACTCGAACTCACCTACCACAAGATCTTGACCTGAGCCAAAGTTGGATGCTTAACTACCCTGAGGCACCTAGGTGCCCCTCCTCTACCTTCTTAAGATAGGGCTTGCAAATTAAGCTCAGCTAGGTTAGGTACACAACTTTTATTAATACTTCTGTGCAAAGGAATTCACATAAAACAATTGGAAGTCAAAGAAGCAGTTAGACTCTTTAAACTCGGGCATATATACACTCTTAAAGGAAAGAGTTTGGACTTCACGGGATGAAAATCTTTGGGGAAATGACTAGAAAATAAAAGGGAACTCACCAAATATAAGGGCTGTTTTGGTAAGGTCTGTTAATACAAACTCAGTTGGGTGTCAGCTCCCTGACTTCAAGGCTTAGAATCATCTTCTTTCCCTGGTATGGGGAGGGGATGGGAAGCCTTCCTCAAAGGGAGTTTTATGTCCTGCCTTTGAACAGGTAAGAACAGTGTGGGCAACTCTTCCTGCATCTGTTGGTTCTCATTTGCCTTCAGCTCCAAATAATCCTCATGCCAAAGCGTCCTATTTTGGGGTGGCGTTTTCTGATACCCTTCACCTACAACGGTGGCCCTCGGCTCTGCGTGCCTCACAACCACCTGAGGGGTTTTAGGAAAGCTCAGTGACTAGGTTCATGCCTCAGGCAGTTGGTTTCATCTGATCTGAGTGAAACCCAGACGTGGGTCTATAACATGGTGTTCCTAATAAGCAGCAAAGCTCTAGCAGTCTTGCATAGTACCATAGTAGATGCACAATAAAATCATCTGATAGACTTAAAATATATAAATATATATATATCAAAGCAGAGGACCTACCCTAAATTAATTAAATCAGAATTCAAGACATGAGGCCCCAAAACTGGTCATTTGGAATTTAATAAAGTCTCGGCCATCTCTCATCTGCAGCAAGTGCTGAGAACCACCACTCTGGAGCAATTTCAGCTGGTGCATTTAATCTCTATGTGGTGAAAATTCACAACCTCTTTCATCCAAATTGATGGATTCTTTCAAAACTGTACATGGGGTACTTGGGTGGCTCAGCTGGTGAAGTGCCCAACTTTGGCTCAGGTCATGGTTTCGCAGTTTGTGAGTTCGAGCCTTGTGTTGGGCTCTGTGCTAGCAGCTCAGAGCCTGGAGCCTGTTTTAGATTGTATCTCCCTCTCTCTGCCCATCTCCCATGCTCACTTGCTCTCTCAACATAAATTTGTACAAATATAATCAGAGGTCTTCTGAAATGCCAGCATTTGTTTCACTTGACCTATGGAGTGCTACAGTCCTTAGAACATTCAACCACAAGTTCCCCTGGAGTTTAATTGGGTTGGTTCACTATGTCAGTGGACTTGTCCACATACCCTGAAAAGCAGTGTCCTTCTAACTTCATATATTATGTATCCCTAGACAGACCCTACAAGAGTCAGGGGATACCATCGGGATTGTTCCACAAGGAGATTTAGGTTTATGCCAGACAAGTTTCTGCACCCCCTTACCTGCCTATCTTTACAAAGCAAAACCAGAACTGCTGATAAGTTGAAGAAATGGGAGCTGGCAGGCCTAGGAGGAACACAACCAAATCTCAGGCATGTGTTTATCCAATCAATAAATGCCAGGGCTCTTTAATAACTGTTGTTTAAATTCATTTCTCAGTGGCAGAACAAAAGGAGCCTAATGAAAGCAGTGCCGTTAGAGAACCATTAGAGTCAGTGAGGAGAAAGCAGGCTTTAAGATCATCACTCCCGGGGAGACAGCATCCAGACCATCCTTTGGTTCAAAATAATTTAAGTAGGCAGTTCGGTGGTTAGGCAGGGCCGTTTGTCTGTCTGTAGGAAGATTACATAGAGGAGGACAATCAATAGCTTCATGGCAGAAAATCTCCCTGGTTTGTGCAACCCTTTCGCTGAGTCTTTTGTTGCTGATTCGGGTTTTGGTAACAGGAATCTCATCCAGAGCCTTTCAGCGTTAGCATCTTAGGAGCAGTTAAGCCAAGCAGAAAGGCCACAGATCAAGCCTATTGTCTGCTGGCAAAGGCTCCAATGAACCCTAATGAGCAGAGGAATCTAGCCAACAAAGAATCCTTAGTGTTTTGCTCAAAAAAATCCTCTACCAGAGGCCAAGGGAGTCATTTTGATGATCTGAAAAGGCAGTGATTAGAAGGTGCATCTATTATGAACCAGAAAGAAAAAAAGGAAGGAACAGAAGGGAAGAATGAAAAAAATGCAGACAAGAGAGAGGATGAAACTCCCCCACCTGCACTGTTTACTCAAGAGTCTATTGGCAACAACTTGCAAGCCAGCCTAGGATCCCTACGTGAAGTGGCAAAGCAGAGATTTACTGTGCATCATCTCCCAGGAAGACTAGCATTTGTTTTTCAACTACTCTTCACAGCGTTCTTGACAAGCGAGGGAAGGAAGGGGACAGACATCCCACTTTGTTGTATAAGTGGTTATCTTTTGATGCATAAAACTTCTAGAAATCAAATGATCTTTTCTCTAAAATCCTAGGCATTCTTACTTTTGTTGTCGTTGTGGTCTGAATTTGTAATCTCTATTTTGGTTTTGCCCTTATTTCCTCCTCTAACCCCAGTGACCACAACGGGGACCCCTCGATGATTTGTGTCCTTTCACTTTGGGGGGGTCAGGCTGCAGCCTAAGACCTGGGTGTTGGGATATTGGAAAATGGTGAAAAGGCACTTACCAACTGAAATTAAGAAAAGTCAGTGTAAGCATAAGTCACCTTCACCTGGAGAAACAGGCTGACCATCGCCAGGAAGTATTCGTCATTCCACAAATAAACACAGACAAGGAATATAAACAACCACAGAAATCATCTCCACCGTTTACTGAGTGCTCACCATATGCCAGGGAAGATATAAGCTCATTCAATCTCCACAGATATCCTGAAGGATAAAGTTATTTTTATTATCTTACAAGTGAAAAATGGAGGCTAAGAGAGCCGAGGTGCTTGCTCAGAGTCACCGAGCTACCAAGCAGAATGGGGACTAGGACTGGGCGGGCTGGCTGCCTGCTCCATTCTCCAAAGAGCCTTCCTCACCTTCCCTCCAATGTTTTTTGCTAGATTATCCTTTTCTCTTCTTCTTACAGAGACTGCCTTCCTGAGCTGTCCCTTCTCTAACTCTGACTGATGAAAGGTCTGCCTTATTGCTCCCAAAAGCAGGCTCATCATGAAAAAAAAATTAATTATGCAGCTAGAATGCCTGTTTCCTTCCCACACAATCCATTTAATGTAATTTCCTATAAAGACCTGTGGAAAGAAAAGGGCACTGAGATAGAATGACACGGTTATCTTAGAGCTACTGCACTGTTCTCCTTCTGGAGGGCTCCACAAGAGCCATGCATGGCAGAGTCACTTCTACCTAAAGATTTGGCTGCACTGGTCCAGCTTGGAAGAAGGGGCACACTCAGAAGTGCGAGTCTCTAGCAGGTTCTTGAGGAAAATCATACATCAAAGATCTGCTCAGATGGAAGCAAGCAAGGAGGTTCAAGTTGCTGCACCTGTGGCATAGTAATATCTCTGGTTCCCCTTTTACTCAGTACTAGGGTTTCCAGATTTAGCAAATGGAAATAACAGGGTGCACAGTTGAATCTGAATTTCAGATAAAAACAGTACTTTTTTGAGTGTAGGTAAATTTAAATTTCAGATAAATAGTATATATAGTACATAATTTTTAGTATATAAACATTTTTAAGGGAAGTGTGACCCATGCAATATTTAGGGCATTCTTATACTAAATTATTTTTATTAAGAAATTATAGGTCATTGGGGCACCTGGGCGGCTCCATTGGTTGGGCATCCAACTTCAGCTCTGGTCATAATCTCGCAGTTCCTAAGCCCCACATCGGGCTCACTGCAATCAGTACAGAGCCCACTTCAGATCCTTGGTCCCCCTCTCTGCCTCTTCCCTGCTTGCACTCTCTCATAAATAAGACATTAAAATAAAGTGTGCCTGGGTGGCTTTGTTGAAGCTCCAACTTCAGCTCAGGTTATGATTTTGCCAGGTTTTAGGTTCAAGCCCCGCATCAGGCTCTGGGCTGATGACTTGGAGTCTGTCTCCCTATGTCTCTGTCCATTGCCCATTTGCACTTATCTCCCTCAAAAATATTTTTAAAAGATTTAAAAATACATATATCATTTTTCTGAAATTTAAATTTACCTGGATATCCTGTATTTTATCTGGCAACTATAGGACTCACTATGAGGAGTTTCCAGAGGATCACAAAACTCTCAGAGACAGGGAAGAAGCTAGGGAAGTAACACCTCAGGCATGGTGCAGGTGCATCCTGCCCTATGGTTACACCAGGGCTGCAACGGTAACTATTACAAGGCAGAAAATGACCTGGTTCAGTCCCAGAAAGCTCACTGGCATTTTGGTGACCTCTTTTGTAGGGGGATGGCTGCCATGACAGTTCTGCTAAGGACCATACAGGGCCAAAAAACTCCCCCCTCCTGTTCCGTAAAAGACACTTCGATGATTGGAGGCAACCTCACTAGGAGACTGCCCTAGCTGGGTCCCAAAACCCAAACAAGCATAAAAGAGAAACAACCCTGACTACCCCTCACCTTCCCACCCCTGGAACAGTTGCCCTCCCTGGCCCATCCACTCTCCCACCTTGGGAGTGTACTTCTGCTTCAATAAACCCGGGCTGTAGGACTTGCTGCTCTTCTGTCCTTGATTCTTTCTCCTAATGAGAACAAGAACCTCCCAGGGGCAGAACCTGGAATAGGGCTACTTGTGTAAATAGACTCATTTACCTTTAAATTAAAAAAAAATAAACACAGGGTAATGTAGGTGCATATTGTTTTATAATCTATTCAGAATACTATGAGAAACTAAAAGGCCTATCAATTTGTTTTGCATTTTCTTCGTAATTATGTCGTTATTTCATTGTCATTTGATTGCAATTTCATTGTATCACTTTTTGTGGAATATTCTTTAGATACACATTCACTCATTCATTCCCCCAACACACATTTATTGAGCACTAACGACACGCAAGGCGTTTATTGTCCAAGGAGCATCTTCAAGAAATCTACTGTTCGACAGGAAAAACACAAAACCCAAATCATAATACAGGCAGCATTTAAAAAAACATTTCTATTAAAATAGCGTTAAGTGCCTGAAAATTCAGGGAGAAATGCAATAGTTTTTGTCTGAAGTTAGAGGCAGAGGGTCATGAGCAAAATGGACCTCCTACCTGGCCATGTTGAAGAGAGAAAAGTTGCAATCACTTTAGCATTTACTCGCTTCACTGCCTAATATTTCACATGAATGGCAAATTGGTACATTCATGTTTCTAATATAAAATTATTTCTTAAAATATAGAATGGCCAGTGCCTCCAAGGACCATTTGGTGGTCCACTGTTTTGCCTGGGTGGTTTTATTTTTCATGTCACGAGTACTCAGCCTTAAGCACACATTAGTAAGGGACATCGTGTTTTACCATTTCACCAGGGTGGACAAATCCCGTTTTCATATCTAGGTGTTAACTCTATACCACTCTCTCTCAGTGCCTAGTCTAGGAAAATGTACATATTCTCCCAGGATCTGTCTTTTGTCGGTTTTTTTAATCAATAGAATGTAAAATATATATAACTCCTATCTTCCCACCAGGAATAATAATGAATGCGGTGTCTGAAACCTGCCTCCAAGGACCCAGGGGTTCTAAAATACTGAGGGGCGCCTGGGTGGCTAAGTCACTTTAGCCTCTGACTCTCGATATCGGCTCAGGTCATGCTCTCAGGACTGAGTTCAAGCCCTGCATGTGTTGGACTCTGCATTGAGGAAGGCTGCTTAAGATTCTCGGTCTCTGGTGTGCCTGGTGGCTCAGTCGGTTGAGTGTCTGACTTCGGCTCAGGTCATGATCTCGCAGTTTGTGAGTTCGGGCCCCGCTTCAGACTCTGTGCTGACAGCTCGGGGCCTGGAGCTTTGGATTCTGTGTCTCCCTCTTTCTCTGCCCCTCCCTTGCTCATGCTCTCTCTCAAAATTAAGATTCTCGGTCTCTTCCTCAGCACCTCCCCCATGCACGCGCTCTCTCGAAAGTTATAAAACACTGAGAGCTGTTACATACAGTTCAGCTGCCACACATTCCTCAGACTGGCAGTTACAAGCGGCTGTCAGCCAGACATTTTGACTGAAAGTGCCTTTTGGGACCTGCAAAACTGCCGCTGTTTGCACTTTAGCGATGGGTCTCGAAGCTTTGGCTCCTCTTGCTTATTGGGTCTGCGGTGTGTGAACCAGGGCTGCAGAGAGAAATCGCTGCTGCTCTCATTACTGTGTGTGTGGATTTGGACTCCAGCTGGAGTATTTGGTTCATTGACTTCTGCACCAGAATCCATTTTCTTCTGTGCTCTTCAATTATTGCTATTTCTTTTTGTTTATACATCTCCAAGAGACTCCAAAATATGTCATTAATTCAACATTCTTCCCCAATGAAAAAGATCATTCCCTGAATATCAATACATGATTTTCAAAAATCTTTGTATTTATTCTTCATTTTAGCCAATCTCAATGTTTTAATACAAAACAAATCCCTGGATGCTAACGGTAGAGCTCACAGGCAGACTTTCGCAGAAGGGTTCAGAGAGATTAGAAGCTATTTACTTCAAAATATCATTTGCCTACGAAGGTCGAGCCATCCGAGGAATCAATGGACATTTACCTGGAAGCCTCGAGGGGACAATTTCAGGTATTCTGTTTGCCTCCCTGTGACATTTTTCCTTATCCATCAGGAATGAGTCAGTTACATTTGACTATCAACTCAATTTCAACCTTTTTCCCTTCAGTGTTATTACAGTTAAATTTCAAGTATCACGCATGAAGCCATTGTATCTGCCTGCCAATTAACTAATAAAACCCCTTGGAGTTTCACTGTAACACATGAGATGTTGGAAGGAAAGCCTTGTTTAGAAGGTACGTTTCACACGGTTGCTCAGTGACGGCTGGGATTACCTTGTGCTCCAGCACAATTCCAACCGAGAAATCTTTGTCACGTTTAATTGACAATTTACTATAATATTTATTAAGTATATTTACTCCAGCCAAGCATTAAGGTAAGCAAATACTTGCTTTTCCCCCTCGTAAGGATTAGGAGACAACATGCTAGATATTCCCTTACCTGCTGTCTGCCTATCTTTTGGGAATGGCATCTCAAGTTTTATATGTGGGATCAGTATCACGACAGTGTGGATTGCCACTTGGGACCCGCCAACACAGGAAACTCCAGGTCCTTTTTCTGCTCAAGAAACAGAGCCCGATCTTGATCCTAAGGACGTGAGTTTAGGATTACTTAATATGTTTAACTGCTCCCTCTCCTGGCCTTCCATCTTCTGTATAATCCTATCCAATTCTTATCTCCCAAGGGTGCCACTCCTACTTACAGGGAGATAGAGTGTCCGACTGATGGAGACATATGCTGGAGAATTGTGACTTCTTCCTTGTAAAAGTTTGAGTTCTTTTTTTTCTTCCCCCAACATTTATATTGTTAGAGAAAAAAGAGGGAAAGGGAGGACATGTGAGTTTTCTCTCATTGTCTTCCTACCATCTTTCTATTTTTAAAACTGCACCTTTTCTCCTGGGAAAAGAAAAAGTGCCTTCTTTGCATGGTTGACTGTGGCTTTGTAGAGGTCAGCCTTGAGTAAGAAGTTAAGTTTTTGCAAAATAGGTGCAAGTCCCTGCAGGGCACCAGTTTTTAATATTGACCTTTTTCTCTATCAAGATTAAAAAAGAAAAGCTTTATATTTGTGAGTGAACAGGATTGGGTATCTATTCATGGATTCCCCTCTCAAAAGGCTTTCAGGTGTCCGGACAGGGGTAGCTTCTCATCCCTCTCAGTTGCTCTATAGACATAGTAAATGAGATAAGGGTGCTTCGGGACTATGTAAAATTAAAAATCATTATGGTGCAATTATCACCAGAGAAAAAAACCCCACAACATTAAGATGAGATTTTTAGTGCCTGCAAACATCACCTATGGGCAACTCCAAAGTTTTAAAGGAGATAAATGTGGAGATTGAGAAATTTGCAAAAGAGGCTCTAAACGCTGGAGTCTTCCCCTTCGCTGTCCGCGTCTCCACACACACGTACACACATGCCAGTCATGGAGGCTTACTAGAACTCCAGGATTTCCTCTTTTGAAGCTCTTCGAAATGCACAAACTACTGAGAGAGGTATTGCATCCACCACCATCTATCAATTCAAATTTGTTTACAATATGCAAAAGAACTGTGAGTAAATGAAGCAAGGGACTCTAGAATGACCCAATCAAGTAGGTGCTTGGGCGAAAAGGTAATGGGAGATTTGCAAACTCAGAGGACACTGGGCAGTGAATCAAATGCTGCCGTGGAGGCACCTGGAGCCACAGATGAACAGAGGCGGGGTCGGGGGTGAGCACCATGGGAAGTGGCAGGGAATGAGTGAGTTCTAAGAAACACTGTCCTAAGCTTCCCTGTACGCAGGGGAAGTCCTGGAGGGGAGGGTCTCTGAGTATCTCAGAATAAGAATCAACAGGCCAGTGGCAAAATGTGGGGCCATTTCCCTCACATCTATGAGACTACCTCAACGAGTCAGCTAAGATATGAATCTTAATTTCTGTAAAAATGCACTGTTAAGAAAAGATTACTATATATTCCTTTGGTGATCTGTTAGATCAGGGAATTAATCAGTGGGAAACAACCTCTGAATGTCTTTGCTGCTGACTAAATAAATGTAAGATAAAATTAGTACAAATGGGTAACAAGAAATGATTTCCATATTTCACTGACAAGTAATGTTAGGAATCATTATCCTAATGGCTTATGAACTTCCTGTATTATCAAATGACATTCTGGAGTAATATTATGATCAGGAGAAGAATTTTTCATCCCTGCATGACATAAGCAAAGAGGTTCTGTAGTGTTTTAAGCATGTGCGTGTATATATATATATATATATTTTTATATATGTATGTAACTTAGAACAATTTCACCTCCTTTAAAGAATCACCGTTTTCTTCGTTAGAACAAAGATATTTCAGCTCACCAACGTACTCTACCTATTCAGAAGACCCTGAAAAGCCTTAGTCATCGTTATAAATTCTTCTTCCCAGTTTCTTAAAGGTGAGAACATTGCCTTTATGACTTAAAGAACTATCTGTAACTGATACCCTGAATGATGACAGGAAAGGAGCCGCGAAAAAGGAAGAGTGAAATGGTAAGGCTATCGAAAGGTTTAGGGTATGTCCAGCCAATGGTCTGAAGGAAGGATGTGTCAGCAAGGCAGAAGGTGGAGCTGAGGAAGGTGGGATTAAATGTGGCCCTCTGCCCTCCATCATCAGGATGACGGCTGTGTGTCTCTGAGAGGGATCTGGAGCTTGTGCGTGGGACTTCTGGCTCCTCAAAAGTCTACGTGGAGAGAACCGGGCCAGAGCTCTCAGTTGGCGCCCGGAGGAAGCTCTGGCTGGCAGCGAATCAAAACGAGTGTGCTGCGGAGAACCTGGCTAGACGAGATGGGTGGTCTCTGATGAGAGCGGCAGAAGCCCAAATGATTTTCCGGGAGGACGTGCTGGTCTCTTTGGCCTCATAGCAGTGTGTCCCCCCTTAACTCCTGAGCCTGGAAAGGGGTGGTCTTGGCAGAAGATACTTGGGGGGAGTGAGGCTTCCTTTCAGTGTCTACACACTGGTGATGATGTGGCCTCTGTACCTCCCACAGACTAGCCTGTAAGCACAGTCTGAGGACTGTGGCATCTGGACCCAAGGGACCAGTGAAATAAAATAGCTGGAGGAAATGAATGCACAAGGGTGTGGCCCCCAAGCTAATAAGAGAATCTAAAAAAGGTTGAGAAAAAACTTTTCTCAAAAATACATAATGCATCTCTGAATCTTTACAAATAGGAACTTAAAATTCCAGTAAAGAAATGGAAAAAATCATTAACATAATGGAACAGAATTATTCAGTTGAAAACCTCAATACAGTATATAAATAGACTTCATAGTACCCATCCAATAGAAACTATATATTTTTATACATCAAAGAAATATTTCCCAAAAAATGATCATATTGTGGTCTACCAAAGAAACTTTAGCCAAAGTTCCACAACTGAGATTTACTTTTTCCAGGAACGTATTATGTGATAAAGTTTGGAAATTCATCATTTTTAAATGATTCCATGCACAGTAACCCCTGAAAATTAGTAAACAGTCCTGCCATTTACACCTAGAATACAGAAGACTCTAGAAATGAGATTTAAAAAAAATAACTTACAAATGAGAAAAGAGCTTCACATAAGCATGTTTAAATGGCCCTTTCTCTCGACCCTCCCCGTGAAAGCAGATCAGTGGGTGGCACCCTCTATAGGCCTGAAAGCCTCAATAGGTAACCATGCCTTCCAAGGGAAGCAGCCTTTGGCCCAATTACCCTAGGAAAAATAGAAGAGCACAAGGCATTTAAGTCTGCAGAACTCTATATATGATGGCATCAGAAACTTATGTTTCCTTTATTTTATTTTTTTTAAAGTTCTTGCTTTGAATTAGTATCATATGATATATAGATCTATGACAGACATCATATATCCTATATGTATCTATCTATATCCTATATGTCACTCTGCCATGCCTTAACAGTACTTTGGGGAGCCAAGATATTTGAAGCCAGACTACAAAGCAATGAAAGGAGAGAATGGTTCTAACTATTTGAGATCTACTTGGGTATAAAGGGGAGAGATATCTTGCTGAAAAGTCAAGGAGCATGATGCCACGGCCACACCTTCCCCCTGGCCCCAAATCTTAGAGGTTTCATAATGTACTTAGAAGCCTGTGTATGTCTAAAGCTGAACAAGAACCTTCATGGAAACTTCTTTTGCTCAGTTCTTTACATCTTCCCTCACTTTGAGTTTGAGGTGGCTTCTGGCTCTTCTCATGATTTTGCTGGCTCCAGACATCATTTCAAACATTGTTTCTATGGACCGTTGCTTGCTTTGAAAGTAGTACCGAAGCGTATGGCCCTTGTAGGCATTATTCTCCATGGTCTCTGCCCAGTCTTCAAATGCAGTCTCTTGCCTCCTATCACAGATTTCCTGGGAAAGCACTGGCCTGCCTATATGTAGCACCTGAGTGGCCAAGACTGCAAGCTGGCAGAAGCCAGAGCAGCTGGCCACCAGAAGGAGCTTCCCTCTACAATATGTTAACAACTCTGGATTAATAGACCAAATTCTTCCAACAATGAATCTTTTCCTTGTTCTTACGGAGCTCCATGCTAAGGAATAAGGTACATTCCCCTGAGAAATGAAGGGTAACAAAAAAGCTTCCTGGCATTATATAGACAGTTGCCAAACGTTCATGTCACTGCAACCTAGAGAATTCTAGCCTTAGACGCACTGCCATGAAGATCACGGGTCAGTTTGCATAGGTCAGGAAAGAAAATTACTTCACTGATACATTTTTAGCATCTTCTCATTTGGTCAAGTCTTATTTTGTACCATTTTGACGTAGCCACACGCTATCCCAGTGTTTGTGGTTGGCTCAGAGACAAAACTGCAAAAAAAAAAAATGAGTGACTTTCCATGTGAAAAATAGTGACGATTGTCTGCATTAGTTAAGGTTGTATTGGCTAAAATGCTGTAACAAACTCCAAAATGCATATAGGTTTGAACCCACTAGAAACTTAGTTCTCATTTATGCAAAGTCCAAACTAGGTGTCCCTTATCAGTGGGCACCTCACTTCCAAGGGATGATCTGCAGGGACTGATCACTGTGGCCTTGGTGGAAGATGGCACATGGCACTCATGCTTCTGTCTCATTTACCCGAAGTCTGTAATGGGGCACCTGGGAGGCTCAGCCAGTTAAGTGTCTGACTCCAGCTCATGTCATGATCTCATGGTTTGTGAGTTCAAACCTTGCACCAGGGTCTCTACTGTCAGCGCAGAACCAGCTTCGGATCCTGTCTCCCCCCTTCCTGTTCACGTGCACACACGCACTCTCTCAAAAATAAATAGGGGTGCCTGGATGGCTCAATCAGTTAAGCATCCCACTTTGGCTCAGGTCATGATCTCACAATTCTTGAGATTGAGTCCTCCATCAGGTTCTGTGCTGGTAACGCAGAGCCTGCTTGGAATTCACTCTCTCCCCCTCTCTCTGCCCCTTCCTCACACTTTTGTCTCAAAATAAATAGACTTTAGAATCTACAAAAAAAAAAGAAAAAAAACAAAAAAAAAAACCAAGTCCATAATGTGGCTACATGTGGGAGGCAGAGAAACAAAGCTAAGGTAGGAGCTCAGGAAAAACAAGAAATGGGTTGGGTAAATATCCAGCAGGCTTTCCCTCTCTGGTCTTCTACATTCATTTTGGCTACCATCTTCACTAGAACTAAAACTATGTTTTAAAAAAATCAGGGGCACCTGGGTGGCTCAGTTGGTTAAGCGTCTGACTTTGGCTCAGGTCATGATCTCACAACTCATGAGTTTGAGCCCCGCGTCAGGCTCTGTTGCTAACGGCTCGGAGTCTGGAGCCTGCCTCGGATTTTGTGTGTGTGTGTGTGTGTCTCTCTCTCTCTCTATCCCTTCCCCCACTCATGTGCTCGCTCGCTCTCTCTCAAAAATAAACATTAAAAAAATTAAAAATCAGTACAAATCTTCTGCCACTACTAACTTGAAATACGTCCTGCAGATAATACCACCACACTGAAATTATCACTAAAGTTGTGCTCTATATTAAATCACCTGTTCTGAATCTTTTTGTGTATCTTTCCTAATCGGGCATCCTTTTCGTACAGCTTTCTCTCTTCTCTTTCTGCCCAAAGATGTGATTTTATTCTACACCGTGGCATCCCTCTCCCAGAGTGTGCTAACTATATATAAAGTTTATTCACCTCAGCAAGCCAGAACACAGGACAAGCTCATGCAATTTCTCCTGTAGCTCAGGGCTTTCTCTCACCAAAGGCTTCATATCCTCCACTTGCCAAACCAAAATTGCTGCTGCCCTTTCGTGAACCCAGGAGAAGGTGACAGATCAGATAGCTACCCCTTTATCCTCACGCAATACAGATGCTAACACCAAACCCTATTTGAGCATAAGCACAAACAGAGGAAAACATGGGAAGTGTCAGTCTGGCTGCCACCAGGCACCACTTGATGTTTGTGGGGACTGACACGGAGAGACGCCCGTGAGAAATCCCCCTATGGCCGTGTAGCAGAAACTTCACGTCCACCCGAAAGTCACTGGCTGAGCTGTTTGCCACAAAAGTTTCCATCAGCAGAGAGGACAGCTGGAACGTACGTATGAAAATGCCACTTTAGGCTGTGTTTGCTAAGACCGACAGAGGTAGGCTCACAAGGGCAGAAGGGCAGTTCCCACAAGGGTCTTCATGAGACACCTTGTTTGAAAAGAAAGCAAATGCAGGAAACAGAAGCTTGGATGCCCAAGTGATGGACGCATAGGAGAGATGCTTAGACAGCTTGGGTGCAGAAATGACGTTTCCGGGGCACAGTGTGATGTGCATCCATTCACTATAGGGGTAACTTACAGCAGCGTGTGTGGCCTTAGCAATCTCTGTCTGCCAGGTGAAACCCCGCCTCCCACACCACACCGGCCCCTGTGCTGGGCAAGCTCCAGAAAGTCAGCCACTGAACGCTGCTCGCTCTTACAGGAAGGGTGCTAAGCTTCACAAGCTCGGCCTGCTGTCTTCTTCCATTTGGTACCTGGGCTCATTGTGTTCTAGGCCTCTCCTCGGACTCCACCTCGACTTGACCTGTCGGTCCAGCCCACCCCTTCATTTCCTCACGTTTTTCAATCCATCATCGTACTGCACCAATTTTCCAGACCAATCTTCTGTTCCTGTTTCTTACACAAACCCCAAACTATCCTCCAGCCCAAGTACCATGACCAACTTTGGTTAATCTGTATTTCATAACTTAAGTATTTCCTTGTACCTCCTCTTCTTTCACCTCAGGATATCGGTCTTCTGCCTTCTTTACTTTTCCCTAAGACTTAACCTGTACTCTCACCTAGGAAGGAGCTAAGTAACCTGACCAAAAAATAGCAAAAAAGCATTCATTTGGGTTATATGTAAATTCACCTGATTCCCTAAGGAGCAAGTCTGCATAAAATAGAGATGTTTTGAATATAGTGCTTTAAGAAAGCGGTTCTAGGAGTGGGGACACCTGGTATCTGGTAGGCGTGGAGGGGACATGTTGGGGAAAAAAATTCTATTGTCCTTTAAATAACACAATAAAGTGACACCTCTGCTTGTGTCTAGAGCCATCATTGTCTCAATGTATATATTTATAGTTGGTTTCAAATAAACTGACAATGTCTAGCTTTATTTTTTATTCAATGTGCAAAGTACAAAAGTCTAGAGGAACACTAGTTTAACCCTCTGCATGACTGAGAAATGCATGTACACTCCTATGTATGTTCTCAATTCACTTGGCTTAGTCCACGGAAACCAGTAGACTGAAAGATGAATATAACTAAATGATGAAAAAATCTGAGTAAAGATGAAATTAGCAAAAACTACATAAACAAGCAATTAAGAAGGAAGAGGTAAATCCTCTATAGGAATTGATAGAAGACTCCATAGAAAAATTCAAGACTGGGCAGTATTGTCTTTTTTTCCCCTCCCAGAACAGTCTTGAGTATACAAAGGCGGGATAAAAACCTAACAATAGTGAGACTCATTTATTACAGGGAGGAAGGTCAATTTGCAGTAAACTCCAATATTCAAAATGCCTTCACGCTGGCATACAATGAAAATTGATATGCAGAATAATGACTATAAGTCACAAAGATTCTGAATGCCTCATGAATCACTAAAAATTTGAGTGTTCAATATAATTTTAGGGACAAACGCATTTACTTCTGAATAAAGAGACTTACAAAACATTTCCTTTTGCAAGGACCTATTTCACCGCTAGCTGTAAAATTTTGGAGCTAGGCACTGTCCTGTTGCAGTACCAAAGCTGAGTGGTTAATGCAGAACGCACCAAACCAGAGAGCAGAGGGGTGCCAGAAATTTCGGGAAATTTGAGGAGGACACTTGCAGAGGCAAGGGTGAAGGGGAAAGGAGCCGAGGGAAGGCAGGCCTAGCACGTGACTCAGAGTAACAGGATTTGCCAAATTCCAAACAGAGAAAATCCATGCAGCTAAACGCACGTGACAACCATTGGCAAACATCCATGGATAAACCACCACAGCGTGGTAACTAGAAAAGGCATTCAGCAGTCTGATGGGACATCCTGATACTTCTTTTAATCTACAAGGATCTTAGAGGTTGTCAAAACCAGCAACGTTGTCTCTGCTCTCTCCCTCACTCCAATTTACCAACGCAGAAAACTGAAGCTTAAGTAAAATGAACAGTCCGAGGCCCACGACAGTCGGAAGTAGCAGAGCCTTGACTTATATTTGAGCTTTACAGGTTCTGTGCAACAGCCTCTCTGATCCAAAAAGCAACCTCCAGACAGATGTGCCTGAGGGCTCGAACCGGTGATCCACTCAGTTCTTTCCTTCCCTGGACAGGCAAGTAACCTGACGGCCAGAGGAAGAAACTCGAGTCAATCTCGATCGCTGCTTTTTCTGAACATTCACTCTAGAACACAGGATGTCTCAGACTAGACGGTTTATTATCCTTGGGTTAATTTCCCTTCTGGAAAAAAAAAAAAAAAAAGGGAGAGGAGTGCTTATGTTAATAACATCAACCCCACTCACTGCACCCCCACTGTTCACTCAGAGCTAGGCTGTTAGCCCTAAAATTAATTTGAGAAAAAAAAAAAAGGCATGGCTGAGTTTGTCATCATAAATTAATTCTTAAAACTGTTATCTAGGGTCTATTATGTGCCTGGCAATGGAGTACAAGATAAATATCTTCTTGACCTCGAGGAACTTAAAGTTTACAGATTATTTCTCAGATGAATCCAAGTAATGGAATTGTTCTAAATCACTTTTGTAAATAATCAGCCTTTGAATCAACCATATAACAGGTGATTTGCTGTACTTCTGGGCATATGGAGATGATACAGTCTTTCTGACTTTGAATGTTTTCTTCTGTTTTCAGATAAGCTGTGATTTTTTTCTTCAATGAAAAATAGTTGATTTCCTTGATATAGTGGTATTAACTCAAAGTTTTACTAAATATATTATGCATAGATTTAACCATGTCTTATGTCCTATATTGTATAACATAGACGGTGTGTTAAAGCACAGGGTTTTAGAACTCTTGGCTTTTTGTTGATTATGAGAAAACAATCCTGCGGCTTAAAAGGGTTAGTGCAAATCTAATGGAGCTGGCCTCTCCCGGAGAGCATCCCTGCTCCCTTGATCTCAGGGTCACGATCTTCTCCCAGGCAACAGAGTCTGGCTGCTCAGCTATCTTTCCCTTCCTTAGCTCACCACCACCACCTGGGGTTTCTTCTGGTGTTCTATGTATTTTTTTTATTCTCCAGTTCACAATTTTAAGTATGGAGATTGAAAACTGGCTCTTCATTTACATTTTTTCCCCTAAGTGACATCCAAGAATTCACGAGGCCCTTTTTCCTGTTCAACAATTAGAAAGCAATAGGAGTATGCTGGATTTTTCTGAATCAGAAAGTCGAAGTTTTTGTTCATGTGTTTAACATGTAAAATGTGTAAAATTATTGAACGTTTGGAATAAATAACACGTTCACAAGTATGAATCAACAAGTGCAAAGGAGCCCGAAGAGTCATCCTCTGATTCGACTGCTCGTTTGCCCGAGGGGTAAACACCGTTCACCCATAGGATCATTTCACATTACGTGAGAAGATACAGTATGTTCACATTTCCCCCTTTATACCGGTTTTAACACGTATGGCACCCTGTTGCACAATTTTTTTATTTTGGATTTAATAGATTTTGAAGAACTTCTGTATTAGTGCATAAAGTATCTTTTTTTTTATAATAATTTTCAAATTGGTTTACATATAACACCCAGTGATCATCCCAACATGTGCCCTTTTTAATGCCCATCACCCCCTCTCCCCCCTCCCTCATCCCCCTCACCCTCAGTTTTTTCCTTAGTCTTTGAGAGTCTCTTATGTTTTATCTCCCTCCCTCTATGTCTTTTTCCTTTCCCCTCTTCCCCTCCCCCTGGTTTTTGCTTAGTCTCACAAAGTCCACCTATTCGTGGAAACATATGGTATCTGTCTTTTTCTGACTGACTTATTTCACTTAACATAGTACCCTCCAGTTCCATCCATGTTGCTACACATGGCCAGATTTCATTTTTTCTCATTGCCACATACTAGTCCATTGTATATAAGTACCATAACTTCTTTATCCATTAGTCAGTTGATGGGTACTTGGTCTCTTTCCATGATTTGGCTATTGTCGAAAGTGCCGCTATGAACATTGGGGTACACGTGCTCCTATGCATCAGCATTCTGTGTCTCTTGGGTAGATTCCTAGCAGGGCTATTGCTGGGTCATAGGGTAGCTCTATTTTCATTTTTTTGAGGAACCTCCACACCGTTTTCCAGAGTGGCTGCACCAGTTTGCATTCCCACCAACAGTGTAGGAGGGTGCCTACTTCTCCACATCCTCGCCAGCATCTATAGTTTCCTGATTTGTTCATTTTAGCCACTCTGGTGTGAGGTGGTATCTCAGTGTGGGTTTGATTTGTATTTCCCTGATGATGAGTGACATTGAGCATCGTTTCATGTGTCTGTTGGCCATCTGAATGTCCTCTTTGGAGAAGTGTCTATTCATATCTTCCACCCATTTCTTCACTGGGTTGTTTTTCGGGTGTGGAGTTTGGTAAGTTCTATTATAAATTTTAGGTATTAGTCCTTTATCCGATATATCATTTGTGATTCTTTTCCCATTCCGTTGGTTGCCTATTCATTTTGTTGGTTGTTTCTTTTGCTGTGCAGAAGCTTTTTATCTTGATGAGGTCCCAATAGTTCATCTTTGCTTTTAATTCCCTTGCCTTTGGAGACATGTCGAGTAAGAAATTGGTGCGTCTTAGGTCAAAGAGGCTTTTTCCTGCTTTCTCCTCTAGGATTTTGACGGTTTCCTGTCTCACATTCAGATCTTTTATCCATTTAGAATTTATTTTTGTGAGTGGTGTAAGAAAGTAGTCTAGTTTCATTCTTTTGCATGTTGCTGTCCAATTCTCCCAGCACCATTTGTTAAAGAGGCTGTCTTTTTTCCATTGGATACATTTTCCCGCTTTGTCAAAGATTAGTTGGCCATATACTTGCGGGTCCATTTCTGAGTTTTCTATTCTATTCCATTGGTCTGTGTGTCTGTTTTTGTGCCAATACCATACAGTCTTGATGACTACCGCTTTGTAGTAGAGGTTAAAGTCTGGGATTGTGATGCCTCCCGCCTTGGTTTTATTCTTCAGTATTATTTTGGCTATTCGAGGTCTTTTGTGGTTCCATACAAATTTTAGGATTGTTAGCTCTAGCTTTGAGAAGAATGCTGGTGCAATTTTGATTGGGATTGCATTGAATGTGAGGGGATGGAGAACTATCTACCATGCTACTGGAAGTCAGAAGAAAGCCGAAGTAGCCACACTCAAACTAGACTTTAAAATGAACGATGTAATAAGAGATGAAGAAGGACATTATATAATAGTCTCAGGGACCATCCAGCAGGAAGAGCTAACAATTGTAAATATCTACGCACCGAATTCGGGGGCACCCAAATTTATAAAACAACTAATTACAAACATTAGCAACCTCATCGATAAAAATGTCCTAATAGTAGGGGATCTCAACACTCCACTCTCAGCATTGGATAGATCCACAAAACAGAAAATCTCCGCAGAAACAATAGCCCTGAACGACACATCAGAACAGATGGGCCTCACAGACATCTTTAGGGTCCTTCATCCAGAAGCAAAGGAATTTACGTTCTTCTCATCTGCACACGGTACATTTTCCAAGACAGACCACATTCTGGGGCACAGGGAAGCTCTGAATAAATGTAAAAGAATTGAGATCATACCGTGTACACTGTCAGACCACAATGCTTTGAAAGTAAAGTACATATTGATGGGTTGTTTCTCAAATGTTTTTCTCAAATGTAAGTGTTTTGTGCAGGGGGACTGAGATAACTGAACATTCCATACCTGCTCTCAACTAAATACGCCCCTGACCTCCAGCTCCGTAAACTACAGTTCATTTGTTCTTAAATTCTTTTTAATGTTATTTTTGAGAGAGAGAAACAGTGCGAGCAGGGGAGGGGCAGAGAGAGGAACACACAACCCGAAGCAGGCTCCAGGCTCTGAGCTGTCAGCACAGAGCCTGACGTGGGGCTTGAACCCACGAATTGTGAAATCATGACCTGAACCAAAGTTGGACACCAACCACCACACTGAGCCACCCAGGCGTCACTTCGTTTGTTCTTAAACACACGATGCAATACTCAAAACCTTATAACTACGTACATACTTGAGATCAATACACTGATGTTTTTGCAGCTAATTTAGGTATGTAAGATACCAGTGACTGATTCTTCACTAATCCACCAATGGTGGGGAGATCCAACTCTATCGCCAAGACAGAAACATTGAATAATCCTATTCCACTCATTGCTTCAAGGTATGGACAGAATCAGTAATACAATTGTCTTGTAAAGTCCTAAACTCACACACACCTTGAGGTGACACTTATTGATAGCTATATAGTGTACCAGATATTGTACTGACCTCTTTAGAAGAATTATGTTTCACCTCACATATTAACATTATCATTCTGCTTTTACATTGAAGAAACATGAGGCAAAAAAACCTAATAGATCGTAGTCCATAAAATACAATCAGTATTTCAAACACAACCTGAATGCTTAGCACTTATATTATACTCTCATAGTCTCCTCCTCTGCCATACTAACCAACTTTCTCTATGAACTCTCAGTCTGGAGTCTTACCCTCATACAGTTTTTGAGCCAAGGGGGCCAGAGCTCACATCCTGCTCTACTCTGTACTGGTTATGTCATTTTGGATAAGGCTCTGAACCTCACTCTGAGCCACTGAGATAATGAAATTTAGAACTGTTGAGTTGACATTGTATCTATTTTGTGTAGTGCTTCCCCCTTGTTGTGCAATGTATTATAAGGATCAAATGAAAGAATACACACCAAACCAGATTAAGTCTTTGGCACGAATGCCAAATAATGGAGAATTTAACAAGAGAAGTGACATTAATCAGATTTGACTTCCTAAAGAAACTATGGCAAGGCCAGAATTTATATACACATGTGTCTCCATCCATATGGCTGAATGTTCCCAAGTTCCTTATTGTGATGACCTTAACTTTTGGGACATTGGAAACACTCAAACATCAGAGGTTAGCTAGTATGGTCTCCTGCAAGCTAGTTTTGCTCACAAGACCTCAAACATAAGTGCAAGTCTATTGGCTCATGGTAAGAATGATTAGCTCTGGGGAAAAACAGCTAGAACAGCTCTACCCCAACTTTGACTAAACCAATTTTACTCCTGGGGGAGCAGCAGAAGCTGGAGTTTTTTTTTCAGATCCTGAAAGTTCAATCCCATTCCTTATCTCTTACCTGGGGAGAGGTAATAGTTCCTGGGAAGAGAGTCCTTTTAACACAGGGCTTGAGGCTTTCAAAACAGATTTGAGTCATGTTTTAACAGCTTTAGCAAGAGCTAATTCATATACCATACAATCCATCCAAAGTGTACGATTTGATGACTTTTAGTGTGTTCAGAGTAAGGCAACTATCTCCAGATCAATTTTAAAGTATCTTCATCACCCCTAAAAGAGCCTCTAAACCAATTTGCAGTCACTCACCAATTTCCCCTTCTTCCCCCACCCTCTAGTAATCACTGATTTCTATCCCTCTAGATTTACCCATTTTGGACATTTCATACAAACGAAATCATATATGATCCTTTATGAGCTGTTTTTTTAGCATGTTTTCAAAGTTCATCCATGTTGTAGTATGTATCATTACTTATTTTATTCCCAAATATTCCACAGTGTACCGATATCACTGTTTATCCATTCACAGTCTACGGACATTTAGACTGATCCCCCTTTTTGACACTATGAATAATGCTACAAACGTTCATGTACAAGTTTTTGTGTGGGTAGGCTTTCATTTCTCTTGGGTATATACCTAGGAGTGGGATTGCCAGGGCACAGGGTAACTATGATTAACCTTTTGAGAACCTTCCAGACGGTTTTCCACAGCAGCTGCATCGTCTTACATTCCTATAAAAATCGAACCACTTTTAAAGCCTAATATTTCATGTCTGCTCTTTAACAAAAAAAAAAAAAACAAAAACAAACAAAAAAAAAGAAAACAGTGGATTTGCTTCAATCTGTCATTTTATATCTATTTGGCCAAGACGTCGGGTTAAGCAGTAAGGCTACTAAAAGAAAATATTATCACACATTAAATCACTAAAACACTTTAACATCTGTCACTTTTTCTGTTGACAATCCAGTCACACTTGTTGTCCAATCCCTCAGTTCTAATCCATTTTTTCCTCTCTGAACCTTATCCAACAGAGTTCTAGGCGTGAAAAAACAATTCACAGAATCCATGCATTAGTTACCTCCGTGCTAGTGATTTTAGTCTTTGTATCAGGCTAACTGCCTTCCTACTGCTTTTACGAATGTAACCTCTAGATTCACAGTTATAGTTTGACAAGAAAATGAATAGACGGTGCCAAACAAAGTGGAACAAAAAAATAAAATTTTTGTGAAATCATGTTTGACCGTGTTATTTATCATCCGAGAAAAAAAATAAACCAAAGCAAAACTTAATCATAAGTACAGCTGTATGTGTTTTCTGTGTTTGTAATTTGGAAAACCCATAAAATTGTATCTCCTAGTGGTTAGGAAGATAGGTTTTCTACCAATATGGAAATACTACTACTTACTTTTAATGTGGATTATAATGTAAATATATAATTGAGTATTTCCCTACCATTCATATTAGAGAGCTATATTACTTGGTTCTAAAATTTTACTTCCGAAATTACTCCTTTGGTGTTGCCCTCAGAAGCCGCACAGTACATTTAAAGCAATTCCACACATGTATACCAGGTGTCAACCTTCTTAAAGGCACTGTGCCTTCTTTTGAAAGAATTTTTAGAAGCTATTATTCTTTTACATGTGTTCATTGGAGGCAAATATTTCTCCATGGATGGTGGATTTTATTTGGGAAAATGGTCAAAAGTTATTCAAAGTCAAGTCTGATGGATGAGATGGGTAAGATCCATCAAGCACAATGACATTCTTAACGGTCAAAATTATGTGTGACTATAAATTTACGAAGCTGATTTTCTGGCGTGGTTCATTAACCAGATCTGAAGGAAATTGCACAAGAGGAGTTCTAGTAATGCTCAGGGTAGTGGGGCAGTGGTGTGGTGTGTGGTGCCAAAGTAACTGTGTTGATGGATAACACTCTAGGTGTATTACTCCTGGCATGTTTTGCAAACACACTCCTGGCTTAAGGTCACACATTATGTAGTGCCAAAATATACTGGGTCCAGGAAAATTCAGCCACATCTATAGCTAGGATAAGGTCATTTTCTAGTGTCTGTGCTTCCATACCTGACAAAGTCAGAAAACACTGATAGCACGTGACTCGTTCTTTGCCACAGCTTGACTGCTGCCTATAATGGACCCAGAGAAAAAAACATTTCAACTGACAGGTGCCTTTTCAGTGCTCATGTCACAGAAACGTCTCCAGGTGGTACTACTTGTAGAAGTGGTCACGGAGACCTCAGCTCGTTTCAAGATTGGGAGAAGTTTAAATAGAGCTTTAAAGGAATAAATCATGGTATAGTGCTACAATATTGCCTACTTACTGAATTCTGGGTCTTACCCAACTTCTTTGGACTATACTCGCTCTGAAAGCTTTGCTTTTATAACCAAGAGCTATAGGTAAGATGCATTAGTTCCTTAGGGCTTCGAGCACCAAACTACTACCGATTGGGTGGCTATAAACAACCGGAGCTGTGAAATCAAGGTGGTGCAGCGATTTTTCCCTCTGGAGACAGAGGAAGAGTCTGCTCCATGCCTCCTCCCCAGTTCCTTGTGGTTTCTGGACATTCTTGGCCCATTTTCACTTAAACATGCCTCATTCCAATCTCTGCCGCCATCTGCACATGGCTTTCTTTCACGTTGCATTCGTGTTCAAATTTCCCTCTTATAAAAACACCTGCTATTCGTTTAAGGCCAGAATACTAGATTGGCTAAAATTAAAACTGATTCTTACCTGCTACCCCATGAAGGTAGAGAATCTATTAATTTCTTTGTCTACTTCGACTTCAAGCACAGGGACTGATACACAATAGGCATTTAATAATCATTAAGTAATGGATGACAACCAGCAGCAAGATCTAAAAAGGTTTTAAGCTCCATCATGGGAAAACGTGTTATTACAAGTTATCTTTTCATCTCTGAGTATTGAGGATAAATGTGATAAAGAAGGGGTCACAATTGCTCACAGAATTGACATCCACTCCAGAGAATGAGGAACTACACCTGGGATGCCTCACTTATTTCCCAGACTCAGATGCTATTAAAGGTCTTTAGATGCTTTGTTTCATCCTTCTGTGATAGCTGTGCCGGGGTGATGACATTTCATCTTGAATGTCTAGAGGCTTGTTAGCAGAGACCCTGTCACCGCCAGGGATCACAGCATTTTTGTGCTCAGTCCTTAGGGCACTGATCTTGGCTGTACAGCTGGACTCAGCAGTAGACGCCACATGGTCTAACATGACAAGCAGCTGGATCTCCAGCCAACAGGCAGAGAGTTATTTCCTGAAATGAATGGCAGTTTGCAAAGCTGAGCAGGGGGTGGCTTTCCCCCCCATTTCACTAAAATCAGCTCAACTTCGGCAATCACGGAGATCCAAAGAGAATAAAAGAGAGATAGCTTATTTCTGTGGCATAGAGCTGTGTTTAGAACAGATGAAAATCAGCAGCCCAATCTGCCTAATCTATTTCTGCAAAACTGGCCTGAGGTAGGACTGAGTATAAAGCAGAGAGACAGATAGGAAAAGTAAAACACCCACATGGTACACAAGGAAACTTTTTGCAAAGTATTTTCTATACGCGTTCTCTGTAAGCAAAAATATCAATATAGTGTAACTTTTTTTTAACCATCTGTCTTTGTTCTGAGATAACCCCTCTGTCCCAGAAAGCAGGAAATCAGGGTGTGAGCAAGAGAATGACTACAGGCTTTAGACCAATATCTGCTCTCAGACTTGAAACCATCAAAGAAATGGCAACTTCATTTACAGTTGAACAGTATGCACGCATCTCAATTTGAAGAGTGCTATTGGAAATTATAGGGACATCTCTTATTTCCAAAGAAAGTAAAATATACATTAATTAGAAAGGATTTTTTTTTCTTTTTTTTTTTTTTCCGTCAGTCAGTGGCTTGTGGCACGTTAAGCCACTAGCCATGGAGATGGCAGGGGTCTGATGTTACAGCAGGTTTTAACTTTATGTCTGAATGAATCTTTTGAAAGATTGTTTTTCAAAAAATAATTTTCATTTTCCTTGCTACTAGCGAGAGCTGAATGAGCAAACATATTGAGAGCATTATTTAAGAAAATTATTTTATATTGTAGAGTTCATTTATACAAAGCATTCAAATTTGATGAACCAGGTCAGGGAGACAAGCAAATAGCACTTGAAATATTTGCTTTTTAGTTACAGACACAGAAATTAATGGTAGTCTGACATCTTTTGATGTCTCTGATATTTGAAATGTCGAATAATAGGTAAAAGCAAAATAATTATAATTCTAACCAAGGTGAGACAAGCTCAGTGGACAATACTGGATTTGGATTAAGTCTGTTTAAATTATTGAAAGGTGGAGAGAAGCAGCAAATAGCAGAGAGCTACCCGTAACAAAAAAAAATCTGACCTGGTGTCACAGGGCTGGGGCTGGCCAGGGACCTCCTGCTTTCATAGAATGAAGAAGAGGGTCTCAAGTAATAGTTACATATGGGCTTTTACACACTTTTAAACAGAGTCTATTTTCAGGTAAATTTAGAAAATGGAAGACCTCTTATTGGTAGTCAATTCATTGAAACAGTTCCAAGTGGAGCTGCATAGACAAGGACCACACATCATTTTAGAAAATGCAAATACAGGGGAGTGTGTGTTATGTAAAAAACAAAACAACCCTCAGACCAGATCACTAAGACAAAATTCTGGATCACTGAAAATACAAGAACTGTTTAAAAGAAGAAAACTGTTTAAAACTTTAGGAAGTCTGATCAAAAAATGATAAAAATATATCAATTGGCATAATATAGATAGGAACCTGACTGCAAAAATAAAAATGACAAACTATTAAAGTACATAAAATATGTATATATCACTCCTAGGAAAAAAAAGAAGTCATTACCTCCCCATGTACACACTACCAAAATTGACCTAAGGAAAGTTCATAAACCTAGAAATAATCTTAAAAATGACTAAGTCTGACAAGATGTACTTTTAATTTATTCTATTAGATTCTATTAATTAGATTCTATTTATTCTATTCTACTAGAATCTATTATGAGGAGGCCAATATGGCGGAGAAGTAGGGGGATCCAGTATTTCCCTCGTATTTTAAACTAAGAACGACTGAAACCAAAAGACTCTCAACTCCAAGAATTGGGGAGGAAAGGTGTTGCAGTCTACAAGGAACGGAAAGCAAAACCCAGAAAACGCCCCAAGAACCGTGAGTTTAATCTGGGATGGATAAAATGAACTCACTCAGGGAGCTGAGCTGAGCGGAGGGCAAGCCATATTCAGAGACAGCTGGGAAAGTACCGATTAGGCAACATCCGAATGAGAGAATCAGAGAGGGGGAGACCACCACCATCCAGCCCCTAAATGCAAGGCTTTTGAAGATAAATTCAGTGGCTAACAGCAGAACTCCCCTCACACCACCAGGACTGGCAGCGGGGACCCAGTCAGCCGAGGCACCGCTGCCTGCAGAGCACTTCTAACGCCGGCACAATTACAGCAAAATCGGGTGTAGCAGGTGGGCGCCCCATCACCCAGTAAACTGCACTACGCCGGCGCCCGTGGTGGAATAAGGACAGAAATAAAGGGGCAAATAGAGACTCCAGGACTGGGAACAAGGGACTGGAGGGATGCCATTGCTGTCTAACAAGCCGGGAAGTCACCCCAAAAGCCATCCCTGAGGCAGCTGAGACGGGACCGCCTACACCAAACCACGCCCCTCCTGACAGTAGTGACACCTTTCAGTGGGAGCTACAGGCGCCAAGTTCAGACTGCTGCCTGGAGTAACTCCAGGTCATTTTTTTTTTTTTTTTTTTTTTTTAAATATATGCTCCCCTTACTCCTTACCAATCCCCACCCCTGAGCTGGCTATCCAGGGTACTGGTTGGCTTAACCAGTCTTTTAACCCCTCTCTCAAGGCATGTTATACACCTCCTTCTGTACTTTCCTATCTCACTCTCTGGAATAACCAGGCCACATAAGTTCATCTGGGCAACATCTATCTTTTCTCTTGCATCTGTCCTTATTCTGATTTATCTCAGTCTGGATTAAACCCTTTAGTAGCTCTACCTGGGCAAAGTTCATTTCCTTCTTCCCCCCACACCTGTCATTCTCTCTGTATATGCTCTGCCACCAGCACACTGCACACCCTTGTCCTTAACATGTAGCTGGTACTTCAAGACATTGCCCTCAGAGAGTCATTTGTTATTCTTTTTTCTGTTGTGAACTGCTTGTCTGTATCATTTGTCAGTACGTTTGAGTATTTCTGTTTTCTGTTCGTCAGTCTGTTTTCCTTTCCAGGGCAACTTCAAGAAACAATCCAAAACACACCTAGCCAAAATGACAAAACAGAAGAATTCTCCTCAAAAGAATCTACAGGAAGCAGTGACAGCTCAAGAATTGATGAAAACAGATATAAGCAACATAACAGAACATGAATATAGAATGATAATCATAAAACTAATCATTGGGCTTGAAAAAAGCATAGATGAATGCAAGGGGTCTCACACAGCAGAGTTCAAGGACCTTAAAAACGGTCAGGAAGAATTAAAAAAGGCCTTGGATGAAGTACAATGCAAATTGGAAGCAGCCACAGCATGGATTGAAGAGGCAGAATAGAGAGTAAGTGAATTAGAAGATAAAATTATGGAAAAAGAGGAAGTAGATAAAAAGAGAGGGATGATGATCCAGGAACAGGAAGGAGAATTCAAGAGCTGAACGATGCACTCAAAAGAAACAATATCCGTATCACAGGAGTTCCAGAGGAAGGAGAGAGAGAGAAAGGAGTTGAAGGGGTACTTGAACAAATCATTGCTGAGAACCTCCCCAACATAAGGAAGGAAATGAGCATGGAAATCCAAGAGGCACAGAGAACTCCCCTCAGACATAACTTGAATAGACCTTCTGCATGACACATCATAGTGAAACTGGCAAAATATAAAGAGAATCCTGAAAGCAGCTAAGGAAAAACAGGACTTAACATACAAAGGCAGACACATAAGGGTTGTAGCAGACTTATCTACAGAAACTTGGCAAGCCAGAAACAAATGGCAGGATATCTTCATTGTGATGAGCAGGAAGGATATGCAACCAAGAATTCTTTACCCAGCCAGCCTGTCATTCAGAATAGGAGGAAAGATCAAGGATTTCCCCAAACAAAAACTGAAGGAATTCATTACAAATAAGCCAGCATTACAAGAGACCCTGATGGGCACTCTATGAAGGAAAGGTTGCAAAGAACACAAACTACCAGAAATAGCCTTGCAATAAACCTACAGATAATACAGTGACTATAAGTCCATATTTTTCAATATTAACACTGAATGAAAATGGACTAAATGCACCAATCAAAAGACACAGGTTAACAGAATGGATTAAAAAACAAGACCCATCTATTTGCTGTCTTCAAGAAACTCATCTTAAACCTCAGGACAGGACACCTTCAGATTGAAAGTGAGGGAATGGAGAACTATCTACCATGCTACTGGAAGTCAGAAGAAAGCTGGAGTAGCCACACTTATATCAGACAAATTAGACTTTAAAATGAACGATGTAATAAGAGATGAAGAAGGACATTATATAATAGTCACAGGGACCATCCAGCAGGAAGAGCTAACAATTGTAAATATCTATGCACCGAATTCTGAGGCACCCAAATTTGTAAAACAACTAATTACAAACATAAGCAACCTTAACACTCCACTCTCAGCACTGGATAGATCCACAAATCAGAAAATCACCACAGAAACAATGGCCCTGAATGACACATTAGAACAGATGGGCCTCACGGACATCTTCAGGGTCCTTCATCCAGAAGCAAAGGAATTTACATTCTTCTCAACTGCCCACGGTACATTTTCCAAGATAGACTACATTCTAGGACACAGGAAAGCTCTGGATAAATATACAAGTATTGAGATCATACCGTGAACACTGTCAGACCACAATGCTTTGAAACTTGAAATCAACCACAGGAAAAAGTCTGGAAAGTATCCAAAAACATGGAGGCTAAGGAACAACCTACTAAAAGACGAGTGGGTCAACCAAGCCATCAGAGAAGAAATTAAAAAATACATGGAAACAAATGAAAATGAAAATACAACAATCCAAAAGCTCTGGGATGTGGCAAAGACAGTCCTGAGAGGGAAATATATTGCAGTCCAGGCCCACCTCAAGAAACAAGAAAAATCAGTAACACAAATTCTAACAGCAGACCTAAAAGAACTAGAGCAGAACAACTAAAACAACCCAAACCCAGCAGAAAGAGAAATAACAAAGATCAGGGCACAAATTAATCATATGGAAACAGAAAAAGTAGTGGAACAGATCAATGAAACCAAGAGCTGGTTCTTTGAAAAAATAAAATAGACAAACCTCTAGCCAGGCTTCTGAAAAAAAAAAAAAAAAGAGAACTCAAGTAGATAAAATCATGAATGAAAAGGGAGTAATTACAACCAATCCCTCTAAGACAAGCAATCATCAGAGAACACTATGAAAAATCATATGTCACCAAACTCAGCAACCTGGAAGAAATGGACAAATTCCTAAATAGCCACACGCTACCAAAACTCAAATGGGAAGCAACAGAAAATTTGAACAGATCCATAACTAGTAAAGAAATTAAATCAGTTATCAAAAATCTCCCAGCAAATAAAAGCTCTGACCACATGGCTTCCCTGCAGAATTTTACCAGACATTTAAAACAGAGTTAATTCCAATCCTCCTCAATCTGTTCCAAAAAATTTAAACGGAAGGAAAACTCCCCGACTCATTCTATGAAGCCAGCATCCCATTGATTCCTGAACCAGATAGAGACCCAGCAAAGAAAGAGAATTACAGGCCAATATCTCTGATGAATATGGATGCAAAAATTCTCAACAAGATACTAGCAAATCGAATCCAGCAGCATATAAAGAGAATTATCCACCATGATCAAGTAGGATTCATCCCTGGGTTGCAGGGCTGGTTCAATATTCGCAAATCAATGTGATAAATCATATTAACAAAAGAAAAGAACTATATGATCCTGTCAATAGATGCAGAAAAAACATTTGACAAAATACAGCACCCTTTCCTAATAAAAACCCTCGAGAAAGTCGGGATAGAAGGAACATACTTAAACATCATAAAAGCCATATATGAAAAGCCCACAGCTAATATCCTCAATGGGGAAAAATTGAGAGCCTTCCCGAGATCAGGAACACGACAGGGGTGTCCACTCTCGCCATTGCTATTTAACATAGTGTTGGAAGTCCTAGCATCAGCAATCAAACAACAAAACAAAATCAAAGGCATCAAGATTGGCAAGGAGGAAGTCAAACTTTCACTTTTTGCAGATCACATGATACTTTACATGGGTACAAAATCAATGTACAGAAATAAGTGGCATTTCTATACACCAACAATGAAGCAGCAGAAAGAGAAAGAAACTAATCCCTTTCACAATTGCAACAAAACCCATAAAATACTTAGGAATAATCCTAACCAAAGATGTGAAAGACATCTATGCTGAAAACTGTAAAAAAAACTTATGAAGGAAATTGAGGAAGACACAGGAAATGGAAAAACATCCCATGCTCATGGATTGGAAGAATATCATTAAAACAGCAATACTATCCAAAGCAATCTACACCTTCAATGCAATCCCAATCAACATTGCACCAGCATTCTTCTCAAAGCTAGAGCTAACAATCCTAAAATTTGTATGGAACCACAAAAGACACCGAATAGCCAAAGTCATACTCCAGAATAAAACCAAGGCGGGATGCATCACAATTCCAGGCTTTAACCTCTACTACAAAGCGGTAGTCATCAAGACTGTATGGTATTGGCACAAGAACTGACATATAGACCAATGGAATAGAATAGAAAACTCAGAAATGGACCCGCAAGTATATGGCCAACTAATCTTTGACAAAGCAGGAAAGAGTATCCAATGGAAAAAAGACAACCTCTTTAATAAATAGTGCTGGGATAAACTGGACAGCAACATGTAGAAGAATGAAACTAGACCACTTCCTTACACTGCTCACAAAAATAAGCTCTAAATGGATAAAAGATCTGAATGTGAGACAGGAAACCATCAAAATCCTAGAGGAGAAAGCAGGAAAAAGCCTCTTTGACCTAAGATGCACCAATTTTTTACTCGACACATCTCCAAAGGCAAGGGAATTAAAAGCAAAGGTGAACTACTGGGACCTCATCAAGATAAAAAGCTTCTGCACGGCAAAGGAAACAACCAACAAAACTGATAAGCAACCAACAGAATGGGAAAAGATAATCGCAAATGACATATCTGATAAAGGACTAGTATCTAAAATCTATGCTCGCCACAATACCACCAAAGCTAGTATCTAAAATCTATAAAGAACTTACCAAACTCCACACCCAAAAAACGAATAACCCAGTGAAGAAATGGGCAGAAGATATGAATAGACACTTCTCCAAAGACGACATCAAATGGCAAACAGACACATGAAACGATGCTCAATGTCACTCATCATCAGGGAAATACAAATCAAAACCACACTGAGATACCACCTCACACCAGAGTGGCTAAAATGAACAAATCCGGAAACTATAGAAGCTGGAGAGGATGTGGAGAAACAGGCATCCTCTTGCACTGTTGGTGGGAATGCAAACTGGTTCAGTCACTCTGGAGAACTGTGTGAAAGTTCATCCAAAAAATGAAAATAGAACTACCCTATGACACAGCAATAGCACTGTTAGGAATCTACCCAAGAGACACAGGACTGCTGATGCATAGGGGCACATGTACACCGATGTTCATAGCAGCACTTTCGACAATAACCAAGTCATGGAAAGAGACTAAGTGTCCATCAACTGATGAATAAAGAAAGTGTGGTATATATATACAATGGAATACTATGCAGCAATAAGAAAGAATGAAATCTGGCCACGTGTAGCAACATGGATGAAACTGAAGGGTATTATGCTGAAATAAGTCAGAGAAAGATGCCATATGTTCCCACACATAGGTAGGCTTTGGGAGACCTAACAGAAAACCAGGGAGGGAGGGGAAGAAGGAAGAAAAAAAAAGCCACAGAGAGGAAGACAGACATAACTTAAGAGACTCTCAAACACTATGAACAAACTGAGGGGAGAGGGGGTGATGGGTGCAGAAGAGGGCAGTTGTTGGGAGGAGTACTGGGTGTTGTATGGAAACCAATTTGACAAATTATTCAAAAAAATCTATTAGATTCTCAAATTTTAAAAAATTTTATTTTTAAGTAAACTCTACACCTATTATGGGGCTATGACTTAACCCTCTGGTCAAAAGTCACATGTTCTACTTACTAAGTTAGCCAGGTGCCTGAGACAGGATGTACTAAGAAAAAATGAGCCCAAATGATTTTGTGGGTAAGTGCTTCAAAAGCAATAATAATAATAATAGGTCTGATATGGAAGAACAGAAAAAGAGGGAAAACTTCTCAACTTATTTAAAAAAGCATTACCTTGATCCTAAAACAAACAACTCAGAAGCACAAGAAGCGTATATATACCCAGATACAAAACACACATACACGCAAATAATTTCCAAATAGAATATAGAAACAAATGATATGAGTGAAAATTTTTCAACATCAAGGCAAGCAAATATATAAAACAAATTATATATAAGAATTACATATTAATCCCCAAAAGACATGTAAAAATTATTCAATCATTACTCATTCTGAATTTCTTAGAAAATCAGGAAAAGAAAACCTGACTAATCTGAAATAGCTACTAAAAACCTACAAAATACATGATTAATAAGATATTAGAAATCTTATCAGTTAGGGGTGCCTGGTGGCTCAGTCAAAAATCGACTACGGCTCAGGTCATGATCTCACGGTTCGAGCCTCCGTGTCGGACTCTGTGCTGACAGCTCAGAGCCTGGAGCCTGCTTTAGATTCTACATCTCCCCTTCTCTCTGCCCCTGCCATACTCATTCTCTGTTGATAAATAAACGTTAAAAAAAAATCCTATTTAATTGTCAAGCACAAGATAGTTTGGTTCTTTTTACCAACATTCATACATATTAGTGGAGATCTTTGCCAAAATAATACAAATAAGTTGGGGAAAAACTATGTGAAGAGAGATAAAATGCTAATTTAGATTCTAAGAATTTCTACCTAAATATATAATTGAAAATCATGCATAATCAGAAAGAGAACCAACAGAGAAAAAAGGAAGCTCACCTATAGTGCAGTAATAACCAATTAGAAAGCACAATCAGAAGGAAATAGAATTCAGAATACAACAAAACCATAAAACATCTAGGAATTAAAAAAATGTCAACCTATTTGGTGACTATTTAAAAAGTTTACTACAAAATAACATGACAATGCCATATGTGCAGTCAATATTACCATTTTTCCAAAGAAGCGGTACAAATTTACATTCCCCTCCCCTACCTAAGCCCCATCCAGCCCCAGCAGTGCTTGAGAAAGCCAGTTTCTCAGGGAACTTAGTACTGCCTTAATGGTGTTAATTTACATTTCCTTGATGACTCATGATTTAGATCTTCATTTGGAACAGACTTTTCTATGTATTACAAAATAGAATATTTTCTATTAAACGTATACCATATTCGTCCAGAAATAGTTTTAAAAAAATCTTTAGTCCACTACACTATCATACATGCGTGAGTCTACTTCTGGCCTTTAGGTTCTACTGGTCTACTTGTATATCCTTGAATATCATGCTTTTGTGACAGCCCTACAGTAAGGCTTGAAGTTTAATTTTTTTATCTTAAAACATTTTTTTTTTTTTGAAAGAGAGAAAGACAGAACATCAACTGGGTAGGGGCAGAGAAGGAGACACAGACTCTGAAGGAGATTCTTGGCTCTGAGCTGTCAGCACAGAGCCCAAGGCAGCACCAGAACCCACGACCTGCAAGATCATAACCCAGGCCAAAGTCAGACACTCAAATGACTGAGCCACCCAGGTGCCCCTAAGGCTTGAGATTTAATAGTGTAAGTCTTCCAACTGTATTCAAGACCATTTTTACTGTTTTCGGGACTTTTTAATTTCTACTTATGTTTAAAATTAGATTGTCCATATCCCAAAAAAAAAAAAAAGCCTTTGGAATCTTGAAGTTTTATTGGATTTAATGATATTGTAAAGCATTATCTTTAATATAGCAAATCTTTCAATATATTAAAGTCTTATTTCTGTAAATGAAGTATAAATTTCTCTAGTTTTGTAGTTTTAATGATTTATTCATAGGTACTTAATATTTCAGATGCGATTATGTTTTTTAGTTTTTCGGTTGCTTCATATAGAGACACTATTAACCTTGTATCTAATGGTTTTGCCAACTTCATTCATAATTCTAACAATCTATACAATATTTTGAGTTTTCTACAACTGGTTTTAAGTTTTTCCTGATTGTTAGGTTTTATTTTCTTGCCCTAATACACTAGCAAAGAAGTCCCATACAGTGTTGAACTGAAGTGACTGGCCATCTGTTTTGTTCAACTCAAGGGGCAGACTTTCAGTATTTCATTATTTGAGAGTAGCTATAGGATTTTTGTTATAATATTAGAGAAGTTCTCTTCCATTTCTTTGCTGCTGATTAAGTTTTAATCATAAACATTCGATTTTATTAAATGCCTGTTCTATACCTAACCATTTTTTCTTTATTCAGTAATAGTGAATTACAGCAATTTATCAAATTATATTTCATATATTTGAACATACTTCAAATTATAATTACATATTTTTATGTATTGAATATATTTATGTATCATTTTCCTAATATTTTAATTTTTATATCTGTTCATAAGAAAAATTGCCACATAATTTTTGTATCAGTTATGCTAACTTCACAAAGCAAATTGGAACTATATCCTCTTTTCTCTGGATGATATAAGTTTATTTTTATTCCTTCAATACGTGGAAAGAATAACTGCTTATATCCTCAGAACCTAGAGATTTTTGTTATGGGAAAGTTTTAAATAATGAATCCTATTTTTTAGATATAGGACTACTAAGATTTTCTATTTTTTTGTTTTTGTGGAACTATAGTTTTCAATGAATTTTTTGAATTCAAATCCACGGGTGAAATGTTCATATTTGTCACAGCATTCTAAGTTATGAGTGACTTTAAAAGTTTTTTAATGTTTATTTTTGAGAGAGAGCACACTCACGTGTGAGCAAAAACGAACACGAGCAGGAAAGGAGCAGAGAGAGCCGGAGTCAGAGAATTCGAAATCGGCTCCAGGCTCTGAACTGTCAGCACAGAGCCAGATGTGGGGCTCGAACCCATAAACCGCAAGATCATGTCCTAAGCCGAAATCGATCGCTTAACCAACTGAGCCACCCAGGCGCCCCAGCCATGATTAATTTTTACCTGCTAGCAAGCAGTGGCTAAAACCTTAGATTTGGTAACCTAGTACTGATTAATGACACAAGTCTAATAAATGTTCCTGCCTTAAGTATGTATGCTACCTTCCCACACCACTACTAGTGAATCAATGTGATATCACCATCAGAAGATATGAATATCTGTAGGCATATGTGGACAGGTTTTTCACCTAATACTTCATTAAGTATCCTGATTTTGGATATTTTGGTGCATAGGATTGTATTCTTTCATTAAATACTATACTGTTCCCTGCTCCATTTCTATGCTACATAATGAACACAGAGCCTACTGTCTGATTAAGATGTTAAACTGGTGAAAGATTCAGTATCAACAAAAAAAGTGAATTTGAGGGGACAAAAATTCACAAGCAGTTCTGAGTTTTGAGAAGTATCCAAGTGTTCAGCTCTTGAGGAAAGGCAATATGCATGCCTAAAATCTTTAACCAGGATGAACAGTTACATTCAATATCTCATTTTTCTGCAGTAGCCATCAATGTAAAAGATGGTCTAGACAGGTGGGTTTTTGACATTGGTCCTGAATTATTTCTGAGCACGCTTTTTCCTTGTTTTAACACTGCATCTACATCCATGCCAAAGTTAGCTTTAAGTTAACTGGGATAACAATTAGAGATCTTTACTGGAGATACACTTTACTTGAAAATGAAGGGGAAAATATATACACAAAGTATTTCTAAAACCAATTCTTACATAGGCATACATAGAAATGGTTTTTTTAAAAAAGTGAAGTCTTGTATGGTAGCCTTATTTTCTTCATCACATTGATATATCTTGATGAGGGGCCCCCGCGTGGCTCAGTCAAGTGTCCGACTTAGGTCATGATCTCAGTTTGTGAGTTCGAGCCCCGCGTCCAGCTCTGTGCTGGTGGCTCAAGAGCCTGGAATCTGCTTCAAATTGTCTCCTTCTCCGCTCACACTCTCTCAAAAATAAATGTTAAAATTTTTTTAAATGTATCTTGATGTGAATTATGTCAATAAACCAGTTTGAAAACAAAAATTTTGACATTTGAACATGTAACAGATCCTGGAAGGAAAAAATTTTCATGACAAAAAATTGGGGAGTATTTCTAATTCAAGTAACTGCCTGTGTTTTTATCTTTCACTTAAAAGCAGTAGGATTCTAGTTACTGCTCACTTTTTTCTAGTTTCAGAAGCAGTTATAAATTTACATGTAATTACCCCTAAATTTTCTAGAGTAACTACAGGAGTTACCAAGGAGCCACGAAACTTAAAAGCAGGCTTCTCATTCCATTATAGATTATGAACCATACACTATAAAATGGTACTGGAATCTCTTCCACCTTCACGTTGCTTCTTCAAAATCATTTCACCTCTGCCCTGCTGGGGTGAAGGGGGACCTTCCTCCTGAGGCCGGGTTTCCTATCTCTGTCACCCCTCTGTCTCCTGTCATTGTCAACAGTCCCTGCTGATGATTTGTCTACAATCTTAAACCCCTTTTTTAATGTTTTATTTAGAAAGACTGTAGGTGTGCACAAGCAGACAGTGAGAGAGAACCTCAAGCACGCTCCATGCTGTCAGGAGGGTTGGACATGGGGCCTGAACCCACAAATCATGACCCAAGCTGAATTCAAGCTTAACCAATTGAGCCAGGTACCCTCCCTGCCCCCCCCCCAGTTTCTTAAATTCATCAAGGAATGGGGACCCATCTCCTTGTTTTATTTCCGTATCTTGGAGTTATTCTCTATTGTATTCTCTCTGTAAAGGCAATTAATTTTACATTACTGTGAGAATTTTAAAGGCTTATATATTTGGATCATCTTTTAAAGGTTCAAAACTTTATTCATAGCTATCTAATCTAGCTTTCAGAGTAGCCTCTTTCCTTCCACTGCCCCCTGGTTTTGTTTTGTTTTGAAGGCAGAAATAAACTCAGGAAACTTCTCATGGTTCCACAGCTTAGACTCCAGTCTGGCTGCATTTGAAGTCAGAAACGGCTGAGTTCAAGAGATTTACCCGTTTCTTTTACCATGAATTGTTAGCACTCAAAATTCTTCAGAGAATATCATGGCAATTGACTTGGTTTCTACTATTATGGGGCACCTGGGTGGCTCTGTTGGTTAAGCATCCAACTTCAGCTCAGATCATGATCTCGTGGTTCATGGTTTGAGCCCTGCATCAGGCTCTGTGCTCACAGCTCAGAACCTGGAGCCTGCTTCAGATTCTGTGTCTCCCTCTCTCTCTCAAAAATAAACATGAACAAAAATTTTTAAGAAAATAATAAAATGTTGTACCGTCCATGTTTTCAGATAAGGTATTTGATCACAAGTTCAGAGATAAAGGACAGAAATTTAGTGCAGGTAAGCCTTGGAACTGCCCATTATGCAAATATTTATAAGCATTTACAATATAGGTCCACAGAACCTTGAGACTATATTATGACTAAAACAGGATCTCTGCCTTAAAACAGCTTATTTTGAAGACTACAGATGTATTCTCTTCAAGCTATAAAAGTATCAAGAGATCACGTCCTTTACCCCACATGCCTATAGTATCTCTTTCAATGCTCCGTCCACAGACCTTCATTACTATCATACTAATGGATTAATGCAGCAGTTTTAAAGTATTGTTCAAGATCCCATTGGGGTCCCAGAGTCCCTTTCTTTGGGTACATTAGGTAAATCTTTAATACTGAAACAGTTGTTGTCTGTGTTATTCTTACGAGTGTTCAGCAGAGTTTTCTAGAAACTACACGATAGATGTCATTGCTGATGACCGATGAAATGTGTATTCACACATGCTTGCATTTTAAAAATGGCTCTTGCAAGTTCCTAATGCTGCGATTGTTGATACATAGAGCCCACAAATAAAATTTTAAGAGTCCTGAAAATATTTGAAAATGAAAAGGCTCCCGAGACAAAAAGAAGTGTAAGAAGTTGCTGAATTAATAAAGATCTTCCAAATTCAAGAAGTATGTTTGCCATACCGGCATGGCAAAGAGGTGATAAAGCAATCAAGGGTTCAACTTTCTGTTAATATACAATAGTTCCAGGTGTAGAACACGAATTATGTATTTGTTACAAAATGATCACAAGAAGTCCAGTTAGCATCTATCACCACACACAGCTACATAGATGCCTTGGAATGAGAACTTTTAAGAGCTACTCTTAGCAACTTTCAAACTGACAGGTAAAGTGTTTACTTTTGGGGCACCTGGGTGGCTTAGTCGGTTAAGCATCTAACCTTTGGCTCAGGTCACGATCTCTCGTGGTTTTTGAGTTCGAGCCATGCATTTGGCTCCGCACTGGTGGTGGGGGGCCTGCTTGGGATTCTTTCTCTCTTCTGCTTTTTCTGCTCCTTCACTATTATTTTTAATATATCTTTTGAGAGCACACAAATAAAGTGTTTACTTTGTAACTAATTAGTTGAAGTGTCTCACACTGGTCTCAAATGTTTATGCCTCATTTCCCTCTCAACTATTTTATCGAGATAAAGCATTTTGCATAGGTGGTTCTGCATCTGATGGGGTAGGTAGGAGATTAGTACTATGTAATATACTGTGAAACCAATAAATAAGGATCGTTCTTGCACTTTTGTCTTCCACCCTAGTGTTTTTGGTCAATAAAGGGATTTCTAAGAGTGGAGAAATGCTTGGGTACCAAATAGCTCTCACCTAACAAGATTCTGATAGGCTAAAGTTAAAGAAACCTAGCCAGCATTTTCAGAGCCTATATGAAGGCTTTCAAGATGACTGGAAATATGCTGAGCAAAACCACACTGAGACCCATCAAACTGAATACATTAACAAGAGGTGTTTGTCAAAAGCATATATGCAATACTTCAATAAAATCACTGTTTTTCCATCTACGTAGTTTTTTTGGTCTTTTTGCAGGTGATAAAAACAAACTCCTCTTGGGCGTATTACAGGTGACTCTTTGCTGTCCAGTGGTGGCTAGGGCAGATGGTGTACTAATAGGTTCCTCCTCCATTTAAGGATTGGAGAAGGGATTCTCCTTCATTTAAACGTGTTGTTTCCAAATACTACCGTGATTTTAGGCTCCAGGCTCTGAGCTGTCAGCACTGTGGGGCTCAAACGCATGAACCGTGAGATCACAACCTGAGCCAAAGTCGATGCTTAACCAGCTAAGCCACCCAGGTGCCTCAGTGGAACGTATTTGCAAAACTATCCACCCAGGATAAGATATTTTAAGTATCCTTAAAATTCCCTTGATCTCAACAATGTCACTATGGTCATTTCCACCTAGATATTTTATAGAATTATAACGTTTTACACAAAAGTAATCTGTATGGTAATTCACTCCTTAGATGAAACAAATAAGAAATCATAATTTTAAACCTGGAAAGAACCTACCTCATAAACGAGCAAAGTTAGACCCAGCGCCTTCATCACTTGCCCAAAGTTGTACAACCAATTAAACATTTATGGGGAAGTAGAATTTAATAGAAAGCTCTAGCCAACAGTGTGCTGTATTTGGATCAGATTATGCTACCCTTAAAGTAGAAAGTCAATTCCATCCCTGAGTGGTTTTACTTCCAAAGTGGGCAAGGAAAAATATCAACTGTGGTAGAAAACAAAGACGAAATGTAACAGACAAAAAGCCCAGAACCAGAGCTGCCCTGCTGTGTCTCATCCTGTGGAGACAGTAGCAAAGAATATTGTTGACATCTTCAGGCCAACGTTCCAACATCTGAGGATTTACACCGGCATTAGTCAGCTGCCTCGTGAATTGCTTGCCATGGGCATTCTGGTACTGCCTGGAGTTTTCTTACGGGCCTGATAGGAAAAGAATTGCCTGGGAATTCATCAATTCATTTCCTCATGACCTCAGGGTGAAGAGTTTTTGCATCTGCTGATTATTACACTAGATGCTCATTAGTAACGGGTATCCCCCACTTGGAATTTTATCAGTTGCTTTATATCAAAAATGTCATCACGTCCTCCCTTTTGCAAAGAACTAATTTTGTTAAGAACTAATTTTAAAAAACACTCCCTTTATTTCAGTGTCCTGAAAATTCAAAGTTTAGCTAAACTTAAATGAAGACGGGCGTGCTCTCCCACATTTCCCTCCTTTGGATGTTCCATCGCTTTTACGTTTCTGCCATCATGACTCACGATAAAATCCCATAAACGCTTCTCTCTCCTTTGACCCCCTTTGGCTACTTACCATTTGTTCATTCCAGATGATGATCGTTAGCACAATCATTATCATCTTCAACAAATAAGCACAGGGAGCCCACAGGGTGCATGCCACCAGAGGAAGGCTATTACAGCGTGAAAATCACGTGGTTGAACAAATGAGGCCCAGAGTGGGATTTCGAAAAGCACAAGCTTTGTTTATGGTCCTGCCCGTGATATGTTGCCAGGAATTGCTCCATAGAATTTCTTGAGGCTCTCATTTCTCCTTCTCTGAAATGTAAATAATGCTCATGCCTGCCTCTCATCTATCCCTATGATTTTATGAGAAATCATACAATGAGGTACAAAGCTTTATAGAAACACTGTACCAGGAGAAGATATTGTAGCATTATTTTTTGCTACAATCATTCAACTACTATTCACATTTTAACAGCCTCTCTTTCATTTCCATTCCAGGCCACAAGAGCTAGGACTTTTGATGCCAGGATTACAAATAAAAAAGTGTTAAGTCCAGCCAAACAGCTGGGGTTTGGGGTATGCGTGTTGACACGTTACTCTTTGGAAAGCCTGGTTTTCCTCCCAAAATGACTGGCTGGTTTACTCAATTAAGTTAACTGCTTGTTTTGGCAACATAAACCTTAAAAAATGACTGAGAATAAAACCACATAGATGGGCCCATTTTCCTTTTTTCAAAAAACTGTCCTTGTTTAATGTGTGTCTTGTAAGTCACCTTAATCCAATTTTTTTTAAACATCCAATCAGTTAAGGTGTCAAACTGTTAAGTTACTTACATCATAACTTGTTAGTCTTAGTCATTTTCAAGACATCCCTGTCCATCCCTTCCATGTTACCTGGGATTACCTCTCTCCTCTAGTCACTCCATCCTCTGGCATTTCTCACCTCCGGCGCTGTATTCAGCCACATCAGGAAGAGTACGGCAAGGGCAGGGCTGAGGGAAGGAGAGGGCATGCCCCACAACCACTTTCTCCTCAGCTTTCCCGAAATTGGAAGGGTAATTTTGGTCTCTATAGTTCTTAAACCCCTGCCAGACTGCTCTATCTTCTATCCCGATCCCATTTGCTCTGCCTCTCAGAGCCCATTTTGCCTTCTCTCAGAGCATGCTTGTCGTACACTGTTGGGAGCCGTTTTGGGCTCACAGGTTGAGACCCCTCCATGCGTGGGAAAGGTTGAAGCAAAAGCTCCCGCCAGCCAAACTGGCACCTAGTTTTACCTCCTTCTAAATAACCTTTCAGGCCTGGATTTCTCGAATTGCTTTCGTTGGCCTAAGGGACATAATGCTCTTTAGTTTTATGGCATATGGAAAAGGGGACCTGGTCTTGATGGATAAAATCTGTGAGACAGTAACCTGGCCAGAAGTAACCTCAAGGTTGGGTTGCCTCTTGGGGATAGGTTACACAAATTGAGGCGTAGGCCCCAAGACTCCTTGAACCAAATTAGATTTTCCCTGCAGGTATTGTTCCCCTCAGCCCCACCATAAAACCTCAAGGCACATCTCCGTAAAGCTTCTCCCAGAATTAACAAACTGATGGAAAAGATTGGAAAGAGACTTAGGAACCTTCCCCAAGGTTACCCTCACCCAAAAGTCAGAAGCACTGTTTATCAGCAGCAAATATTGAACACCTCCCTGAGGTTAACATTTTGCAAACCCTTTTGTAATTCTCATCCCCACGCTCCCTTATACCATAAACTTATAGATGACTACATAGGTCTTGTGACAACAATGTATGTTGTAAAGAATGCCTGGTCACTGATGTAATGTCACTCGCTACCTTTAAAAATAAAGACACTGAGACCAGCAAAGCAGAGATGCCAGAATTGCCAGGGCTGCCTGCTTGGTCATCAGATTCCATCTCACTCGTGGCGCTCTCACTTCATTTCGCCTGACCGTCCGTCCTTCGTGGACCCCTAGATTCGCCGGGACAAGGAACGACTCCGGAAGTACACAAGGTGTGCTCTCACATATACCTTTACTTCAGCCCATTACACACCCACAGCCCAGCTACTGCGACCGCTGCCAAGGTTCCATGTTGCCTTCTGAGTCTAGATGTAAAAAGAAACACCTTTCAGCCCTTTGTCTCAATTTCCTGAGCATTTGACACTCTTGCCTTGGCCGCTCCTTCCTCAAAACTCTCCCAATTGCCCCTTGCCAACTTTCCCTTCTCTCTGACCAATCTCTTTTTCCACACCCTGTTCTTCTCTGGCCTCCCCCTCTCCCCTTCTGTTGGTGTTCTCTAAATATCAGTCACTTCAGGACTCCTTACCCTGCAATCCCACCCTGGGTGCTCTTACTCTCGATCTCTATATTCTGTCCAATTCTTCCTCCTAAGTCCCAGACTTAGGTGAGTCAGTGCCTTGTCAGATAAACCTTCATAGGCCTATGAGAAGTCATGCAAGAGACATTTCCCCTACTGCAGGAATGATGCCCAGAGTGCCGCACGTAGTTCTATAAATGAAGGGCAAGCAGCACTGCTTACCCCGGGGGATGTGTAAAACGGCACCTTTTGGGAGAATTTTATATGTATGTGTGCAGTTTAACAATCTCCCGTCCACTTTAATGTGCAGTGCTCAAAGGATGGGTTGGTTCATTTGCAAAAGCAGCACAGAGATTTTTCTAGTGGGAAGATGACTAAGCCCCCTGACAGTCCCTGCAACACTAAAAATGGGAAAAGTGTGCTGGGTGGCCCAGGGTCAAGGGTCTGTGTGAAGAAGTTACAATTCTTCCGAAATAACATTTCCATTGGTGTGTCTTAGGTCAGGCTTCTATAACAAATATCACACACTGAGTGGTTTGCACAGCACACAATTTCTCACAGTTCTGGAGGCTGGGAATCCAAGGTCAGGGTGCTATCGGGCCCAGTGGCCACTGAAATTCCTGGTTTGCAGATGGCCACCTTCTTGAATCCTCACACGGCAGAGAGCAGGATGAGGTCCCATGTCTCATCTTTTTATAAGGACATTAACCCTATCATGAGGGTACCACGCTCATGACCTAATCTATTCCAGATTACCTCCCAGAGGCTCTGTCTCCAAATACCATCACACGGCGGGTGAGGATTTCACGTGAATTTGGTGCATGTGGTGGGGGGCACATCCATAACGGGGTGGAAGAATAGGTAAGCATTGAACTGGCTTCTGCCTTGAGCTATCAGAAAAGATAATGTAGATGATGTTCTGCTTCCTAAAACTTCTACCAGCTGAGCATTCCTAGGCAGGGAGAGAGGGGAAAGGAGGGAGGGGAGTCAGACTGTACTTTCAAGAAGGGGACTATAAGAGCAATTGAAATATGCTATCACCTTAACAGCTCTGGCCTGTCATGAGCTACTGTTGACTGAGCATCTACTGGAGGAGGTTAGCATCCCTAGAAGAATCTATATATAGCATGGGGGCATGGAGTTGCTCTAGCACCTGTGGGTCATTGAAAAGAAGACTTGGGAAGAGGTTATTTGCTCACAGCACTTCAGACCTAAACCTCAACCCATGGATACATGTTCTCTCACCCTAGGTCACGGGTCCTCACCATCACAGAACACCTTCACTGGTGAAAGACCTACTTCAAACACAGACAATGTCCCACTCATCAGAGAGTCCTCTTCACAACAGTTAGGAGGAGGACATATTACAGAGCCATAAATTGCTAAGGGAGGGTAGCCCAACTTCTGTCAGGGGTTTTCCTGACTAACCACAGCACCAGAAAGTAGTCCTCGTGTGAAGGGCAGTAACAACAAATAGAAAACTCCCCCTCCCTTCACTTCAGATCTAGTTTTCGTCACATGTGTCACTACCTCCTTGCTGGGAGTAGGTAGGCCCTTCCTAAGTAATACATCTCAAGGGCAGTCCTATTGGCTGTAGGTCCAGGCTTAAGGGCATCCCCTGAGTTACAGTTTACATCTCAACAGGCCAGGTGTAGTTAAGAGACTTCTCCTCCCTTCTACCCATATTTAAACCTAGACACTAGTAACTCAGAACACAGGAATTACTGTACATATTAAGGAGAAGAGATGCTTTGATAAATTTTACTTCCCGCTATCTGATCAAGGGTTGAGTTCCTGTGTTACTACTCTGAAGCTATAATTACAATCCATACAGTAAAATCTGGTTGTCCAGATGCACTTGGGTCTATGGTACCCACATGCTGAGGTCACCTAGGTGACGGAGAGTTACCACTTGTACCTGAAACTCAAAACATCCCTAAAAGGAATTCATCTTTCCTCCCAAATACCTTCCCTGCAATATATCAGACACCACCTGGATACTCCAGTCCAACCAGGAAATATTAGCTCCTCATTTATTTTTATCCCCATTTCAATTTTGCTATCAATCCCTTTCACTCTTTCAATTGAAGGAATCCCACACCTCCCATATCATTCTTATCTGTCACCTTGGATGGTTCCCTGTTGTCTTCATAGTTCAGGTCAGATAATTAAGCGTAACAATATCCCCTCCATCCTCGTCTCCTTTATCTCTACTCTCCTCCTTGTGTAAATATTGAGAGAGTATTCTTCAGACACAGGGTTTCATACCTGAGTCTTGTTCCCATCACTCCCCAAGGCCTGGAATGCTCTTGTTCACTTCTCCAAAGACTAATCCCTATGCATTCTGGGAAACTCAGTTTACTCCCTTCTCCCCTAGACTTTTCTAAGACTCCTTCCTCTCTAAGGACTGGTGAGGTTGCCTCTCAGACCTTTTCCCATCATTTCCAAAATGCTGAACTCACAACAGTAACAGTGCTATTATGTCTCCATATTTTATTCATCTCTGCATCACCAGCACTGAATATATATATTTGGCACTTAATTACTGTTTACTGAATGAATGAATGAATGAATGAATGAATGAATGAATGCAGAAAGGAGAAGACTGAGGAAGTCCAAGCAATGCCAGTCTGGCCCTTATTTGTTACTAACAAACCTCAAAAGGCCTGCACAATTGAGGGATGAGAGGGGCTCTGAATCTGCACAGCTCAGCTTAGAGCAGGAGAAGACAAGACTCAGTTGGAAACCACCAATGAAAACCACATCTTAGTTGTTCCATCCAAGTGTAACATCCAGACTACATTAATGTGATTTACCTAGAAGAGCGAGACAAAAATGAGAGGAAATACATATTCTTTTTAACTACTAAGTACTAATTCCCAACCATCATCTAAAAATTGCAGAATTCACTAAGGCAACTTGGTTGAAGACAGTCAAAAAGGAAGAGACACTGATAAAGAGGAAAGGTTGAGTTTATATTATATCCATGGTCTCTGCAGCTCAGCTCATTAAAGTCTCTAACTTAGTAGGTCAGGTAGAATAAACAAAAATTCACTAATGATAATCCTACATGAGAACTAATTTAGTGACCACACTTTCATTTACATATTAACAGAAATAGCAAATATTTCACTATATAGCTTTTCTATTGGTTTGGCAATATTTATATTCCTATGTTCCTTATTTTCCATTTATCCTCACAGTTTAAGCCAAATATTTAGTATATGAATTATGAAAAAAGGGCCTACTAGATTTTAATTATAAAAATATCATTCAAAGTTACTTCTCTACTTGTTTTCAATCCTCCTTGCATTTTCTTGATCCTTCTAAATTGCGTAAATACTTTGCATCATTTGCTTTCTGTTCTGTGAGATACTCTTCATTGATTTTATAAGCACTGAAGCTCAATGCCAAGTTAAGGGAAATTGCCAAGGTGGGAAACATTTTTCTTATATGCATTCAGAAAATCTTGAAACTCAAGGTCACTTTTTGAGATAATCTGAGTATTTCTAAGATTTTTAAGCTATAAAAAACCAGACGACTCAGCCTATAAGTGGAGATGGATGTCCCATCTTAGTCCACCTACCATTCACTCTGGGCAGGTCTCCTTGGGCCCTACTTTGGGAATTTTTATCAAGAGATCAGTGGTGTCTTTCCATTCATATACCGCTGGGACTTCTAAGCTCCAAGAATTGACCCACGTGGTGGGACTGGAATAAATGTTTTAAGTTTGCAGACAGTTATAATATGTGGAAGCATTTAGTTCTTGTTGAAGATAAATTTTAAATGTGCACGTCACTAGGTCTCAGAAACCAAGCTATTATAAATCCCCAAAGGGAGTCCCTCCACTGATTTAATCACAGGCAGAGCAAAAGAAAGTAACCTGCCCCTCAAGTGTCACAGACTCTACCTTAAGGAATTGAAAGGGGACTTTAATATCGAGAGTGTTGATATGACACCACAACCATCCATCCATTCATTTTGTAAACATTTAATGAACACCTATATAGGTCAGGCTATTTATTAAGGGCTTAGAAATGAAAAATTACCAAGACCCGTTTCCTGACCCAAAGAATACAGAAGTTTATAAAGGAGATTGGAGGAAGCTGAGTGAGCATAAGGGTAGAATAAAACAATCAGAACAGTTGAAAAGTTAAAATGGTAAAAATCACTGTATTAGACATATCAAACGTTTCCAAAAGACAACTCTGTGCCAGGCTCCATTCCAAGTGGTTTTCAGGCGTTAACCCATTCAGCCCACATAGTTCTCCATGAGGGAGGCTATTGTCATCCCTTTTTATACATGAAACTGAAGGTCAGAGGAGTTAAGGAACTTAAGGTCACAAAGCTAGTGAATGGGGATCCAGCGTTTGAACCAAGGCAATAAGACTTAACACTGTGCTAGTAATGACAATGCAACATGCTTCTCAACTTTCATAACTGACAAAGGATTCATATTTAAAATACATTAGGAATTCCTACAATCCAGCAAGAAGCAGACATCCCAAGTGGAAAAACAGGCAAACTGTATGACTAGAAATTTGTCATCAGTTTAACCTGGGATAGCAAAAGAGCATTCAAAGAAACGTTCAATCTGGCAGCATTGAGTAAAACAGACACCAAGTATAGCCAACTACATCCTATTTCTATGGAAATAACTACATATGGCTCACAGATATACAAATTTAAATATGACATTATGACAGTTAAAACCTCATAGTACTTATTTCCCAGGTATTATTTCCAGGGGCTTTAACTCACAAGAATGACTGAGGCAGTACTGTTACCCCAGTATTACAAATGAGAAAAAACAGTCATAGAAGGATAAACAGGTTTCTCCCAGTCATAGAAATCTTAAGCGCTGAATATAGGATTTGAATCTAGCACTGACTATATAGTCAAAGCTCTACTATAATTCTTAATGATTATATTATACTGTATCCCCCAGTGATATGTTAGGAGTCAGAAAAAAAATGCTCAAAAGTGACAATAAGAGGTAACAGAATCTATATGATGGTTTGGAGTAGGGAGGACATGTGTGAGCTTCAGGTATACATTGTATGTCCACAGACATTTGAAAGATCATGACAAAGATGTTGATCATAAAATCTCTGCTTGCGTTGACCTCTTCCACAGGATAAAGTGAATTCGACTACTGGGGTAGTAAAGACATATTTGAGTTTCTATCATATGCCACTAGCTGTTAAATGTTTCTGTATCTGTTACCACACTTAATATCACACTCTGAAGTAGGTATTATGAGCCCCATTTTAGACATGAAATCTAAGACACAGGGAGGCTAAGTACCCTCCCACTGCCATGCATCGTGGAGCTGTGACAAACATCTAATTTCAAGGCCAATGGTCTCATCGCATCACTTCTAAAATGGGTCAGGTGGTCCTCCCCTCTCATGCCCTATTTAAGTCACTGTTCCTATCTCTAGCTAGTAATGTACCAATTAATCTCTCCAGGTTAACGTATAAAATATGAGTAACAGCCAACAGTGACCACATACACAAGGAAGTGTACTCTAAACCTTTCAATTGTTACTTAGTCTTTGTATTGGAAAACTAAGTATCTTGATCGACATTTTTGGGGTGCCTATTTGAGGCTGGAAGATTTGCCAATGACAGATGAAATCTTTCATATTTTTAATAAGATATTAAGTTTATTTCACAGTAACTGACTTTTATTTGTTTCTACTTTCCAAATGGTCTAAAAATAAGTGTGTTTTAGAGACGGGTGGCATGTACTCTAATACATCACCCTTCATATCTGGGTTCCTTCCTTTCTACCAGAAACTGTCTTCCAAATCTGAATATAGACTTTCTCTATTTCTCCAGCATTACTCTATCTTGACATACAGAGTATTTTTTATGACATCTGAAGGAAAGAGGAAATTAGATGGGTGAATCTGTTTCTCCATATTTATCAAAACCCGCCAGAGTTCTTACCAGCTGTGTGAGTGCAACACAGCATAGCTAAAGAGGGACTTTGAAATGAGATAAACCTGGGTGTGAATCTCAGCTCTGCCATTTATAAGCTGTGTGGCTTTGGGCAGGTTATTCTCCAAGCTTGGTTTTTATAACTTTAAAAATAACGTAACAATCTCGACATTTTTGGGCAATTTTGGGGATTCTAAAAAATGTAATTTGGAGGGCAGTCCAGGATGGTAACACAAGATCCTAAACTCACTTCCTCCAATGGACACACAGACTCGAGCTACAGATGGAAAAATCTCTTGTGAAAAAGACCTGAAAACTAGCTGAACAGCTCCTTCAAATGAAAGGGCCACACAGATGGGTAGGAGGGGCAGAGATGCAGGTGTTACCAAAAACCCCACCCCCAGAATAGTGAGCTACCATCAGAAAAGATCCAACAGCAAGACTCCCTGAGAAGTGAGGGATCGGTGTCCTACAGCAGGAGCCATAACCCTTGGGACCTGCACTAGAGATACAAGTCCCCTAAAACCTCTAGCTCTGAAAAATAATCAGGCTTATGTCTGAGAGATCCATAAAGGGCTGCAGGAAACGGATTCCACTCTGACAGCACCCATAAGCAGGCTTAACTTGAGGCCCCACACAAACGCAGTCTGAAAAGTGCCTAGACTATTTATGAAGGAGACCCATTTGCAGATTGAAGTAGCTGCCTGAGTATCAGAACCTATTGAGGCTCTCTCCGGATGGAGGGTGTGGGCGCCATTCTTGCACTCCCACTTTACCTTGCTAGCACCAGCAGGCATCCCCGGTTCCTGTGCTCTCCAGCTGCTCTGCTAAAGCCAGCAAGCTCACAGTCACACAATGACCCCTTACACCTGTCAGAATGGCTATCCTCAAAAAGCCAAGAAATCACAAGGACTGGTGAGGATGGGAAGAAAAACGAACCTTGTGCACTGTTAGTGGGAATATAAATTGATGCAGCTACTATGGAAAATAGCATGGAGATTTCTCAAAATATTGGAATTACCATATGATCCAGTTATTCCACTTCTAGGTATTTATCTGAAGACAATGAAAATACAATTCAAAAGACATGTATCCCTGTTTTCGTTGAAACATTTACAATAGCCAAGATATGGCAGCAACCTAAATGTCCACTGATCAAGGATAAAGATGTGATATATGTATCATTCAATACACACGCACACAATGAAGTAACCGTCAGACGAATGAAATCCTGCCATTTGAAAAACTATGGGTGGACCTAGAATATTAGCCTAAATGAAATAAGTCAGAAAGAAATACCATATAACTTCACTTATATGCACTTATATTTTTTTCTATAAAAAATAAGACAGAAACAGACTCAGAACTGATGGTCACCAGAGGAGAGTTGGGGGCAGAAAGATGGATGAGATAGATGAAGGGATTTAAGAGGCACAATCTTCTAGTTATAAGACATGGAAATGTATAGCGTAAGGGATATAGTTAACATTAACTTTGGTGACAGATGGTAACTAGACTTGTGACCATTTCATAATATAGATATCAAATCACTACTCTGTACACCTGAAGCACAATGTTGTAGATCAATTATTCTTCAACAGAAATTTTTAAATAGGTCAGAGAAGTTTAAGAATGTTTACTACTCTGAAAAGACTGTACGTAGATGTGCAATATCCGTCTCCCCTTCTCTGAAAGATCAATTGGCTAATGTGTTCAGGTAGAAAACTAAATGCTCCAACTTTGCATCTCCACGCATCTAGTACATTCCAGGCATTAGGATGTAAGCTGGTGTTCTGCTTTTCTGATGCTTGGTGTCTGGACGTGACTCTGGAGGTTCCACAGCCACACAAATAGGAAGGGACCCTGAGGATGGAATCCAGGTGATACACCATGAAGATGGGAAAATACCAGGTCCTTGACGATTTCCAAGAGCCACATACTCGTTAGCCCTGGGCTGCCTGCTGCTAAATGGTCTTACATAGAAGAAAAACCTCATTTAAGTTACCTTTTTGGAAAGGCACAGTACCTCTAGGACACTGTTGCAAGTAACTGAATATGATTTCTAAATGATTCAACTGCTATTAGAATATACAGACTATGTTTTAAAGATCCTTATCACTTAGTACTGATACCACTTATTTTTAATACTCTTGTGTAAAAATCTCTTAAAGGCTCTTATGATCTTGTGACTTGTATAGTAGGCTGTCTAATGGCCCTCTAAGATATTCATGTCCTTACCCCTTGAATCTGAGTATTAGCTCATAGGGCAAAAAATAATAAAGTCTGTGCTTAGCAAATGTGATTAACTTGAGAATTTCATAAGATATGTAAAGATATTGAGATGGGGAGATTTCTTGATTATCTGGGTGAGCCCCAAATCTAATTACAAATGTCCTTATGAGAGGCAGAGTGAGATTTGACACAAAGAGGAAATGGCAATGTGGCCACATAGGCAGAGATTAGAGTGATGTGGCCCGAAGCCACGGAATGCTGGCAGCCACAGAAGCTGGGAGAGGCAAGAATGCAATTCTCTCCCTTAGCCTCTGTAGGGAACATGGCCCTGGCAGCAACTTGATTTCAGCTCAGTAATATGGATGTCAGGCTTGGCTTCTAGGACTGGGAAAAATTAATTTCATTTTAATATGCCAAAAACAAAAACCAAAAAAAGGGACAAAAATACATAGAACAATGTCAAACTAAAGAGTTTTGCACAGCAAAGGAAGTCATTAACAAAATGAAAAAGTAACCTACTTAATGGGAGAAGGCACTTGCAAAGTATGCATTTGATAAGGGGTTACTATCTAAAATCTACGAGCACTTCATACAACAGCAGAAAAAAAAGAATGGTCAGGTTCTAAAAGATATTTTTCCATAGACAACATCCAGGAAGCCAACAGACACATGAAAAGATTCTCACATCACTACTCATCAGGAAAAGGCAAATCAAAACCACCACGAGACACCACCTCACGCCATTCTAACACCTTCTAGAATGTCTAGTATCAAAAAGACAAATTATCAAGTGTTGGCAAGGATGTAGGGAAAAGGGAATCCTCATGCACCATTGGGAATGTATTTGGTACAGCCACTGTGGATGACAGTATGGAAGTTCCTCAAAAAATTGAAAATAAAGCCACCATACGATCCAGCAATTCCACTTCTGAGTATTCATCCAAAGAAGATGAAAACACTAATTTGAAAAGATATCTGCACCCCCATGTTTGATGTATCATTTACAAAAGCCAAGATGTGGAAACCTGTGTTCGTCGATGGATGAATAAAGATGTGTGTACATAAAGGACTACTACTCAGACATAAGAAAATCTTGCCATTTGCAACGTGGATATATACATATACACATATGTATGTGTATATGTACACAGATAGATATGACACACCTAACAGCTAGCATAGAAGTCCTCAAATCAACGGCCATCACCATAGCTCTAGGACCTTGCACAAATGCACCCGCTCTTATCCAATTTCCAGCCAGCTAGCAACTGAGCCAGGCCTGGAACACAATCTTTTAAATTCGTCCTTTGCTCAGTTCTGTTTGGTCTCTCCCATTCTTTCCTGCTGCTTCTAGCATTTTAATAGTCTTTTTCTAGTTCTTACCTGTTACTCACTCAAGTCCTTTTATCCCATCAATGATCCTTCTTTTGGTAGTGTCCATGACATCTGTAGACCCATTTGGAATATGAAATATATTCTGATAACCTCAGAGATCGCTTTCTTGGGTGGTCACATATCAACTTGCACGTGGTATTTGGAGGTTAAAAACATTCCTTAGGGGTCATTTTTAGTTCATTTATTCACAACCTTGGGTTTCTCATGCTTTACCTGATTAGTTTATCCTAAGAACGGTAATGTCGAAAGAAATATCTTTTGAGCAAAGCAGCAACTGAAAAATTGTTGCAAGAAGTCACAGCAGTAACAAGACTATTGCTGAGCATGGGCTTATTAGAAAGTAAAATAAACAGCATCCTGCGTGCAGGACTTCATCTTCATTAAACATTCATACTGGAAATGCTTACCTTGTCTATAGCCAAGATATTATCCTTTACAGAAGGGGGAAAAAAAATCTCTAAGCCAACATACTGCGAGCTTTCTAGGACTTGGGAAAAGCAGTGTTATGTAAAATCTTTAAATATGTTAGCGTAAGCAGTTCGGCCTTCAAATGATTTCAACCACCTTGGGGCAGTGCATGATGGTGAGGTAGGCATCTCAGAAGAGAATGAATGGACTTGCATTCTGCCATGCAGAGAAATGTAAATAAAAATTCGAGAGGCCTTTATGCCACCACCATCATGGTATGTGAGTCACTTGGTTTAATGTGTTAAGAGGATTAGCGCTAAAGCTGCATGAACTTTGAAATAGCCCAATGAAGCTTATGTGCTTTCCAGTTTAAATTGGTCCTCAGCAAGACCTCTCTGATCATCAGGAATTTGGCAGCCTGGGTACCCTGCCACATTCTCTAGAGCAAGGTCAAGCCCCCTGGGTGTCAACACTGTAGCCTCCCTTTTATTTGAGGTGGAGATGGAGAGAGAACTAGAAGGGGAAGGGGCAGAAATCAGAAGAGGTCACAGTGAAAGCCAAGATCCAAATTACTGCTTCATGCTTTCCTAAAGATCACACAGCTTAACCAAATTAAATTAAAAAACCACCACCCAGCAATTGCATCTTGCTTGTGGCTTAAGAGGTCAAAAGGAAAGCCCTTTCTTTACCCTTAATAACTGAAGCTAGAGGGGACTTCAGTGAGCAATGAGTCTTCCTTACAGAATAAAAGCATCATACTGTGTGGTTCATGTGGAAAACACATTTGGAGAAGGGGGAAACTCACAGTCAAAGGGCTTTCCTTAATAAAACCCCCAAAGTGTCTACCTTCACACTTCAACCCAGCAAACCTAATCCAGGTTTATCACTACAGAGACCTGAAGAAGGGTCCCATCGCAAACTGATTACTACACGATTGATAATGAACACCCGCATGTAAAGGCACACGTGTCTGAGCATTCAGTGTCCCCATGTGTATTTGCAAAGCTGTAGGATCAGCTTAAAACACATACTCCCAGCGAACAGAGGCTAAAAAAATAATCCTGTAAGGCATGCCACCTCCAGAGAGATTTCATGGGGCCTTTTGCTGGGGATGCCAATGGTTTTGGAATGAGGTACAATGAAATGCATCATTCAGGAAGCAGCTGGGCAACCTGTTCCTGTGACTCTTCTGGGTGTCCTTTGAAGCTCCTGCTTCAAGAATATCAAATGACAGGCAACTTTGTCTACAGGAGGAGTCAAATACGGGAAGTCTGCTCAAACACTTGAGCCAGTGCTACAGACACCATCACAAAAGGCAGTAGCTGAGAAGAGCAGTCCAGCAAAAGGAATTTTAAAGAATGAGTACAATTTGCCAATTGAGAAGGCTTCTAGAGTCAGAGGCGGTTGTTTTCCACAAAGTGAAAATGATCTAGATGATTTTAGAATACGAAGTAAGAAAGGAATAAGAAGGCAAATGCTACTTGATAGCTTTGTAGTATTAACTCAGAAACAGCAAGACTCTTTATATTTCCTTCTGATCTTTTGTCACAGTGATAGGTTTGTGTAATAACTGTCATGTTCTTTCTCCCATCCTATGTCCACTGCTAGTAAGTGAATTCATGAAGAAACCAAGAGCTGCTTTGACAAAATAGAAAATTAGTTATAGGAGCAATGAATTTTTTAACAGAAAATACATTGTATTTTTAACAAGCCATGACTACTCAGCTGAAAGTGACATAATGCAGGATCAATTGTACGGGCTGAAATGCTTGCACTCACCACAGATGTATTTTCATTTATAATTATGTCATGCAAAGAGCATTGCTAGGGCCCCATTCCAGACAGACTGGAACACCCACCATGCCATGTAACATGACTGCAGTTGTTAACTCCTTTGGGAACTTTCCAGCAAAGATTTTTTTTTTTTTTTTTGGAAACCAAAACCAACAAAGAGACCAAAATGTTTGCAGTATTGCTCCAGGGTTACTGGAAATCTCTGCAAACTTAAAATGTAATTCATAAAATATCAATTTATATAGCTCTTAAAATTTACTTTCCACATTTTCCTAAATTTTAATTACAAGTTTAGATCCTAAAGTAGGCTGAAAGCAGGACAAGGCAGTTCTGAGTTTTGGGCATTAGGGTGCAATACCAAATCTATCTTTTGATATCCACTCTCACTCTGCTACATGGCTCATGACTGGACTTAAAATGCTTAAAAGATCCAAGATGGCAGACTTCCTTTTTACTTAACCTTGTAGCCTTGGCTTAGGTCCAACACTCTTCCCTAGGGTTGGCAGGAAAGACAGAGTTCCATAATACCATTAACTCTGAAAGAGTAAATATCGACATGGACAATGGCCAGACAATATATAAAAACGGACCTTTCCCTAAAAGAGCCAAAGCTATTTGAGAAAGTTTCTTCTTAAGAACAAAGCTACAGGCATCAAACCCCTCATTCCGAGATATACTACAAAGCTATAGAACTCAAAACAGTATGGTACTGGCACAATAGACATATAGATCAATGGAACAGAATAGAACCTGGAAAAAAATTCATATTTATACAATCTATGTCAGAAGAAAATTACACAATAAGGCAAAGAGAAAAGGTGCTAGGAAAATGGGACAGTTACATGCAAAAGAATGAAACTGGACCACTTTCTTACACCATACACAAAAGTAAATTCCAAATGGATTAGACCTAATTTGAATACCTGAAACCATAAAACTCCTAAAAGAAAAGATAGGCAATAATCTCTCAGACACTAGCCTTAGCAACATTTTTCTGGATATAGCTCCTCGAGCAAAGAAAAGTAAACTACTAGGACTATATCAAACTAAAAAACCTTTGCACAGTTGTTTCGCACAACAAAACTAAAATGCAACCTATTAAATGGGAAAAGACATTTGCAAATGATATATCCAATAAAAGGTTAATATACAAAACTCCTACAACAGCAAAGAAAAATAATCCAATTGAGCATGGGCTGATGACCCAAGGAGACACTTTTTTCTAAGACCTACAGATGACCCATAGACACATGAAAAAATGCTCAACATCACTAACCATCAGGGAAACGCAAATCAAAACCACAACAGAGGTCATCTCATACCTGTCAGAATGGCTAGTATCAGAAAGACAAAAAAATATAGCAAGTATTGGCAAGGATGTGGAGAGAAGAGAATCTTTTTGCACTGCTGGTACAACCACTGGAAAAGAGCATGAAATTTCTTCAAATAATTAAAAATAGAAATACCATACAATCTAGTTATTCCACTCTGGCTACTCACCCCAAAAAATGAAAACAGGGATTCAAGAAGATATATGCACCCGATAGCACCCAATGTTTACTGTAGTATTATTTACAATAGTCAAGATACAAAAACAACTTAAGTGCCTATTCATAGATGAATGGATAAAGAAGCGTGTGAGGGGGTATGTGTGAAAGGTGTGCATGCATGTGTGCATGTGTAGCAGAATATTAACTACAAAAAAAGAAATCTTGCTCTCCTTGACGACAGTTGACCTAGAGGGTATCATGCTAAATGAACGAAGTCTAAGACAAATACCATCTGATCGTACTTTTATGTGAAATTGAAACAAAAAAAAGAATCTAATAAATAATGGTGGTGACCAGAAGTGGGGTGGGGGAGGAGTTGGGCCATAAACTTCCAGTTATAAGTCAGAGGGACAAAGAGCAGTACAGGGAATAGAATTGGTATCGTAACAACAGTGTCGGATGACAGATAATAACTGCGCTAATCATGAGCACTGCATAATATACAGAATTGTCGATTCACCATGTCCTATGTCTGAAACTAATGTAACAGTGTATGTCAACCATACTTCAATTAAAAAATATAAAAATTAAACTGACTCATGACCAGGAAACTATCCAGAAAATTCACTTTCTCTATAATCATCAGCCCAGAAAGGCAGTCTAGGATAGATCAGACTTGTAGGAAGTCAGACTGCTATTTCTAGTAAGAATCTAGGGAGAACTTTTTTGTTTGTTTGTTTTTTGTTTGTTTGTTTTTTATTATAATAGTTTATTTTCAAATTGGTTTACATATAACACCCAGTGTTCATCCCAACATGTGCCCTTTTTAATGCCCATCACCCCCTCTCCCCCCTCACCCTCAGTTTTTTCTTAGTCTTTGAGAGTCTCTTATGTTTTATCTCCCTCCCTCTCTGTGTCTTTTTTTTCTTTCCCCTCTTCCCCTCCCCCTGGTTTTTGCTTAGTTTCACAAAGTCCACCTATTCGTGGAAACATATGGTATCTGTCTTTTTCTGACTGACTTATTTCACTTAATACCCTCCAGTTCCATCCATGTTGCTACACATGGCCAGATTTCATTTTTTCTCATTGCCACGTAGTAGTCCATTGTATATAAGTACCATAACTTCTTTATCCATTCGTCAGTTGATGGGCACTTGGTCTCTTTCCATGATTTTGGCTATTGTCGAAAGTGCTGCTATGAACATTGGGGTACACGTGCTCCTATGCATCAGCATTCCTGTGTAGGGAGACAACTTTTAATAACCATCAGCCCACAATAGCCAGCATTTGAGGATTACCTGACCACCCCTAACCAATCACATAGGATACCCACACTTCTAGTTACCCTGGCAACACAAAGGTTCTCTTTGTGATTCCTTGATTTTAAAAAAAGTATAGCCATATTGTCAGGATTTATACACTTAAAAGAGAGACAAAATCATGTTTAGGATCCGGACAGTGAATCAGCATCCAGTCAGGAAAAGAGAAGCCACTCCATTTAAAACAGGAGAACCTTAAGACATTAGTTACAGAGGAGTTGAAATTGAGGTTGCAAGGAAAGGTGGTAGAAAAACAAAGAACAGTTGTTAATCTAGGATCAGGAAGCTACTACTCTCCTTAACCGGATCCTATGAGCTCACATAGAGTGATACTTTGATGAAACCCTTCACTCTGAAGCAGAAAAATGAGAGTCGTGCTCCTATTTTCCTAGTAAATTGCCAGCAACAACACTAGGGCCCGTGTCCACTAGGAACCACTAGAGGCTACTACCTGAAGCATTCCAACATGGCCTTTCCTCTTTGCACTTCCCAATCTCCCGCCAGTGGCTTTCACTGAAAAGGCACACCAGGAGGACAGCTGGCAAAGACGCCTTGGGAAATGGGATTTGCCATCTTCCAACCCCCAGGGTGAAGATAAAGGCAAGTATACAACTAAGAACAGAAAATCAGACACTGTCCAGCACAGATAAGACATTTTAGCCTAAACTGAATCATAAATCCCAACCACAAGAATATTCTAAAATTAAGCTTTCTCTTTAAATGTTTTTAGAAAAAAAACAAGTTGATCTCATGACAAAGATTTCCATGGCCCTGAATGATCCCAAGAGTGAGTGAGTGACAGAGAGCTAGGCCCCATCCTCCCCGCTTCTAATGTCACAGGTTTGGGGACAGACCAGCAGCAACAGCACACTGGAGGAGGAGCTTTGCAAAAGTTCTAAGCCCCGATGATAGCTGTTGGCTAGAGATGGCAGCTAGAATCCTGTGAATGATAGGATTCATGCATATGAAGCTCTGACCCCTCACCCATTTTTGGCTCAACCTCGATCTGGAACGGGTCTCTACAATAGCTATCCACAGCACGTCCACTGGAAGATGAATTTCCCCAGAGAACCAGGGCCGGAATTTGTAGAATTATATTCTGGGGCCATCAGAAGATGATGAGGATGAACCAACAGAGACCCCTTGTTTGTTTTCTATTTCATTCAGCCATGATTTATTGACCGTGTATGCAGGCACTATTTCAAGCACAGAGAATATAGGAGAGAACAGATTCCTGCCTTCCTACAGTATACACTCTATGGGGGTAAACAGAGGCAATTGTATAAAAAGGTGGTACTATGAAAGAGCAGGGAAGGGGGAGAGACCATGCAGAGGCAGACTTTGCCATTTTCATTAGGTAGATTGGAAGAGTTTCATTGAAGAAATAACAGTGCAGAATTCGCATGCAAAGAGATGGTACACCAACGCCTTTCTTTGCAGGAAGATGATTTATTGATGCAGGCATGGGCTCAGTGAGTTAAGACCCCAAAAAGACTGAGCTCTGAGCATGGCTGGATATAGCCTTTTATGAAGCTTCTACTTTGTCTCCCATACATGATGACATGTATAGTCTGATTAGACAGTCCAAGTTAGAGTCGTGTCAGAGCTATGCATGTGTATAGGAGCTGATGGGGCCTACATTGCACATTGCCTTCCTTTGTTCTAACAAGGCCTCCACCACATTCCTTAGAGACGGGCTTTACCACACCAGTTCAGCAAATACTTCGAGAAGGTGAGATAGGAAGTCACGTGAACATCCAGGGAAGATCTACCTAGTGGAGGAAATTGCAAATTCAAAGTTCCTGAAGCAAAATATGCTTAGTGTATTTAGCAAACCGTTTTGTGTGGCTAGAAGAGAGAAGCAGCAGTGTGGTCAGAATGAAGATCACCATCACAGAGAGCCCTGAAGGCCCTTGTAAGGAATAGCTCTTTCTCAGAATGGGATGGAAAGGCATGGAGGGGTGATGGTGGGGAGGCTGGCACAGAAGAGGACGTGATCACCATGGAAGTTATGTAAGCGGGTGGAGGGAGCATGTAGGGATGCAGTTGGTGAGGGTAGAGGCAGGGAGGCCAGTTGAGGCATCATTGCAAAATTCCAGATGAGAGATGCCCTGAAGTAGTCATCGTGTTAATAAGTAGTTTGTTCACATAAATGAAATAGGAAATTACTCAAGGGAAATTACTCAAGCTAGCCAGAATTATATCTGCAACACTCCACCAAAAAATCTAGTGTAAATATATCCTCTTGTGATACTAGGTTAGCAGTATCATCTTTAGACCTACATATTATACCAAAATTCACTTTGTATTTGCACGCTCTATGCCTGGAATGCTTCATTTCAGCTGAAAATGTGTTACTTTTAGATAATAAGACAAATCACTAAATGCATTTCACATAGAGCACCTATCCTTTTACTTGCTTAGGGTGCGTCTTCCAAACGAGGACCCTTTTAACAGAAAACTTTGTGAATGCTTATTTTCAGCTGTATTTTTAGCACTCACAGATGAAAATACATAATGACAAAAAGCTACTATAAAGTCACTAATGCTTGAAAATGCCATATTTTAGAAGTACAAACAGCATCTCCACTCAACTGAAAAGTAATTGCAGGTGTATGCACAAAATCAAATAATTCACTAACCACATGTAGGGTGCATAAGGTTTCAGAGACCCTTTGTCATGGTCATGGAAATAGCTTATACAGAAAGTGAAATCAAAGTTAGATAGCTTTATAATACACCAAATTCAAAGTCCTTTAAATATTAACATCAGTTGTCAGAGGAAACAAAAAGAATTTAGAAGTCGCAAATTGATTAACAAAAGCTAGGCCCAATGGTTTACATGGGTGGAGATGTGGAATTTTTCCTGAAAATGAAGGAATGAGATCTCCTCACACCCAAGGTAAATGCTCCCTTAAGTTATGGGTTCTATGACATAAGGACTATGAAAGGAACCTCTCCTTAAATGGCACCAGTTCCAGGTCTCAAGTGGAACCAAAATCTTTGGTCAGTTAGCAAGCTTCTTTAAAGAGGGAATTTAAAACTTGTCAGGGAAGGGGCACCTGGGTAGCTCAGTCGGTTAAGCATCTATTTTGGCTCAGGTCGTGATCTCACGGTTTGTGAGATAGAGCCCCATGTCAGGGCCCGTGCGTTGATAGCACAGAGCCTGCTTGGGATTCTCTCACTCCCTCTCTCTCTGCCCCTACCCAGCTCATTCTCTTACACATTGGGGAAAAAATAAACTTGGAAGGCAAAACCACAATGGTTTCCTTAGAGGATAAACTCTTCATAAAGAAATTAAGTAAATCATATCTCTTAACACTTGTTTTTCATGTTAGATTTAGAAATAACATACATGTGGTATTTTGGGCATTAATAGTATGTAAGAGGATCTGACATAGGGTGTTCTAATGAAGTCTTCTGATTTTGGTGAAAAATCTAAGGGATTTATTTCAACTCCTAATTCAACATGAAATCTTGTAAATTTGCATTTAACACTGGAACATTTAAAGAATTGCTTTTCAAACCTTGCCATGCATCAGGATCGCATGGAGAGCTTGCTACAGCAGCATGGGGGACAATGCCTAGTTTCTTATGCAGGAAATCTAGAATGGAGCCTGCGGATTTACATTTCTAATACATTCGCAGGTGATGTGGATGCTGGTCCAGGGACCGCACCTTGGGAAACACTGATTTACAGGATCTTAAGGTTCACTTTATTCATAAGGTAAATGTATTAGACACAGAAATGACTTTAGAACTTGGGAAACTTTAAATCTGAGGACTTTAAGGAAATATTAAATTTACAAATGCAGCTTAAAATATTTAAAGGAGATTAATGATCTAAGTTTGTAAATGGCACCAAGCATTAATAGGCTGAACCATTTACCAGTGTTAGAGAATATTAAAATTTTTAAGTTTACAGAAAAACAGGTTTTGAAGGGCTGAGTCTATTAAACTGAATATTACATGTAAAACCCAAGTCACCCCTGAATAGTTTTTGTACGTAAGACTCACCAGACCTAAAAAACAAAAACAAAACAAACAAAAAAACAAAACCCAGCACTGAGAGTTGTCACTCCTTTTTCCAGGGCTTCCGAGCCAATGAATTGGGAAACTTTGGCTAGGACTAGCTAAATGTTCACCCTTTCTCTAAACCATTTGATGCCTCTTCAAATGGTCTTACTCCTCTGCTCAGAGAGTCGGGGCTTGCTTTGAAGACAGTGGACTGAACAAAGAGTCCACATCTTGATCGGCTTTGTCTGCCACAGGAACGAATCTCCTGCAAACGCCCTGGGAGCTTTTCTCTCCAGCTCCCCTGCTAACTGTCATTGTCTTCATGCACTGTCAGAGGACACCACAGAAAGAAGAATGGCATGTCAAGATCAATCTTCCTCCAGAGACACTCCTTGAAATAATGTTGAATAGCTGTGCTTTTGGAAATCTTCACTTCTGAGACCAATTATCTCCCTCTACAATGTATTCAGCCTTCACCAGCTTGGCTTCTGGACCCAGCTGTTTTCAGGAAGGCCAGATGTACTATGAATCACAGATGTGATCGTTTAAATTAACTAAATTTCCTATGTTTTTAAAAGGGGACATTTATTAGCCTTCAGGGACTACAGTCCTTGGTTTATTCTGCAGGTTAGGAAGCACCTAAAGCCACAAACTAGATCAAGAGGAATTAAAGTTAGTGGAGTTCCTAGATTTCCACAGGATTCCATATTCCATAGTCCATTTGGAAGCCAACTCTATTGAATGTTAAATGTCAATTGCTTGAGGCCAGATCCACCCCCTAAGGTATCCTTCGAGTTTAGACATCTTTGGGTTACCAAAGCAACCTTTTTTTCTAGGGACCTTAATTTTTGGATCTAATCTTAAGTGAAAATTTACAGAAAGCCATCACAGAAAAAATCCATAGTCAATTTTCTTTGGACTTCAAAACACAATAGTATGTGCAACTGGTCTTAGACAAATGCTCCATTTTAAAAGTTGTGCCATCATGGTAGACATGGGCTAGAATAACAGATTTTGTAACGAGATGCTTTGAGTTCTGGCTCTGCACTGCCTAAGCCTGTTTACTTTTTAAAAAAGGAAACGTCTACTTAGTGTCTCAGACATAGAAAGTGCTCAATAAATGTGAGCTCTGATATTTTTTCCCCATCCAAATGCCTATCCGAAAATGCTTAATCCCTTTGATGGAATTATATACCGTCATTAGAAAGTGTTACATAAAGCAGTATAATGTTAGATTAAAAATTTTAAACTATTCAATTTTAAATATAAGCTACTTTAAAAACTAGGGACCAGACAGAAAAATCCACCAAATTATTAAGTTGTTGTGGAACTATGGCCTTTTAAAAGTTTTATCCGTTCTACTTTTCTGTATTTGGGGGACATTTAATTTAATCAGTGATCAATGAACAAATTCAACCCAGAAACTTAAAAATTGTGAACGAAGTTGCATCGGCACACCAAACTCCATCACAAACTACCAACAATTGCTACTGTTAATAGTACACAATCATATCTTACACGCCCACACAGATCATAATCACAAAAAGAACTATATTTAAATGATTGAATATAAGTATCTTGAAGATAAGCAATGAATCTTTGTAGGTGATCAAGTGATTATCACCTGTAAAATGGAGAGAAACAAACTAGAAACTGACAACCCAACTTATTTCTAGAGCTGTTATAGATGCCAGTAACCTAGTGGTTTATGCTTATTGGTCACTCTGTTCACCTTGCTCAACCCCATGTGAACCTTCCTTGACCTAGCTGTGTCTGGGGGGTGGGGGGGGCGGAGTTACACAGCCTCTGGTGGGTATCCCGTCCACAAAATGGCAATGGACACTTCTACCTTCCCCACCTCAGAGGTTTGTAAGAGAATCAAACAACCCAGTGCAGGCGAAAAATTTTTACATATGTCAATTTAAGGCATTTTCTTTTATTCTTTTCAAGATGAAAAGCACAGAAACTAATTCTAGGTAACTCTGTGCTTCATATTGTTTGGAAGGCAACTTCCACTTAGTAGATGCCCCAAAACATCAGTTATCTTTTTGGGTTCCTCTTGAAAGTGTCACTAGAGTTGTAGATCTATACGGTTTGAGGTCTGGGGAACCTTAGAGGTCACTTATTCGACCTCCACACAGCATCAGAAGTTCTTCACCCTCTGCCTGAGCACTTCAACTGAAGGAGAAGGCCTTCACCTCAGGAAGCACTTTTCTTTTGGCCGGAGCAAAACACGGTTATTCTATTTACAAGTCTAACTATTTCAATGAGCTGGGGGGGGGGGGGGGGGGAGTAGCAACTTTTTCTTTATGTTAAGAGGATTATAATCAAATACTGTTTAGAAACTTTTTACTTTTCAACTTTCTTTAGCTGTGCTTGGGTTGCTCATCTGAATGTCTAATTAGGAAGTCTCATCTTTCCTGGGTTTTCACTGAGCATTGTTCCTCCGCAGGCAAGAATTTTCATTTTTAAATTTTCATGACATCCACATAATCCTCTATCATAAAATAGAGTGCGGGAAAGAAACTTAGCTACTTGGGGGTTAGTTCTGCATTATGGGTAGTAATTTGCAAATACCTTGCCTTGAACCTCAGCTGGATCCGTAATGAACAAACCCCTGCAATGTAATGTTGGCAGCAAGTCCTTCCTGCAACACTCCGTCCGGATACCATGGGGTAAGAGGAAGTTTAAGCCTTACGAGAACCACCACCCTCATTCAGTAGGAAAACTCTTGCTGACACCAATTTAGACCTAGAAATATGTTGAAATCTAAATACGGAAAATGTGCAATTTTGCCCATCTTTATTCCGCTCAGTCATTCCAAGCACCGTGCCTTCACTTTAGTCTGTAGTGAACAAAAGCATAGCAAAGATGACAAGTTGTGTGGCCCTAATGGTCAACCGCTCCTGGTGTTGCACCTCAGATAATGATAGCTGGGAGGGGGTTCTGAATATTCACCTCGCCCTCCAACACGGCACGAGCCTGCCAGTATTAGGAGTGTCTACAGACATGTCAAGGTTTCATTCATAGGAAATAAGCGTCCTTATGAAGAAAAACTGCATAATTTAGAAAAACAGTTTCATTAAGCTCGAAATGCTCTTTTGCAGTTGTAATGGTTTTAGACTCCATCGGCTCTCCTCTCATTTACTCAAGCCTCAGGTTACTTCTAATAGGAGGCATCCAGCCTCAAGAACCTTCCATCTCCCCCCATTGAAACAGTAAAAGGGAGGCTCTGTTTAGAAACAGCAGTCTCCCAGAATGAGGGCTTCTGTGAAAATTTCCCAAGAAATTCTGGGCAGTTAATAGAGACAACCGTATCACAGGTAAGCTCATTTTAGTCAGATCACCTGGGTATCTTTAACCAGCCATCCCCGAATTCCCCAAGCTCTGCCTCCCATAAACTCCTAAGAATTTCAGGAGGCACGTACCCACCTAGGTATATGGAGATACCTGCAAACTTATGACTGAGTTCTGTGGAGGGTAAAACTCCTGGGTTATACAGCTCTTTCCCTGCTCACAGCAGCCCACTGAAACCTTTACTGTACAAAAATCAATGCTGACATTGCGCTCTAAATAAACAGGGGAAGTGTGAATGCAGCTGGCAGTACTGGATTGTTCTGATTGCCTCCTGTTTGTTCTTCACTTCCAGAAGGGAGTCTAGAGGGTGAGAGGGAGGGAGGTGTGAGTGCGGCCCATGAAAGGTATCAACCCTGTTTTTATTTAATCATGTAGTTTCACTTAAGATATTATGTAAGTACTATTAAACTAACATCAGGGCTCCTGGGTGGCTCAACCAGTCAAGCACCCAACTCTTGATTTCAGCTCAGCTAGTGAGCTCACGGTTTCTGAGACTTAGCCACACTCTCAGCATGGAGCCTGGTTGGGATTCTCCCTTCCCCTCTCTCTGCCTGTGCCCTAACATTTTTTACAGCTGCTTTAAACTAATGTCATAAAACTCATTTTCCTTCTAAGTCCATTTCAAAGCAGACTACAACAAGGATAAAATTTTTAAAATACTATGAAAAATGTAGGTTTGAAACCTAGTCTACATTATGTTTAGTAAGGAACTAGCTTCAAAATATCCAGCAGCCAAAAATGCAGAGACAATGTGACCACAGATGATAAAAAGATACTGAAGTTTAAAATGTCTTCATTCTATGAACTTGAAGAACCTGGACCTAAAGTTTCAGTAAGGGCAGCTTTAATTTTTTTAGGGTTTATTTTTGAGAAAGAGGCAGAATGTGAGCGGGACAGCAGCAGACAGAGAGGGAGACAGAATTGAAAGCAGGCTCCAGGCTCTGAGCTGTCAGCACAGAGCCCGACACGGGGCTTGAACTCACAAACCGTGAGATCATGACCTGAGCCGAGACCAGACACAACCGACTGAGCCATGCACGTCCCTGAAGTGCAACTTTCTAATAGGACCCTTCTTTACAGAACCTCATTTATCGAGACAAAACTGGTAACCCCAAAACAGGAGTTTGGGAGACAGTCATGATAATGCTTTAGTTCTTTTAAGGAACGATGGAAGCCCACAGAGTCAGTGAAAATTGGTAACCAGGAGGAAGGACAGACTGAGGCAGTAGTTCTGTCTCACACAGAAACCAAAACAGAGGAGGGCACGGACACCACAGCCCTTGCTAACAAAGTGTCAGCCGCAGAGGCTGCAGACAGGGAGCAAGAACACATCCCAGGGGTGTGAGCAGGCTGGGCATCGTTCCTGAGCGATGACGAAAGGCTGACTCGAGGTCAGGAGAGCTGTCCTGTGAGCTCTGGGGAGGTCCAGGAAAGGTGAAGGAGCTTTCTGGGTTCAGCAGAGCCCCTGTGCTGATTCTGGGCTCAGTTTCTCCCTTCTCCTGGGCAGCCAATCATCATGGACATAGACAACTTGAAGCCATGATCCCACCAAAGCCAAGATGGTCAAGGTGGGAGCAAAGAGATGAGACATGGGCAGAGAATGGGGTGACACAAAGCAGGAAGAGTGGAGGCGAAGTCACCTTTCTCCTCCCTGGAGGAGGACACTAAATGCCCAGATCAGAATACTCCTGCTTGATGAAATTCTATTCTTGCCTTATAGTGAGTGCAGGTGGAGTCATCTCACGTTCTCCCCGAGCCTCACTGTCCCTCTCCCAGTCAGTTCCTTCTGCTAGCAGGAGGGGTGAGGAGTCAGTGAGGGGCTCACTGTCTCAGCGCATTAGCTCCATGGTCCTGATGGAAGTCCCGGATTAACACCACTTACAGATGAAAATACTTTGAGTCCCACAAGCCTGCTCCTCATTACCATGCATTGCTATCACCCAGGCATCTGGACTTTGATTATACTTCATCTCAGTTCTGTCACGTATAAAAAGTGATGGAAATGAGCTTAGGTGGTCTACTGCCCACATCCTCCCCATTCTCTTCGGGAACTAGTCACAGACTAGTTGGTTTGCTGTTGTACTGTGGTTCTTGCTGTCGCTTTTCTTGTTTACACAACTGATTGATTTAATACAGACTTACAGAAAGCTTTATATTTACGAAACTTTCTATTTAGTAATATACTAAAACCTGGTTTTGCTCTACAAATACTTTAATGAAGGGGATATCATAAAGCATTTTTGAAAAGGAGTTTCAACACTCTTGATCTATATATACCTAACCACTGCAAAATAAGCAAACCAGGAACCAACAGAAACACTAGGATATATTAATATTTTAACATACTTCTCTCACAAATGGAGTTCCAAAAATAGCTTTTTAAAAAAATTTAAATATGAATATCAAATTCCAAATGGATCTGCTATCCAAATGTAAATATAGAACTCCACAAGTACTAGGGAAAAATTAATAAATTCCTTATATAAAAACTAGAATGGACAACTTCCTGGACTATGACTCAAAATCCAATTTTGTAGCCAGAACTCAAAATTAGAAATTGGGTTACATAAGAAGTATGAATTAAAACTTTGCATTGGCAAAACAACACAAACAAGTTAAAATAAAATATTGGCAAAAAAGGTGTTGCAACTTATCCACAAACGGTTATAAAGAGCTTCTCAACATTAAGAAAAACACTGGCAAACCAAAGGAAAAAAATGGGCAAAGGTTATAAGTAAAATGTGAATGACCCTTATTTGAAAGCAAATATGGTCATATTCAGAGAGAATTAGAAATTAAAATTAGAACTAAGGTACCATTTCTCACATATATTGTCAAATATTCAAAATACAGCAATCTATTCTGTTGCCATGGTGTAATGAAACAGGTACTTTCATGACTTGCTAATGGGAATTCAAAATGGCACAACTCTTATAAATGTTTGGTGATACTGTGTACACACCTCCCTTCTTATCTAGCAGGCAGTTTGTACTTTTGGAATTCTCACCCAAAGATACAGTGACAAAAAGAAATAGTATCTGAAGAAAGGTAGTAGTTGTGCAATCATTTATAACCGCAAAAGATGAAACACAACCTAACATCCGGCAGTGAAGAACTGGCTGGCTAACTCTGGAAAAGAGTATGGAGGTTTCTCAAAAAATTAAAATTAGAACTACCCTACAACCCAGCAATTGCACTACTAGGTATTTAACCAAGGGATACAGGTATGGTGTTTTGAAGGGGCACATGCACCCCAATGTTTATAGCAGTGCTATCAACAATAGTCAAAGTATGGAAAAAGCCCAAATGTCCATCGACAGATGAATGAAGATGTGGTGTATGTGTATACATACATACACACACACACGCACACACACAATCGAGTATTACTTGGCAACCAAAAACAATGAAACCTTGCTATTTGCAAGTTGCTATTTACAACTGTGTAAATGGAACTAGAGGGTATTATGCTAAGCAAAATTAACGACAAATATGACTTCACTCATATGAGGACGTTAAGATACAAAACAGATGAACATAAGGGAAGGGAAGCAAAAATAATGAAAACAAAGTAGACTAAACATAAGAGACTCTTAAATACAGTGAACAAAGAGGGTTGCTGGAGGGGTTTGGTGTGGGGGGGGTGGGCTAAACGGGTAAGGGGCATTAAGGAATCTACTCCTGAAATCACTGTTGCACTATATGCTAACTAGGATGGAAATTTAACACAAAAAAAACAGGTTCTGAGCAATGCATAACATAATAGCACATGTTTCAAGTAGTGTGCAACTCAAATATTTGTGCTAAATTTACATTTTAAATAAAGAATTGTATTTTCATAGCATTAAAAAAAGAATTGGTTGGCTAAACCATGTATATCTGTAAAAGGAGATGAAGGAAATCTAATATAGATATGAAATTATCTTCAGGATAGATTTGTAAGAATATCAAATAGAAAACACTGCAACAGTTTTCATGATAAAGTGGAAATCTATGAATATACAAATAGATTTCTTTAAAGAGAAACAATGGAAGGATAAACCAAAAGCCTAATAAAAATGGCCACCTAGACAAATTGCAAGAACATGAAAAGGAGAGTTCAAAACAAGGATTTTTAAATCTACCTCGTTCTATATAGCTTTGACTTGTAGATCATGTATTTATTTTCAGTTAAAAAGAAAACGAAGAATGCTAGAAAACAAATGAACCTGATGGTGTATCAAATTATCTGCATACCACACTAAACAATACCTTTCAATGAATTTAAAAACTTTTAGGTTTATTTTCGACAGAGAGAGAGAGAGAGAGAGGGGCAGACTGCAAGTGAGAGAGAAGCAGAGACAGAATTGAAAGCAGGCTCCAGGCTCTGAGCTGTCAGCCCAGAGCCCGATTGTGTGGCTCAAACCCATGAACTGTGAGATCATGATCTGAGCACAAGTCGGACACTTAACCTACTGAGCCATCCAGGCACCCCTCCAACAAATTTTAAGCAGACTGTGGTCATATACCTCTAGAAGCTCATGTAAGATAGCTAATTATTCAGGTTTTAACCAGGACAGAGGTTTCCTGGAACAAGATTTTCAGTGCTAAAACAGAGTCCTAGGCAATCCGGGACATGTTAATCACCTAATTTTAAGGCAAATAAGTATAAAAAAAAAAAAGACAAATAAGTGAAAACAAAATCATTTTATTATTTTGGAACTATTATAACTGTATGCAAGAGATTATATAAAAGTCATAAGTCAAAATTTCAGCATCATAAATAGAAAGCAGTAGTAACACATAAAATTGAAGTAAAAACAAAGAACAAGTAAATGTGGATTCAAAGAAATTTCTGGGAACACAGAGGCAGTAGTGATGGTACTTTTTTAATCTCCTGGAATGCTCTCAGAAAAATGGAGAGCGCAGGTAGAAATGCAAAATCGAAACAGCACAGGAGACATTTACAGCAAAATTAAATGGCAAAGTGTCCCCACAATCCTGAAATAGAAGGGCGTGTAGACAAAACAGGGTATCAGCATCTGTGTAGGAGACAGATGAGGGAAGCAACAAACGCACACGGTATCTACCAGGCCTGAGAGTAGAAGGAAACATGAACCATCAGATACTTACTACAAAGCGTGACAAGCCAAAATAAAATCAGAAGGGTTTTAAACACTCACAGCTATGCATAAGGTATGCATCTGAGGAGCCAAAGCTCTGGGACAATTTAAAAAAAAAATTTATAGATTTGCAAAGCTAGAAAAGCTAACCTGACCCCACCCTGTCCTCCTAAAAGTTCGGCAAATCTAAGATCACACCAGTATGAGCAATATACAGAGTTGTATCAAATTCCAAGGAACAAAACCACAGACCAAAGAGAAAAATTTCCCTACAGATATTCACATTTCGATACATACAGCTGTTTAATAAAAATTATAATATTTCCAACAAGCTAAAAGAAATTTTTAAATTTAAAAATTAAAGAATGCAAGTTGAGATTTAAAAATTCAGATCTGGGGTGAGGACTACAAAAATTAGAAGTACAAAATTATTTCAGACCTAAAGCCTGAACTAGAACGGACACAAGAGCAAACAGATAATGCTTCAAGAAGGCAAAAACAAAAAAATATATAACCAAAAGAAAGCCAAGGGATAAAAAGTATTTGAAAGAGTGCCAAGTACAGTTGATAGAGTAATAAAAAGATTTAAGGCTCTCTAGGTATGTTGGAACAACCACCCAGAAGGACACATTCTGAAATATTATCTAATAAGTTTTGTGCACTTTAAAGGCAAAGACTAAAACAAGCATACAAACAAAAACCTTGGGGGCCCTCAGGCAACAAAACCAAGTTGCTTATTAGGGGAAAAGATGAGCAGAAAGTATTGTTGCTATTAGTTTTTTAGTAACATTTTATGCCAGAATATAATGGAGTATAGATTGAAGATACTGAAGGAAAGACCATGTGATTTCAAGATTTTATATGCAGCCAACCTGAATTTCAAGCGTTAAGCAAAAAAAAAAAAAAAAAAAAACCAAAACAAAACACTTGCCAACCTAAAAGAACTCTGGGAATATCACTCCCATGAGCCCCTTTTCTGAGGAATCCCCCAGACCCTCTGAGCTTCAGAGGACCAAAGTAAATGGAGGAACTTTGACATAAGGATCAATGTGTCCCCTCAGACTGCCCTTGCCTTCATGCTCCCTTATAGGTACCAGCCGTGCCTCTTCTTTGGGGTCTAAGCCCCAAATCCCTGGAGTCCTTCCTCTAAAGTCCTCAATTCTTATCCCTGGTCTCTTCCCTTTTGTTTCCTGGGACCATTGTTATTCTCCGGGTAAACTCAGCACCTTGCAACCAATCCCCGGGCCAGAACAATTTTAAAAATTAGAAGTATTAATATAAATGCATCACATTTTCCTTTAAAAATGTATTTCCTTTGTCCATTGGAAAAGCCAGAAAGCAATGATATCCTAGCAGCAATGACTGCAGACATCACCAAGGCCTCTTAACATCCATTGCCACCACAAAGAACCAGGGCTCCCTGGAAAATTCCTTATTCTAAGTCTTGGAAAGGAAATATATAAAATGAGCCCAAGATATCTTAACAGGCCAGAAAGTAAGGAAACCATCACAGACTAATAGGATCACAGAAGCCAAAATGGAAAAGCTTTCATTAGCCAAAAGCTGGGACAATTTAAGCAAAGAAAAATGAATGTGTTGAAGCACATCAAGTTACATTCCTAAAATCCAAGCATTTAGAGTGGTATTAAAAATCCACGAAGTATGAGGTGCCTGGGCAGCTCAGTCAGTTAAGCATCTGGCTCTTGATTTTGGCTCAGGTCATGATCTCAGGGTTCATGAGTTCAAGCCCCATGTTCAATCCCCAAGAGAGGATTCTCCCTCCCCCCGCCCCCAATAAGTAAACAGACTTTAAAAAATTAAAAATAAACATCAGTGAAACTACAATGATACTGAAAATTTTGAAACATACTGCTCATCGTAGGAAGTTGTTGGAGCACCAACTTGGTCTGAAAACTGATGAAGAAAATCAAAGACTTGCCTTTCTGTATCAACATATTTAAAGGAGTTGGTGAGGAAATGCATGATCTTCAAAATGCACAAAGAATTAAAAGGGAACCAGATCTGGGCCTATGCTGTGACTTTTTAAGTTTATTTACTTATGGAGAGAGAATGAGAAAATCCCAAGCAGGCTTCACACTCAGCTCACCGAACCAACTGAACCGCCTAAACCATGCAGGTGCCCTCCTATGTTGTAACATTTTAATACTGTAGGAAATATACAGACCCATATATGAAGCATTCTTATCTAACAAAAACTGAGTGTGAACAGAATTTTCTGGATTGTACTGCCAACCTACAGAAAACAGGGAATAAATGAGTTAAAGGGCCCTAGAAAAAAACGTCAATAGAGTCCACATGATAAATGAGCTGGTTTCTTAAAGCAAGAGAAGGAGAAAAGGAAGTGAAAGAGAACATGACGACTTACATGACAACTGACGGCAAGTTGTAGGTCTTGTTTGGATCTTAATTCAAATGTATCAACACTAAAAAGACACATACTTCTGCCAGCAAGTGGAGAGTTTCAGAGCTTTGAGGTTTTTTTTTTTTTTTTTTTAAACTCACCTCAGGAAGTAGAATAGACTGGCCCCCACGTGTGGCACAGACTAGAATTTTATTTCTTACACAACACTTTTTAAACCTTCACCCTCATAAGTTTTAATCATCCGGGCTATCCGACATCTTTAAATACCTTCATTGGCCACCTTCGAAGTCCCTGCTTCCCAAGGTAGAAAAGGAAGGCTCACTTCTCTCAATGCTCAGGTAGTGAGGATTCTAACAAGAAGAGGATTCTAACTATTCATACACATGCCTGGAATTTGGAAGAGTCACCATAGGAAGGGGACTAAAGACTCTAGCAAACATGGTTAGAGGCCCCTGGTAGCAGGGGCAGTGGTGGAGCTTCAGGCATCCAGTCTTAAGGGTCATAGGTGCTGACTGCGAGCAAAACCCTGCAGTGGGCTGGCCACAACACTTAGCCAGGCAGTTTCAGACTCCAGCTTTCTGGATCTCCTGGAAATTCAAGTGAACTTAAATGAATTTAAGTGAATAGGGTGAAAATATTGTTTGCGACCAAGGTCCCTGAGTGTCATCTACTCAGAGCCTCTTTGCTATTTTTTCCCTGGGCCCCTGGGAAGAGCATTCCAGAGGGCAGTTGGGGAAGGAGGATTTTCTGAGGAGACCACCCTCACCAGCTTAGTGACCACACTACACTGTAGAGAGCTCCCTGAGTAATATCTACAACCTGACCCACAGGAGAAAAGTCACATGGTGTCATAAAGAGGAAGGACACAGGGGTAACGGAGCAGTGATGTGGATTCAAGTGTATCAGCACTGTCCATGTGTCTAGTGTATTGACAAGCATTCTCATACAAGACAAGCATTTAACATGTCCATACTGACACCTTATCAACACACACTCTCTTTGACTGCTCCTTTCCCTATGTTTCTTAATACTCTTTGAAAAAGAGTTCCCACTCTGTCCGTTCATAACTATTAAGAATCACAGAATTGTCCACGTCTCTCGTGGAGAAATATGCATTTGTCAGCGTTTTGGTCAATGGGGAAGCAGTGTAGCACACTGCACGTGCAGAACAGGGAGAGATGGTTATTGGGGAAACCAAGAGCATGCAGCTCTTCAACTTCATCACTCCATGAATGTGGAGAAGCTACATAAACTCTCCAGCCTCTGGTTTTTAGCCACAAGGAGGAAATAGTAACTTCTTAAACTTATTGTGAAAATGCCATTGAACCACCTAGTCTGTTACATAACGGGAGCTTGATGAATACCAGCTTTTAGCATCATCATTGTATTACTGGTAAGTGAATTCATAGAAAACATTCTGTATAACGTACATGTATTTTAACCTTGCAATGCTGGTTGTAAAAAAAAATCCAATGTCCTATGTTTAGAAACCATCCCACTAGGATGGCGGTAGGGCCATAGTCCTTATCAATCCCGCCTCCCCCCATCTCAGGATCGCTCGCACCTCCTGTGGTGCACACAGTCTGGAACAGCTCTGGAAGGGCCACCTTTTCTTATTCTCCACTCCCTCGGTCAGTGTTCTTAAAGACAGGGGGCTCCGTAATGTCTGCGCCAATTTCTCTCAGCTCCCCAGGATGCAAATTTTAGTGTTAGTTCCCACCACCACCCATACTCCAATCTCCACCACCTGCTTCTCAGGGCCCTGCACATGGAAGTGGGGAATGGGGTGCTGAGTCCAGCTACTCCTAGAACTGATAAACCTATTCCTCCTTCCTAGGATGAGAGAATGGCCCCAATATTCCTGAAACATATCAGCTTCCATTGCCCTTCGATGAAGAATGATCTCTCAGGATTCCACTCAAATGGCCTGTCAGATGCCCTGTTCTTGCTCATTTCAGAGTGTTCTATGGGAAATGAGATCCTGGTAGGAGGTTTTTTTTTCCTTTGTAATTATCCAGTTTCACTGGCAATTAAGTGAGCAAGGAAAATACCACAGCAAGTGGGGGAAAATACAGCAGGATAGAGCAGAAACAAGAATGGAGGAAGAAATGGTGGGCAAGGAGGCAGCAGAGACTCTCTACAAATCCAAGGGGCAGCTTTGATGACCACGCGGTCACTTTACAATTTTATTGGTTCTGCTTGGGCTAACGTTCAATGAGAGACTAGGCACAAAAGGCTCAGATACAAGTAATTACCTCACTCTAAGTTCTGGCTTCACCTTGCTTCTGCTCCTCCAATACTTTAACATTCTTCTCACATTTTTTGGTCAAAGAGAAATAGGAAATGAAACCAGGATAAGACTCCATCACAACCAGCCATTCTTGGCATCAGGGATCTAAATGAATTGGCCAGCTCGCTTTCTCCCCCCTGCTCCCCCCCCCCCCCAAGTCTGCCAGGGAATAAAAGGATCCTACAACTCCTGTCACGTCTCTCTACAGAACCCTGGCAGGGAAGAGAAGCAGCACTCACTCAAAGCAAACAAAAACAAAACATAAAGGTAGCTGAATAAGTGAGGAATGTGAGAAAGCACGTGGAAAAAAATAGCACGAAGCACTGCTAGTGTTTCCTTATCCACTGCTTTTTTCTACTGATGTGTGTTAAAGCAATTAGGAACTCTGGAAACACAGACAGGAAGAAGCCAACACTTCTAGGTGTCGCTGTCAACAGTCAATAAGCACCAAGATGATTAGTGAGAAGTTTTTTAGGAAGGCTGAGAGAAAAAAAAAATGTTAGAGATCTCACCCCTTACAATAGGTTGGGGTTGTAGAAAGGGAGGTTGAAATTTTACTGGACGCAGAGTCTGAGGACCTAGGCCATAATGGAACCTATAAGAGATGTTCGGCTAAGATGTTTGGGATACAAGTAACACCCCTGAAAGTATACAAATGGGAAATAGATTTCCTACCACTGTCAGCAGATGCCAAGGTGGCTCTGCTAATATAAGGCCTCTATTTTATCAGTGAAGGTCCCCAAGTAGAAGTATCAACTATTCCAGGGAATGTGAAGTCAGAACGACATATCTGAAGCTCAGGAGACTGCTTTTTGCTCACCTCTAGTATCTGACAAACAGCATGAGGTTAGCAATACCTGGGAAGGCACCTGAATCAAGGAGAGACAAGGAGCCTGCCTGATCAACTTCTTTATGATCACATAGGAAACTCCTAGAAAACCCATGGTAGGCGAACTCTGCATACAGCAGGTACGGTACTGGATACCAGCAAGTCCTGATTAAACACAAGCTACGTGTACCTGGGAAGGAATAGTGCCCACCACACACATACTTCAAGATTTAATGTGAAATCACTTTGCGAGTTCCGCATCACCAGCTGAATGTGAGCCAGTGCCAGGATCAATGGGTTGCAGTCAACATTACAACCCTGGGTATCTCAGACGTTTAAAAAAAAAAAAAAAAAAAGGACCGAGGGTTTTTTCCTAAAGACTGTCTTTGTAATAAAGGCTAACAAATCCACTGAGGCTCCAAGATGCTTCAAAAAAACACAGATTTTGTTGCAACTTTATTTGCAAGGGTTGGATTATTACACCACTGTAGGAAAGAGTCTCAGATCCTTCCTTGATGGCTGACCCAGGAAAAACATTAAACTCATTAGCTTACCCCTCTTTCCAAATCCACTTCACCTCTAGTATGCCCTTAATTCGGTACCGAACAAGTAACTTGGTTGTCACCTTTGACTCCTTTCTCCCTTTTATCCTTGATATCTAATTAAACACTCGGACCTCCCATTCTTAGCTCTCCGAACTTTCTCAGATCCATACACACTCTCCCTCCGCAATGCCATTACCCTAATTTAGGCCACTATGCTTTCTTCCTTAGGTTACTTCAACAGGAAAAGAGTCTTCAAATCTAAATATTACATAGCACCCGTGGCCTTCACGTTACTTCATATCCTCACGTTATATTCTACGGACACCTTGATCCCTCTTGCAGAACTTCGAAAGCACCATGTTTTCTCAACTTCAGTTCATCACTTGTACAGGTTTTTGCCTCTCTTTTTTCATTTTCCTAGAACCCTAAAATTTCTGTTTGTCTTCCAGAGTTTGGTTTCTATGTCACCTCCTCCGAGCTGCATTTCCCTACACCCCTAACTCCAAGTTTTACTATGCCTACCCCAGCGTATGATCTACAACTCTGGATTGCCTTGCCGGCCTACTAACCAAACGAGGTCAGTGGTTCTTAGAGAGTGTGATCCACGTATCCATAAGGGTCCCTGAGATCCTTTCACGGTGTCCAGAAAACCAAAACTATTTTCACAGAAATAATCAGATTTTGTTTGCCTTTCTCATTACACTGACATTTGCACTGATGAATACAAAGTGCTGGCACCTTAGCGCAAACCCGACTTTATCAGAGGCCGTATACTCAAAATGAAAGCACTGAGTTTCACTTCAGAATTCCCTGTTAAAGCAGTAAATTATTTCAATTAAATCTCAGCCTTTGAGTACACATCTTTTTCATAGTCTCTGCTATGATGTGAGAAGCGAGGACAAAGCTCTTCTAATACCAGAAGATGATCGCTGTCTCAAGGAAAAGCACTTGTAGGATAGTTTAGCAATGGAACTAGACTTTTTCCATAGCATTCTACTTTCACTTGAAAACTGAAAAACTACTTGAGACTTGAGTATTTGATGGTTTATAGAAAGGGAACGAAGTGAGCCTATTATCAAAGGGAAAAATTAAAAATATTTGTTGTTAATGATGAAATTCACACTTCCAGGTAAAAATTAGAATTTGGAAAACCTATATACATCACCATGAGCTTGAGAGCTCAGTAAAGATGCTTCTGATAATATCAGTGGCAGATATTAATAGTTTTTGATAAAGTGTAATGAAACGTATTAACATCTAGAAAATCTGCATACCTAAATAAGCCAACATTTTCCAAGTGACCAATGCATAGGTAAAATATTCAATGGAAGTGTAAAATGAACCACTGGACTTTAATAAAGTAGGAAACATTGATTTATATGGTTTCAAAATCCACACTGCAACGAACAGAGCTATTTGTTACATTTTGGTGTAGTATTAAAAAAATACTATTATCTGAAAAGCAATTAAAATACTCATCCTTTTTTCCAGTTACTTCTTACATTTGAACCAAAATAATAGATTGAGTGCAAAAACAGGTAAGAGAACTAAGCTATCTTCTATCATAAAGCCGGGCACTAAAAACATATGCAAAAGTGTTAAACAAGGTCATTCTTCTGTTTTTATGTCAAAATCTTAATAAAATTATAGTTTATGTAAACATGTGATGAGCTAGTGTTTTTAAAGGAAATTTTTGAATCTTACTTTCTAAGATGAAAAATATCAATATAACCACAATAGTCGGGTCTTCAATGTCTGAGTGTAAAGCATCAACCCCTGAGATCTAGGTCTCCAGACTATAATCTGTCACCAGCCTCACCGACTACCATATCCCTGACTCCTAGCCCCAGTATCAAGCTCACAAGAAAGCACTAGATAAGCATATTTCAAATAGATGCAATACAGGTAGGGCACTGCTCAAGAGAGAAGAAATGCATGAAATTCGGAGCAAGGCTTGCCACTTCCCCCGTGGGCAGTTCCGCAGATAAACAGACACACCTGAATCCACAATAGGCTCTTCTCTGCCCTGAAGTCAGACCAGCCCAGAGACACAGCTCTAGTTGAGATAACTCACTCAGGAGTAACCAGATCCTGAAAAGGTTTTGCCAGAGCCACAAAGATGCCTCACAGTTAGAAAAAAACCTACGTAAAAGTTAGATCCTTTTGTTTACTGGATGGAATGTAAAGAGGAAACCTAACAACGCCTGTCAGGGAAAGAGTTCTACCAAGTATGTAATTGGCCAACTGCTCTTTGCATTCATGAGGCAGGAACAAGAGAAAGCAACTTAACTGGAAGCCTGGAGGATTTAGAGGCAAAGAGAACTTGGTTTTGAGGGTTATTAAACATTACAATGGGCTTGTTAGGGATGCCAGGGAAGTTTGGATGGATTGAAGAGCTCTTCCTCTGAAGGAAGCAACAGTGTTCAGTATCAATTGGTTGTGTTAATTCCAAGAAACAGAGCTTCAACTATTTAGAAAAAAATACACTGTTTCAATTTAAGAAGTCAAGAAATATAGACACCATCATAAAAATATTTCCATTATGCCTTTTTAAACATTGTGGTTTGCTGTGAATAAAGTATAAAGGGCCAACTACAAGGCTATATTTAAATAAGTTAATTCCTATTGCTAATCAACTTTCTGCTGGTTAAGGGTTGAATTGTGCTCCCCCACTCCAAATTCCTATGTTAAAGCCCTAAGCTCCAGTACCTCAGAATATGACCTTATTCTGAAATGTGGTCATTGCAGATATAACTCAAGTTAGGATGAGGTCATATCGGGCCCTTAATCCAACATGATTGACATCCTTTAAAAAGGCAGGAGGCCCCCTGGGTGGCTCGTCAGTTAAGTGGTCCGACTCTGATCTCCCAATTCATGGGTTCGAGCTCCACATCAGGTTCTGTGCTGGCAGTGAGGAGCCTGCTCTGGATTCTCTCTCCCCCTCCGTGCCCCTCCCCCACTTACACATGTGCTCTCAAAAATAAACTTAAAAAGGGAAATATGGCAATACTCAGGAACAAGAGAATGCCATATGAAGTTGAGGCAGCGATCAGGATGATGCTTCTGCAAGTCAACTACCTCCAAAGTGCCAACCAACCACCGACATCTTGATCTCCAGCACCTAGCCTCCAGAACAAACTGAATTGCTAGGCTTAAACTACTCAGTTTGGAGCATGTTGTGAGCTAGTATATTAGGTCTGGCTACAATGAGATTTTAGTGTAGCGGGCAAAAGAAGTAAGTAGATTCAGTGTTCTGATACAGTGGGGTGGGATGAGAGGCCTAGAACTATTTCCCAGTGGGGACCAATCTGTAGCTTCCTTGGTAAAAAGCTCTAGTAGCATGGATCTCAGCAACAGCAATAGAGAGAAATGCAAAGGTATGACCTCTTCTACACCCGTAGTCTATACAACTTAATGGCTAAAGACAGTGCTGATTGAGAACAGTGAGAATTACATGAGTCAAACTAAGTGTTAAAGCTGTACACCTCCTACTTTCCACACATGGTCAAGCTCCCTAAAGTTCAGTTCAGCCAAAGTTGTTAATACTTGAAACAGTCAAAAATAACATCTGAGTACATAGAAGAACATTGGTCTTGACCATTAGGTTGGTAGACTGAAAAGTTAATTCAATGACGTAAGCTTCCATAGAATTTCAGGAATATGTACCAAATATTTCCCTGACCTTCCAGATTTCCCTTCATGGTACATATTCAAGCCTCTGGCATCCAGTGGAACCCCTACCACCTTTTAATCTCTTACTCTCACTCTGTAAAAATGAAAATAAGTATCTCACTACATTCAGTGTGAGGAAGCTGCCTACATGCTAATTAGCTGCAACCACCCCCAACTTTTTTGTCCTTCCACATTTAAATTTTGTTTCTATTTTCAAATTCAGTGTCCTTGAATTGTCCCTGTCAAGCCTCGCCTAAACAGAAAGCAGATTCTTAGGAGATCAAAGAGCAAGAACTGAGGAAGAGGTTGGCATTGGTTGTTTGAAGACTGAGCCAATTATCTCATTACCCCAGTTTCCAGCCCACTGGCCTGTGGAATAAGAGCACTCCTGGGTCACTCTCGGTTCTGGGACACTAGCTGGGCTCCATGCTCCACCCCTTCAGCTGCTGAGCTCATTCCTACTCCTGAGACATTCTGTCATCTACCAAGATATCGTACAGGTAGGGAGTATTTTCAAACCCATAGCCTGCTACCCTCTTTATCCAGTAACAACTAATTCGAAGAGTCCAAGGAAAAGTTCCTTGATCCCAAAGGATAAAACTTCCCTTCACCAATCAATCTTCATCTACTCCAGTGTAATTATGGATTATTTACCCAGATCTCATCTCCCTGGCAGCTTGCAGCTAAGATATCTGTTGCTAACAAAAGAGGTAGACTACAGGTAAATTTATTACTGCAGGTCATTGGCTTTCTATGTATTTAAACCTACCTTTCCACAATAGCTTTCTTTGCTATAAATGCCAGGTCATGGAAGACTTGGGAGTTTGGACTTTATTACAAGGGGAATCATCCGTATTTATAGTTTCCCAAACTACACTTATGCAAGACAAATCTCAAAGGGACAAATGACAGTGAAAAAACTAAAGCAGAAAGGTCAGCTGTTTGGGGAAGACAGAAAGGTACTAAAGGGAGTGTTTTCAATATAAAGAATTATAACTACACAAAAGTTAGAGTGTATTTCTGCATTGACATTTCACAGATGCAGCTTCATTTATTCATGTGAACGTCTACCACCCGTCTGTCTAAATGGGGAGGGAAACAAACTGCCCTGTGGAGGATGGCACTGCCTTCATCCTGAAGACCCCGGCCAGGCATGTTTGTATCCTGGCTCCCGCTGGTTTCCTGCCAAGAAACTGGAGCAGTGCTGCCCTCTAATGGTTGTCACCTTTCAGGTTTCAAGTTGTCAGAACTATTGAACCACCAGTATGAGGCTCACGTGAGCCGAAGCAGACTAAACCAAACTCACGTCTTTTCCAAAAAGAAAAAACAAGTCGCCATTGTTTAATCAGCACTAGTATTACCACTTTTCTACATTTGTGTTGAGAAATGATCAGGCTCTCTGAAGCCAATACCACATACTCTTTCCTTAATAGATCAGAAGACACTAGGGGAATCCTGCTTTAGATGGTAATGTAACACATCCTCATGGGAAAAAAATAATCAAGAAGCAGGCAAGACTTGGAGTTCGAGGTAGTGCCCTTTAAGTGTACTGATTATCTGTCGCATTCACGTCTATCTGAGATTCTCTTAAAAGGTGTGAATTCATTAACTGGACTCAACCAGTTTTGGTAATTTCCCTCACGTCAGACTACTTATTGCCGCAATTCACAAATACAATGTTACTCTGTCAGAAGTGAAGACCAGAATCTTCCTCTGAGGTTCAAAGTGTCAGCTTCACAGACTTCCTACTTTAGACCTCTATTTTAATGGACTCCAAAGACAAAAGTAGAGAAAGTATTGTGGCTTGGATGTGTTTGGCACACTCTTCAGCCTAGGAGCCTGACCTTCTATTACCCCTGAAGTTTGGCAAAGGAAAGAATCAGCGTATAATTACAGGCAAGTGAAAATAGGAAGGCTTCTTCCACACAGCCCAGGGAAGACTTGCATCTCAACTAGCTGATCAAGCCACATAAATATTAATAACACTGTTTAAAGTGGCATGTGGTTTTATTGACCACGCCTCAAAGCAGCCTCTATAGCCCAGCTGCTAGCGGCTGTCTCTGAGATCCATTTATAAATAATTGAAGTATTTAGTGTGAAATTACCACCTTGTATATAAAAGATCATTGTGCACGTGCCCAGATGGGGAATCCCAACTTAGCGTTAGGCTGGAGAAGATGAGGCCAGCCATGTTACCAGGGTGTGCGCATGTGCGTCGGCCCCCTGCCGGAAGGGAGGATGGAAGAGTGCTGCTCGAATTGTTCCTTCTCCCGCAGAGTGGTCTAAGTCAGAGCACCAGCTTCAGCCCAAAACTCCTGAATTTTCTTCCAGCTGGGAGAACCAGGTTATAGTAAAAGAAAACGGAGAAAGAAAAGCAAAATGGGAGAGCGTGGGAGCATTGCAACTGCCGCATCACAGAAGTGCTGAACTAAAGAAATACAACTCGCACCTCAAGTAGAATTCTCAGGAACAATGTTCTAAGAGACACTAAAGAGGGGAAACCGCAGGTAACAGCAGGTAGAAGGATTATAGGTCAATTCCAAAATAACGGTTTGGGGAGGGGAGGAGAAGGGTGGAGGGATCCACATGGCAATCCTTAATACTGTATTTTCTCTTGCACAGCATTTTTTAAAAAATAACCTTACTCTAGGAGTAAGGAGTGTGTATAGTTGACAAATGTCAAATCCACTTAGTTTTTGTCTTACAAATTGTGAAGTATCTTTCCCCTCTTCTCTCTCCCAAACAGATCGCAATTTGAAAGAAGTTTAAGCCTAAGTTTATTAACAAATGGCTTCTTACAAATATGTTTAAAGATGCTAATAAAGTAATTTGAAGAGTTTGGTGCCAATTTTTTAAATTATATTTCAGTCTTCTAAAATGCCCTGAGATAGCTCATTCAACCTAAGAAAATACTGCTTCAGAAGTACCTGTTTCACCAGAATTTATTAAGAATCTTCTGTTTAAAGGATGGTGCTAGAATCTGTAGAAGGTTCAAAGACTTATAAAGATCTTTGCCCTCCAAGGACTTGCAGTATATACAGATGTGCTGGCAGAATAAATCCACGTTCCTACATGTATTTCTGATCACAGCTCATTCAATAGATTTCTAGACAACTCCCCTGTACAGAGTACTCAATTCCAACTGAATGCTAAATATGAGAAATGTTTTTATACATAATATTCCTATGAAGAGAGAAACCACTAATACTGAACAGCAGTGGCTTTACACTAAGATTATATGTGATCAACTTGGAAGAGCCATCCATAGTTTCTCAGAATAGCAATAAATTCTGAGGAGGAAACCAAGTTGATTGTTCCACTTAAGCCCCAGAGCCTGTGTTGTCCGAGGAGAGACTTCTAACTGGAAGAGGCATTAAGATTAGCGAAAATGAGGAGGACAGCCCAGGCAGATTTCTGGTGGAATCCAAAGGCTGTATTAATCGAAACTTCTTAAACAGGCTGCCGCAGAGACAACGGTTAAAATCAAACCAATCTCCTCTGCATCAGCAGCCCACATACTTTCAGTTGTGCTCAGTTATGGAGCTAAACATTTGTGCTACCCAGCCTTTCAGTCAGCACCTGCAGCCAGACTATTTAGCTAACACATTTCTAGGTTTCTGCACGTCCCTGTGTCCTGTAGAAAACCATGGGGGTGGCACACACTCTTTTCTTTCAAAATGAGCTTCGCTGGGGAATAGGAACTGCCTCTTTGGTGCCATAACATGGGAGATGAGGGTGTTACATCCTCACAGGCAGCTGTTCTGTACAGATAAATGTTATATTTGTCAAGGGTGTTGGCAGTGTGGAGCGAGAGAGACCTGGAAAATGATGGGCAGCAAAAGCCAGACAACACGAAGTATTTTCTGTCCACTGCTTCATTTGCTTCATTAATTCTGGGAATGCTGCCCTGAAATCTTCCGTTAGTGTTATCCACCCAGTGTCATTCCTTATTCTTGAAAACTTGCTCTGAGATCCTCTGTGGATCTTACCCCTAGATCTAGTGATGTGTTGGAGGATCACAACATATCTCAGCAAGAGGATTTTGATGGAATTGCTGTCAGAATTGTGGACAGATCCTGGTGCACTGGTCCATGGAATCCAGCTACCCCATCAACCCAACTTCTCTTCTCCAGGTACACTGGCTTGAACAATGGCCTCTCAAAGAATATGCAGCCAGATGGGAGAATGACAACCCTGTGGAATTCAGTACCTCTGTGCGTGGATTCTCACGGGTCAAGAAAATGCCCTGCAGCACAAAGCTATGAGCAGGAATTGCAGAATACCCACCCTACAGATCTAATTAACATGGTCGTTCCTCTTCTATCTCCATATGAAACTACATGCCTCAAGAGAGAAGACTTCCCAAATAAAGGAAGATCATCCCAGTCTTGGGAAGCCAAACAACCAAGACATCACTGAAGCATTCTCATGTGACTCTTAGCAAGTTTCTATGTCTCTCAAGTATCTGAAGCTGGTGAGGTAGTGATGAGCGAGTACTTGAAGCGCAATTCTGGGAAGGCTAACGAGCCATACACTGTCAAACCAAATACCCGCATCTCTTAAATTCCCTTTCTCCTTATCAGATGTTCATGATTTTAATATGCCTGACTTTCCACTATCCTGTGAGATCTTCCAGAACAGGAAATAGATCTTACCTTTTATGGATACAGCACCTAGCATAGTACATGGAACACAAAAGCTTCCAAGTGTTTATCAAGTTTCCTATATTAGGTGCTTACCCCTAATTATAGGGTTATAATGACTTATCTAGGAGATTTACCCCTTCACCCACAACTGAAAAATACTCCAAGTACTACTGGCCTAAAAAGGAAAATTTTCACGTATAAATTGATACATGAACTAATTCATTGAAACATGAATTAACCAAAAAGACCTATTCCGGCTGTTAGAAAATGGCTTTAAATCCTGAAGTAAAAGATTAAGCCCCACATGACAATCAGACCTTAATTTTTATGTTGCCGATTTCTATTGTTTGAATTAGCAACCCTTAGGAAAGCATTAGAGGATAGAAAATATTTTTATAGTTTGTGTTAATTAAAAGTGGAGATTTACAACGTTTGGAAAATTCTCTTAAAAAGGAATCTTGAATTAGTTGACTTAGTTCTACAATGTGTAGCTGCAATGTACCTTGACTCTGAAAACCACAATTATATATTACATGAGTGATCTAGACACTCAGGAAGAACTGATACCATCTTGATATACGTATTTTCAGCCTCAAGAGTATTTCAAGAAGTTGAAATATCAAGTGTTGAAAAATAGGCTAGATACGTGTGTTTGTTATGAATACAGTGAGATAATACATGACCTCTCTAAAACCCTTCAACGCTAAGGCTTCATAGACTAATTCCATTCAAAGTAAGCAAGCTATTGATCTTGAAGATAGTTGGTCAACATCAGAGTATTAGAAATCTGTATTAATATACTATCAATGTTTAAGATTTATGGACAAGCCTCTATCTTTTTAAGTTAGCTAGCTAACTCTGAGTACCCACTGTGCAAAAATAAGAATTTAGATTTTTCAGAACCAGTTCATCTGTTAAAAAAAACTACCTCTAAATATTGATGTGACTTAATGAGAGTATATGATCAACATATTAGAAACATTAAAGTCCTGCTTACCCACTCACCGTCACTGATAGAGTGACTTATATAATTTCAAAACTTTTAAGAGCAAAACTTCTATACCTGTTAAAATACAGAGAACCTTACATAAGACACGATCAGTAAACAATTTACAACAAACCTGTGTTCTCCTCTTATGCCTTCTATTGACATTAAGTTAAATGCCACAACGATGCAGCAGAATAAAGACTGTACAGAAAACAAGAGATCCAAAAGGAGCAAGGGATAAAAAACAGAACACTAACCAGGTTAATGCAAAGAAAATGGAAGAGCTAAAGTTTTTCTTTTTCCATACGTGATGTCTGAATATATTGCATACATGGTAGCTAAGATGAAAGCTTGCCGATTTGTACGGAATATCTATAAACCAAAGTGTTTCTGTTCATTTGTGCAGATCAATTTAAACTCTCTCCCTAAAACACATCTATGGATTGAGACTAAGCAATAAATGTGTCAGTTCAATAACCCTAACAAGGGGAAAGACAAAGGTAATGACGATGCTTTTGGCTTCAATAGGACTGTAGACTTCCCAGGGCCAGCCTGGCAACTCAGGACAATTAAGAAAATGACAGTCTCAGCCTACCAAATCTATGTAAAAGAGCTGTGTTGGCCGAGATCATAGACTTCAACTTCTATACGCAAACAAAAGATATAAGCTAATATTTGGGGGACCGTGCAGTTGAGTTGATCTAGATTGCTTGGCCGGACCTGTATTTAAGTTTGTACTCTTCAGCCATATCTAAAAAAGGAACATAGAATTTAGTTTGATAGCATTTAATCCCTGGAAGGCACTATGCTGGGTTGTAAGTAAAGGTATAATAGAAAAAAAAGTCACTAATATTTTAAAACACTTGTAGTCCAGTAACTCAAAGTCTAATCTGATCTTCACTTGAGATTGGGGGGGGGGGGGTTTAAAAATTCAGCCGATTAAGTCCATATTGAGAAGTAATAGAATTTTAAAATAGCTTCTAACATGCAAAAGAAACAGGTTCTGCAGCCCAGATAATTTAAGGGTAATTATTTTTTTAGTTACATAAAGAGACATTTTCAGACCTCTAATTGCTCCAATTTTATCTGCTGAAGAGTCATTATGATCCATTTTTAACCCCTCTCTGACATAAAGAACTAATGCTGTAATTGAACTATGTCATCATTGATCTCAATTCGCAACCATTAGAAGAGCCGGGTTTTACCTTTCACGGCAATTGTACCATTTTCCTCCTAATCACCTCGATGCCTGAAGATACGCACGGCAGAGCCCAGAGTTGCTAAAGCCTAGCTAGATGCAATGAATGAAATCCACGGCCCACTGGACTATCGCCTGTTATTTTCACATGCGTAAAGGGAGAAGTACAGACATCTCTATTTTTAAAGTTCATTTTCTCTTTCATTCTTCTGGCCCCCAAAGGTCTTTAATAGTAAAATTTAGTTTGCTTACTCGTTTATAATAGAGATAAAAGAATTTTAGATCTGCCCCATTGCCGATGCTAAATATGTCTGAGTCTCGTTCTTAAAGGGATAAGAAACGCATAGAAAAAATTACATACAAGGAATGTATATAGCAACTTAAGGCTTAAGCCTTTAGAGTTAGGCCTTAAAACTACTGTAATATGCTCTAATACTTGCTTTAATCTTCATTCCTAACCAGTGTGGACAAAAATATGTAATTCAGTGGATATTAAATTGATCAAATTGTTGGCTTCAGCTGCTTAATTAGGAAATCATTTTTTGTAGAGTACAAATGCATGTTTTGTTTATGATGATCTCCGTAAACCTTTGCACTTAAATCCAAAATATAAAGTTTTTTTGTTTTGAAAGCTCAGGAGCTGTTAAAACATCAAGGCCATCCTTCTACCATAAAAATGATTTCATAGAAAGGGGAAACTGCCCCCAAATCAGGGACCTAGCAATGAAGAGAGAGGGGAGTGTCAGAAACACTGGCTTCTGAGCTCAGCTCCACAGTTACTGGCCCACACTCTTTCTAAACTTCAATCCTTTATCATAAAAGAGGGAGTTGAAATAAATTGGGCCTAAGTTCATTTTAGGATTTTTAATAAACTACATGGAATCATTAGTATCTTTTGAATGAATATAGCATCAAAGACAAGCAAAGCTGGATACTAGTTAAGTGATAAAGACCAATTTTTTTTCAGTAGTAACTATTGTAATAGTGAGGAAAACCAGTGTAACCTGAGCTCAACTCCACTGAAACAGAGGGCAGGAGACTTTATAAACACCGGGTTGTACTAAAGAAAAGGCCATGCCAGAAGGTATAATGGTGCAAGCTGGAGCAAGGTGCCACCAAAGCTTGTTCCCTACTCTTCCTTGGGATCTGGGAAGCAAAAGGGTGAGTGCTCTCAATGTTTTTATCTCAAAGAGTTTGCTTCCAGATCCTCAAAGAGACAATCTTAGGTGGTAGAACAGTTACACCTAAAAGAATAGAGAAAAATGTATGATTGTGAGAATTTTAAGGGATGGGGGACAAATAGTAACACAGCCTTAAGCTGCTAGAAGCCATGTTAGAGTTTGGACAGAGACAGATGGTCATTAGCAAGGGACCAGTTCAGGACGTGCGTAACCATCTGACGTCTCAAAGACGACTAAAGCTCATTGAGAATATGGTCTACTGACGTACAGAACCACATTTTTAGAAGGTACAAAGTCTGTTCATGGAAGTTTTGGGTTCTGCCATATATATGGACTCAAAAAAAAGTTGCCCCCAAAATATCTAGTCAATGGCTCTATCTAGCCTTATTATAGCACTGTCTTGAGTCATTTTAAATCCATATGTATAACTGTATTCCTTAAATTCCTGAAGAGTTGAATGTTCAGCCCATTTTAATACTACCTGCTCTCCAGAGAAATGGGTCAAGTATGACACTTGGGCCACGATAGAGATAGACCAGCCTATTTAATTTGTATCAAGAATCCTAGGTTCTTCCCATTTTTTAATTACCTTTTCCAAAATAAGGGATTTCAAACGAAGATCTCCATAGGGCATTTCTCTGCAAAGTCATATTTTGCTGTCACGAAAAATTTAAATGGGAGTTTTTGTAAATGCAAATGAAAATATTAAAGGTGCTCAATATATTCATAGAGCAGATTGATATTTTTTCCTGCAATAATGTTAATGTCTGTGCCCTCTGCAGCAGTACCATAATTAAACCTGTTGGCATTTCCATTTTAAACTTAGTCATAAAAAATCCCTCTGAGCAATAAAGCACCATTTCGAGACTCAAATCAGCAGTTTCTACAGTTTAGGAACAATATTTGAGAAAGTTTTAGCAGGGGGTCAAGTTCTAATAAGGTACGAGCATTTAGCAGAATTTTTCTTCTTTATTTCACCCTAGCTGCTTGTTTGCCCTCTGACAACTAACTTAATTCTAAATGTGAGATGTTTATAAATAGGATAGACCTGTAGCAGGGGCACTGCACTGAAGCTCCCATTGAGAGAGAAATCTCATTTGTCACATACTGCTGTTTCATCAGAGTTGGAGTTTAAGTGATCAGAGAGGGTGATGTTCAAGAAAATAGAAGTAAAAATTAGAGACGAAAGTATTTCCTCTTCATAATACTTTTTCTCTTACCTATTTTGGCTACATAATCTTTGATCAACCTCTTCATGATAGATTTGGTACCATTTTTTGAGAAAATTAGTCTGTTCTCTACCATCAGAAATTGGCAAACTTTCTATAAAAGGCCAGATAGTATTTTAGCTATTCAACTCTGTCACTGTCGCACAAAAATCAGTGATAGACAACACATAAGTGAATGAGCCTGGGTGTGTTCCAGTAAAACAATTTTTTAATCCTATTTAATTTTCACAGGTCATAGAATAAGATTCCTTCCCCCTCTCCAATCCTTTAAAACTAAAAACCATTCTCAGTTCATGGACCATACAAAAACACAGACCAGTTTGTTGACTTCTGTTCCATTCTAGTTGATGAAAATCTGTATTAATGATTTTAGAAGCTACTTATCCTTGCCAGATCTGAAAAAAATCCTTTTACATATAAGCATTTTTCAGCTGTGACTAATTTTAAATGTTTGAATTAGTATTCGTTAACAAGTTTGTCATCGATAACCTCAATGTAAATTTTAATGGGAGAACTTAAGTATCTTTTTTGTAGTATTTTACATTAAGTCACTAAGAAATTTTAATATTTTTCCCAAAGTGTTTATGCCATTCACTCATAGGATTCCATTTAAGAACCTATTCACTGCTATTAAAAATTTATCACCTCCTCTTAATTGCTTTTGCTATGCTCTGAAAAAATTTTGTTTCTGATTATACACTTAATGTTAGCATAATTTCTTTTGATTTCATCATTCACTTTCATCACTTAAGTTCATATTTATGCACTTTTTAAATTAGAAATTTGTTCCTTAAAAATCACTTTAAAGATGACAAAAGAAGGGACTTAACACATCTAAATCAGGTCTAAATTCTCACATTTTATGGAATCATTCCAAATAATTTTTCAAATCACCCCATGTCTTTTTGTGCCAAGACACCAGGTCAGTTGGCACAGTGGGCAGTAAAAGTATTCCAGGAAGCCATGGCTATGCCAGGAGACTGCACACACACTGAACTCTACAAAGAATTGAATGAAAACCACACCAACATCCCAAACTCAACACTATGTATTCTGAACTCGACTATACCCTAACCAGATAGAAAAAAAGTATCTGCAGCCACCCAAATAACCACCCGATGTGAGAAGAGGTAATGAAGGAATAGATATTGGAAAAAGACAAATTTTACCAATTATAGAATTACACTAAGACCTGGGTAGAGCTCCTGTCCCAGCCTTGAAAGGTGTTTGTACACTTAAAAACTTGCCTTCATGAGTCTCCTGGTCAATCCACCTGACTTCTCCAGCAGGTGTGTCATGCAGGAGACTGCTCATTACCTGCCTTGCCACCCGCCACACTCTTGACCATTCCCCAAATGGCCAAAGTTGAACATTCATGGTGTAGTACTCCAGAGGGAGCTAATCAGAACACGTGTGGTTCAGCTTACAATTACATAAAAGGTAATTTTTTTTTTTAACACAGAAAGTATGATCATTAGTTTTGAAAAACAATTAGAAAAGTTATTTGTATAGGGTTTGTATGTGAGGTGTATGTTTGGGACGTTTCATTTGACAAAGCTCAGAAAATTTATATGTCACACAATTACTGATTCTAATTTAATTATGTGATTGTACATATTTACATACGCCAGGAACTATAACAGATCTACAGTAATTAAACAGCGTAACAAAGGTTAAATATTCAAAGGAAAACAAATTCTTGAAGACTCCCGCACATTAAAGAAACGTTAAAGAACATTAAAAAGGTCAATTACAAGCTTACAAGAGCAGACTATTCTGATTTAAAAGATAATTACACTCAGCTCATTGCCTTTCTACTATAGACATTCTTTTCGGGAGAAGTCAGAAAAGAGTTTCAGGTTCGAGTATCTTCATAGTTTAGAAAGCTACCACCTAACCATGCTCCTAAAGATTTCCAGAAAACTCCCTTTGTGTAAATGGAGTCATTTGAGGGTTAATCTGCAGGTCAAACTTCTTGGTCTTATCTCCTGAGTTCTTCTGGCCCTAGGGTTCTCATAATACATTTCTGGCCCTAAATCTACACGCTTTTGAATGTCTATTGTTTTCCTAATATAAAGCTAAGAGCTTTTTTTTTTTTCAGTATTGTGATTATCCATGTAAAGGATAATTGACTTCAATAAATTACTATTTTTTTTTTAAAGACTTACACTATAGCAACAGTACAGGTACACTGAAATGTCTTTTCCATCCTATTAAAAACAATTTAAAATCTAGGTCTATAGGTCTGCCTGGCTTTGAAACATTACAACACACACACCCCTAGATAATTTAGAAGTATTACTCATACAAAAAATAGTTCACTAATTTTTGGGTTTTCTAAATTATAAGCTAGCCTATGGCATTTAAAATTTTACTGAAGGGGCACCTGGGTGGCTGACTCAGTTAAACATCCAACTTTGGCTCAGATCATGATCTCGTGGTCTGTGCTGACAGCTCAAAGCCTGAAACCTGCTTCAGATTCTCTTTCTCTCAAAAACAAACATTAAAAATGTTTTTACTTAATACACAAAGTAAAATGGTCTCTTCCTTTGTCATCTCTTTATCAACCATCCCTACATTGGGGTAAACCCCTACCCTATAGCTGTTAATGTTGGTCTTAGGAATATGGCTTGAAACAAATATTCTCATGAAGAAGTATTGTGGGAGATAAGATTACCTATCAATTATGTTAAAGAGTTAAATTTCTGTGTGTAGTTCTATGACTAACAATTTCCAAACATTGTGTAGAGCTTTGGGGAATGTTTGGAGAAAATGCTTAATTAGGCAATGGTGTGAATTTTTGACATATTTCTTCATGGTTCAGAGAGTACTCTTGCTGACACAGATCAACAGTTTGATGAACAGAAAATCTTATTTTTCCAGTACTAAAAACAGTATTACAGGGTCACAATATGGTGAGAAACAAAAAAAAAATGTTTTATTTTTATAATTAGTGTCATTTATAGTAAGCCCAAATAATCAAATAGCTCTAAAAAATAAAAACTTGCACTGAAATATACTACTCACAAAAGAATCTTGAATCCAAGAAGTCCCCACATTAGTTGAGTAAGCTCGGGGGCATATACATGTTGCTTCAGGGAGGCTGTGGCAATTGACCCACTGCTTCACTGACCCTGTCAATGTTGGCACTTACTGTGCAGTAACATTCCAACCAGAGGATGTACCAAAGCTGTGGACTCATTAGAAAGTTCCCACAAAGGCCACCGGATAGAACTTGAGCTAAAGAACTTACTTTCTTCATTTTTCTACATAACTCTAACAAAGACATTAATGGAAATCACTAGCATCATGTTGGATTTTTCAAAGTTTTAATTTATAGGAGGTTAAATCTTAAGATATTAGACACTGACCCTGACACAGACTACTTCAATGCTAATAGTTCATCTTCGGTCATTGACACTGGCCAAAAGACAGTGTTGTCATCAAATTCAAGCAGAGTATGCTGTGAAATACAGACTCCCGCAGCATATATTCTCACCGATTTCTCACTCATGGACCACTGTGCTTGAAAAGAGGTATTCCTAAAGTTTTGGGACTCTAATTTGGTCTCAGAATCAAAGCTGTTTTAAAAGTGAGTAAATCCCCATGAACTAGAAACCTTTGTTAGTCTTCCCCATGAAATGACTTAATTGCCCAAGGTAATCGTTTTCATCTAGTGCTATTTTCAAGGGAATAGGTCAAATAATTGTTTTGAGTATCCCAAAATTTCCTTGTCAACAATTTTCAGGATGCTGCACTGGCAGGGTATTTCTTAAAACTGATGAAAGGACATTAGGGGAAACATTATGGAAATAAGACCCATGTACCATATTAAGAAAGAAACCAAAGCAAAGCCATGTTTGTGCCTAAAATTCTCCAACTAAAAGGTGCAGACCATGCTCTAATCCCCATTCCGGACACCCGTCTGCCTGTCCATCCCCATTCTCTTCACCAATGATAGAGCCGGATCCTACTGGAGAACACCAATCAGCATATCCGTTAACATTCACTTAGTACAAAGGGATTTGCTTGTTCCAGCATTTTTCAAGGCTACTGACCAGCAATAAGTTATGGACTTGCAAGGGTCCAGCCTGTAACAATCACCATAGGTCACCCTCCACCAAAACTTGGTGATTGGATTCTTTGATATGGATTGAGAGCTGATGTTTTCTCAACTTTCCAGAAGATACGAGTAACAGCATCTTTGAGGACTTTGTTTTGTTTAGGAAGATACATCCTAAGTAAAAACCATGTAGAGTTGACCCTTGAACTTGGGTTTGAATTGTGGGAACCCAGGAGTATGCAATTTGGGGTTTTGTCAAATATAGTGCTGTAACTACTCTAATGATTTTAACATTTTTGTAGCTTACTTTGTGATAAAACTATGTAATGCATAAGACATACAACACATGTTACTCGAATATTTATGGGTAAAGTTTCTGGCTAACAGTAGGGGATTAGTAGTTAAAGCTGCTGTGGAGTCAAAAATTGTGCATTGATTTTTGACTGGGAGTGGTCAGCTGCACAGGGTCAATTGTACTTATTCAAATGTAGCTTTAATACAATTCTCTTTTCAAACATATTGTACCTTAGCCTTTCGAGAGTGAAATACTAAAATTGCTCTTACTAGGAGTTGTGATTTTTTAAGCACTTTGAAAGAAAAGAGATCAACACAAGTCTGTAGTTCATTCCCCTGTTCAGCTCCCCAGCCCAGTCAGACCAAATTATCAGAATTCATATTTAGGGGTTCATAATACTTTATGGAATCAAGTGGAGACTCCCAAGTATTGTAATGAATAGATTTGTGACTATCGTATACAGCTGAGTGAATTCATGATGAAAATTTAGTGATGGGCTTTATTTTATGAATTTAAGATAGTAAGGTTTTGAGCAAACAGTCTAGAGTCCATTCTGAAGACATAGGACAAGCACGATGACCTTCATGTAGGGGAATAGAGAGTTATGGGGAAAAAAAGTGACCCTGGCTTAGGTTTATTTAAAATGTAGGAGAACCTGAGTGGCTTGGTGGGTTAAATTTCCAATTCTTAATCTCAGAGTTGTGCAATGGAGCTCCACATCGGGCTCCGGGCTGACAGCATATAGCCTGCTTGGGATACTCTATCCCTGTCTTTCTGTTGGGCACGCTCTCTCTATGCCCCTCCCCTATGCATACTCTCTAGCTCAAAAAAAGTTTAAGAATTTTTTGAACTAATTCAATCTTTCACTTCTAAGAATAGTAAGTTTCTTTTATTCAGAATTACTCAAATAAGTCAATTTAAAAATTCTTAGAAAAGTAACTTGCATTTAAGAGTCTTATTTTTCTTATTTAACCACCGAAATATAGAAACAATGGCTTTGACCTGAAGTTTTCTTTTTTCAGTATTGTACATATGGATACTTACTTTTCAGATTTAACCGGTTTTTAAACCTCTCCTTCCTAGCAATGTTAGTGGTCTCCAACTCTCCACGTATCCCTGCCTTTTAAAGTTTAGTTTATGGAAAAAAAAAAAAAATCACTCTTAGTATTCCTGTTGTTTAAACCTCCCCAAGTTAGTGTAACATAGATTTGGCCTGGGACTTTGGACACCAGCATGCTCGCTGCACCTCTGCTTCAGTGGTAGGATCTTGAGCCACCAAGTCATTTAACCTCCAGGTTTCAGATTCATTACTGTAAAGTGAAGGGGTTGGAACAATGCCTGAAATAATGCCAGCTTTGCAACTCTAGCCTGACAACTTCATTCTACCCGTACAAGGCAAAACCGCCTGGAATGGAACTCGTCTGCATTGTTCACATATTTTGTTCTTGCTTTCCTTAAAGTTCCCTCAAGCACTGAAGGACTAGGTCTTCCTTAGCTCCCCAGTGTGTGAGGGCAATGCAGACCTGACTGTACAAAATAGGTTTTGTAAATGTATTCACCTGCAAATAAACTTGCTAGGAAACTCTTCGAAAAAATCAGAGCACCTGAGTGGCTCAGTTGGTTAAGTGTCCAACCTCAACTCAAGTCATGATCTCACGGTTGGTGAATTCAAGGCCCACATTGGGCTTTCTGCTCAGCTGGAGCCTGCTTCAGATCCTGTCTCTCTTTCTGCCCCTACCCCACTTCATGTTCTCTCTCAAATTTTTTTGGTTTAAAACAACCATTTGTTTTGCTCATGATTTTTCAGATCAGGAATGTGTGGAGGACTTGACTAAATGGTTTAGCTCTGTTCTAGATGGAAGGCCCAGTACCTAAATGACTTTTTACTCCAATGTCTGGCACATTTAACATTCCTTGGTCTTTTTCCCAGGCACTGGCTCATCCTCCAGGGCCTGTGCATGTAGCCTGACGTTCTCACAGCATGGCGGTTTCAGGGACCCTGAGCTTCTTACATGGCAGCTGGCAGCCAAGAGGCAGGAGGTGGAAAGAGCCAGACCACCCAAGGGTCATGCAAAAGTTCCACCGTGGATGTACAGCAGTTCTCCAGGGCAGCTGTTCTGTGGGTTGGTTCATCTTTCCAGGGCACTTTGGTCTTAAAGCACCTTTATATCAATCCAAGAGCAAGGCGCCAACAGATTCAGTGTCTATTGAAGGTTTGTTCCCTTGTTGGGAAGGGACAGTTTTTCTTCCCCAGATGAGACAGTTCTGACATCTAGCTAGAAGGCTTACTTTCTCATCTTTTCCTTTAACACCATGACCTGTGTTCATCCACCCAACCCTCTTATAATTTGCCCAGAGTATAAAAATACCTGACTTCATATTCAGGTGTAGATTTAGGATTTTTATTCCGATTTATCCAGTGCTAGGATGCTTAATATTTGTATTTTAGATGACTGGGGCCAGGATGTATATATTTTTTCAGGTCAGCACCTGGCCACTTAGGCCCATCAGTACAATCAACACTTGCGACACGAGGTTCTTCTGTTGACGTGGATATTCCAAGAAGAGAGCTGTCGAAAACATGGCTGTAAAGCAGGTCTCAAACAATGAATCAGGATTGGGTTCCGGAATCTGCATTTTAACACTCAAGGTGATTCTGATGGTGACTGGCAACCAGGTGTGCAGAAGCACTGCTATCAAGAAGTCACATCCAAGCATTGGCATCATAGCTTTATATGTACACTTTGTACATTGCTTTTGACAGCTTCATGTTTTTCCTCCTTCTAAAAAGGGATTTTGCAATGTGTCCTTTGGGAGATGCTCACAAAGGTTCGTTTTTGTTGGCACTGAACGGCATCAAAGAAGTTCTCTAGGATTCAAAACGCTTGACAGAAACAGGTACTCTGCTAGGTGATTTACATATATTTTCTGGTTTAATCAAAGGACTAAATGCCTTCCTTGGACATGGAGACTCAAGAACAATTTTGTGCCAAACTATGCACTAATTGATGATACAGCAGTGAACTAAACATACAAAGTCCCTGCCATCACTTAATTTATCTAGTGGGAGACAAAGATATACCTACATAATACATGAAAAGGCAACAAGTCCCATGGACAAAAGAACTTGTGAGAAAGGAAAAGAAATGGATAGGATACAAAGAAGTCAGGGCAGGACTCCCAGAAAAGATGCCCTAGGAACAGAAGTGAGGGACCTGGTTGGATTTATATTCCTGATTTACAGTGAAGACAGAGCCAACAGGATATGCCGATAGCTAGACTAGAGGAGAGAAAGAAATATTAAGGATAACTCCAGAGCTTTTGGTAGAAGCAACAGAAAGAAGAAAGTTCCCATTTATTGAACTGGGCATTATTATAGGAGATGGAGGGTTTTTGTTTTTAGGATTAGGAAACGTAGGTTCCCATTGATGAGAAGCCTGCCACAGGTAGCACAGCTTGTACTATAGTGGAGGTGGCTCTGAACCAAGTCAGTCAGACTCTGGAGCCTACACAATCACAAAAGCAGCAGTAGGATCACCAGTATGCTGGCTTTGAACACAGCCTAAAATCTCAGACTGAGCATAGACAGGAAGGGCACAGGTGGAGTCGCTGCACCTGTGCACCACGTATCGACAGCACTGCCATACCAACCTATTGATACCACTCTGCGTACTCCCAAACAGAGCAAAGGGACCTCCTGTTCCCTTGCTTGACATTTCAAAGATTCCTGCTGCTCATTTCCATCTATATATAGGCAGGTCCAGCCCCAGGCAGGTGCAGGCTGCAGAACAAATCTCAGTGCCTCTTCGCATATACCACCACCCTCCAGCATATGGTATGCGGGTGGAATTAGGTTAAAAAGAACATCAAGGACAACCTTGGAGCAAAAATGAAATCCTCACCCAAAGGAAACAGGCGGTGGAATAAAGGGGGAGTGCTAGATAAAGACAGTGTTGGAGTGATTATATATACAAGGAATCTGCAGCTGACCACCTGTCCATTGTTTTCCAAAGTTTCTCCATTGACAATTAAATTTCAGGCTGGGTAGAAGGAGGAAAGGGAAAAAAAGACTAATTATCTGCAATGAGCCAGACACTCAAGTAGACACTTCGCATAATATTTTCACAAACACCATGAAGTGTTGTCGGTACGATGCCAATTGTATATAGACAAGGTCAACTAGGGCTGAAACTTAACTGTTAGAGAAGATCAGTCTGTAAGCTCCATGAGGGCAGGACTGTACCTGCCAGGTTCACAGAGCTTGCTCCAAACCCCAGTGCCTAACAGAGCCTAGTACTCTCGGGATGCTGACTCCGGAGTCAGGGTTCCTTTTTTCCATTTCTAGCTCTAAACTCAGGATCACTTCTCTCCCCTCACCCACCCCCACCTGCCTCCCTTTCAGCCTTGACAGGAGGAAGGTCTAAGAATTCCCAGGGCTGTTTCTGCTATGCAAGCAGCTGTAGCTTTCGGCTTGGAGCAGCAGGACCAGCCAGCAGGAACACCCTCCAGCAGTGATGGTTACCACCCAAGAGGAAGCCAAGGATGGAAACATCGGGAGAAGCAGGCAGGCATTCCTGGAGAACTACAGCATGCCTACTTTCAACTTGCACAGGAAAAGAGGCCTTCCCTTTTAAGCAGATAGTTGCACCTGCCTGCAGAGGAGAACATTCCATGGAAGTCTATCACCCCCAGGAGTTCTGGTTTGGAGTTCAGCTCTGGATAGCTGCCTCCATCACACGAGCTTCTGAACAGTTGGTGGAGCTACTCCCTGTTCTCTGCCATCTGCTTCCCAGAGTCACTGGTCTTTACCTTTCTGAAGTATGCCCGAGCCATCCAAAGACCTGAATTCGTTTGTTCCAGTACCATTTAATCTTAGCAGACGCACTGATTAAGAATGCAAAATAGTAGTACATACAATTTTGTACATACATGTACAAAAAGTAGTACATGACACAAGGTAAGGAATTATGCAAAAGTCGATGCCTGGATACAATTTTGTGAACAGAACAGAAACTATTGTTTTCTGTATTTATATTCCTTCCCAAATCTTTGAGAGGTGATTTTCCCCTCCTGGGCTAGAAGTTAAAAAGACCCGTATCAGCCACGTTAATTTCATTAACATGAAATTGTCCATTAGCGCTGATTAAAATAAACTCCGGCAAAAATCCCAGCAGTTGTAACCAGTTGCTACCTGGCTAGAACCAATTCTTATATCTACTTTATAAAGATTTATTTACTTTGAAAGAGACACAGTATGAGTGGGGGAGGGAGAGAATCCCAAGCAGAGCCTGACCCGGGGCTAGAACTCATGAAGTCATGAGATCAAGACCTGAGCTGAAACCTCGAGTTGAACACTTAACTGACCAAGCCACCCAGGCACCCCAGCAATTTTCAACTTTAGAGCAGTAATTTAAAGCACCAAAACTTAGAATTCTCTAAACATTCGCATGTCAACAGAACAATGAACCCACCCCCATTAGGCAGAATTTCCCTTTTACCTAAAAGATGTACAATCCGAAATATTTCAGAATCTAAGTAGGACTCAAAAGGAAAAATGTCCATTTATAGTTGCCAATGATTCATCTTTGGTTCATTTGTGGTGCCACCTCCTATCCTTATACAGTGTTTAGTATTCTCAGGAGAGAAAAACGGGACCACTTTTGCTGCTGCTAATATTTCCCCCACTCTGTCCCCCTGAAAAGCAAAAAAAATTTCCCCCTAATGCATTTTGCCTATGCTCCTTTTCCATCTCGCTCCCTCTCCCCTTACAGGGTGTCCTGGTTTTTAAGGTTTTTACTAAGGGAGCAACTTTTTCAAATCCCAAATACAAGAAAGGAGGAGGCAACATGTTAGATTTATCATTAGACTGTTGGGAAGGGCAAGGTGTATTTGGAAGGGAGAGAATACCCAAAGGTTACCTTTTATTCCTTCATCCTAAAGGAAAAGAGGCATGGTTCTATGCTGTGGGCTTCTACCCTTTACACCGTGAAAAGAAAATAGTGCCAGCTGTCGCCTGCTGAAACTTAGAAGCAATGACTCGGGTAACAACAAATTCACTACCAATCCCACCCAAAGCACCTGCACTTCGGAACTGTTGAATTAATTTACATCCACTTGCATATTTGTGATGTAGAGTATTTGTAATATCCCTGTGATTCCGTTTGTTTACCTGTATGCACGTGGAGTGAAAAGACCTCTATGTAATTCAAGCTATATTCAGCCATCATGTTTCTAAACAGACACATAGCTCTTCAGGCTTTTGGTTTTCACCTGACATTGTTCGGGTTTTGGCTTGAAATATTTTTGGCCTTTATAAACACAGAAAGGAAGGCTGAGATTTCATAGGATTTAATAGAATTGTTTCTGAATTGGTTTTTGGTAAATGGCTGATGAAAGATCAGTGAAGGGACCTTCCGCCAAGTAATGGAAAGGAGAATCGAGGGCTCTCGGCTGAGTACCTTCCCCTCAGACATCCCAAACGTTACAGGAGGGTTTCTTTAACCTTGTTTTCTATTCGACTCTGAAGGATTTTTATGAAATACAGGTTCCTCAGGATCGACACACACCTACTAAAGTGGCAGCTCTAAAAGTGAGGCTTATTAGGCCTCAGGTTTTTTAAAACCCTTCTTTCTGGAGGATTTTGATCTGGAGGAAGGTTGAGGAACTACTGCTCTGGTTTGGGTCCGTGATGCCATGTTTGCTAGTGAGTCCCCATCTGTCACATCCCTTAACTCCTAGAGTAGAAAACAGCCATCACGTATTAGTAACGCACAGAAATTTAGCCAAGACCAACCGGAAATCCCAGGCTCTGTGTGCACGCTCTCACATTCACGCACGATGGCTCCTTGCTTCATGTTGTTTGGGGTTATTATCTGAGCAAAGGAACGTCCTGCCTTGGTTAGCCCTTAATTATTCCAGTGTTAACATGCTACCAAGTCTGCTCTATTCCTAATCCAGAATCTTCAGAAGCAACTAGCCCCTCTTTCCTCAAAGGTGACCCTTGTTCCCCAAGCCGAAGTGTTTCAAGTTTGGTCTTACACATTACTCGTCACCCCCATACCCACTAGAGAGCAGATGCTTCAGATTCCAGGTTTCCTTCTATGCTATAAAGCACTGTGCTACACATTTTTATGCCTTTGACAATTATTCTTCTTGGAATACTTATTATTTGACCAAAATTGGGCTTTCTGTAATTGTAGGAAAGCATGAGAAATATGCCTTGCCCAGAAGTCTTTTCAGGGAACCCCTTTCAGCCACATCATTCTTTATGCCTGGGTGTGTTCTTCCAGCTCCCTTTAGAACTTCACAGGCCCCAGCACAAATGCCAGGAAGTGCTACACAGCTAAAATACCAGACCCTGAAGTGTCTCACTTTGGCAACACCACACTTGGCCCCACTTGTCACACCACAAAAAAAAAATGTAACATTGATGGACCCAATAAATGTAATACAAAGTGTTCCTGGGTGGAAAAAGTTAAAAAAAAAAAACTCGTTCAACATCACCTGCATGAAACAGATGCTTCCTGGGAGAAAAATGTGGAAATTAGATATGGAAATTCCTTGAGATAAGTTTTCACAATTAAATGTGAGATGGTAAAGAAGCAATGTCAGTTCATGTTGAACAAAAGCACAAAATAGTTTCGTTTGTCAAAAAGAAACCCTTTCCTATTAGAATTACAGTCTAACAACAGAAGGACTGTGGGCCACCCTTCCGCTGAGAGATGTTCCAAGGAGGTTACATTTTGGAAGAACACAGGGACTGAGGGCATGCAAGAAATACTCCTAACTCCTTTTCCTCAACAGACATGGATTGTTCCCTATTAAACTGGTCAAGCACATCACTTCTTGGAGAATGCCACCACATTGTATTCATAGTCCGCTAAAGAAGAGTTCAATAATGGGTGTCTGTGCTGCAGTAGGAAATGCCGTGGGCCTCATGTTAGGACACAAAGACTTCTCCATGTTTAGCATTCCTATTTGCCTCAGAGGAGCTGCAGTCAGAGTTTTAGAATGGTGGTGGCAGCAATGCGCATATACGTGCACAAACAGAAGAGCAGTGTATGCAGTTTTAGGCCAAAATTAAATGTGTGTATTCACAGACGGCTTCTTAAAGATCACAAAAAATTTTTTAAGTCTCCTATTCCTGTACTTGGGGTGAGAACAAAGATCAGAATCTGAATTCAAGGTTTCTTGAACAATTCATGAGGTTAGTGTATCAGTTTAAGTATAGTTGAAACTTTATGTCCTGCTTCGGTATGACCTGACTACCAAGAATCGGGGTCTATAGTCAAAATTTATGAAACACCTGCAAATTACTTTTCGGTATTCGAAGACATTCCACTAGAGGTTGATTGGTTGAGGCTAAGAAAGAAGCATCTGTAAAAATGAGATAAAGATCATATGCGATGATCAGAAAAGTAAATACGTGTTTTCATTGGCTCTTTTCTTTCCTCCTCCTACCACCTCCCATTGACCCCCTCACATCAGATTATCATCTAGCACAACCTTTAACTGCCTCTCGAACTTTCTTCAAGCTTGGGTATAAATTCTAAAAATTATTTTCTTTGGGAAATTTAATCCCAATTGTTAGTTCACATCAGGAATAGCCTGAGTGGTGATGTTTAACCAAATATCTCATAAAAAGAGATAGAAGATTAATACTTTTACTTTCAACATCTAGCTTATCTAATACACACGATTTTTAAGCCTCTGAATGACAAGCATATAAAATTCAACTGGAATTGATGCTGGTAGTAATTTGTTTTTCCTTTAAAGTATTTCATTCAACTTAAACCAATATCTAAAAAAGGAGTTGGCACTCTTTTAAAGATGTTCCTAAAATTTTATAAAGGCTTAAGATTCTTTACGTATAATTTGGTGAAAAACAAGTTAAACAGCGCATTTTGTTGCAATATTCAAGCAGGCAACAAGAAGAGTGAAGATTTGATGAATACCTTCTTACAGTATTTGGTCACAAGAAAACTAAATGTGGGATCACAAAAATCTTTCAGTGGGGAGAGTGGTTTACAACTGATTGTATAAAATTTGGTCATTTTTAACATCCCACCTAACACTACCTCAGATGGCTTAGAGGGAGTATTAACTGATATGTATATTTTAAACATTCTTTGAAAATTCCAAAGAAAATGAATCCAATTTTCTAGTGCCTTATGTAAAAGTCATACATAAAATTGCTGACAAATAGAAGTATCACAGCTCTGCCTCAATTTCCACAAAGATCAAACTTTGTTAGGAAACTGTTTTTGTTAGAAAACTCCTGAATATCAAAGTATCATAGCTAGGAGTCTTAGAGATGACTTTTCTGACTGCTTAATTTTACAGGTGAGAGAACTAGGGGCCAGATAATTGAAAGAACTTACACTCTCCATTATTAGCTTTCTAGAGATAGCAGACTTGCATGTCTAACCTAAGATTTGTTTTACAGATCTGTTTCACTCAGAGGTCAACCACAAAGGTTAGAACCTCCAACTGGAAAGTGGATAGTCCTAGCCAACTACTTCCACCTCCCATGGTTACACAGGACAGAAGTTCAACACACATTGCCACCTGCCCTTTGCTTCCAGTTTGGAAAAGAAGCTACAATGCCATTTCTCTTACTTTCTCCACATCATGGGCTTCCATTGGTCCCAGGAGCAAAGAAAGTGAGTCATGTTTTACCTGTGTTTTTCTGAAGACCGATAATCTAAGAATTTAGAAATCTTGTGTGTTCCAACAAAATATTTGCTCAAAGTTTTTAATTTTGAGAGCACACCTGCGCACGCGTGCACACACGCATATGCAAGTGGGGGAGGGGCAGCGAGGAGGAGAGACAGAATGCCAAGCAGGCTCCACACCATCAGCACAGAGCCCAGTCCGGGGCTTGTACCCATGAACCGTGAGATCACTACCTGAGCCAAGATCAAGAGTCAAAGGCTTAACCAACTGAGCCACCCAGATGCCCAGCTAGCGGTTTTTAAGAGGACTGTTGCTTGGTATCCTATGTTAGCAATGTTTAACTCAAGGTGAGGCAACACTGGTAGTCATGAAATGAACACATGAATTTACCAGATGAGAGAAGACAGGGCCAGTTGAGTATTCTTCTGCTCCTCTTTTTAAGGAAAAGTGCCTGCAGACTTAAAGTATAACAAACTAGAACAAATTATGATATATTTGTAGTGAGACAGAACCTAGTTACTCTAAATAGAGTGAATTATCTTGCCAAGTATTGAACGATCTTGTAAATTCAATCAAGAGCCATTTGTGGTCATCTTCGTGCAATCAGGGGAAAAAATTTGAATAAACTGAAGATGCAAGAAAGAATTCTTGGCTCGAGTTTTAGAAACTTCTAGAAATTATGGACTGTTCATGTCAACTAATCCAAGATTCTATAATAGGTTCATCAATTCATTTTAAAGAATGTAGAAAGCTGACAATTCATTAAAAACATACTAACAGGATTTTTATTTTGAATTACGCATCAGAAAAAGCAAACCAGGATTCTGCCGTACATCTGGCAGTTTCTCATGATACTCCCGTGAATACCACGCAGAAATGTAGATTAGACAGTACTATTGTTAGGTTATTTACTAGTTAAGCAGACTTGTTCAAAAACTATTGGCAATCCAGAAAAACCAACCAACCTACCTAGGTCTACATTGTGATCTGTGTCCGGTAAGATCTGCCCCAGCTACTTCTCTCCTAGTTCACTAAGCTTCAGTCATGCTGGTGACTTTCTATTCTTAACCAAGTCCATTCCTTCCTGTTTGCATCTGCTGTCCCCTTCTGCCTGGAATGTTCTCCCTGCCCTTTGAATCTTTGGGAAACTGAAGGCATTAAATACCTATTCAGAAATTCTCTCTAAATTAGATGGCCACCTACCCAGCCCTGTCATGCTCTACTCTGTCCCCATTTCCTACCACACTATTTTCCATCTCCTCTATGAAAATATCAGCTTCATAAAAGACCTTGATCATGTATTTAACCAAGTATCCATAAGGCTTAGCACAATACCTATAACATGTACTAGGCTTCTGTGAACACGGATACGATAAACTAATGAAATACAACCCTATGTTGTGACACCATATCCTCCATCTGGCCTTTTAGAATATTTTTACTGATGTCTTATATGGAGGTATAGAAGGCCTACATATTTTGTTGTGTTTGGTCTTTTGTTCATTACATTATACCAGATAAATACACTCCCTGGGGAAATACGAACACAAAAAGGCCCTGAGGGTGTAAGAGGTCAAACCTTTACAACAAGAGGACATAACGAGGATCTATGGAAATTTTTGCACCTAGTATCAAGAGGAGTTTTGCATGCTGGCACAGGACAGGGAAATTTGGTTTGTCCTCAGCATCGGTACAAAGTACCATCGGTTTTAGTTCATCACCACCTTGTTATGTACCAACAGTGTGATGTGTTTTTTAAAAAAAACACTGGAGTCTTGAAATCAAAAGATATATACAATTTGGTCTGAAAGTAACTTGTTCAATTCTAGACATTAACATTTAACTAACAAAAAACCCTAAATGTGGTTGAAAGACAAAAAAGATTATGGTGTAGGGGCCAAGGGCAGACTGCCTCGAGATGGGCCACTTTGGTATGAAGACTATTTTTTACTTAAATGCAACCAAAACAGTTGTAAGAAAAGCTCTTTACCTCCACCCACAACTGCCTCAAGGAATTTAGAGGAACCGCTCCAGGAAAGGAGCTATCACTACAGAGAACATTATGATGTGAAGTAGGTAGGGTAGGATAGGGAGGAACCTAGCAAGGCTGTGATCAAAGTCCTTTGTCCTGTTTCTGAACCGTCTAGCAAATTCTTTACAGAAAGTTTTTTTTCATGTTCCTGTGAATTGCAATCTCTCCCTTTCAAGTCCCAAGCCCCTAGAACCCTCTTCTCCTTAAAATAACCTACTTCATTTTAGTAGTCTTTGTAATGTCCATGTCTGTGTGAATTCCCTGCATGTGCAAAATTGATTTTGATTTTCTACTGTTAATCTTATGTTAATTTCATTCTTCATTCAGCTAGAGGATCTCGAAGGGCAGAGAAAATTCTTCCTTTCCTACGAGAGTCATGGAAAACTACCCTCATGATAAATGAATCTGAAGCTTTCACCAACAAACTCAGTAAGAAATGATTTTATGGGGTGCCTAGGTGACTCAGTTAAGCGTCCAACTCTTGGTTTCAGCTCACGTCATGATCTCATGGTTTAGGAGTTCGAGCCTTGCATCCACTTCTGTACTAGAAGCACGGAGCCTGCTTGGCCTTCTGTCTCCATCCCTCCCCCTGCTTGCTCTCTAGCTCTCAAAAATAAACATTATAAAATATTTTTTTTTAATACTTTAGAGTCCTCTCAAAATAGGTTAGATTGTTCCATCAACAGTGAATTCCTTGTCCATAGATTACTGCTGCATAATCGGCAGCTGGGATACAGAGGAATTCCCACAAAATGCAAGCTTGTTTGGTTAATGATTCACAGAATATTAGTTGAGCTTCTATACTTGCCAATTTCACTCCTATAGAGTATTTACATTAAATACTTTTACAAAACACTAAAAAAGTTGGTTTACAAAATATACATGTTTTGTTAATCGGCAAAGAATTATTTTAGTGTTTTCTCTATGTTGGTGGACCATGGAGACATCCAGATCAGCTACCTAGCCAGGAACTGAATATTCGTTCATAAACTAGAAAAGTCTATAAACAGAGAAGGATCAACTTTTATAGAAATAACCCAGGAGGTTCTCTAAATTTGTATCTCAAAAAAAAAGAAAAGAGACCTGAATGTAACAGAAGGAAAGCAGATTTGGAAAATGTTTATAATTTTTAAAGCAGCAACACAACTGTACTCCACTTGGAGAAAAATTGAACAGAAGGACAGTCAGCCTCAAGAATAGGGCAGGAGGGGAAGGCCCCTGAGGTTGACTATCAATCGCAGACAAGACCCGGTTTCTAGTTCTCATAGTACTCTACAATGAGGGAAGATTCAAGAGATTTAAAATACCTTTGTTGAAATATTCCTCAAAGCTGCCCCTTTTCACTCCACTCACTACATAAGTCTAGTTAGGTCCGCTTCTTAAGGATACTGGTAGATAGAGGTATTCATCTCCATACCCTCATTCTAAATGTTCATCATGGTTTCTATACTCCAGTATCATGCAATTTTGATTCGCCTTTCCAAGTCCACAAAATGCTGAACAGGGAGGTAGATTATGAACTACCATAATACAACATAATGGCCCCTCAGATAGTCATATGGCCCTCAACTGACCACATGTTCTTCCTTTTCAAAGTTACATCATTCTGTATTGACTGCATGCTTTAGCTATGTAGCTGAGGCAGAATATAAAGAGATGTTTGATTTCTGGGTATGAATCACCACCAGTGAATAGAAGGATAATTAAGGAACCTATAGGTTGGAAGGTGATTGAATGTGAAAGAGCACACAAGACGATCTGGAAAGGAAATGTTCAAAGAAAATTTTTTTTTAAACACTTGGTTATTCTGAACCTTGGAAGTGAGTGAAGAAGCAGGACTCTTCACGGGAATGTGCCTGAGAATGAACAAGGTTAGTCTGAAGTTTGGTATTTGGAGAAAACCCATGCAATGATATAGAAACTTGAAACAAGGCTACCTTTGCTAAAGATTCAGAGGCAAGGACTTCAGATGAGAACTGCCAAGTGACAGACATTCAAGAAAAGAGGCTGCTGAATCAGGTGCACACATTTAACTAGGAAGACAAAGCACTGTTCACCTGTGCATTTTTGAAAATATAAAAACAGCTAACTTGACTTTTCTTCCAAAGGAGTGGAAGAAACGTTCTGAGGGTGACTTAGGTTATAACTGAAATGCACTCACTGCACAATGGAACATTCAAAAACCAACGAGATCTTTCATCTGTTGTGAGGGACCCTTGAATCATTCTATCCAAATACTACGTGGCCCAGGTTAATCAGTAGTCCCCAAGAAAGTGAACATGTTTCTTTGCATTCTTTATGCTTATATTTGTGTTTGGGAAGAAAAGCCTTTATAAAGGATACATAAAATGAGAGGTTCTTGACCAGTGAACAAAGAGAATGTCATTATCGACTACTCGGTGATTCCGGTCACTGTGCATTCAACTCACAGCTGTGAAAAACCCACATTCAGAGCTCCCAACCAAGGACTTATCAACTACCTAAATCATCTGCTTATATTCTAAAATATTATCTACATTGGCCCCTTTCACTCCTTAGATATCCACTCCAAGATGTTGAACCATGACCTGAGGAGCAAGTCATGTCCATAATACACAAAGAACAGTCTTGTGGATTTCATGGAGGAAGGAAACCTTTCATTTCTTTCAATAGAAGTTTTTGAGATTTAGATATGAAAACAATGAGGCAAAGAGGAAATTAATGCCATATGGCTTTCTGGTTGGTGTATTCGGTGGGTAAACTGACATTCTTACTTGCCTGGTGGCTTCAGGGCAAGCATCCAGCTACTTCCCCTCAGGCTTAATTAAATAAGCAGCTGACCTGCAAGAAAAGGGATATGGGCTCGCCATCCAGAGATAAAGGAGCCACCAAAGATTTATGACCAATATCAGGTATTCCAGCAAGTCGGCACTGGAGGCAGAAATTAAGAACTGTTATATCAGGTTCTTTCTCCCGGCTCTAGATTTTAGCCTTCAGATGACAAAACAGCTGACCAGTGAGGATCAGGGACACTTTCCCTGCACATGTATATATGTTCCAAGTAACAAAAATTATGGTTTTTTAAATATTTGACTAATAAGCACATTTTAGGTCCTTCAAAACACTTAAACACCTGGAAATACCTAGAAGCATGGCTTTGTATCACGAGTGGAGACTATGAAGTCTTATTTACAGGATCTGAGCTCTCTGGTAGTAGTGCTAGAATACGACCCAAGAGTCAAGGATGGCCCCCCAATAGCTTAGTCAAATCAGGACACATAACTTTTAAAAACAGCCTTTTGTAAGACATCGGGGATCTAATTATTTAGGTAAACAAAGGCAGCCACTTGCTTAAGAAAAAAAAAATCCACTCAGTGGCTACCCCACTTCACTTACTAACGCCCCTCTCTACTACTTTGAATACTGCTGGGCCATGGCAACGAGCTAGAGCTTGAAAAGTCACGAAATAGTAAGAATCTGTTTTCGATCCCATGAAAGAACCCGCAAACTTTCAAACACGTAAGTAATACAACCTACTGGGTGAAAAAGAAGAATTCCCAGATAGAAGTAAAGAGAAAGAGAAGCTAGGAAACCAGTTTGCAGAAACCACATTTTCTTTCTGAAAAGCACCCTCTAAGCCATCATGAGCATGGCTCCCCAGCCTGCCAAAAGGAGACTGAGCCACCTTTCTGTATCTGTGAAGGATGTTACCAGAAATGGTGCTTGGTAATGGTTGCAAAGACCATGAGTGACAGTCACATGGCTGTAGGTCCCCATCCAGGCTGGAGATTCACAGACTGGACACCAAGGTTTAGAGTTCTGCTCACTGACAGAGCACACAGCTGGATATAATTCTGGATTGTCGTTAACTCACCAAGACAGGCAAACTCATGTGTTCGATTCTGCCCTCTTCATTTAAGGAGATCTAGCCCATGCCAGATGGTTCAAGCATGACAATAATGGATGGATTTAAGAGAATTTTGAGGTTTAAAAAAAGATCTTGGGGGTGTGGAGGTGGGGGGAAGGGGAAGGCCTGGGTTGCCTATGGAAATAGGTGTCTGCTCTCTTTGAATCATTTTGACAGATGAGAATTTATGGCAATTTGGTAAACCTAACACACATGACTGGAGTTGAAATACATTCCTCCCTTATTTCAATTCAATTCAGAGTAGGCTACAGACCCTAAAATTCTTATTTTAGGCATTCTATAATTGGGTGTTTTTATATGGTATGGGAACTGAGGAGATCAAGGATTCTTCCTTAGCATAAAGACTTATTTTGCCCTGAATGCAGAAATGTTCTTTTCCTCATTTTCCTTAGGTAGATTTGCAATGGTGTGTTAACATCTGAAACTGCCATCCATGAATTTGAATTTCTGCATCATTAAATGGGCAACAAGCTAGAGCTGGTGGATGAAAATATGAGCTGGAAGATAACACCACCATATGGAATGATGATCACATAATGAACCAAGAAACCCAAAAACTGAACGAGTCAGGCTGCTTAGAAACACAAAACAAGGTTATAGCATGCTTTTGGAATTACTACACTCACAAATGATAAAGAATATTACCTTCCAAACTTGATATCACCTCAGCTCAGAAGGCTTATAATGTCCCCAAACTGTTCCTAAGGACGTAGGCAGTTCCCATATACTTAAAGAAAACGGCAGAGTATTTTAACCCTTTCTTTTCAATAAAACATTAAGCTTGGACTATCACTTTTCCACCCACAGTGAAAAGCACGAAGAATTTTTACTGAAGTATAACTGATATACATCCTATTAGTATTAGGTGACAACATTTTAAGTTGAAAGCTCTAAATGTGTGAGAGTCATGGGTGGGGTTAATAGAACTAAATTATTTTATTAATGGCAACTGATTTCATTAAGCCATGAGTTTTGGAATGAGGATATTGAGATTAAGTGTCTCCTACTTGATCTTTACTCAGGAGACTTTGATACTTTACGGTTTGAGGAACTATTCTAAATATGGCTTGAATTCTAAGTGGTTGGATAAGCTTTAATACTACATTTAAAGTATAATATACTGCAGTAACAAGCAACATGTTAAGCCAGTAGTAATGATTTAGATAGTTCCCAAGGGCTAAACTCCAAGGGAACAATGGGTTTTAATAAGAGCCTTCGAGGACATCTTAATCATTTTGGTCACTAGAAGGTCTTGAATAAAACACTCAGAATATAGACAGATCAGCATAGTTAAAAGCAGCAAGTGATGTGGGCCACCAGATTTCTACATAAAACATCTAATTTAATCCTCATGAAAAGCTTGTGAGGTAGGTTTTTTTTATTCACATTTTACATAAGTTTAAAGGATTTGCCCTGTATCACACATAGCTAATATAGGACCAACGCCAGCTTCGAAGAATATTAAGAGTTAGGTAGTATTACTATGTATCAAACTTTGCTCTAAAAGAACTTAACCAATTCAACTTAATCCTCAGGAGGGTAGACAGAAGCCAAAGTCACATGATTAGCGGTTGGCAGTATGGCTCCAGAATCTATGCTCCCAGACAGCCACCCTCGGCCCCCCTTTACTAGTTCCAGAAGCCTCTGGATGAACAAAAGCAATTCTGAGGCCTAATGTTTTGAGATTGTGGCTTAGCGTTGGACAGTATAAATAGCCAAATACAAATAGAACAGCAATAGTTAAAGATTGAATTCCCAAATGTTCTGCAAGTAAAAATAAAATCTTAAGATGCTAAAGTTTTTGTTTCTAGGTCATTCCCTTGACTTCATCTTTAAAAACATGGTCTTGCTTCAAATCACCTAAAAAAACATTTCAGAAATGCAGTATCTTTATCTCTGAGATACTCCTAAGGATTTTAACATGCTAGGATATTCCATTACCACATAGAAGTTCCGTCAAAAATCAACAAGAGGAAATGGTCAAATTGGTTTGATGTAAAATACCCTACATCTACTTCTGATGTTTCTATTCTAAGGGCAAGAAGAGGTAGAAAAGCAATGCATATGTAACAAGAACTACATAACTTGTTTTAAATTAGTTCCACCAAAAAACATTTTAAAGATTTCATGTTTTATTTTCTTCATATTCACACCTTGAATTTTCTGTCAAGCATATCATCTGATGGGCTTTTAATACACTTGAGCCTCTTCACGAATATCTTTAGAAGAGATTTGTGGCTAGTTCTTACATAAATGAAAAAAATGGGCGGGGGGGGAAGGTACTGAGGCACTATTGGTATATAATGTGTAGTTCTAATATTAAATGTTTACAGAGATAGACAAGTAAACCAAGCGTATTAGACAGGATACCTGTCTAGTGAGTTGGAATTTCAAATTCGACATGGCAGTAACCCACATGGGATAGTTTACAAAATGTTTACAGGAAAGCAGAATTTTAAAATAACCAATTAACTTTCCATGACAGAGAGAAAGGCTATAATAATTTAAAATGTTAAGAATTGTGTCATTGAAAAAGGAAACAAATTCAGAAAATCTCAATGGACAATCATTGAAATATGACAGAAAGGCCCCCATGTGAGTCTTCTCTACTCTTCATTTTCAGAAAGTTTAGAAAATGCTAAATTGCTTCAACAGGTTGTAAAAATAAAGGACTAGCAGCCACAATTTGCCATTTTGAACTTGACAGATTCAGAATCACAAAACATGTACTCAAAAAGCAGTCTCCTGAAAAGTTAAATACACACAAAAGTAGACAAAATGTAGACCCCTAAACAAAATCTGAAAACTACGAAGTTTAACCTAACTTTGCACTGCCATGCAGGTGACTGTTCACAGCGGGGGATGGACTTTTCATCTCAACCAGTTTCTCAGTTCTAAGGTTTGTACTAGAATATGGAAGTTATAATTCCTACCAGGGCTTTTATGGAAAAGCCTTTTTTTTCCCCCAATTGCTTCAAAGTAAGATGTTATACAGACTGAGCAAGGTAAATTTGACAGAGTAAAACAAATTGAGTGGGTTAAGAGTAACTACTTCACCGTGTGATTATCTTAATGTCTAATGTGAACCCCACTACACACAGGGTTCATGATTATAAGCATTATGTGTGAATTGCCTCCCCCTAGACTAGTATCTAACCAGTTCTAACCCCCAGTATCTCAGAACATGACATTAGTTGAGAACAGGGTCATTGCTGAGGTGATTAAAATGTGGCCATACTGAAGTAGAGTGGGTCCCTAATCCAGACTGGTGCCCCCCATGTACAGACCACATGAAGACAGATAAACAAGGAAAATGCCATGTGGCAAGAAAACCAGAGACTGGAGTTACGCAGCTGCCAAAGAATGCCAAAGATTGGCAGCAAGCCACCAAGAGGAATAAAAAGATTCCCCTACAGATCAGAGAGCATGGTCCTGCCAACACCTTGATTTTGAACTTCTAGCTTCCAGACTGAAACAATTTAAGCCATCCAACTTGTGGTATTTTGTTACAGAAGCGTTAGAAAACTAATAGAAACACCATAAAATTTGTATACCTCTCCCTTCTTAGATCCCTTTGTTTTTGTGGAGGGCATGGTGGAAGGAGAATGATAAAGTTGAGTTTGAATCCTCACGCATTAGTCAACTCCTTTAACTTCTGAGCTGCAGATTACTCATGTTCAAAGTGAGAATAACCTGGGTCTCCTAGATGACTGTCGGTCAAGCATCCAACTCTCGTTATGTGCTCAGTCATGATCTCACACCTAGGAGATTGAGCTCCACCTTCAACTCTGCACTGATAGAATCCCAAGCAAGCTTGCACTCTCTCTCCTTCTGTCCCTCTCCCCATGATCACACTCTCAAACTTTAAAGAAAATGAGACTAATCCTCCATAAAGTTCTTAAGGTCAAAGGACATATCTAAACAGCCTAGGACATAGATGCTGACTGTCAACCTCAGTTGCTCCCTCCTCCATATAAAGTTGTAATAAAGATGGCAACTAAAGTGCTTTTTAGTGGAATTTTCCATTTCCATTCTAAAATTACCCACAACTTGTACATGCCATGAAAGGCCCAAAAGAGACTCAGATACTAGACACTTCTAGAACTTAGGAAGAGAACTTAGAAGGGTCTGGAATGGAGTTCTGTGAGATTAGAACCCTTGCCCTAAGGTATAAATGCTCCATGAACCACAGAACTGCCTTCAGAGTTCTAAAAATCCCCAAACATCAGGGGCGCCTGGGTGGCTCAGTCGGTTAAGCGGCCAACTTCGGCTCAGGTCATGATCTCACAGTCTGAGTTCGAGCCCCACGTCAAGCTCTGTGCTGACAGCTCAGAGCCTGGAACCTGCTTCTGATTCTGTGTCTGACTCTCTCTCTGCCCTTCCCCTGCTCATGGCCTGTCTCTCAAAAATAAACATTAAAAAAATATTAAAACCAAAAAAAAAATCCCCAAACATCAGACTGAGTAGCCTTGCATGTGGTCCACAGTCCCTCCAGAACTATCACCAAGTCCCTGAATAAGGGACTCAAACTTCAATGAACAAAATCACATCCTACTGGAAAAGAAACCTACAGAGAGGACAAAACGGAGTGGCTGTAGCTGTTGCTTCAATGAAGAGAAAGTTGAGGTCTGGGATCAGTAGTAGTTATGCTAAAGCAAGATCAATACTGAGTTCAGAGATCAGGATCTAGCCCTAGTGAGGGGAATTGTAATCCCAAAAGCATCAGTAGAAAGGAAACCATTACATCCATACCATGGAATACTGCTCTGCAGTGAATAGGAACTATTAATACATGCAGCTGCTATGGAAAACATTACAGACCTCCTCAAAAAAGTGAGAGCTACCATATGACCCAGCAATTCCACTTCTGAGTATTTACCCAAAGAAACAAACATTAACTCAAAAAGATAGCTGAACCAACATGTTTGTCACAACATTTAGAATAGCCAAGACATGGAAACAACAAATGTTCACTGATGAATGAATGGATAGAGAAAACATGATGTATAGGGGCACCCGAGTGGCTCAGTCAGCTAAGCATCCAACTTTAGCTCAGGTCATGACCTCACAGTTCATGCGTTTGAGCCCCACGTTGGCTCTGTGATGACAGCTCAGAGCCTGGAATCTGCTTCTGATTGTGTGTCTCTTTCTCTGCCTCTCCCCTGCTCACTCGCTCTCAAAAATAAAAATGTTAAGAAATTGAAGAATGTGGAATATTAATCGGCCATAAAAAAGGAACTCTTGTCATTTGCGACAGCATGGGTGGACCCTGAGGGCATTACACTACGTTAAAGGAGTCCGACAGGGAAAGACAAACACCTTATGAGGTCACTTCTATATGGATTTGGAAAGAAAAAGACAAAAGCTCATAGAGAATATGTTGGGTGGTTGTCAGAGGCAGGGAGTCGGGAGGGCGAACAAAATAGGTGAAGGTGGTCAAAAGGTAGAAGCTTTCAGCCAGGAGTCCCACAACAGGACTATAGCATTCTGCATTGCATGTTTGAAAGCTGTAGTAGCTGAGAGTAAATCTCACAATCTTATAAGGAAAAAAAATTTGTAGCTATGTGTGGTGACAGATGTCAGTAGACTTACTGTGGTGATCATATTGAAATATACATATATCAAGTCATTACACTGCATACCCAAAACTAATATTATATATATTTTTGAGATATAATTGACAAACTACTTGGAGGATTCTTCAAGGCATTATGCAGAGTGAAAAATGCTAGTCTCGAACTGTCGCATACCATATGATTGCACTCGTATTACAGTCTTGCAAAGAAAAGTATAGGGGCGCCTGGGTGACTCAGTCAGTTAAGCATCTGACTTCGGCTCAGGTCATGATCTCGGGGTTTCTGAGGTGGAGCCCTGCATGGGGCTCGCTGCTGTCAGTGCAGAGTCCATTTAAGACCCTCAGTCCCTCCTCTGCTAGTTTTTTTCTCTCTCAAAAAACAAAAAGAATAGTGACTGATGATAGTTCAGTGGTGCAAAGATTAAGGGTGGGGGAAGACATAGTTACAAAGGGACAGCACAGAACTGTTTGGACTGGTAGAATTACACTGAATCCTAATTGTGGTGGTGGTTATATGAACATACACCTGCATGAAAATTCATAGAACTGCACATCCAGGAGGACCATTTTACTGTGTTAATTTTTAAAGTAAAATATTTAAAAACAAGTAGAAACCACCACCAGGACTTGAAAGAAACCCCAGAAGGCACGAAGTCTGATGGACTGTACTCTACTGGGACCTTAGCACACCTTGAATAAGCTTCAGCCATCTGCAAGGTGGGGAGAGGGGGAAAAAGCAAGACTACCTTCCGGGGAGAATGTAGGTAAAAGAAAATCCAGGAATGTGAGCAAACTCTCCAGCAACCTAAGGAGGCCGTCGTCAGGAACCCAGTCCATGGCTTTCCTGCTCGAGCGCTTTCAAGCAGGATACTTCTTCCCCCATGCAAAGGAAGAGCCACCCTGTGCCAGGTCACTCCCTTCCTCAGTCTTCTCAAATTCGCCAAAGCAAGCTAAGCCATCAAATACACTGCTAGCTGCACACCCCAAAGTACATCCCCGGGATCGAGGTTCAAGAATTCTTTATTGCTATTCTGAATAGAAAGAGGACCCAATTACAGCCAATTCCAAGACATACTTGGATTTCTGCCTGCCAGTCCTGGCATCAATGACAGGCTTTGGGTTGTGGTTTCTAGGTCTTTGTAGAGGCTTAGAGATCCACCCAAGAGGTGAATCCTTCACACACCTGGACCATCTGGAAGATCTCATCTGCCCTCCTGAGGAAGGAATTAAACAAGGTCAGGAGGCCCCTAGAGAGCATGGTGTGACCGATCCCTCACAAGGAGCAAAGAATAGCAACAGCCAAGGTCCAGTGACAGCCAACCAACCACAGGAAACCATTCCTGTCACCTCCTTGGGTGAGGGGAAGAGGGTGAGTGACTAGGAGACCACTCCCCTTCCTGCTGCCCGTGGGGACCCCCAGGACTGTCAAGGTGAAGGGTGACTCTGGAGTTTTAAATTAGATTGGCCCACGTTTTAGTAAGAGGAGTAGACTGCCATTCCAGATACCAAGGGACAAGAGACCCAGTGAACAGAACATGGTTTAAGGCAATGATTGAATAAAAATAAAACCTTTTCGTGCGTGTACCCCACCGAGTGCAGAAGCACTTCACTGAACAGATACAGACCCTGAGCAGAGCTACTGAATAATGCAGCGGCCAATCTCCAGTAATGAGGAGCAGGGTTTCTGCAGTCCAGCTGGGCACGGGGAGTCAAGGTAACTGGTGGGAGATGGGGCAGGCAGAGGCGCGGAGGAGAGAATGGGTAATGCGGCCATTATTCTGAATGTAATGAGCTACTTCCAAAAGCTACTGAAGGCAGTGTAGAGACTTGACATTTTAAGAAGCCAAGTCTGACAGTGGGCTATAGCACAGGCCCAGAGGAAGCACAGGCAACGGGGAACATGAAGCAGGAAGGCTGAATCTAATTTGAGTCCCCTAATCTAACCTCTGGGGAGAGGCCAAGGGCAAAATCAAATCCAGAGGAAAACAAATGGCGTCGGCCCAGTAGTGAGGAAGAGAAGGTAGGAGGCATGGAAGATTCTCAATTTGACTCCTAATTCCTCTGATCAGTACAGCAGTCAGAATTGCTTGGGAGAATTACTGGAGTTCCTCCCGCTTGGGAGACAAACAGCCCCCTGGAAAGCAAAAAGAGTTAGACTCACTTAAGGGAAAGTCGAAACACGTGGTTTAAGCTCTGTGTTCTTTGGGCCATAGGAGGATAGAGGAAAAAAAAAGTTTCTGAAATTCCACGAAGACCCAGTCCCCTTCACGAGAACAGAGCTGCATTTTGAAATTCAAAGCCTGAGTAGTAAGACCTTGTCTGGGATACCCCCTCCACTTGTGCAAGTATTTCCAGACCTAACATGGTAGTGGCCAACTGCATGCAAGTATAGGGATGGGGTGCTGCCGATATTTAATTTTTGTACAAACAGGCATTAATACTGAGGAGCTAAAGAGAAGATTTGAAGAGGAAGATCAGGAGGAGGGTGAAAGAGACACGCTAGGGTAAATTGGCAGGGCTTCCAATCAAGTAGGTAACAAGCATGGGGGGGGAAGGTGAGTTAGATTGAGGAATGAATGGGGAAATGGCCATTACATTAACAGAAATAAGGAGGGTAAGGAAAGAGTCTGATCTTAACGTGCTGAAACAAGAGTGCCTGTAGTAAGTTCACAAATAGCAACTAAGAGGCTGGAACTCAAGAGGGCATCTCCTCCTCCCCACCCGTCCCCTTACAGCAGCAAGGCTGGGGGCTCTGTGTTTCTGTGCCAGAAAGAGGAACCAAACTCCAAGAGTTAGCACACAAAATGGCCTTAACAAACAGATCTAGTTTTCACGTTGACTGATCAGACTCCCCAAGGACTGGTGAGGTCTACCACGTGCTGGAGCAGAGACCCACCATTAAGTAAATACTGAATTAATAGTGCAGGACTACAACCACAGACAAGTTTGTGACAAGCAGTAATGAAAATGTCAGATGCCACATGGTTGAGGAACTTGGTGCATAAGAAACACATGTTATTTAACAATCTGCCACGGAGTGAACAAAAAACAGCTGAAATCAAGCTAGAGGCAGCCAAGAACACACCGAGGAAGTCATTACGGAGCAATACCAAGATTAGCTCTGGAGCAGCAGGGCGCCAGAAGGCCAAGGCAGGGCATGGATGGAGGGTGCTGGAAACCGGTGGTAAAGGTGGGGGGCAGGGACAAGTACATTTAAGTTAGTTAATATATTGAGTAACAAGGCAAAAACAAAGGAGTCACTCCTCATCTAAAAGGGGTTGGTTTCCAAGCTCATCTTTGTGCTAGTTTTCACTGGTCAGCAAGATTCTCTAGATCTTCCGTAAGTAGGGACAAGCTCCTAAAACAGCAGTTTCCCAAGTGCCTTTAGGAGTGCATATCAGCATCTCTTAATGCAAAGTATGTAAACTCAGTCAGTGACCCTGGTTCCCTGAGCCCCCAAGAAGGTCTCATTCAACAGGAAACTCTCCCCATGGTTAAAGGATAATTTTTCAAAACAAGGTACAATCAGGACTCTCATACAGCTAGAATGCTAACAATGTCAAAGATTTAATTAATGAGGGACCTGAAAAAGTGGTCACGAACACCTAAGAGGGGAATCAAAAGACCAGTAAGGAAAAACCTACAAGCCCATTGGAAATGTTGAAACATCTGCTTAAGGGATACAAAACTGGCTTCTTCCAAGATGGAGAGGGAATCAATAGAATCTCGAAAGGCACAAAACTACCTGCAGGTCTATAGACGCGAATTATTTGCACTAGGACAGTGCTGTACAAGTTAACTTCTGTGGACCTAACTGTATTTAGTTATTGCTATAAAGTCAGAGAACTCAGACAATAAAAGAACCCCATAAAAATCATAATTGTGAACGTTCTAAATATGGCATAGTTTTCCACTGAAGACACCTGGTAATCTTTTGGCCCAATTAAGTCTTCACTAATTTTTGGTACAACCTTCGCTTGTTCAAGAATAACCCTAAGAAAAGTCAGCCTTGTAAGGATGGTCTCCCTACATTTAGCCTCATTTGCATAGGCTCAGCGAGAGGCTTTGTCCAGTTTGCTCCGGCAGTCTAGAACTCTACAGTATCGAACGATTACGAAGCAAGCTGATGGGAAGTTTTCATAAAGAGGTTCAGGTTGGTCTTCAATGCATCTAGTATTTACTACCCCAAGGCCAGAATCCAAACCCAAAACTTCAAATTTAACCTGCAGAACCTATAAAAAAAGACCAGGCCTGCTGAAGCTAGTTACCAGGCCAAGCTTCCTAAACCTTCATAGGGCTTTCTTACGAGTAAGTGCCTAAGTATACTTTATGTTCCTTCAAAGGGACTAGCATACCTGATTGGGAGAATAAATCTCAAGTAAGACATTTTAGGCCAGACTTTGGCTCTATACCAATTTTTCCAATTATCTCCCAGTACAAAGGACACATTCTTATTGAATAGATGTAAATAATTATGCTATCAAACGGTAAAGAAATTTAGGAGGAGTTTCTCATTTCTGGTGGAGGGGAGGAAAAAGGGCTGAGAATCAGATCTCATTTTAAAATGCCCTATGTGTTGACAATAGCAGCACCTAAGTTACAGGTTACAGACAGCCTAATAAAAAGAACTCTCACATAGCTAACATTTAAAAAATGTCTATGTTCCAAAAAGGAATCAAAAAACATCCTCATCAGTTCATTCAGTCCTATGTAATTAAATCCTGTTCAGCTAGATCTAGAGTTAGTCAAGAAGCAGATAGCTTCCTGAGTCTAAGGAGAGCTTGAAACCCCAGGCTCAGCCCACTGGCAATGCCAATTGCACATAAGGCTAAGAAGTCAATAGTTTGAAGTACCTAAAACACCAAGAACAGCTTTGTTTGCTCAAGATGCAAACTGCTCAGGCAAGAGTCAGTAAAACCACCATCAATAGATGACGCACGTAACATGGGTGAGGTTATTACCGTAATTTTCAGAAGGTGAGGAGAGCTCAGAATAGACAAGGAAATGGGATTGTGTGCCACAGAAACAAAACCAAACCATTTTCAAACAATGTTTTTAGGCAAGATGTCTAAGGGTAAGAAGTAGGTCTATTTTCAAATGTTACACTTGACTCACAAACATGAATTTTTAGAGAGAAAATGTTTGGATACAACACACAATAGTCCTGATGTAAAAGAATGCCAAGTAAAGAAATAAGCAGCAGCTCTGGAGTAGGGCCTAGACCTCTGTGTTTTTACAGAACTATGGGTGAGTCTCCTATTCATCTTCAATTTAGAAACATTGGCCTAGAAGATGCTAGACTCAAACTAAAAATTATCAAGACCAGACAGAGTAAGCGTTGGTGAAGTGGAGCTAAGGGAATCCTTGTGCACTGTGGGTGAGAAGGTAAATTGCTATGGCCATTATGGAAAACGGTATAGAGATTAGAGATTCCTCAAAAAATTAAAACCAGAATAACCATAGAATCCAGCAATCCCACTTCTGGATACATAACCAAAGGAAATGAAGTCATGATCTCAAAGAGCTATCTGCACTCCTGTGTTCACTGCAGCATCATTCACAACAGCCAAAACACAAACAAAAGAGGCATTCATCTATGGATGAATGAACACACACACACACACACACACACACGAATATTCAGCTATAAAAAAGGAAATCCTGTAGCGCCTGGGTGGTTCAGTCAGTTAAGCACCCACTCTTGATTTCTGCCCAGGTCGTGATCTCAGATATCGAGCCCTGTGTTGGGCTCTGAACTGGCAGCACAGAGCCTGCTTGGGATTCTTTCTCTCTGCCCCTCCCCTATTCACATGGGTGTGCATTCTTGCTCTCAAAACATTAAGAAAATGGAAATCCTTCAGTTTGCAACAATACAGAAGTACCTTAAGAGCAGTATGCTAAGTGCAATAAGTTAAAGACAAATAATGTCTTATCTCATTTACATATGGAATCTCAGAATTCCTGAACTCAGCATAGAAAGGTGGTTGCCTAGGGGCTGAGGTGGTAGGGAAAATACAGAGACCTTAGTAAGAGTACAAAGTCCAGTTAGGAGAGAAGTTCCAGGAACCTAGTGTACAGCAAGACGACCATAGTTAATACATTATATGCATCCAAGTTGTTAGAATTGTAAACCTTAGATGTTCTCGCTATAAAAGCGAAGTGAGGGGTGGATGTGTTAACTTCAATGTGGTAATCATTGTGCAATATATATGTATCAAACCACCACCTTTTTCTAAACTCAACATATATGTCAATTGTATCTCTAGCCAGAGCGAAGGGGAAGCAAGCTTGTTCCAAGTAAGCATGTAAATAACTGATGTTGACTACAAACACTATACTGTTTTTGCCTAATATCGGGTAAATCACCACCAGAATTCTGACCTATTATGGACCATGAGGGCACTGAACAATCTCTAGGAGTTTCCCTTGAAAACCTACAATTTCTGGAATATTTATATTAATGCATGCTATGTATTCAGATGTAACCTAGGGAAGTCTGGCATGTCTTCTGATTTGGTAACTCATTATACAAACCTAATTATTTCTAGCATTACTTTATAGAAATAAATCATTGCAATTTTCCAGAGATCTTCTGGGAAATCTCGAATATAGCCTCAGGTATAAAAGATATCCTGAAAGGTCTTTTCTCTATATTAAGAATTTGACTTTTTGAAGGCAAAGAATAAAGAGGAGGTTTGGACATCTGATTAATAGAGGACCATATACATGTACCTGAAAGAAAATACTTGATATGTAACCAAACAATGAAGCATTTAGAAGTAAACACAAGGATACCACAACTAAAAAAAACCTAGTTCTTTAATAAAAGGGGGAGCTTTGTTTTTCATTAGGTGCTTAAGGTCAGTGGAAGATTAACTATTTAAGGATAATTTTTAAAGAAAAAAAGGTAAAGTGACTCAGACATGAAACACCTGTCAAATATTATATTTAATTCATTGAGGGTATCAGAAAAGGTGGTACAACCAGTTGAGAATTCAAAAGTCAAATATATAAGCCCATGAGATTACAGTTTATTTACTTAATAGATACAACACTGGCCTCTACAGTGGGGGAAGAGGAGTCCATTGAAAATCCGGACAGTATTTTTTGCAGGTCTAAAAATATTTGCATTACTATTAGTTTTCTGCAACATCTCTCTCTAAAGTTATAGAATAGCACAAAGATAATGAAAGATCCAAACTCTATAGAATCAGCTAGGCTAGAAGAATGGGCTCTACACAACATATAGTCTTTCACTGAAGACCCCTTCTAATCTTTTGGTCCATTCAGAAGTCTCTCCCAATGTCTCCTTCACCTTGACACAGCAGTAGGCCCCTGAGGCCCTATGTGAAGGGCTGCCCAGGCTTGTTAATATTTACCATCACTTGTTAAGTATTTGTGTACATTGAAAAATACCATTTCCATCTTTGATAAGCTCTTAGTGCAGTGGTAAAGACAGCAATAAACAGAACAGAGAGAAGCACAGAGACTTGTAGAAGGCAACACTGAAACTGAACTTCAAGGTCAGAGAAAGCCCTCTGGACAAATAAGGAGTAGTAAAGAGATGGGGAAGGTGGACAGGAAGGGAACAAAAGAAGGGGGCTCCAGATAAGAAATGGCATGACCACACCTGGATGCAAATTGGACAGTGGTGCGTTCGAGGAACCGCAGGCTCATTCAGGCTTCAGAGAGGGAAATATGTTTACCGCCATCCTGGACTTGGCACAGGAATAAACCCCTGGGTAGCAGCGGTACCTTCTCTGCTTTAGAGGATTTTAAGGAAAACACAGAGTGAACATACAACAGGCTAAGTGTGTGAGCAGGGTATTGTAAATAATTCTCGGCCAATTCTAAAAATGGCTCGCAGCCATTCTAAATATTGCCTAGGAATTATTTATAATGCCTGATATAACATTCTGTGATAACACACGATTGAGGGTTTGTTAAAATTTAATCCCAATTTAAAAGCTAAGCAGACAAGACCAAGACCAGAATAGGCAAAGGATTTTCATCTGCAGCATATTATTGAAATAAACCCTCAAACTCAATTTCTCAGATAGGTAAAATGCTTAGGTTGACAGACCCAGCTCTTCCTGTGTTTAGTTTTACCATATTCAACACGACTAGATTTTTCACTGAGTGAGAAGGGTTACTGGTCTATGTGCCACTTGTTGGCGCACAGGTCGCCAGCCTACCCTAACTCTAAAATTGTACCTGGAAACAAGATAAGCATCCTGCCAGATGGCTTCCACGCTGAATAATTTTTCATAAGAACAGCAGCTACCATTACCACATACCAGGCCCTTTAAAACATTACTCGTTTAATCTTAACATGACCCTAGGATATACAGGAACTTATTATGCCCATTTTACAGATTAAGAATTATGGAGATTAACTTGCATGAATTGTTCATGTTATAACATATGCAATACAAGAGGAACTCTGATTCTGGTCTACACAGTAGATCCTAAAAGCCCATGGTCTTTAGAATGTAGGACTTCTGGAGAAAAACTGAATTCCCCAAGGGCTTTTAAATAATAGCATGTCTGAATAGTGTCTGAGTTTAGGGGCACCTGGGTGGCTCAGTCACTTAAGTGTCCAACTTCAGCTCAGGTCATGATCTCACGGCTGGTGAATTTGAGCGTCAGGCTCCACACTGGCAGTGCAGAGCCTACTTGGGATTCTCGCTCTCCCCCCATCTCTCTACCCACTCTCCCTTGCTCACACTTTCTCTCAAAATTTTAATAAACTCGGATACTCTTTTTTTAAGGGGACTTTATCTGCCAAGTAGGATTCTGGACCATCCCCAGGCCTGCCTTTTCACATGGGTAGCGCCCTGGACAAGAATACAAATGAAAGTCCACAGGCCCTATGTCTAAATATTAAAAGGGATAAATCAATCTAACAAGCTACTAAATAAATGTGTTCTACACTTCTGCCTTGATAAGTATGCTTTATAATTCCTGGAAGGCCAGGTTCACATTTAGAAGACCTCGGCTCCGAGCATGGCATCCTACCTCTACCACCCCTCCACACACTTTCAAGCCCTGGCTCTACCCCACACTGAAGGGACCTGGCATGCACATATGTGGTCACCCCATCTGACAGGTCACCCTTGGCTGGAGTGCAATCTGCCTCTAAAGTACAGATTTAGGAAAAAGTTCTACACAGATCCCGAAGCAAGATCAGGTCCCTTTGGGTAGAGAATTCTGGGGAACCATGTATGATCTAGAACATACTATCTCAAATACAACCTTTAGAAACCCTTTTGGTCCTTGAACTATTACCGTCTGCACCAAGTCACCATAGACAGTGAAAGCAACCCATCTAGCATCTTTCACAGCACTTGGACATTTCTAGACATTCAAGTATAGGATTTTGTACTTCACAAAAGCATTGGTCATTCATAAGTAGGAAATTTCTTAAGAGGCAAGTCTTTGCCCACAGATGGACAGAAAAGCTTTGTCTTTCTGTCTAGGAGAGGAGGGTCTCGGTGTATATGTCTCTTGGGCTATGCCCTTACCTTCTTATGGGAAGGGTACAGCAAGGGGAAAGCCCCAGCGAAGGCCCCCCTAGAGCACAGGTTTCTAAAAAGGGATTTCTCTTACCCAAGTCTACAGCAGCTCCGACAACCTCTTGTTTATAATTTTATTTTAACGATCTACAGATCTTCAGGGCATTGTGCTCTGAAGAAGCTGCTAGAACAGTCAAAGCGAGCTCTGCTATGAAGTGTGTGGGCTTTGGGGATCCCAGATGACAATAAGCAGATGCATAGCTAATAAGTGGCTAAGGGAAACTAAGCCTCCAGAACTCCTACCAGTGTTCTACTGATTAGCTCCAGCAGGAAAATCAGGTCAAAACCAATAAAATTCAGCTCCTATTAATTCAGGACCACTCTGACAGTTCGGTGGGAAGATTTTAGATTTCGTGTATTTTTTTTCTTGCCCCAAACCTCAATCCCTGCTGAAGACATTCCCCAGCCTGTTTTTTCTCTGCCTGTTGATAAAGGGATTTTAAAGTCAAAGGCAGGAATTTGAGGTCTGTTTCAAAGAAAATGAATTTTTCAGAGTAAAATAGATCTCCAAATACTATTTGCAATCATCTTGATATTACGGCCTCAAGGTTTGGGCCAGGAAGAAATTGTTTTTAAAATGACTTGGGATAGAAATAGAATTATGAAAAGTAAATACTGGCAAATCCTATTTGTTTAACCTTTAATATGTCTAACCTTCCCTCTTTGCCCACCCCCATACTAAATTCCCCTCAATGTACACATACCCACACCAATAAGCCAACAGCTGATGAGAACCTTGAGTCCCATTTTTAAACGCTGAAGTATTAATTTAGCAAGTGCTTATTTCTGATACAGACCATGCAACAAAAGATTATGCTTTTAAATTAATAGGTGCCCAGCTACCACGGACTTCTTTTCTGAAAAGACCCAACTTAATTCTAGCATCACTTCTAGACATTTTCTATTCAAATGTAAAATTTGATGGTTAGATTTTATGTAAGGAACAAAGAAGGTAAAATAGAAACCTAGTATCTTTCTTAGAGAAGATTCCTCTCCATCTCTCCCACAGCGCACACACATCTGGTGACAAATCGACCCGCTCTCCTTTGAGGCTGGGGTTTTGTTCCACAGCAAAGATCACTATCAACTTTACATGAAGGTTAAATTAAAGATTGTAAACCAACAAGAGCTTTCGATATCACACTTAAGATTACGTAAATAGTGTTCAGTTAACACCAATACCTTGGTGAGATACAGGTCCCTTAAGTACATACACAATTTTAACCCTGGAAAAGTCTGTCAACAAGAACCCTTTTTGCTCAAACAGTGACTAGATCTCTAGAGGCAGAAGATGATTTAGGTCTATTTTCTTGAGACTTTCTTGGTATTAACTTATTTTAGGTAAGCATCTTTTCCTTCTCCTGGACAAGTGATTATAACCTTTAGTGGGAAGAAGAATTACTTAGAATAATCTTTAGAATGTATATTCCCAGGCCATAACCCTTAGAGATGGATTCTGTAGGCCTGAGATCCTGCCAGGAATCTTTATAAATAGGCCCCACATCCTATACAGGGCTCAGATTCACAACCTTGATATTAAGAGTTGCATGCTCTACCAACTGAGCCAGCCAGCTGCCACCAGAATAGTTCTGGGTTTTTTGTGTGTGTGTGTGTGTGTGTGTGTGTGTGTGTGTGTGTGTGTGTGTGTGTGTTTTAAAGGTATCCAAGGTGATTCCAACATAGTTGTTTCATGGAACAGCCACTTCGAGAAACTATTAAATGGTGGTTATTTAAGCATTGAATGGATCAACTAGTGTTTTCATGCAATTTGAACTAATTTTGATGGCCAAGGTATAGTGGCAAGGGCAGGGGGGAGGGAGCAAATCTTCAGACAAATTCACAAACAGTATTAGATAATATAACCAAAATTGCCTTTTAAAATCCACAAAGAATTTTGTTCAAGTTGCCAAATTTTTACAAGAGGACTGTCATTTTCACCCTATTGTTTAACCTAAGGAATAATTATAGGAGGGAAAGCATCGGCCATTCAATGTTTACTTAGCACCTAGACATTTTAAGTTACATAAAAGCTTCTAAATTTCTATCCATAGGAAAGAACCCCAGAAGTTAGAGTTGCATTGTCCTGTAAGGCATTAATCAGGTTTGCATCTATGGGCAAACCTATTCCAATATTCTTTTATCTAATTACATGTAAATCTCCACTTCTCAAATTCTCTTTTGAGCCCATCTCACCATCTGACTAGATGCTTTATTAAGCAATGGGCTGAATCCAGGCATTGACACGTATTCACTTGTAGGAGAGTCAGGTTTTTGCGAGTTAGGCTTTGGCAGTTCTAGAGGTTCCATGGAGCTGCACAAATGCACTTATCCGCCAAAGCCAATTAAAGCTTGTTGGTCAAGAAATACAATTTCTTGTGCTGCCTCAGCCTGGGTACATCTTCTCTTGGTGCCCAGTGTGAATTTCAAGCAGCAGGAGACTCACTGACTCGGTTTCTCTTTTCGGTTTCCTGTGTTTTCGTTTTGCTTCTGGGTTCTTGGCTATACTTGGTTCTGACTAGTTTCTGCACAGCCGATATATTTCCCATTGGTGGCAGCAGTAGGGATCTGGGTTCATGGTTTAATGGTGTGGTTGTCTCTATCAAGAGGACAGACCTCTGCTCTATTGGGAACGAAAAAACTTTGGTCTGTCCCTTGGTATGCTCACGCCAATTAAAATATTTTGCACACATTAAAAAGGGAAACAGCTCTTACAGAAACCGTTTGACTTTGTGGCTCAAATAGCGTAAGTGAAGTATGTTTCTTTGTGGCTCAAATAGTGTAAGTGAAGTATGTTTCTGTGTGTCTATAATTAAGAGTTTTAATCGCTCACTGTATAAATCTGAAGTATAGCCCTGTCTCCGAAGGATAATAAATTACATGACAAAATCTCAAAAAGGCTATTTTGTGTTTATAGAGATTAATAACTGTTACTTAAGGGAACATTCTTTAAACTTCTCTAGAAAATAAATTGAATTTTAAATGCCATAGCGTTTTAAGGCAAGTAAGCGGCTTTCCCAGAAGCATGGTTCTAGAAGAGCCCAAGTTCACATAGTCAAGATGAACCACTGGATAGGTAATACTGGTTTGTTTTGGATAATAGCAAGTTTATTCCTGTGATATCATAGTTTGGTATTTAAAAAGAATACATTTTTGAGGAGATCCAATATGGAGAAGTAGGGGAACCTGAAGTTCCCTTATCCCTCAAACACAGTGTTGAGGCCAAAGGACTTTGAATTCCAAGAGCTCAGGCTGCAGAGTGACAAAGACATCTTCAGGGACCCAGGAGGACAACCTGGTGGCCCATAGGGCTACTTCAGCAATCAAAGCACACCTGGTAGAGGGTCCAAAACATCACTACAAGTAGGGAGATAAAGCAACCAGAGTCACAAAAACAGGTAGCAAGTAACGCTCCAGAAAACATCTTCTGAAAGGCCAGGCCCTAGACAGAGTATGACCCCTCTTTAATATAGCAGTGCTGGGGCACCTTGGGCGGCTCAGTCAGTTGAGCGTCCGACTTTGGCTCAGGTCATGATCTTGCAGTTCACGAGTTCAAGCCCCACATCGGGCTCTGTGCTCACTGCTCAGAGCCTGGAGCCTGCTTCTGACCGTCTCCCTCTCTCTGCCCCTCCCCTGCTTGTGCTTGGGTCTTGGTCTCAAAAATAAATTAAAATGTTAAAAAAAAAATCTTTAATATAGTAGTGCTTGCAGGTATGGAGCACATAACAAGCTTTTAACACACATAAGGGACAGAATACTAGCCAAAATTATGAAACAATTCTCAAAAGAAATCCCATTAAGAAATGACAGCTAAAGAATTGATCAAAATCAATGTAAATATAACTGAACAAGAATTTACAATAGTCATAACATTAATCACTGGGCTTGTAAAAAGCATAGAAGACAGCAGAGAATTGCTGCAGAGATTAACTAAAAAATAGTTATTATGAAAAAAATGATATAAATGAGATGCAAAATGAACTAGAGGTGGTGACAGTGAGGATTGAAGAGGCAGACAGGAGAATAAGTGAAACAGAAGATAAAGTTATGGAAAAAGATGAACCCGAGGAAAAATAATTCAGGATCACAAGGGGAGAATTAAAGAAATAAGTGATTCCAAGAAATGGAATATCATCCATATCATAGGAATTCCAGAACAGAGAGGGGTGGAAGCCGTACTTGAATAAATCACAGCTGAGAACTTCGCCAATCTAGGGAAGGAAATGGACATTGAAATCCAAGAGGCACAGAAAACTCCCTTCAGACGGAACTTGAAACAATCTTCTGCATGACCCATCATAGTGAAACTGGCAAAATAAAAAATTCTGAAAGAGATAGGGACAAACGGGCCATAACCTACAAGGGTAAACATATAAGGGTAGTAGCAAACCTACCTACTGAAACTTTGCAGGCCAGAAAGTAGCAGGAAATTTTCAATGTGATGAACAGAAAAATATGCAGCCAAGAATCTTTTATCCAGCAAGCCGATCATTCAAAAATGGAAGGAGAAATAAAGATTTTCCCAAAACAAAAACTGAAGGAATTCACCACTAAATCTGCCCTACAAGTGATCCTAAGGGGGGGACTCAGTGAAATGTTGCAAAGACACGAAGAACCAGAGACGTCACTACATGATGAAACCTACATATAACGTGATGACTCTAAATCCTTATCTTTCAATAACACTGAATGTAAATGGACTAAGTATTCCAGTCAAAAGACACAGGGTATCAGAATGGATAAAAACCAAAAAAAAAGACCCATCTATTTTCTGTCTACAAGAGACCCATTCTAGACTTGAGGACACCTTCGGATTGAAAGTGAGGGAATGGAGAACCATTTATCATGCTACTAGAGTCAGAAGAGAACTGGAGAAGTCATTTATATCAGACAAACTAGATTTTAAACAAGGCTGTAACAAGAGATGAAGGGCTTTCATTACATCATAATTATGGGGTCTTTCCATCAAAAAGAGCTAACAAATATAAGTGTCTCTGTACCCAATTCAGAAGTACCCAAATATATAAAACAATCATGAACATAAGCAATTTTATTGATAAGAATGGGTAATTGCAGGGGACTTCAATACTCCATGTCCAGCTATGGACAGATCATCCAGACAAAAAAAATGGCTTTGAATGATGCACTGAACCAGATGGACTTGATATATTCAGAACTTTTCATCCTAAAGCCAAATACACATTCTTCAAGTGCACACAGAACATTCTCCAAGATAGCTCTTCTGGATCCAGTATGTGAGCTATCAATATAAAAGAATTGAAATCATACTATGCAACTTTCAGATCACAATGCTATGAAACTTGAAATCAACCACAAGAAAAAGTTTGGAAAACTTCCAAATGCATAGAGGTTAAACAACATCCTACTAAAGAATAAATGGGTCAACAAGGCAATTGAAGAATTAAAAAGTATACAGAAACAAATGGAAATGAAAACATGACAGTCCAAACCCTTTGGGATGCAGTCAAAATAGTCCTAAGAGGAAAATACATTGCAATCTAGGCCTATCTCAAGAAACAAGAAAAATCCCAAATACAAGATTTAACAGCACATCTAAAGAAACTAGAAGCAGAACAGTAAAGAAACCCCAAGGCCAGCAAAAGAGAAAGATCAGAGCAGAAACAGAATCCAAAAATACAGTATAACAAATCAATGAAAATTTTTTTTTTTTAACAATTGTCAAATTGGTTTCCATACAACATCCAGTGCTCATCCCAACAAGTGCTCTCCTCAGTGCCCATCACCTGCTCTCCCCTCTCCGATGCCACCCCCCCAAACCTCAGTTCATTCTTATCTTAGTATTTAAGAGTGTCTTATGTTTTGTCTCCCTCCCTCTGGTTTTTTACCCCCCTCTTCCCCTCCCCCATGGATTTCTGCTAAGTCTCTCGAATTCCACCTATGCATGGAAACATACGGTATGTCTTTCTGACTTACTTCACTTAGCATAATACCCTCCAGTTCCATCCATGTTGCTACACATGGCCAGAGCTGGTTTTTTGAAAAAGTTGATAACCCCCTAAGCTGGACTTCTCAAAAAGGAAGGATCCAAATAGATAAAAATCACAAAAATACAAGCAATTATCAGAGAATACTATGAAAAATTATATGCCAACGAACTGAGCAATCTGGAAGAAATGGCAGATTCCTAAACACCCACATACTACCAAAACTCAAATGGGAAGAAATAGAAAATTTGAACAGACCCAAAACTGGTGAAAAAATTGAATCAGTTATCAAAATTCTCCCAACAAATAAGAGTCCTGGGCCAGATAGCTTCCCAGGGGAATTCTCAGACATTTAAAGCAGAGTTAATGCCTATTCCCTCTCAAACTGTTCCAGAAAATAGAAGAGGAAGGAAAGTTTCAAGACTCATTCTATGAAGCCAGCATTACCTTGATTCCCAAACCAGAGACCCCCACAAAAAAGAGTTCCAGGCCAATATCCTGATGAACTTGGATCCAAAAATTCAAGATACTAGCAAATATAACAGCATATGAAAGGAATTACTCACCATGACCAAGTGAGATTCATTCATGGACTGGACTGGTTAAATATTCACAAATCGATGTGATACATCAAATAGAAGGATAAGAAGCCTATAATTCTGTCAATAGATGCAGAAAAAGCATTTGACAAAATACAGCATCCTTTAATGAAAGCCCTGAAGAAAGTTGCAATAGAAGGGACATACCTAATCATAAAAACCATATATAAAAAGCCCATGGCCAATATTATCCTCAATGGGGAAAAACAGCTTTCCCCCAGAGATCAGAAACACAGATGTCCACTCTCACCACTGTTTAACATAGCGTTGGAAGTCCTAGCCTCAGCAATCCGACCACATAAGGAAATAAAAGGCATCCAAATTGGCAAAGAACTCACCCTTCATGTTTCACACACAATAGGATACTCTACATAGAAAACCCCAAAGACTCCACCAAAAAGCTGCAAGAACTAGTACATGAATTCAGCAAAGTTGCGGGATACAAAAAAAAAAAATGTACAGAAATTGATTGCATTTCTATACACCAATAATGAAGCAAAAGAAATTAAGAAATTGATCCCATTTACAATTGCACCAAGAACCATAGAATACCTAGCAATAAACCTAACCAAAGACATAGAAGATCTGTATGCTGAAAACTATAGAAAACAGATGAAGGAAATTAAGACGACACAAAGAAATGGAAGAACATTCCATGCTCCTTGACTCAAGTATTGTTAAAATGTTAATACTACCCAAAGCGATCTACACATTCAATGCAATCAAAATTGCACCAGCAATCTTTCAAAGCTAGAGCAAACAATCCTGAAATATGTATGGAACCGCAAAAGACCTCAAATAGCCAAAGTAATATTGAAGAAAACCAAAGCAGGAGGCATCATAATCCCAGACTTTAGCCTCTACTACAAAGCTGTAATCATCAAGACAGTATGGTATTGGCACAAAAACAGACACATAGGCCAATGGAATAGAGAACCCAGAACTGGACCCACAAATGTATGCCCAACTAATCTTTGGCAAAGCAGGAAAGAGTATCCAATGGAAAAAAAGGCAATCTCTTTAGCAAATGGTGCTGGGAGAACTGGACAGCAACATGAAGAATGAAACTAGGCCACTTTCTTACCACCATACACAAAAATAAACTCAAAATGGAAGACCTTAATGTGAGACTGTTTGCATCAAAACCCTAGAGGAGAAAGCAGGCAACAAGCTCTTTGACCTCAGCTATAGCAATTTCTTTCTTGACACGTCTCCAAAGGCAAGGGAATTGAAAGCAGAAATGAACTATTGGGACTTAAAGATAAAAACCTTCTGCGCTGCAAAGGAAACAAAACTAAAAGGCAACTGAGGGAATGGAAAAAGATGTTTGCAAATGAGATATCAGATAAAGGGTTTAGTATCCAAAATCTATAAAGAACTCCCCAAACTCGACCCCCAAAAAACAATCCAGTGAAGAAATGGGAAGACATGAATACACACTTTTCCAAAGACAACATCCACATGACCAACAGACACATGAAAAGATGCTCAACATCACTCATCAGGGAAATGCAAATCAAAACCACACAGATACAACCTCACACTGGTCAGAGTGTCTAAAATTAACTCGGGAGACAGATGTTGGCAAGGAGGTGGAGAAAAACCCTCTTATACTGTTGGTGGGAATGCAAACTGGTGCAGCCGCTCTGGAAAACAGTGTGGAGGTTCCTCAAAAGATTAAAAATAGAACTACCCTATGGCCCGGCAATAGCACTACTAGGAATTTATCCAAAGGATACAGGAATGCGGATTCTTAGGGGCACGTGTTCCCAGTGTATATAGGAGCACTTTCAACAATAGCCAAATTATGGTAAGAGCCTCAATGTCCATCAACTGAGGAATTAATAAAGTAGATATGGTTTATATATATAATGGAATACTACTTGGTAATGAGAATGAAACCATGCCATTTGCAGCAATGTGAATGAAACTGAAGGTTGCCGAGTGAAAGAAGTCGAAGACATGTTTTCACTCATATGTGGAACTTGGGAAACAAAAAGTATGGGGGAAGGGAAGGGGGAAAAATAGTTAATGAGAGGGAGGGAGGCAAACCATAAGAGACTCTTAAATACAGAGAACCATCTGAAGGTGGATGCAGGGGTAGGAGAGAGGAGAAAACGGGTGATGGGCATTGAGGGCACTTGTTGAGATGAACCACAGCAATCTACCCAAAAACCAAGAGCACACTTTAGACAGCTAATTTGACAATAAAATTTAGTTAGAAAAAAAAAAAAAAAAAAACCCTTTCTACTACAAAAGAAATACGTTTTAAAGGATTTGATTGTTTTCATGAATTTCCTAAAACTTACATTAGCTTATTGATCAATACTACTACTACATTATGAAGATCGTGAAAAATAGAAGGCAGCCCCAAACTGGTTCAGTAATAGCAGAGGAACCAACCCCTGTCCACAACAGGCAAAGACGGCCATTGCAGATGCACACACCGAAGGCAAAGGTGGCTCAGCCACAACAGCACATAGGAGACACTCCTAAAGTGCCAGGTTCTGGGGACAGGGGACACGGACTTGCAGAGCACTACAGGACCTCTTCCTCACAAGGCCACTACTTTCAAGATCAAGAGACTTCGACTTTCCAAAGTGAGAAAATAGGATTCAGTCCCAAATGAAAGACCAGGACAAAAATCACAGCAAAAAAGCTAGATGAACGAGATGAGCAATATGCTAGATACAGAACTCAAATTAATGAGAATACTCACTGGAGAAAAGACTAGAGGATCTTGCAAGACCTTCAACAAATATAAAAAAGAACAAATCAGAGGTGAAAAATTCAGTAACAGAAACTTACAATACACTAGAGGGAATCAATAGCAGAAACAGAAGCTAACAGATAAAGGAAGCAGAACAGACCAGCAACCCGACGACAGTAATGGAAAGCAGCCAAGCTGAAAAATATAAAAAAATGAGAACCAGTTAAGGAACTCCGCAATGCCATCAAATGTAATCACATTCACATTATAGGTTTCCCAAAAGGAGAAGAGAGAAAAGGGAGCAGAAAATTTGAAGAGTAGCTGAAAACTTCTCTAATCTGGGAAAAGAAACCAGCATCTACAGCCAAGAGGCACAGAAAGCCCCCAACAAATCAATCCACGGAGGTCTGCACTAAGACACATAGTTATCACTACTTTCTGCCATTTTGATTAAGAGAATTTTGAAGCAGCAACAGTTACATGCAAGAGAAGTCCCATAAGGCGATGCTGATTTTTCTGCAGAGTTTTGCAGCCAGAAAGTGGCATGCTATCTTCAAAATCCTGAAAGGGAAAAATCCGCAGCCAGGAATACTCGATCCAGAAAGGCTGTCCTTCAGAATAGAGAGAGACTTTTCCAGGCAAAAGTTAGAGTTCACCACTAAACCAGCCTTACAAAAAAGATTAAAGGAAATTCTTTCAGTGGAAAGGAAAGGCCACAATCAGGAGTAAGTACATTAGGAAAGGAAATAACTTCACAGGTACGTACCAACAGAATAGAAGTAGATCACTTATAAAACTAGTATAGAGGTTAAAGCATAAAAGCAGTAAAGACAATTATATCTATAAGAATCAGTCAAGAGATTCACAAAAAGCGTGACATTACATAAAACATACGGACACGGTAAAAAAAAAAAAATTAAGCGTATGTTCTGTAGAGTTTCAACTTAAATTCCTAGATCTTTAGCTAGCGAAGTCTTAGGCTGATTTTAGGCCATCATTCAATAATATTCAGATACTTGGCTAATATATGTACCTTTGATGAAGATCTTCTAGAGTGGTTACAATTTTATGTGCTTATGCTTGCCATTATAAAAATGTATACAACTGGATATCTGTAGCTATTGGGACCAAGCTTTGCTAGTTTGTTTCCTGAACTATGTGATAAATTATCAATTACCTACCTCTCAGCAAAAGAGAACAATTTTGTAAAAGTTCTACAGGAATCTGAAATTGTACAGGGAGAATGAATATCAAAGAAATACAACTGCGTGCACACTAATGGGATAGGTTTTTGTTTTCCGAGTAAAAGGAGTACAGTATTGTCCTGAAAGTGTCAGCTTGTTTCAGAATCTCAAGCATAGTGAAGAAAACAGGAGTTTATATACCAACCTGTAGATGTTTTGAGGGAACTGAGTTTTATTTACCTTGCTTTATAATACCTACGTCTTAATAATGAAATGTTAATTTTGACTAAATCTTAGTTTTGATAAGGCTATTCATGTTAATTTCCAAAAGACCTTGAGAAGCCTTTACTGCCAAACAATACCAACTAGAACTGTTTTCTATTAAAATAGCAAGTAATCTTAAAACATTCAGTCTCGATTAGTAAAATGGCTCTTTTTTTACCTTTAATCTTTCCAAGTTGATTCTACTCACTAAGATAATTTCTGGCTTATTTACATGATTTATATATATATTTTTTTTTATTTCTGAGAGAGAACACAAACATGTAAGAGGAGGGGCAGAGGGAGAAGAGAGTGGAGCCCGACTCAGTGCTCAATCCCATGACTGAATGTGAGATCATGACCTGAGCCAAAAATCGAGTTAGTGCTTAGCCAACTGAGCCACCCAGGTGCCCTTTTTAGGAGAGGACCTTTGCCCACTTGTGGAAGTGCTAAGGTCAGAGGTTGAGTTGCGAATGAACAGAGATGTTGAGATTGTTGGCATGCAGTCATCAATGCCTGAGATAACAGGGCAGAGGAGAGCACCAGAACTCACACAAGCACTAGCAGCAACCGGGGATGCAGGCCTCAGAACGCCTTCATCAGCCCCAGGGGGAGCTCAACCATGGCTCATCAGGGCACCCAGCATTAGACCAAAGTGGCCAGGCTTTCTACCTGGGCTCACCAGATATGGGCCACCCTAGGAAAGGGATGTGCTTAGACAAGGCAACAGGGCTTGAGGCTGCCTGCTGACAGGTGAGCAACATCTCCCTCCCTCAACGGCAACGTGGGCAGCTCGTGTCCACGTCCAGCAGGATCATCTATAGTCATGTGCCTTTGACTATGCTCGTTTTAAAGTATTTTATTAAATAGGTAGCCAAGTACTTTAGCTCAGTAAACCATGGATCCTCTCAATGCAGCAAAAGTTCTTGGAACAACTTTTGATTTTTGCCTGTAAGGGCAGAACCCTTATTTAGAAAGGCACCGATTTCAAGATATTTATCATCTAAAGCTAACAGATTTTACACTCAGCCTCTGGAGAATCACAAATCTATCTTTCTGCCTTATCAATAGAGGAAGGCTATAAAAGACAAGGTGTGTTTGGTATGCTCGGTTTCTCAGCTCACAATTATAAGAGCCAGTTTTAAATTGTCAGATGAAAGAATAAGTGAGTATGGAATAGTCGTAAAACTGTTTAGGATTCTACCTTTTACAGTGCTTCTCAAAGCATGGTCCCCAGTCCAGCAGCCGCATTACCTGGGACCTTGTTAGAAAGAGTCTAGGAAGACACAGTGACTCGGTCACTTAAACAACCAACTCTTGACTTCAGTGCAGGTAATGATCTCACATTTTGTGGGTTCAAGTCCTGTGTGGGGCTCTGCAATGCTAGTGCAGAGCCTGCTGGAGGTTCTCCCTGTCTCTCCCTTGCATACATTCTCCCTCTCTCAAACGTAAAAGTTAAAAAAAAAAAAAAAAATGCAGGGGCACCTGGGTGGCTCAGTTGGTTAAGCATCTGACTTCAGCTCAGATCATGATCTTATTCGAGCCCCACGTGGGGCTCTGTGCTGACAGCTCAGAGCCTGGAGCCTGCTTCAGATTCTGTCTCCCTCTCTACCCCTCCCCCACTCATACTGGCTTGCACTCAAATATTAAAGGGAAAACATTTAAAGAAATGCAGATTCTAGGGCCCCACCTCAGATCTATCTTGGGTCTCAGGGGTGGAGTCCAGCAATTTGATAAGGTTTGAAAATTACTTCCCTACAGAACTCATTAAGAGGCCTTAGATTTTTTTTTTTTTTTATCTATTAACATTTGTTAAGGTCTTCGATGCCCAACATAAATTCTTACCTTCAGGAAAGATTTAATATAGTTCCTTGGAATAGAGCATTTTATACTCCTGTGCTTTTATGTCATTTTTTTTTTTTTTTTTTTTAAATGTTTGAGAGAGAGCACATACACACAAGTCAGGGAAAGGCAGAGGAGAGAAAGGACCCCAAGCAGGCTCCACTGTCAACACAGCCCAATGTGGGGTTCAGTTCCACAAACCAGGAGATCATGACCTGAATCAAGATCAAGAGTTGGACATTTCACCATCCAGGCACCTCTGTAATTGGCTACTTTAATTAACCACAGCAGTTAGCCCCATTAACAGGTTTCTGTCCTACCTTGATACTGGCCTGAAAACTAGGCTATAGGCAGGAATTCTATTGTCAACACACAGAGATGGTCTCAGGACTCCTGGAAAGGTCTATTCCAGAGATTTCAAGGCAAAAAACACACAGATCAGGCTTTGGAGCTTACGGACAACATCACTTAGACAATTCATTATTCCCAAAAATCAGGATTTGCAATACTCTATTCCAGAAGCAGACAACCTTATGAGAAAGTTTTTATCAGACCAAATGAACCAAGGAGAAATTTCACTGTAATTGTTTACTGTCTTATTTTCTAATCAGAAGGAGAAAGCCCTCAAAAATTTCTTAAATTAGTAGACCATGTTTCTGTGAATTGAAACGGACCATTCAGTAAATCTCATTAACCTCAGAATTCAGATGCTTTTACAGAATCTCCTTACTTTTAACGAGAATATGGTTATTTTGGTTTTTAAGTTTGAGAAAAAGTGAGCATGTATGCACGCACACAAAAATGGGAGAGGCAGAGAGGAGCAGAGATTCCCGAGGAGACTCCATAGTCAGCATGCAGGCCAGTCAGTGGCAGGGCTTGCAGAAATCTAGAGCCGGACCCGCCAAACCGACTGAACCACCCAGGCCCCCTGGCATCTTCGAAGATAGGATAACTCCTATTTATTCAATGAGAGGCTGTCCTTACTAGGGTATAATTGTACAAATGAACTGTGCAACTAAGACCATGTCTATAGTGTCCTATTTGAGAAGGATTCATGTTTGATATGGTATAATAAGCTTACCCATAAAAATCATACTTCATGTTGTGGAGCCAAGGCTACCAATTCCCTCTAGGAAAATTGGCCTGGAACTTTAGAAGGTCCCAGGCTCACAGTGATCAAGGCCACTTTCCAGTAGTCAGCTTATAAAATGTTGGGGCTATCTAGGAGATAGCATTTCATCCTGACCTATAGGCACTGTAGGTACAGTGGGTGAAATTTCAGAGGGAGATTTGTGACCTGGGTTTCTAAGGCTCAAGACTGAAGAGCAAATAGAGACTTTTAAAGTCCAAGCCAAGATCCCTTTAAAAAAAAAAATTGCAATAGAATTCATTTTTTCATCTTAGTGTACGAAAGGCTGCAGGCTACAAGAGGCTTGTATGTGTTTACACCTCTTGCTGTATCCATGGAAGTAATCGGGTCAAAGTTAAAAAACGCTAACTTTTGTTATAATGAACTTTAGGATTTACGTGGTGACAGGGAAGCAGAAAAATTCAACACTTGAAAGTAAAATCTTGAGGATTACAGAGGTCCTCCCAGTGTCCCTGTTTAAGGATTCTATAAATAGCCAAGAGAATGCACCTATATTTGTGTTAATATTTAGAGTACTGATATTTTGAAATTATGTGATAATTTGTAGATTTCTGTTTATGGCTTACAAAATAAGAACTTAGCTATTTTTAATCTATTCACACAAATTTCAGCATTCCTTGGACCACTTGACTGTAGAGGTCTATTATTTCAATTTCTCTTTAATCAGCTGTACTAGGTTATTGGTTAGGAGTTGAATGGAATCTTTGACATGTGTTCACTTTACATTTACAAAAACTTTACAATTACAAAAACAGTCTTTTACTTTTGAAAATTGTGCTTTGATACTTGGGATCACATAGGATTTGAATTCAGAAATCATTTTAGGAAGCGTAGAAGTGTATATTTTATGTGAGGCATATTTGTATTCTAGAAAGAGGGGAACCTGGATTGCTCAGTTAAGCGTCTGACTCCAGATAGCAGCTCAGGTCATGATCTCAGGTTGTGGGATCGAGCCCCACATCTGGCTCTACACTGACAGGTAGAGCCTGCTTGGGATTCTCTGACCCTCCCCCATGTTGGTCTGCTTGTGCACACATGCTCTGTAAATAAACTTAGAATAGAGAACTCTCCAGCAGTACATGGGACAGTACCCCATAAGCAAACATCTCAATATTTACTCATGGAAACATTTATACTTGATGAGATGAAAGATTATAAGTAGACTTACGTCATTTCAGGTTTGGTTTTTACCAATGAACAAGCTCAGGACAGGTCGGCATGCTACCAAATGAGTCATCGGAGGAAAGTGTCAGTTTCCAGCACTTGTTGGATTTTGGCAGGCAATTAAGGGATCGCCTACAATTTCTATTACCATCTGAAACTACATTCATCCAGTTATGGGCGACTCATGTCAAAGAGAAGAAAAAGAGGAAGTGTGAAGCCTTAGAAACCATTTATAATTTAATATTCTAGAACGCAATCTAATAGGAGTCATTTCTTCAAATAATCAGAAAATGTAACATTCTCAAAATAATGGCTAACGCTCTATGATCCATGTTGAAAAAGACTTCATCAAGAAGCAAACTAAAAACAGGAAAGATAGAAGTCAAACTTCCTAAGTTTTAAAATTGGTAACTTTTCCTATAGCAATACTTCACAATAAATACAAACCTTCTACATAAAACAAGTACTTTTCGGTCTTTAAGTGAAATACTTCAAAGCAATACATTCAGAGAAACCAAATGCCCATTTATTAATAGCAAGATTGAAAAGGGCTTTGTCAAGGTAGAAGGAACGTACTCTTCAATGAGTAGGAGGTCTACACTGGGGATTACGAATTAAAGACTATGTTAAAAATATAGGTAAGTCTAGAAAAACAGCAATAGAAAAAGAGTTTTACTACAAAGTTCCATTGTACCTTGTATCTCACAATGTTTTTGTAATTTATTTAATAGTTCGAGTATCGAGAACTTTTATTTAAATTTCATAGTAATTAGAGTTCTTTCACTTTCTTCCTAACAGGTTGTTTTTTGGGCTCTGTTTTTGAGAACGGCAGAGATTCCTGGCTTTTTAAAGCTATATTTAGGATTATTCCCAGATCTCTTTTCTCATTCCAGGAATTTACCAGGAGAAAATTATCTAGAAAGAGGAGGAAAGAGCTCAGGACAAACTGAAGAGCTGGGATGGCAGGTGGATGAAAGGACTGTGTGAACATCTCACAGTGTAAATGTTTCGCCTTTAACTGCCTTCAGACTGACCCACAAAACTGAATGTCCTGGTACCACATGAAGAACTGGAAGTCTGGTATCTTGGTCCCAGCTACTGAACCCTCTGCCTGAATGAGGCCACTTCACTCATCTCTGCCATACTCTTAGCAAGTGGTCTTGATACTTGAGCCTTCCCTGGGAACACAAGCCATTCTCTCTCAACCAGTAGCTCAGCCCACGATGGAAGTTTAACATTCTTAACTAACCCTCTTCTGTCTCCATCCTAGGGATTTGCAAAGCTAAGCTTCTGTTTCTTATAGGTGTATTTCACCTATCCATTATCCATCATCTGAACACATTCTAATATGTTCCCATTTTAGAATTTTCATAACAATCCACAAATATTTCTAGAACTCCTGAGACAGGATTGATTTCAATATGAAATGCAAAGTGAGGAGGAAAGGCCTTCAAGGATTCAAAGTTCTCCCTAAATACTATCTCTCTCAAAATTTATCCTATAAAAATAGAGCCTGAATCACTTTTAACAGAAGAATCAGATGCTTAATGAAGGACTGATTTGGAAAGCTTATACAGAGAAGCCTTCAACATGGTGAGAAAAATGCTATAAGCTGTTAACAATCCTTCCTACCTACTAGTTTAGGAGCTAGATGTTCTTCAGGTGTTAGTTCCCCTTTCCTTCAGAAACATCTATGGATTTACATTTTGTATTTAATACATGTACACACTTAACACGTTTAAGATACGTTATTCTCAGTCTTTCAGCTGGAGATTTGTCTAGGATGCGCTCCCTGCACAGAAGACAGCTGTCCTCAGTCTTCTTTAATTTTTCCATATGCTATTCATGTATTAGTTTTCCACCAGGACAACCCCTAGTGATGGTCTCTTTACAAGTGTTCCATCAACGCAAGGCTTAGCATGTAATTTTGTTTATGTATGTAAGTTACCCCAGCTACATTGTAGGTGTAACCCTCAACTGGGCAATAGAGAAATGGGCTTCTTGGGAAGAAGGAAAAGCAAAATAATGTTTGAGAAGAAAGTGATTTTGCATAGTGAAGAAAGTGGTCAAGGCCTATCAGTTGGGAGGTTCTCTCCAGGTGCCCAAGATGAACTGCACAGAACTTACCGTAACTGTAGCACATTAAAAAAAAATGGACAGAGACCAGAGCACATCAACATCACTCCCCTGTAGAAATCCAATCTGAGGGAGCACACGTCATGGGAGAATCCAGCTCCCTTAGCTCAAGTCCACACAATCTATGCATCATCAGAAAATAGAAGTCACCAGAGGAAAAAGGTCAACTGTGTATATAAAGTAGGAACTGGAGAATCTTCAGACTAAGCAGTGTGAGAAATCTAGACAATTGGGATACTCTGGTGCTAAGAAACTACGGTTTCCAAGCAATTGTCATGGGTGTAGAACAGTAGAGATTCCTGAAGAGGGTAACAGTTTGGAGTCCAGGCAGGACCTGGACAAGATGCCGGCCTGGGCCACAAGTGGCTGATTAACTCATTTGAGGACAACTAGAAGTTAGTAGCAGAGCCGTGCTCCTCATTTTCTAGGAGTAGTTACTATGTGTTTATAAGACAAGTAGCAGGTATAAATGGGACACACAAATCCTGAAATTACCACAGCTTCCAGCCATCCCAATCCAGCCTTACCACCACCCGACTCTTCTGGTTAGACCTAGACAAAAGACTAAGTGTCACACAGGCACTCAAAGTTCACTCATGTTCTTCGCTTCTCCCGATTTCAACAGGTGACGGACCACACCCTTTGCAGCCTGCCCTCCCACAGGAAGGCTTTACTGCCGGGAAGAGCAGGCCTTGCCCGGATGCTTCCCCAACCCTTCAGAAGGTAGAAGCTGACTGTGGTCTGTGGCCAAGTGGTTACCTTACTTTGCATACGGTCAGAGCTGTCGCCCACACCTCTAGCAACTGTTCATCACCTGACTTGTCAGATGGGTCTGCTCAGTCTTCCACTGGATGCGTGTGGAGGATTGCTGGGCAGGGGGGTGCGGAGACGCCACTTCCCTTCATCCAGAACACTTGCATCATGAAAAAGTAGAACCTATTTACCTGTCGCTTGAATCTGACTTATCTATTTCAGCAAACATGATGGAGCAAAGTTGACCCGTGCCTTACCTACTTTGGCCGCTTAGACTTCAACCACCACCAACAGAAAAAGCCCACCTAGTCTGGAGGGTGACAGACCACATGAACTGGTCACCACTATCCACTCAGGTGGCAGCAAACCAACTCCCAGGAGCAGGGATGCCTAACTGGCCTTCAACTCCCCATAGATGCAGGAGGCAGCCAGCTAGTTGGGGCCAGCCTAAAGTGCTGACCCACAGAGCACAGGCCACACGCTTGGTTGTTATTTTAAGCCATTGAATTTGGGGGTGATTTGTCACAGTAATTTCACAGAATATGCTACCCATGAGAAGTTGCCCACACAGCAGGTAACTCCCTGGATAGAGTTAACCCTCTATACAGCAGAAATATTTGAGCCTTCGAGAATAGAGCCTACTGTATTTGAATATTAAAAGTATATTACGAGGGGCGCCTGGGTGGCTCAGTCGGTTGAGGGCACGACTTCGGCTCAGGTCATGATCTCACGGTTTGAGTTCGAGCCCCGCGTCGGGCTTTGTGCTGATGGCTCAGAGCCTGGAGCCTGCTTCAGCTTCTGTGTCTCCCTCTCTCTCTGCCCTTCCCCTGCTCATACTGTCTCTATGTGTCTCAAAAATAAACGTTAAAAAAATTTTTAAGGTATATTATGATGCTGTATTCTATTACTTCCCCATAATATACTGATACACTGGGAAGGAAAGCATTACACCTAGATACACACCTTATCAGAACATTGTTCCTTCTAGCAGCCAGGGCTTCTCAGTCCATTCCACCTTGCTAAAACTTCATCCCCCCTCATGATTTTCTCCAGGTTACTCCTGTCTGCCTTTTACCAAGGTTCCACCTGTCTGTATATACTTCTATCACTTGGGGTGCCTATAGATGTAAGCCCCTAAATTGGCAGTTCTCAATAGCAAAAAAACTTTCTCCCATCCCAAGAAGTCCTTATCTCGAGTTCCAGGTTTGCTTTGTTCGGCAACTCCAAAAGATCGCCAGGAATTGGTGTCTCCACACAATTAAGACCTCAGCTTTGTCCTCAGAATAGCTCTCTCCTGGAGAGCTACCACCAGGATTGTAGACCTCAGGTCTAGGCATGGCAACATCTCTTAAGTGGGTCTTTTTAGGAACCAGAAAGCCTTTCCCAGAAGTCCTCAAGAACTCCTCACAGATCTTACTGGCTAGAGTTTTATCACAGGCTTCTTTCTAAACCAGTCATTGGCAACTAACAGGATATCATTATTGGCTCCAGTGAGGATTAACCCCTTTAGCACTGTTTGCTAAGACACCTAACCCCTATGTAGGGATGATCTCAAACCATCTTGATAGTGTTCAGAGGCCCTACGCAATGTGGCATATTTGTCCTAAGAGTCTGCTCTCAAAGGTCTCTGCTCATTTGAGGTCTTGGGGGCAAAGTTTTTCCTAGATTTATGCATCAATGCAGCCAATATTCCTTATGTGTGATTGGAGTCAGAGACCCACTTCTTGGTTCCACTCTTTCAACTTCAATCCAGATCAAATTCAGTCCCTGGACCAGCAGAATCAGCATCACCTGCCCCATCCCCCAAGGTCCCATCCCAGATTCGTGAATCAGAGAATCTGAGGGTGAGACACAGCTGTGTTTAACAAGTCTTTCAAGTCCTTCAGATGCTCCCTATAATTGAGAACCACTGCACCACGGATTCGTAATGTGGCTTTAGAGAAGACCTTCTCTTACCTTTAGATTGTTCATATTTAAAATAGGGTAATAAAATCGCTCTTGTATTTTTGCAAAAATTCAAAGTACGTAAAATATGTCCAGGTCAGACATTGCACGAAATACAGTGCTAGCACATACAAACGATCCATTGCTTTGTGAAAATATACTAAAGATCTATATGCAACCATAAAAGTGTGTAAATAGATAAACTACATCCTTAAAAATGTTTAATCTGTTAAATATTTGAGACAGCACGAGTCGGGGAAAGGCAGAAGGAAAGGGAGACAGAATCCCAAGAAGACTCTGCACTTTCAGCAGAGCCCGATGTGGGCCTTGAACTCAGGTCAGGAGATCATGACCTGAGCCGAAACCAAAAGTTACATGCTTAACCAAGCCACCCAGGCACCCCTCAACCTGAGTATTTTTAAGTATGTACAGGTTATTATTTTTCTAGCTTTTTAATTTTACGCTGATTTTTTAATATAGATTTTAAAAATCTAAAGACCTTTTAAAATAGCAATTCCTTGGATGTATTACCAGATAGGTTTTAGCTAACTTACTACACACATGGACTTTTCCTTAAGTTTTAGACGTTATGATTTCATTTCCTTATTATCTCTACTTCTTATTGCTTAGTCTTACCTTTGTATTTAGCTAAGTCAATACTTTTTGTACTACTATGACTTTGCAAACAGTATTTTTTAAAGTCAATTTACCATATTTGTTCTTATGTACTTTCTCTTTCGGAGGCAACAATTGCCCACTATTCTAACAGTCCAACCAATCTAATAAGCTCTAATAGGAAATATGATTCGATACATCAGAAATACTTCCTGTACAGATAAGCCATCAGTTCCATTTTTTCCTAGAAAACACTCTCCTAGACTTTGAACTGGGGGCAGAGATTTCCCCACCACACTCTTACCCCTGTGGGAGGAACGCTCTCCAGACCCCCAGCTCATTCTTAGTGCCATATTCTGGTGGTGTACAGCTTTCGGCAGCTTCCTGAGGTCAAGGTTTGTGAGTTGTGTTCACAACTTTTTCACTTTTGATAGTCCACTTGATTGGGACCAGAATCCCAGGTTAAAAATCTTTTCATCAGAATTAGAAAGTAGCTCTCTAGTACCTGCTAACATTCTAGGGCCCACTGCCATATTCTTCCCCAACTCCATTTGCCTGCTTTAGTTTTCTGTAAGTTTTCATCTTTATTAACACTGAATGTGTCTTCATAGGACGGTCTTTATTCACTATAGCAGGTACTCGGAGCATCCTTCACTGTCGGGAAGTTTTTGATCATTTGGCAGTTTACTCTCCATTTTTTTGTTCTCTTTATAGACTATTAGATACTGGACACCTAAATGCTCTCATTTGTATTCCATTTTGTTTTCCATTTTTGGGGGTGCTATTTCAGGCTTTTTAAAGTTACAGATCACAAATTGGTCTTTCAGATTTTTAGGTGTTCTCTACATCGCCTCTACCTCCAATTTTGTTTCGGTTGCTTTTCCTGTTTGGAGGCTGTCTTCAAATAGCTCAAGGTCCTTGGAGATCCTTACATAATTTAGGATGAGGCATCAAGTAGAATGCTGCTTTGGTGTTTGACCAATTTTGAGATTTTATGTTTTACTTGTAAGACAATCCAAATAACTGGAATTATGCTTGGCAGAACCCTTCAAGTGTCCCTGTTTTCTATGGGATTTTGTAGGTGAAAAAAAGACCAATTTTCTGCCCAGGTGTAGGAGTGCCAAAACCAGAAGTGAACACGTGAAACTAATGTAACATCGTATGACAATTCAATTAAGATGACCTCCCCAAAATAAAGTGAAGGAACTGGAAAAGCTGCCATTCAGTATGTAAATTTATGCTTAATCTCCAATTGTTCAAGACCAATCAAGAAAACAGCCCACTGAACAGAGAAGTGATGGATATTCTGTAGTGACTGGCGTTACCAAGCTACTTTACAGTTTGAATAAGCCTTGGTTTCCCTTAGGCATCTAATAGTACCCGTTATGCATGGAATTGTGTTCTCCCAAAATTCATATGTTGAGGTCCTAACCCCTAGTAACTCAGAACAGGACAGTATTTAGACACCAACCCTTTAAGGAGTTAATGAAGAGGTGGCCCTTTGGGCGAAGGTTCACCCTAACTTTTTATCAAAGATTGGCACAAAGGAAAACCTCAGGGATTCTTGTTCAGATGAAAGCCCTTGTGAGGCCATAGGGAGGAAGCGGCCCTCTGCAATCCCAAGGGAAAAGCCTCAGGAAAAACCAACCCTGCCAAGGCCTTTCTTTTGGACTTCCAGCTTCTAGAGCTGTGAGAAAAATCCATCTGTTGTTGCATTCGCCCAGTCTGTAGTATTTGATTATGGCAGCCCTAGCCAACTATGACCATACCCACCTGTACGTAAGTTACTGATCGGCATTCATTACGGAGTAACTGATTTGAGTAATTGGTGCCCTGCCCATAGCACCTCACAGGTGAGAGCATCTATCAAGTGCTCACACCCCTGGAAGCCAAGAAAGGGAGGAGGGCAGGACACAGTTCATGCTCCTGGGGCCACACTCAACCGACAAGGGACCACAGTGGTGGTCCTGCTTCCTCACCTCACACCCCTTGCTAGAACAATTCCAAAAGGTTGCACCAAGATTCCCAGCAGAGCTGAGCTCCCTTTGCCCACTACGGTCCCATCATCAGATCTTAAAGCTGAAGGATTCGGTGCAGACAAATCCAAAGGAAAAATGCAACAATTACGGTAAAACCTTCGGTTTCAAGTAACTTGTTCTGTGAGTGCTCCGCAAGATAAAGCAAACATTTCTAGTAAATTCCAGCTTGATAAGTTTCGCAATATTGGCACGTGATACCAATCACGATCACAACTGAGCCAAGCATTCTCCGCTGCGGGGTTGTGGGTGATTGTGAATGCAAATCACATTTCCATGAAATTCTCAAAAGGAGGCAAAAAAACAAGTGTCGGGTAGGGTCCTCGTTGAAGTTGCACGAAAGATTTCATTGAGCTAGTAGACAGCAGTGATTCCATCAGGGATAGTGAAAGTCATCCTACACAGTAACCCTCCTTTCTCTCACACTAGCCACAAGTGCAGGTTAACTTTTTTTATATGATCAATTTTATTACAGTAATCGTTTTTATAGAATTTTTGGGTTGTGGAAATCGGTTATTTCCCTTATTTCTTATGGAGACATTTGCTTTGATCTACAAATGCCTTGGATTACAAGCATGTTTCTGTAACGAACTATGCTGGCAAACCAAGGTTTTATTTCAAGCCACACGATCCTTTATCCCTATTACGTTAGTAAAAATTTGATCTGCAACTGCTCCTGCCTTTTCTTACAGCTGTCAACTGTAAAGGGCTGCTCTCAAATCAGACCCCAGTCACACAGAAGGTTCGCATAGGGCTTGAAAAGGACAATTAGAAATTTTATTATACAGTAAAATATTAAAGTTTCTACCATCTTCTGTTAGATTTAGAAATTTAAGTTTTATTAGCATAGGACATTTTGTTAGACCAGTGACTCATCTGTTCAGGTGGTTGCGGAATGCCATGCCTCGAATAATTCAGAATATGAAGTTTCAAGACTGGCATTTTGTAGCGTTTCCCCCCTCTACAATCAGCATGGATTTCTGCACAACTACAGATTATAGAGAGTACATTAGGAAGGTTCGGCAACAAAAGGACATGAAGTTCAAAGAAAATATACAGTATCATGGTGGGGTTTTAATTCCACTTAGGCTGAATAGATCTCCTTCAATCTAGAATTTCTTGCCCCTGGTAAATTCGCTCTTCTCATACCTGGTATTTTAGTTCCCGTTCCCCCCAAAGCAGATTGGATTCAAGTGGCTATTTGGGAAGCTAGAAGTGATCCCGTAGAAGGATAAAAAGGATAATCCAAACTGGACTCTGTTTAAATCTTCCAAAGATGAGGGTTCTCAAAGGAGACCAAATTTGAAGAGTTAAACCAGAAGAGCTCAAGATCTCCCTAACAGGTAATATTACATTGGTGTATCCACTAGTAAAAAAAAAAAAAAAAAAAATGGTTACTAAGAACAAAGTTTTTCATACCACTAGTTATGATCGGAGAACAGCGGAGGTCTGAAGTGGGGAGGCAGGAAGGGAATTTGAGCAGGTCAAGGGCAGGATTGGTGCCTTGTTTTCAATGCTAAGTACTCCATGCCTTCAACAGTGCCTGGGACATATACACAAGGAAGAATTCCAGAAAGTAAGGACAGACTCAGGGATACCAACAGCCTTTCATTAGGAAGTTAATTAAGAACAGGATCTTTCTGAAATTCTAACAGGACGAGAACAAATGAGTGATACATCTAGTAGAAGCAGTCATAAGAAGGTCAGGGGTAGTTGATGGGGTATAGAAAGAGTCCTGAACAGGAAAAGACAGGGGAACCTCCCACAGTGAAATGTGAAAAAACAGTTTGAGCACACCAAATCAAGTATTCTCAGATAAAAACTTACCTTTATTAGTGTTTGTAAGCTTTTAGTCCACTCTGGCCCTACTCACCAAAATTTAACAGGCTCATTATGTGCTAATTAGTAGAAGTAGACATGGATACAGGAGATAGAAGTTATAGATTTAAGATATGTAATTGAAAAACCAAGATCCTGGAATCTGAACGTTCAAAAGGATTGGAGTCTTAGGATCTGAAGGACCAGCTCCTGGAGTCTGAATGCCCAGGTGTAGAACCCAGCACCACAACACATTAGCTGAGTAACCCGGTGCAAGTTAACACCTCTGTGACTCGGTTTTCTCACCTGTAGAACGGTAATAGTAATCCCTCGCCAGCAGGTTATTAAGAGATTCGTGCAAGGCCCGTAGTGAAGGACACCTGGCAGGAGACACAGGTGTCTCCCATTCAACACAAGGACTTGCCCCTGTGAAGCTCGGACTCAACAGCTGATAATTATTGAGCACTTCGGGGCTGGTCACTGCGAGGTGCTTTGCATGTATTACCCAATTTTGCTGTGTATTATGGATCAAGAGGCCCCAAATACCATTATTTTCTTTGACAGTCACACGTCCAACAATTCAAGCACTATTATGCTTTTCTAATAGGAATTGCTATTTTTAGTTTTCTCACAACTTTTTGAAGTTGTTATTTCAATATACATATAGGCAAATATATTGTAATTTCATGCTCTTGGTCTGGAAGCATCATTCCAGCTAACTTGGGTCTATTTTCCATCCTAAGTCGGTCTTTCCACATATCAAATACCTTTGGCTACTTTGGGTTGAAGACTGAAAGCAAAATTGAAACCCAATCGTTAACTATCAATAACCTCCTCCCCCTTAACCTCTAAACCAATTGTTTTAATAAGGTCTTACTGACTTTAAACTTACCCAGTTGACCAGTCATTTAATTTCTAAGCTCAAAGGTTTTATCTACGAAATGGGTAGTCTTACAGTATTATAAAGATGAAGTGAAAAGACATTAAAAATACTGAGTGTATTACCCTCTGAGTAGTAGGCACCCAAGAAACGCTCGTTTTCCTTTCCTTCATTCAGTTGAAACAAATGTTCGGTGTACTAGCTGGATTTCTCCCCTCACCCAAATTACTTTGTCGTGAGATTTGTACTTCAGCTAAAAGGCCGTGGCCTAAATTAACTGAAACCTATAGGCAAAAACCGCAAACTGGTTATAGAGTATCGATTGAGATCACAAGGCCATATCAGAAACGTAAAAGCGTACCTGGCTTTCCCTCTGAACTTGGAAAGGATCAACTTATTGGGGCTCCTGGGTGGCTCGGCGGGTCAAGCTTCTTAGCACCTTCCTGCTCGGCTCACGGTCATGACCTCACAGTTCGGGAGTTTGAGCCCCCCTCCCGGCTCTCTGAGCTCAGCTTACGGGCCTGCTTCAGATCCTCGGTCCCGCTCTTTCTCTACTCCTCCCTCTCTTACACAAGCTCGCTTTCAAAATTAAACATTAAAAAATTTTGTTAAAAAAAGGTTGGCATCTTACTCGTGCTCGGGAGACGACTCCCAGGGCACACGGCCCCTAAAATGGAGGACAGACGCGGACGCCGGCGGACTTCCCGCCCTACCTGGGTCGCGGCTCGCACACCCGCACTGCAGAGACCCAGTCCCAGTCCTTGACCGGCCTGGTGACACAGGCTACCCTCCGCTACCGCCCCCTCCACGCTTCCACGACGTCAGCACTCACCTTCCCCGCAGGGACAAGAGCAGGCCTCAGCTCCTCACGCCGGCGCCAGCGCAGCGATCTACCCTCCCAGCCGGATCCCGGAGAACCAGAAAGGTAACAAGCTTGCTTTCGCTTTACCCTCCCCTTATAAAGCAGCCGGTCTGGAGGCTCTAATTCAGATGCACGTTGGGAATCGCGTGGGGGTGGTCTGAGCAACAAGCAAGGCCTGGAGCCCATTGGGAGCCTCAATGATTATTGGCCCCAGGTGTGGCCCGGGGGTGGGGGGTGCCAGGTTGGAAGGCGATTATGGCGGGCAGCGAGCACGGAGAACCACTGCCTCGGCGGGCCAGGAGCCTGCTGCAAATACTCCTCTGCACCTCCGGAGCGGATCCTCACCCGGACAGCGAGCGGCTCCTGCGCCTTCTTCTGCTCCTCTTCCTTTCTTTTTCGCTCAACCCTCAGACTCTAGGAACCTGCCGGGTCTCAGAAGTTTCTTAAGAGCTCTGATGGGGGTGAGGGTTCTGATGGGGTTTTTGGGGTGATGGTGAGGTTCGGAGCTGATGGCCAAGACAGAATTCTCGAAGATGTCTTTGGTGCAAACGGTGATTTTATTTATTTTTAAAATTTTTTAATGTTTATTTTTGAGAGAGAGTGTGTGTGAGCTGGGGACGGGGGTGGGGTGGGGGGGGGACACAATCTGAAGCAGGCTCCAGGCTCTGATCTCTCAGCACAGAGCTAATGAAGGGCTCGAACTCTTGACCTGAGCCAAAGTCGGATGCTTAACCAACCTAGCCACGCAGGTGCCTCCGAAAGATGATTTTATTGAAGCATGGGGACAGGACCCGTGGGCAGAAACAGCTGCACTGGGGTTATGACAGGTAACTCATTATATACCTTCAGGTTGGGAGGGGGTTAGGGATAGACAGCTGCTGTTAGGAAAACGCCATTTATTACCCTGTAGTAAAACCTCAGTCGTGAGACCCTTCAGATGTATATCAGGGGGCCATAAGCTTGCAGTATGATGTCCAGGATATATCTTTGTCGAGTTGAGACAAAGGAAGTGTCCAAAGGAATTTTTATATGTCAAAGTAGACTTACAAGATCCTGGGGGGGAGGGGGGTCAGGATAATGTTAAGCCGAGATTCCTTTTGCCCCTACCAAACTGTCACCATCTAGGGTGCTGACCTCCTAGAGGGAAGTCACTGCCCGTTTCAAGGACTCATCAATGGGCTGTAGGCAGTACGGGAATTTAATTTTTCATTTGCCTTAGTTTCCCACATCACCATGGCAAGCACTTAAACTCCTTTCCTTTGTTCTTGGGTAGCCAGGAGTGTCCAAGGAATATCACACATATCCCACGGGGGGATGGTAGGGGGCTGCTGTTAGCCTGTGCCTTGCCCTCAGCTTGCCCCACACGCCCTCGTCAGGTTCTACCGCGTTCTTTCTGCTAGGCAGATCCTTACAGACCCCTCACCTGTGCTTAGATTTTACCCTGGCGTAATGCTAAAACAGGTTAGTTTCATTAATTCAGTTAAACCAATTTCACAGAGAGAAAGCCAATCAGTCCAGCTGGTTGTGTCCCATATATGTGCAAAAATAGAACCATTTTCTAAATGACTTCTCTTAAAACTGTTAGTTTTGGCAACATGTACCCATAACTCCACAAACACCTCCGTATTTTTTTTTTCACCAAAACTTAACAACCGAAAATATCACCCAAAAATATTTCCTTAGGGGCCAGTTTGGACAGCCCAGGCCACGTTGGTAAAATATTATTTACAAACCAGTGGATAAAGTCATAGACATTTTCATCTTTATTCCCATTCTCAAAGACTCTATGTATGTTTTTCAAGAAATATCTGAGAAATAAAATGAAATGGTACGTTATATTTTTTCCCAAAGAGAAATCATTTGGTAAACACCATTATCTTGAAAGCAACTAGTTCTTTTTAATGCTTATCATGCTTTCCTTGTATTCAGTTTAAATGTCACACATCAGCATCTATAGGTGGGCTATTGTCAGTGACCTTTATATTATGTTGAAAAAAAAGCACCAGGAATTTATTTTTTTTCCTGTATTTTCAAAGAAATGGGGAAAAAAAAACTTTGGCCCCACTCTTTCACTGCCAGATACGTGTGCAATCCAAGCTCAGGGCTCCCCGTTGCATGACGTCGCAATTGTAATTAATCTGTATTGACGACAAATTCAACAGAATTCTGTGAATCCCTTCAGCTCACACCCAAATGTGTGAAACATGGAGGGGGAGGGGTCTTCTTAATAGATTTTGTATGCACTTCTGCCTCTGCAGAAAATGGTAACCTTAACCTAGGCTCCCACGGATTCATACATAATGCAAGAGAAGCATTTATGCCAGGACGTAAACTTGGGTCCTAAAGTGCATTTTTAACAACATGTGTTTGTGTGTATTTATATTTATATTCATATATTTGTATGAAGAATTTACCCTGCTTTGTAAACTAACAATAGAAAATGTTAGACAATTAAATGCTAATGATTCAAGCTGGGTGCTTATGTTTTGGATTACTTGCTTCATAGGGTTAGCATTTAAATGGTCAGTTTTGAAGTTAACAAACAGTCATTAAGATGCATCAGGGGGAGTTCTCAGGGTTTTTTGCAGCTATTGTTTTAATCCGGCTGGCTACGGACTCCACAAAACGGCAGAAATGGGATTTACTTTAGCGAAGGCTATTTTTGTTAGTGGGAGAGACTAGCATGTGGGAAAAACTAAATCTTCCACCCCGTCTGGGCCAGCCTTGAGATTCGCATTGTCATCCCCTCCTTGCCCTCGAAGGCTTCCATGCAAATGTCTTAGTTCCCAAGCATTTGCCTTGCACGTTGCTCATGGCATCTCAGCCCCTCTCAAAGGATTCCTTGGATACTGAGCCAACTGTCTACAAGATTCATTATTCTGGACTTTCTGGGGTTAATACCCAAATCCTCTCCTGTGGCGGTACAAGTCGAGGAGGAATGGAGGGGAAAAATTACATGAAAATTCCTAAAGGCATTGTCTGTTGAAAAGAGGGCAATAATTAAGAGATAATGTGAAAGGGGAGAGAACATTCTCACAGGATAATGGTCTCCTGCTGCTGAAAGAATGCAAACGCAAAGCCAGCACCATTTATGGAAAATAAATGTCAAGGCGAGGGAGGTTAAGACATTTACTTTCAAATCAGAAGAGCCAGTCCCTTGGCAAAGTCTTGTTATTCCAAATTATCAAAGCTGATTGAATTGGTGCATCCAGTAGATGATCCTGCAGAAGAGGGCGGGTCGCTATGTCATTAGTAGCCTGCAAAATTAGAAGCCCTCTGATAGATAGATAGATAGATAGATAGATAGATAGATAGACAGATAGATAGACAGACAGATAGAAAACACTGGTTCTGTCTTGAGCTGGTTAAGAGAGGTGCAAGTACAGCATAATTTTTAACAAGGTCTTCACCAGGCTGTGCTCAGAGCGATTCCAACTTCTTAGCATCAGCATGCATCCTATAAAAGCTTTCTAAGAGCAATGCCCTTTCCTTTGCTAAATGAGAATAAAATTGCTCCAGAGGTGCAGACTGAAGGATAAAGGATCTGGGTAAGGGTAGGGAGGAGGCAGTCTTTATAGTGGAAATATTTTAGGGCAAGCAGGGGCCTTTCAAAACCCTCAAATCACACTCCTAAGACTAATTCCAGCGCTATAGTTCACAGAATGAATTCCAAAGGAATTGCAAGGTTGTTTCGAATGACTACAGATGTAACTCAGACCGCAATAGCGTTAAGTGTTTTGGGCCATCCATGGCTTGGCACATGAATTTATTGCCCAAAAAACGCCACACATTAATACAGGCAAATTTTTTTCAAATAAACAATGCACGAATTTGATTCGGTCATAATCGAATTTGATTCAGTAATAGCCAATATCACTTGTTCTGCGCCTGTGTGGTTTTATATAATCAGATTCGCCATAAACAAAGTTGAGAGGTTATATAAAGACTATATAAAGATACAAGGTTATATAAAATATTTGGTAAATACCTACTATATACAGAATTTACGTCGGATGTCTCTGGACACATAAATATGACCAAGGTACCCTCAAGATATTTGTAACCTAAGGAAAGAAGGAAAACTGTACCTCTCTTTATCAAAAATAAAGGGAGTGTGGTAATCCAATAGAAAGAAATATTAAGAAAACCCAGGAGGGACCAATAAATTCTAGTTAATAAAATTGTGGACAGCTTCATGGAGAGGCATGTGGCTGCTAGGAACATGACCAAATCAGGAGCAAAAAACGGTTCATAACTGGAGTGGCTTCCCATATCACCCAAGGTAAAATCCAAAGTCCTTTCTGTAACCTAGGAGGTCCTACGCTGATATCCTGCCATTCTTTCCTTACTCAAGTTAAGCTGGCTTCCTTGCTGTTACCTCAGGGCCTTTACACATGCCTTCCCTTCTGCTTTAAATACACTTTGCCAGAGAGCCTCATCTTCCTGGCTTGCTTCATCCCTCTTTTGGGGTCTTAACTCAAATGTCCCCCTTCTCACTAAGACCTTTCTTGGCCACCATTTTTGGCACTGGAATTTCCCACTGCTCCCCTCTACACTCTCCTTCTATGCTCTTTTTTTTTCTCTTTAGCATTTACCATAGTCTATGTGACTACACATTTTTGCTTATTTTCTGCTCCTTCAATTAGAGTGTAAGTGCTATAAAGACACAAACGTTTTCATGCTTTGTTCAGTTAGGAAAACCATAGTAGATCTTCTTTACTGAATTCTTACATGAAGAGCTTCATTGTTTTCACGTTTCCTGGGAGGATTTTACTGTAGGATCTCTAATTTATACCTGGTGATTTACTGCTGTTTCTATAAAATGTCTCCTTGGAACACGATAGTATGTCTTTGAACAATATGGTTTCAGGATGCCTCCATGACTCAGTTGGTTAAGCATCCAAGTCTTGATTTCAGCTCAGGTTATGATCTCCTGGTCAGTGGTAGGATCGAGCCCCACCTCGGGCTCTCATTCTCCCTCTTTCTCTGCCTCTCTCTCAGTAATGCACACATGCACTCTTCTCTCTCTCTCTCAAAATAAATAAAGTTTAAGAAAAAAACCCAATGATTTCTCCAAACTATTCCATCAGATTAAACAAATTGAATTTTTCCATCTGAAAAATAAAGGTGTTCAACTTAGGTTAATCATAATTTGAATAATAATAGCAACCATTTAATCAGTGGATACTATGTGCAAGGCACATTGATCAATCAACAATTAAGGAATCACTTATGGAGTTTCTAATAGATGTTAGCCACTGGAAATATATGGTGAATAAGAAATACAAATTATTTTGTTTTGGCTCTTAAGTCCCTCCATAATCTGTTCCACCCGTGGATTCAATTACCAAATATCTTTTGAGCAGCCTACTGTGTGTCAGGAATGGAGAAATGCATCTTCCTTTTTCTACAGTATTTTCTTCTATTTTTCAAAGTGAGCCTTCAAAAATTAGCCTTTTCATTTCCTTTTAAGTGTCCATGATGTATTCATTCCCACAGCTGTCCGTGCTCTTCTTCCTGCCGATTCCTCTCCTCTTCCCTTGTTCTTTACCTCTCCTGGGAGGTGTCCCAGTTTCTACAGTCTGGTCTCCTTTCTTTAGCTGCCTTTATCCTGAATTCACTTTAGCCTTTAACACATCATCCTGCGTGACATCTTGCCACTCTTCTCTGAACTTGACTTCACATCAGAATCACCTGGAAATATATATATATATTATTATATTATTATATATATATATATCTGTATGTGTGTGTGTGTGTTTAAGTAACAACTAATTTAAAATTCCTGGGGCGCCTGGGTGGGTGGCTCAGTTGGTTAAGCATCTGACTCTTGGTTTCATTCAGCTAAGGTCATGATCTCACAGGTTCATGAATTCAAGCCTCACATTGGGCTCTGCACTGACCATGTGGAGCCTGTCATGCTCTTGTTCTCTCAAAATAAATAAATAAACTTTAAAATAAATAAATAAGAATTTCAGGAAGTTACCCAAGTATCACTAATTTACATTCAAAGTTGAAAACAAATACCCTATTCAAATTAACAAATAATAAGCCTAAATTTAATAGGGATGTCGGTATCATTTGCTTTACATTATAACTTTAGGTATAACAGGAGGGGGTCATTTAACAAAGTAGCAATTTTCATCTTGAATATTTGTTGCCCACCAATTTAGACAGACCCTGGGAATATTAGCTAAAACTATGTCGAATGTCTGTTCATGGTCTTCATTGCCTATTTGTACTACAAAATAATGAACTATGTAATACATGATTACCAATATCCTCACCAATCTCATTCACAGTTCCATTATTTTGAGACTGTTAAATTTTTTAAAATAAGTTAAAGACATATAACAAATAGATACTTTTAGCTGTAACTTGCTACCTTTCCTCCAGTGGCAAATTTTTAGTGAAAATGACCAGAGTTTGGGAAACTTATGACCTTCAAGTCTTGATTTTTATAGCTGTGATAGATTTTTGGATGGAGTAGAAGTCTTTTCTATTAAAAATGTTTTTACAAGAATTGGAAGATATAGGTTATTTTTAAAATAATCAGCACTTGTAAAATAAGCATTTTTCAGGGTCCCCGGGTCGCTCAGTCAGTTAAATGTCTGACTATTGGTTTCAGGCTCAGGTCACAATCTCACAGGTCGTGAGTTCGAGGACTGCATCAGGCTCCGCGCTGACAGTGTGGAGCCTGCTTGAGATTCTCACTCTCCCTCTGCACCACTGTTCTGTCTCTCTTTCTCTCTCTCCCCCTGCTCCACTCGCTCTGTCTCTCAAAATTAAATAAATAAACTTAAAAAAATTTAAATAAGAATTTTTCTTTGTACAGAGGAAATTCTAAGTTCCCCAGAGTCCAGCTACATTCTTGTAAACCATCGTGTAATGAACAGATTGAGAGGAAGTAAGAGGAAAAGTAAGGGTGGTTGGCACTTTAAAGAATGACATTACTTCCAGAACATGGTGTAGAAAACCTCAGATTCTAACCAAAGTCCTGGGTTCTAACTGAACCTCCCTCAACAGTCCTATTGTGAAGATTCAAAAAATATATGAGAACATACCTGAACTTAAAAGTTACTCAACGTGGTTTATTCTCTCATTTTCTGTCCAAACTATCTCCACTTGACCCACAATCTTTTCCCTTACAGTTTTTTTTTTTTCATTTATGAACCATAATTGTTACTGAGGAAATTTTGACATAGGAGAGACCTTTTGGATTTAGAATATAGTAGGAATCAGAAACAAGATAAAATGATACATTAGTAAAACAAATTTTGATTTAAAAAAAGCTTACTGATTTGTTTTTCGGTAACATGAAATAAAATATATTTGTACTTTGCTATCCATCTACTGCACAGAGGGGGTGTAACTGAAGGATGCTAATATATAATTTTTGTGCCACGGTTCCTTCATGCTCGGGGGGCGGACCATAAATCCCCCATAAACTTCCCTGAGTGTTGATATTCACTCTACCATCTCCAAAACAAAAACAATGGAAAATTAGATGTAAACTGACATTCTCAGTTGGCTATCTATCTTATAGTGTCTTCCATGCATTGATTCCTTTAGCAACAGAAAAATCACAAAACATTTATCTTAGGAAGTCTAACACATGCTCAATTTATTCCTGACAGGTAGAAAGATGAGGAGATCTGACATTAAAACCTGAAATTTCTCCCATCAGGAAAGAAAATATGAAAATCATACTGTACGTGTGCATACAGGGATGCCTAAATGTTCTATTCAAATCTCTTACTGGCAATGAAAGGATTATGTAACCCCCTCTTCAAAAGATGGCCTTTGGACCATACAATCTTTCCATCTTCTCAGCTAGGTTTTAAATTCTTAACGCAAAAAGTCCGGTCACTCTCAGATACCTACATCACTGTCTTGCCACACTGCCTGACTTTTCTGATACCAGCATCATTGCTTGGGGACCTTTAAAAAAAAACTTGATCGTTTTATCTTGTTTTAGGCATTGTTAAGTTCTTGGGTGCTATGGTCTATTAAGCAAGGAATGTGCTAGAGTTCTTTTGTCTGATTAAGCCAGTATCACTAACTCTCATAAGAGAAAGCATGCTTCTGCTGGAACAAAGTCCAAAAGTCATGCAATTATTTTTGTGGGGAGAGCAGGGAAAGAGAAATTTATGTAGGCTCCAAAAGGACCCTTTAGGATGGGTAGAGAGGCATAGAAACAGCCCCACAAAGTTAAATAGAAAACAGACTCTGCCTATTTTAAATTTTGCCCAGGTATGAATACTTCTGCTCACCTTACAAACATTAGTTGAGCACCAATTATGCTGGGATGTGCTGGGATCTTCTACTACTTTTGCATTTTGTTTAAACTACTTCAGCCTCTGTGAAGGCAAATGTTGACCTGAAAAAGGCACTTATAAATTCTGCCTTCATGTTGGAAAACCATCATGTAAATAGTAGCTGCTACTCAAGAGCTTTGAAGATAGTTTATTTTTTTTTTAAGCAATACAAGCAGAAGCCTGTAGCAAATCGATAAGATGGCATCTCATTATAGGAATTAATATCTACCTAAAGAGACCACCTAGTCCTTGTGCCCGGTATCTTTCATCTGCCCCTCCTGATACCAACCACTGAATGGGACCCTAGATACATCTCGACCGCCTCTCCTGGAGCCTGTGCTTGGCCTCTCATAGACCACATCCAAGCCTGTGTCAAGTTCAAATTTTCCTTTCCTCATATATTTTTTTTTTCCATCCACCACCCAACCCATATTTATGGAGCTATCACTGTTCCAGAACACTGGGACATGACAGTGAGCTACACTCTAATTGGGGGGAAAAGACCAACAGATAAACTCGATGTGGTACTTGGCAGTGATGAAGAAGCTAGGTCATGCAGGGGATGGGGGCGCAGGGGATTTGAATTAGGGGAATGAGGCATGACATGAGGTTCTCAGCTTTTGGTAGTGACTGATATAAACAGGGATAGGGAACAAATGAGGTGATCACGCTTTCAAAGCAAATGCTGTTGTAAGGCTAGGAGAGAGAAATGTAATCCAAGCAGTACCGTTCACAATGTAGGAGCCTCTTTACTCTTGCAAACAATGACACAGAGACAAAGTGTTGGGGTGGGAGGAGCAGAGGGGGCAGGAAAGTGGCCTTCTTATCTGGAGCCAGAGAGCTAGAGGGCTCCCTCCTGCCTTCTTTGTTCATTGACAGAATCTTTGCTAAATTCCCCCATGTATTCTTATCCAGATCATTGTCATCTACATATATTAAAAATAGAAAATGTCTTCTTTAAAATCCCTAAAGAAACTACTAAAAATACACCTGCGACATTTGCACACGAAGTTAAGAAAGCACGAATGCTAAAATTCTGACGGCTTGTGTCCTCCCAAGGAAATTAAATAATATCCATAACTAACTTTACTCTTTTTTTGTTCATTTCCAAGTAGGAAAGAAGAAAAAGTACTAATTATTCCTGTTCCTGGCATACTGTGATTAAACCGTTTGTTTCTAACGATAATTTAACTACACAAATTGAGGGGGAAATTGTGTTTATTTCAAAACATAACCAACACCAAAATATTATAACTAAGTCCCAGTGAGCAGTGGCAACCAAGGAGCTGACTGGGTACATCGACAATGGAAAAGTGTCCTTAATAATGTGATTACCGGCTGCCACACGCTTCAGCTAGGGACTTTTCTACATGGACGCCTCTGTGGGCCCTGGGGAGGCAGCATTTGGAGGGAGCTTGGCCTTGGACATTGACAAACTGATTTTCTGGCTGTAAGTAAGAACAGGCATGTGTTTGGAGGAGAGTAAAGACTGTGGCTGAGCACGGAGGATAAACCAAGTAGAATGTATGTGAATAGCTTTTCCTAAGCGTGTATACAGCAGGACGTTATATCGAATTTTGTCATGTTTTTGTATAGGCTGCAAGTTGCTTGTAGGGGCTAACATAGAGCTCTCATTTTTCCATTCATCAAGCCATTTGCTCCTGTGAGGGGCCGCATCCCTTAGACACCCAGGGAAGGCACTTTTGTCTAGATATTGTATAGGAGGACATGAGTGAGTGTGTGTGTGTGTGTGTGTGTGTGTGTGTGTGTGTGTGTGTGTGGTCCACTTTTCATTCTCCACTATATATTCAGATCTTCCTTTCTTTGGCTATCTCCACTTCACCAAGGAGCATTTGGTTAAGTATATATGCATTTAAGACTTAACACTGTTCTTATTAATTCTTTAAACCACTGTTTCTGCCTTCAATTCTTCTTCACTTACTGTCTGCAACACCTGCCCATTCTTTACAGCCTACTGTCTGCATCCGGACGCTCTGCTCACACCACTCTTCCCTGTGTTCCCAAAGCCACCACCGCATCGACTGTGTTCTCTCTCTGTCTGCGACATCACGCTGCTGCCCAGCATCTTTCCGCCTAAACCTCTCCTCCCTGGCACTGCTTATCCTCTTTGTTTTTCCCTAGAATTGCTTCTTCCCTTTCTTCACCTCTGCTCTTCCGTCCTGCGCCTGGCCCCAGAGTTCTCTATTTAGCCTTCTTCTCCCCCTCTCTGTTTTCCAGGAAAATGTATTTGCTCTCATCCCTTCAATGCTCACCCTTAAGCAGAGGACTTCCAGATAGCTGTCGAGATTTCTGACTTTTCTCCTGAGCTCCAATCCTCAGTATTTCATTACATGCCAGACCAACTGGCGAAACCCAAATGGACGCAGCTTGCAGCTGGTCCCCGCAAAGGCACTCTCTGGAATAAGAGCCAGAGCAGCCACAGCCTCACTTCCTTTTGAAGGCCTCTGCAGAAAAGAAAGTGGAGGGAGGGGTGTCTGGGTGGCTCAGGCCGTGTCCCTTCCCCCGCTCACACGCTCGCTCTCTCTCTCTCTCTCTCTCTCTCTCTCTCTCGATCACAAATAAATACACATTTAAAAAAAATACTCAGGGGGTACCTGGGTGGGTCATTCGGTTAAGCATCCAACTTCGGCTCAGGTCATGATCTCACAGTTGGTGGGTTCGAGCCCCACATTGGGTTCTGTGTTGACATCTCAGAGCCTGGAGCCTGCTTCAGATTCTGTGTGTGTGTCTCTCTCTCTGCTCCTCCCCCACTCACGCTCTGTCTCTGTCTCTCTCTCAAAAATAAATAAGCATTTTAAAATATTTAAAAAAAGATGAAGGAGGGAGATAGGAAAGGGGGAGAGGAAAGCGAGAGAAACAGCTGCTCGGCAAGGCTTCGGCCTCTGCTCGGCCCTCAAAGTGTGGTTTCCTACTGGCAGCTCAAGTGGCTCGAGAAGGCTGGTGCTCTTCTTTCTCCATCCCATCTTTAAATTCTTCTCTCTCGGTATCTCATTTATGTTTATGTGAGTTCACCTTTGATTCATCTAACTGCAAAGCATTGTCACAAGTTCCTTTCCCTTTTTACCTCGCCAATATTTTTTCTATTTTGTGTCTTCTCTCCATCCTCACTGCCATTCCCCCAGGTTCCTGTTCCCGCAGCATCCCACCTGGACTGTGACGGTAGTCCTGCCTGGTTCCCCCACTCAAAACTCCACCCCCACATTCCATCCCGAGAGGCCTGAACCTACTCCAAACAGGCCCCTTATGTGGTGAGATTTTAATAAAAGACACAAATTCTGAAGAGTCTCAAGCCAAATAATTAAGACCACAAGGGTTGAAAAAAATGTAATGAGGTTCATAAATTCTGGCTGGTAGGCAATTTCATAAAGTAAGGTCAAGCTCTGTTTGTGTGAGCAAGCACCGACAGGGAAGTATTATTAATATTCTCCTTTCCATTGAATAGTATACTTCTCTTGGCTGTAAACAAGGCCCATTTGTTAGTATTATATATAATTCATGTTTAAAAATGTAGTTGTGAATATTTGTTTGCGATCTGGGAGAGAAAGGCTGGAAAAAAGCCCACCAGGGAGTAGAAAAGAGCACCAACTGAAGAAAGTCTCAGTAAACCAAGAGAACATGTTATTCTGTAAAGGTAGGCAAGACTTGATGTGAGGAAAGAAAGTGCAGGAAAGAGCGCATGTGCACGCACGTCGTGTGTGTGTGTGTGTGTGTGTGTGTGTGTGTGTCCCCAACTAAACAGAAAAGCTCTGCTTCCTCAAAATGACCAACTTTGAGAGGGAAGAGGCCAAACTTTAGAGCACGAAACAGGAATCTGGACCCTAAGAAGTCAATGTTAAGACTAGTCTCCCTAACTGATAGTGCTGGGACACTAAAAATAGATGCTTCACTATTTAACGTGGCTGAGGTATGATGGCCGATGGCGAAGTATTGAAGAGTGTCCTGAAAGGAAGAGGGTCATGGGGTCGTCCTACAAACTCCTGGGACTCTTTCATATTCTCTGAGAGTCACCACGACATGCCTTTTCACATAGAATATCAGGTGACTGGTCCCCCTGTGTTTGTGTAAAGTGACCTATTACTGTGGAATTGCTTTCATTGGTCACTTCCCCGACCCCACATCCCCTAACACCAAAAAAGAACCAGGAGATACCCCTCGAGTAAACAGTTGTGAAAGTAGAAGCTTCCTACTGCTGAGAGAGATTCAGGGCAGTGGTCTGTAGTGCTGTTTGTATTTTGCCGTATGTTTTGATGACATTGGTAATCTAATATTGTCTTACTTTTCTCACCGTCCCTTCTTAGTCTATCAGTTCATAGCCCCTCCTTGTCTCCTATTCTCCACCCTACACCACCACATTACACCATCATCTCTTGAAGGCAATGACTGTCTTACTTATCTTTATATCTGCCATGTGCGAAATAATGGGGGTGAATCAATAGATCAAGAGCAAATGTACCACAAAGCAATGGTTCTCAAATAATGAGGCTAAAATATCAAAGCATAGTACTTCATTGTACATAAGTAATTATATTTGTATAAAAAAATTGCTGTATATACATGTCTTTTGGCAAATTCCCAAATTATAAGTTTCAGAATCAATTAGGAAAAGACCTACTAGTTCCATTCATTTCTTTCTACCAAATGACACCTAGTGGCTCATGTCTATACTTATCCCACTTCTCCCCAATTTCCTTCTGCTTTTTTTTTTTTTATTGTTGTTTATTTAATTTTGAGAGAAGAGAAACAGAGCATGAGCGGGGGAGGGGTAGAGAGACAGGGAGACACAGAATCAGAAGCCGGCTCCAGGCTCTGAACGGTCAGCACAGAGCCCAACGTGGGGCTCGAACCCACGAGCTGTTAGATCATGACCCGAGCCACAGTCAGACACTCAACCGACTGAGTCACCTAGGTTCCCCAGCCTTCTTGCTTTCAAAACTCACCCTTGAGACATTGTAGAAGCTCATAGCAAGCTGCCCCAAAATGGACCACAATGGCATATTGATTATTTTGAATTGAAGCTACTTGGGAAATAGACAGTGCCAGGACCCTCAGACCCTCCTCTGTCCCCCTGAAAGCAAGAGACTAAGCTCCTGTACTAAAAATACCTACCCTGTACTATGAAGTAAAAGACATCCTTATCAAGAGAGATAAGGGACTTTATGTCCAGAAAACTGTAGAAATGAAGCTTATTACTTTTTTACTAATCTACAACTTCAGCCCACTTAGAATTCCTTACTGTACACCATATATTATTATAATTGCTATATTACCATATATTATTATAATTGCTCTATTTTATTAGTCATTATTAATCTCTTACCGTACCTAATTTATAAGTTAAACTTCATCCTAGGTGTGTTTAAACAGGAAAAAACATAGTCTAAATAGTATGTGGTACCATTTGCAGTTACAGGCATCCACAGGGGCCTTATCCATGGTCTTATCCCCCATGGATAAGGGGAGATACTATACTTACATGTCCTCCATTCTCTGAAGTTATTTTACTACATAACTACACACAGTGCTCTATGTAGGGAGATATTTTTTCCCCAAAAATTGTCTAAAAATGAAATCATATTTTCCGAGTGAAGACCATTGTCATTTCAGGGATTACATTCTTTTCATTTTTATTGAACCTCGGTTGGCAGTGGTTCTTCACACTTTGTTTCTCTGCTCCAGAATCTTGCTCTCGATTCATTAATTATACATCAACTAAGCTTAAAAGTATTGGAGGAGTATCTATTTAAATAAATATTTAAATGATTCCTTTTATTTTAATGAATGACACATTATTTAACCTTTGTGTAATAATTCTTGCTAAACAGCCCACACATATTTGCGATGCAATGTGCCCTTTTGCTGAGAATGTTCTATCAACGTTTCTGTCTTCCAATGATGACATTCAAATTCGGTTTTCCCTTTTTAATTTTCTTTTTCACTCTTACATTGCCAATATTGGAATTGCCACTAACAGATTTTTCAGGAGTGAGGATGAAATGATGTGTGAGAGGGAAAAAAAAATATATGTGATAGGGAAGTTTGACAAAGTGTTTTAACTAAGCAGAAGCTGAAATTAGAAGCTGGTTACATGAGACAGAGCTAAGAAGACATGACATTAAATATGCAGTGACACAATGAAACCCTGTTCAAATAATAGATCAGCACAAGTAAAGGTATAGAGGTTATAGTTAACTATTTTTACCATGAAAAATAAGATAAAATTAACGTCAGGAACGTTCTCAATTTGAACTAGAAGAATACATTCACGGTTGGAAGAAGGGGAAAGTAAATGGGGACTTAGGTACTCCCGCATGAGCTCGGCATGCAAAAAGTAAATAAACAAATAAATAAATAAAGGCAAGATAGACCAGGAGAGCAACACTTGCATTTTTATACCTATTTCTAAATCCAATGGTCAACAGCATTTTATCACCTATGGTAAGGAAGATTCCTCCATTCACCTTTAAACTCTACCATCTCCTTGGAGAAATAAAAAATAGTCATGACACATCTTTGTAGCTACAGGCAAGAGGCGAATATGACTAAATAATTTATTTCTGTGACAAGTGATGAGAAAAATAGGTGTCTTTTATTTGGGGGAGGAATAAGCAACTCATCTCAAAATGTGGGTAAGGGCAGAAGTCAATTTTGTAGATCACATACAAAGAAGCCAGGGAAAGGGAAGAACCCATTGAAAGGCAACCTCTTGTCTCTTACTGGGTCTTGATTTATTATCAGTGCAAAGGGAGAACTGCTATTTGGATTCCTAGCACTACTTACTAAATCTCCTCAGGAGATTCTGCATCTACTATCCAGAAACTGGCTTGCTCTGCACTTGCTCAATATCTGCTGGTTTCTGTCTTCCTGTGTTCATGCCCTGGAGGCCAGAGTGAGCCAAGATGATAGGATTCTCCTAATACTTATATAATTTAGTTTGAATTGATAGGATGCCAAAACACTCAAGACGGTCTCACCACAGCCTATTACTTTGTCTATAGGCTGACATAAGTTGCTACAAATTGGCAATGTTAGTTGGCTTGTAGTTTGGTTGTCCCTCAGCCAACCAGTGCAACTGATAATTGTCACTAAAACGAATGATTTCTCCAGTGCCTCACCACACCACATCTCTCCATTGTGAGGTTTCAAAAGCCTGAAAGTAGCTGCCTATTTGATGGTGGGTACTAACGCACAGTGCCTCCAGCATGTGCTGAGATGTCTGATGATCTCTAGTTTCCAATCAGTGCTGACCGGCTTACACCTGGGAAAAAGTTGGATGAACCAGTTTCAAAAGCCAAAGCAGAAGAAACACTAAGCATCCTCAGGAAGACAGTGTCAAGATCAAGTAACTAAATACACAGGATGCAAGTAATGCTGCTTTTCAGAACTCTCCAAGTCAACGAATGGCAGTTATGAATTATTCTTATCTGGGCCTTTCCACTCTATTGATCACAGCATAGCTTTGTAGAAGCAGAGATTCTGGTTTACTACCTGAGCAGGACTCGAATCTACTACCCGGGCCAGGAAACATGTTAAATGACAAACGAGTCAGTGAGCCTGACTCTCTGACACACACTGGATGCTTTCCAAATGACCTCTATATGGAAAGGCTTTCTTGATTGTCTTCATATATCAGAAGATAGCCCTTCATGCAGCCACCCATGTGATTCTGAATCACATACACATGGGAGAATTGTGGGCTGCTAGCCCGCTCCCAAGGATATAGCAAGGACCTGTGTCTCAGCTCTGAAATCTCTTCCAGAGCAGTGTAGAAACCTACTAGAGTCAGACCTACATAAGCCATAGAAATAAAAAACTTCTTGGGGCATCTGGGTGGCTCAGTGGGTTAAGCATCCGACTTTGGCTCAGATCATGATCTCATGGTTTGTGAATTCAAACCTCATATCCTTCACACTGACAGCATGGAGCCTGCTTGGAATTCTAACTCTCTCCCTCTCTCTGCCCTTCTCCCACTCTCTCACTCTCTCTCAAAATAAATAAATAAACTTAAAAAAAGAGAAATAGATTCTTTGCTCAAACTAAATACAAACAAGATTCAAAGGATCTAGAAGCAGCATAGGAAGCTAGCTAATTCAGATCCAGGTCAAATATATGGTTATTGTCAGAAATGTGCCTATTATTTCCCACATATTCAAAATAAACGTATGGGATAGCTCCCATTGTCTCCAGATAAAAGAAGGGGCTGAGAAAAGTTCATCTCACGCAGTGAGTAAGTTAGAGGGTGCAGAGGTGAGATGCCAACCCAGAGCTGTCTGCCTCCAGAGATTTATCTTCCCGTTAAGAGCTGTTGTTTCCCTCGTAAAGGAAAATGGCAAAAGTAGGCCGGCAGAGAAGGGTGGCCGTGGCAATAGAAACACTGATCACCGCTCCTGTCGCTCAGACTCCACCCCACCTCTGTGGTGATGGTGCCTATTTTTTATTCTTTAAAGTCAGCATCTGAAAAAAAATTAAGGCCCTCAAAAAGACAAAAAACAAACAAATAAAAAAGATCTTCCCGAATCTATGAATAAGTAACTGACAATTTTGTCACTCTGATTCCATCACTAAATCTCTCCTTCTCTCAATATCCTAATTAGTGAAAGGAGATAAATTATCTTCTCTCCTTCTCTTTCAGTGTCAGGGAAAGAGCCAAGAAAGGAACTCAGCATCATTGTTTCTCGGACTGAATGTTTTATCGACAAAACCACATTATGTTCATATGCTTCAGTTAAAGCTAGCACAGGAAAAAACACTCAAGAAAGGCAGAGGGAGGAAAAATAGAAGGGCAGGAGGGGTGTGGAAAAACCAACTCATTCTCTCTGTCCTCAAGAATAGGGAACAATGACATCGATTCATTGGAGGTAAAACTTTGAAAGTCCAAGAACTATGGCATTGACTGTTTAACTCTGTTCCCTACTCTGATTTGTCTGCCTCTGGCCATTTAGCACAGAGATGGCACCATAAAACATGAACCAAGATGGGGGGCGGGGTACAGAACCGTGAGAGACCCACACAACCCAAAACATTCAATTACACTCTTTATTTCTGGTTCATGGCAAGGAATTGGCTGGGTGTGCTGATTACCCTGAGATTTGCTGGGCCTTCTGCCAGGAGTGATATGAATTTATTCCTAATTTACCTTCCTGGACAAATCTGGAAGCTTCTACCTCATTCTTCCCATCCTAAAGGAACTGAGCATATACTGTGTCCATAATAAAGTCATTCTAGCAAGTTTCAGTGGGTATAACAAAGCAGTGGGTATGACAACATGAAATTTTTTAAAAATAATTTATTGTCAAATTGGTTCCCGTACAACACCCAGTGCTCATTCCAACAAGTGTCCTCCTTGTGTCCATCACCCACTCTCCCCCCCCACTCTCCCTCCCCTCAATTTGTTCTTAGTCTTCGAGAGTCTCTTATGTTTTGTCTCTCTCCCTCTCTGTGGTTTTTTTCCTTCCCCTATTCCCCTCCCCCTGGTTTTCTGTTAAGTCTCACAAAGCCCACCGATGCATGGATACATATGACATCTGTCTTTCTCTGCCTGACTTATTTCACTCAGCATAATACCCTCCAGTTCCATCCATGTTGCCACACATGGCCAGATTTCATTCTTTTTCATTGCTGTGTAGTATTCCATTGTATATACATATATATATATATATATATATGTATATATATATGTATACCCCACATATTCTTTATCCATTCATCAGTTGATGGACATTTAGTCTCTTTCCATGATTTGGCTATTGTCAAAAGTGCTTCTATGAACATTGGGGTACACGTACCCCTATGCATCAGCATTCCTGTATCTCTTGGGTAGATTCCTAGAGTGCTATTGCTGGGTCATAGGGTAGTTCTATTTTCATTTTTTTGGTAAACTTTCACACAGTTCTCCAGAGCGGCCGCACCAGTTTGCATTCCCACCAACAGTGCAAGAGGATGCCTGTTTCTCCACATCCTTGCCAGCATCTATAATTTCCTGATTTGGTCATTTTAGCCACTCTGGCTGGTGTGAAGTGGTATCTCAGTGTAGTTTTGATTTATATTTCCCTGATGATGAGTGACGTTGAGCATCATTTCATGTGTCTGTTTGCCATTTGGATGTCTTCTTTGGAGGAGTGTCTATTCATATCTTCCGCCCGTTTCTTCACTGGATTATTCATTTTTTGGGTGTGAGGTTTGGTAAGTTCTTTATAGATTTTAGATAATAGTCCTTTATCTGATATATCATTTGCAATTATCCTTTCCCATTCCATTGGTTTAACCTCTACTACAAAGTGGTAATCATCAAGACAGTATGATATTGGCACAAAAACAGACACATAGACCAATGGAATAGAATAGAAAACTCAGAAATGGACCCGCAGATATATGGCCAACTAATCTTTGACAAAGCGGGAAAGAGTATCCAATAAAAAAAGACAGTCTCTTTAATAAATGGTGCTGGGAGAACTGGACAGCAACATGCAGAAGAATGAAACTAGACCACTTCCTTACACTACTCACAAAAATAAACTCTAAGTGGATGAAGGACCTGAATGTGAGACAGGAAACCATCAAAATCCTAGAGGAGAAAGAAGGAAAAAGCCTCTTTGACCTACCTAAGACACACCAATTTCTTACTCAACACATCTCCAAAGGCAAGGGAATTAAAAGCAAAAATGAACCACTGGGACCTCATCAAGATAAAAAGCCTCTGCACGGCAAAGGAAACAACCAACAAAACTAATAGGCAACCAATATAACAACATGAAATTGAAGAAACACAGTACCAAGACTGATAATGGGTAGACACTATACGATTTTTTTAACTCCCAATTTGCTCATCTGTAAATGGGAATTTTAATATTGCTATTCTAAAACCCTGCGGAAACTCTAATGAAACTATGTATTGATCTCTAGCATGAAGTGAATGTCCCTCCACCTTCTTGGCAATATCCAATCCAGTGGCAGTATCCAGAGATGATACATTCTAGGAACTTAACATTTGAATTGTTCTCACTTTAATAGGTCCTGTGGCAGCTGGAGCCAGAGGCAACCACAGCAACTGGGCTAGTAGTGCCTGCCATTCCTGCTCAAGAGACTCATCACTTTCCCCTTCTGTCCCAATCGTTGCTATCAAATCCGCTCTCATACATGTCCTGATCAATGCTTAAATCACAGCATCATGTAAGGTAAAAACAGAAACAGATCTAACTTGTTATTGAAATTAAGACGTAATTGAAGTTTTCCCTCCCCTGACATTTAATTCCCAATGTGAGTCTAAAGAATGACATTCTTGCAAGCAGAATTTTGGTATTAGACACTGGAGTGATGAGAAACTTGTAGCTTTATATTTGGAGGAATGGTCATAAGGAAGAGTGGTAAGGGGAGTGAGGGGCCTTGAGATTTCCATGCTCACTCATCATTTCCTAAAAGTTGCTGTTGGATCTTGTCATTTCCTACTGAAAAGGCTTTATTGGTTCCCCATTGCTCTTAGAAGAAAGATCGCTGTGTTTAACAGACCTTTAAAGTTGAGAATTCTCTGCTCCTGTCTGCTGCTCCTGCTTCATCTTCATCTGCTCCAACCACAGTCACCATGCTGTTTCTAAACAACACAGTATTCAATCCCACCACAGAACTTTTGTTTATACCTCCCTCCTGTGCCTAGTAAACCCTCATTACCTTCTCATCCCCTTCACCTCCTCTATTCATTTCCTAGGGCTGACATAACAAATTACCATAAATATGATGGATTATAACAGAAGAAACCTGTTAGCCCACAGTTTGGAAGCTACAGTTCCAAAATCAAGGTGACGGCAGGGCCATGCCGCCTCTGTAGTCTCCGGAGAAGAATTCTCTGCCTCTTCCAACTTCTGGGGGCTCCAGGAAATCCTTGGCCATCTTCACCTTGTGGCTGCATAACCCCAAACTCTGCCTCTCACTTTCATTTCACCTGGCCTGTCACCTCCATTGTCTGTGTTTCTCCTATTTCTATGCCTTCTCCACTTCTTAGGTTGTCCATTTTCATTGGGTTTAGTGCCCATCCGGTTAATCCAAAATGATATCATTTCATGATCCTTAATGTAATTACATCCGCAAGGACTCTTTCATAATAAGGTTGCATTCACAGGTACTAGGAGTTAGAACTTGGACATATCTTTTGGGGAGGCACATATCTTTTGACCCATTACAGCTACTTATTCTTTATTTATCTTTCAAATCTCAACTCAAGAATCATTTGCTCAGAGCAGCACTCCTTCTCTGAGTAAGCTCTCATGGTAACACACACCTCTCCTCTGTGGTCAGTCAAGTCTGAGAGCACCAACACCTAGCTTCCTCCTCCATAATCACACATCGGTGCACAGCACCATGGACACACACGCACACAATATATAGCATACACACGAATTCACGGAAACACATGTGCTCAGGCTGCTAAGCCCAGTCCCAATAGAATTCTGTGAAGTTTGAATACCACCTTCCAACGCACAGACACATATCCACAATTCTAGATCTGCACGATTGCTTGCTCGGGGGCTAGGGTGCATGTGGTGTGAAAGTGGCTGGGGGGCACCTGGGTGGCTTAGTCGGTTAAGTGTCAGAGTTCATCTCAGGTCATGATCTCATGGTTTGTGGGTTTGAGCCCTGCGTTGGGATTGAGCCCCGCATGGGGATCTCTGCTGACAGCTCAGAGCCTGGAGCCTGCTTCAGATTCGGTGTCTCTCTCTCTATCTCTGCCCCTCCCCTGCTCACACTCTGTCTCTCTATTTCTCTCTCTCAAAAATAAATAAACATTAAAAAATTTTAAAAAGAAAGTGGCTGTATCCATAGAGTCTGTGAGTGGGTATGTGTATGCCCCAGCCAGAGCTAACACCCACCTGGATTATTAAAAATTAGCCTGGTTCCCATGCATCCCCCAAGATGGTTCTGTCTGTATAATAATAATATTTTTTTAAGTTTACTTATTTTGAGAGACAGAGACAGTATGTGTGTGCAAGTGGAGGAGGGACAGAGAGAGGGAGAGAGAGCATCCTGAGCTCTGTGTCAGCACAGAGCATGACATGGGGCTCAGTCCCAAGAACCTCAAAATCATTACCAGCCCCCAAGTAACCAAGAATCAGATGCTTAACTGAGCTACCCAGGCACCCCTTTATAATATTATTCTAACTTAAAATTTGTTTTTACTTGAGCAAATGGCGCCTTGTCCTAATATGCACAAAGGCCTGGCATAAGTGAGCTGTCAGTGGCACCACCCAAATACGTCCACTTCTCTCCATCGCTACTGCCATAACCTTGATCCGGATGCCATCAGTCCTTGGCGAAATTGCTTTACCATCTACCTGTGTCTCAATTCCACGCTTGCCTCTTTATAATCATTTCTTCAATACACAACATTTACAATGTTCTTTTTCAAATCAGGTCACTTGAAACTCTGTCACCCCCTGGCTTAAAATACTTCAACAGCTTTCCGCCAGACTTAGAATATTTTCCAAGAGTTTTACTGCTAGCCCCTGTGCGCTCTGAGCCCCACTGTATCATACTATTCCCCCCTCACTTCACCCCAGCTGTAGTGCCACTTCTTTCTATTCCTCAAAAATACTAAGTGTGCTCCCATTTTAGGTAGGGCCTTTCCAGACACTGCTGTCCTTTCTGGAATGTTGCTTCCCTGGGACCTTGTATAGCTGAATAGCTATCTCCTTATTATTTAAATCTAAGATAAAAAAAAATAGCTTCTGTCCTATCTAAAATAAACCTCCCCAAATCACTATCACAGAATCTTATTTTATTTTCTTTATGGCAATTGTCTTAGCTCGGGCTATTATAACAAAAGATTGAAACTGAGTGGTTTGTAAATAACAAATATATTTCTCACTGTTCCGATGAGAGCTGCTTGCTCATAGACGGCCATCTTGTCTCTGTAAGCTCATGTGGAGGAAGGAGGCAAGGAGACTCTCCGAGATCTCTTTTATAAGGCACTAATCTCCTTCATGAGGAGTGCTCTACTCTCATGACCTAACCACCTCTCAAAGACCCTACCTCCTTATATCATGACATTGGGCATTAGACTTCAACATATAAATTCTGAGGGGACTCAAATATTCAGAACCAAGCAGCAATTATCACTATCTGAGTGATTCTTAACAACTTTATTATTTATTTCCTGTACCCCCTCAGGAAAATATAAGCTCATTGAGACAAGCACTGGTCCACCATAAACATTTATTGAATAAACGAATGCTTGGCTCCACTAACTCTGCTGTACACACATCTTGTAACTAAGACAAACACTACACCAGCAGCCAAGACTGACCCATAGGGATGTCCAGCTATCTTTTCTCTTAAAGGTTTCTCTTCCTGTTTTTCCTTTCTTTACCCAGCAGCGAAAGCTCTCCCTGAGAACCCAAGTCATTTGGAGGCTTGGGTTCATGTCTTCCCTCCATTCTATGACAGCCTTGGGGCCATTTTATTGTTGTTACTCTAAACACCTGCAAGGTCCAGAACAATGAGATCACCTCCCCCCTTCCCTATGGAAAGGCATAAAGAAACTCACCCTACCAGTCCCTCTCTGCTGGAAACAGTTCTTCTATGGTCTTCTTCAAGCAAGATTATTACCTTTTAATCCATTAATTCCCAGCCCATCTGTAGATTTAGCCTCATGCCTCCTGCCAATGGAGGAAAGACTATGCCTTACACATCTTTGTGTACCCAGATAAACCATTGGAATGGGCATGGAGTAGGTATTCTACAATATTCATTGAAAGAAAGGAATCTGTTTCAAAATTATTAAACTAAAGGAGAGAGACTAAAAAGAAAACCAAGTCCCTCCCCCGGAGGGAAAATAACTCTCTTAGATGGAATGAGATTTACTAAATCAAAATATATGCAAGGAGTTAGACAGAAAAAGCCCTCCACGAGATCAAAATCATCTCCCAAAGGATGTAATGAATGTTTCCATATTTGAGTCACTTCAAACTATACTGAGCAATCTAAAACATGTAATTATTATGTCCTGTAAAAATAAAAATCTACGCTCCAAGGAAAGATGCTGAGCTCCTGATTTGAATCTGAGATGGACCAGCATCCACTGCATGTTAATCTGCTCAAACCTCAGTTTCCACATCTGATAGCACTTACCTGTCTCCCAAGGCTGTCAGGAAGCTAATGAGCTTGTGTCTGCAATGCACGTGAAGACCTTTACATGAAAGGTGTTACAGAAGCCCAGCAATCCATCCTGGCATTCGTTCCAATTGGAAAATTCCTTCAATTACTGGAGGAAAAAAATTCTGCAAATGACTCACCAAGTTTTGACCCTTGGTGTAAAATTTAAAATCAAAAGATCTTTTGGCTCTAAAATATTAATCTAATTATAAAGGTTATAGAAAATTCTGCAGCGCTGTGTAAAGCCAAGGGGCTCTGGTAGTGGCCAACCTTAAACATAGACATGTATTGTCTCCAGTTGCTGCGGACGGAGGCTCACCTGTTTATTCTCTGCAATGGTTTGCAGGCAAAGCAACCAGTGCTTACATTACAACATAATCATCACCAGCTATCCTACAGAATCCACGAAAGACACTTCTAGAACACTTAGTCTGATACTCCAAAGCAGATGCACGTGATTAACTCTGTCATTTCTATTATCCACTCTATTTGACTGATGAGAACCAAACTTATCTTTAAAAGAATATTATTATGAGGAAGTTTTTCCAAGTCTTCTTAGGTTTCGTACTGGAAAAAAATAATGCTGTCATTCTATCTTCTCCTTCTGAGCCTATTTCTCTGGAAAGAACAAGGCCATAAATCATTTAAGCATATGTACACAGAGAATAGAGCTTTGTTAACAATTGAAATAAAAAAGGTTTTTTTTTTAATTAGCTTCTTTTCTGTTTGTATTGTATAAAAGAAGATATAAAAATTGTTTTTGAAATTTTTTCAAAGAATCTAATTTTTTTACATAAGCGCATGCTTGCCTAACATTTTTATTTTATTTTAATGGTTATTTATTTTTGAGACAGAGACAGAGACAGAGAGAGAGACAGAGAGAGAGTGTGTGTGTGTGCGCGCGCGTGCAAGCACGCAAGTGGAGGAGGGGCAGAGAGAGCGGAACAGAGGATCCAAAGCGAGCTCCCTCACTGACAGGAGTAAGCCCGATGCAGAGCTCAAACTCAGAAACCACAAGGTCATGACTTGAGTCAAAGCTGGAGGCTCAACGGACTGAGCAGGTGCCCCTTGCCTAATATTTTTATTAGTGCTGAAAAGGCAGTAGTGAAATAATGGAAAAACCAGACTAAATGCCTAGAATCAAAATTCTTAGATTCTATCTCAGCCACATCCCAAATATGGGATTTTGGTCAAGTTACAATGTCCCTTAGTTTTCTCATCTATTTAAAGGAGAATATATTGAGCTACTCATTTAAGAGGGTTGTTATAAAGATTAAATAAGGTAATGATATTTGACAACATTCAAAAAGTGTGATATATAATATTTTTAAGCAAAATATTACAGGTAGCATAATATGGCTAGCATCTAGATCACATCATTGATGTGATCGCTAATAATTATTAGTGTCGTAATAGAAAAATTTTATCTGATTTCTGTCCTTTTAAGAAACATGTTAACTACAATCATCCCATCCAATCTTACTTTTTGTTGTTGTTCAATATTTTAATTTTCTTATTTTTATACCCAAATTTGATATTTTTGTTGTTTTACTTGGTTAACATTGGGTTTAGGTTAACGTAAAGTTTACCAAATTATTTGACCAAGATTCCATTTTATGTCTCGGGCCTGCTCTCGGAAATCTTTTTTCTCCTACTTCATATACTGCCTCCGAAGCAGGCGTCCTACAGTCAGAGCCACCAGATCACTGGGACAGCCTAATAGGCACCGTGGCATTTCCAACTCAAAGGGTTGGGGTGGGGCCCAAACGGTTGTGTTTCTCACACATTTCCCAGGTGATGCTGATGTTGCTGGTGCCCACACCTTGAGAATCACTGAAAGACCTCTGAGTGAGAGTTGGTCCTAAACTCTGTCCCTGCTTGTCTGAAAAATGACTTAATTTGTCCTTTCCTCTTGAAGGATAGTTGAGATGGATGCATGATAGTTCAGAGAGATGGTTGACAGGATTTTTTTTTCTTTCTCTCTCAACACTGGAAATTATTATTCCACATCCATTGGTACTGTTGAGAATTCTAACATCAATTTAATTGTTGGTTGGGTTTTTGGTGGGTAAACTTTTTCTTCTCTGGCTGACTTCAAGACCTTCCCTCTCTTTGATAAAACAGTTTTCCAAGGTAAGGACTCCTTTTCTCTGTGTCTCTCTCTTCCTTCCTTCCTTCGTTCATCCACAGATTCCTTCTTTGTTCCTTCCTTCCTTCCTTCAGTACGGTTTCCTCAATCTTTGAGTTCATGTCTTTCATTAGGTCTGGAACATTCTCTGCATTATCCTTTCAAATAGTGTTTCACTCTTTTCTTTCTGTTCTTATTCTCACTATTCAAGAAGATATTCTCTATCTTTGTTTCACTGGGTCACATTTTTCAAATCTATCTTCTAGTTCCTTACTTCTTGAAGTGTGACCATTGTCTCAGAACTTTTTAGAAATGTCGTCTTTGGGGCCCACCCAGACCTAGAGAATTTGGACCTGAATTTAACAAGCTCCCTGGGTGATTGCCTTGCACGTTGAAGGTTGAAAAACATGGTTCTGATTCACTAATTCTCTTTCTTCACATGTGTCTAATATGTTGCTAACCTCATTTATTAATATTATCATCATAATGAGTGTATTGTTTAATTTATGGACTCTTGTTGGTTCTTTATCCAACTTTTAAAATCATATTTATGGTCTCTTTTTCCTTTGTTCTGTTTTTCACTTCCTTAATTTTTTTTTACACTTTTATAATTCTATGTGTTTTATAATAATTCTATCACCCAAAGGCCTTGGGGAGCCATAATGACTCATTTACTTGTGTGTTCAATGACTTTGGACTATGAATTTATATTTGACTGATGTGATTCTGGATTTGGAGGACACCAGGTTGATAGATTGTTCTTCCAGCACAAGTCTGGGTTCCACTGAGTGCCCTTGGACATGACAGTTGAAATCTGCTTGAAATAACTTTCTTGTCTTAAGATTTTTCATAACACTAAAATAGGGTTACTTAATCTCCAAACTTGTGTGAGGAGCTCATGCCTGATTATAAGGCCTTTGGGATAGACAAGTGTCTCTGTCATTTGCCTTAGCAAGGAGGCAATATTTTCTCAGCAACCCCCCCCCCCAGTAGGTGACCCTCTGAGGGTCCTAGCTTTCTGCAATATCTCATTTCTAACTCTCTGTGCTGCAAAGGTCCACCACTTTGTCGCTTGGCCTCACCAGCTGGCAGTGCCAATAGCTTCGGGTTCCTCATGCAGACAAATATGCTCAGAGCATCTGCAGTTTTGCTTGTCATTCTGGTCTTTAGCTCATTCAGTTTTTGTCCCGAAATTTATCTTAATTTCTACTGCACTCAACTTCACTGGGGTGAAAAGAGGAGAGGAAAAAGTGAGAGGGAAAGGGAAGAAAGAGAGGGGGAAGATGAGGAGAAAGAGAATGAGGGAAGGAGACAAAAGCGAGGAGGTGAGAGAAAGAAGTAAAAGGAGGAGGAAATATATTCATCCAGCATCAGTTATTTTGTAACCGACAGGATTTTCCATTTTTACCATATTGCCAACCTGTCTGCAAGAATCCTGCATTATAATGAATTTATTTCTAGCGTTAGACCACGTGCTCTTTCACCTTTGGGCCTCTGTTCATGTGTCCTTGGGACAGGCTGCCTCTGTTTAATTTCCCCCAGCTTCCCTTTACCTGGCGTATGGATGCTTTCAGGCATATGTAAGAAAGCACCAAAAGAACAATGGTAATCAATAAATAGATTTAATTAGCTCACCTGGCAGGAAGTCTGAAGATAAAAACTCCAGCAGGTCAGTGATGTCAGGGTGAGGCCCTGGCCACTGGACAGCTAGAAGAGCGGCAGCCATGAGACCTCACACCAATGTTCCAGGCAGGAAGGACAAGTAGAGGCAAACGCTTTCTCAACCTCTTTACGGGCCCCACCAACATATACCCCTTTCTATCTTCTCAGCCAGAACATTCTCACCATGTGTCCCTGGCTTCAGGAAAATGAGGATGTGGCCCAAACAGCATGGCTGATTGTGACCAACGCTAAGCATGCACAACCTTCCCTTCTCTGATATCAGAGCGTCTCCATCCACTGCCTGGATGAAAAGTGAGATTCACTAAGAAAGGCATGTTGTCAGGCAGAGAAAGTGTCTTTCTCCCCTTGGAAGCTCATTTAGGTCTTCGCTAAATTGTTAGTATCCCCAAATGAGTCAACTCTCCTGTTAACACTCTCTCTTCATAGCCCTAAATTAGGTTCCCTTGTAACTTGCTACTGGAACCTTAGTGTTACCCTATTGGAGCATGCCTCACACTTGCCATTATTTGTGTGATGTCTGCCTTCCCTGCTGTATTATAAAGTCTATTAAGGCAAAGGTCATGACTCTTTTTATTCAACATTTAGTCCAACATATATTTGTTTTATATAGTCAAAGTTACCTTTATATTTACTATTTTATTTTTTATTCTTTCCTGCATATTTCATCTTTCATCTTTTTTTTTAAGTAGGTTGCATACCCAACATGGGGCTTGAACTCACAACGCTAAGATCGAGAGTCACATGCTCTACCAACTGAGCCAGCCAGGCACCCCCAAAACAAATATTTGTTGAAATAAAAATAGAACAACAATAAAAACAAAACATAATAGGCCTCTACCCATAATTTTATTCCCAAATTCTCCCCTGAGGATCAGACCCAAACGTACAATGATCTACTAGACATGTCCATTCCAAGATTTTAATATATAGTCCTAAGAAAAAATTCTCTTAGAGTGGAATACAATTTTATGATGGGGTTAGCTTCCAAAGTAATCATGGAGGCCACAATCTAATACAGACAAAAGTGCCCTGGGAATACATAAAACACAGTGATGCTCAGAGACCCCATCTCTCTCTCAAGTAGACTAACACTAGGCCAACACAGCACCTAAAGCTTACTATGAAACTTCTTATATAGCAGATACCAACACCAATAATTGTTTATCGAAATACGAAGTTATAGGTTTCGATGTGGTCAGGTCAGCAGGGCAAACCAGAGAAAAATAACTGTGTTGCCCAAAAAGAAGCCTTCCAAATTCTTCATGCCTTCTAATCGTACTTGTGTGGAAAGGCTGCCATCAAATCGCAAATGCTGATTTAAATCCTAATTACGCCTTTACTAAACCCAACAACACAACGTGGATATTTCTTGTTGTTTTTTTTTTTTTTTAATCAGGACCTTAACGATACATTCTCCATTAAACAATTAGAGTTGCAAAACCACTACAGTGAAACTGCTTCCAGGCAGACAAATACTCAGGGACAACCTGTCAATTTGGGAGACTTGTATTTAACGATGAATGTTGCCTTCTATTACTGGAAACCACTTGAGGCTCCTCTAAAGTGGTCACTTAAGAAGAGGGTATTTCCTTTAAGAAACAACTGTGTGATTCCTAATTTCTCAAGGTTCTCTTGAAAGACTGACCAAACCCCTAGTGTTTTACTGGTTACTGGTTATGGCACAGAGAGCAGAAGATATGGCAAAACATTTTTGACCTGGCCCTGGATGCTGGGACGTCAGGGAGAGCATATTCTATTTATTCAAAAGAACTGTTTCCCTGATTTTCTTGCCATCATGACTCATGGGATTCTTTTATTCAGTAGATTTACGTGCCATACTCTTCCAGGCACTAGGTCTAGGGAGATAAAGAAGAACAAGGGCGGGGAGGGGTACCAAGGATATTACTCTCTAGTGGTGAAGAAAGAAACTAACCTTTATTGATTATAACAGACTTTGAGGGATATCCACAAAGATATGCCAAAAAAGAGGCAACCGCGGCATACCAGCAGCATGAAAGAAAAAATTTCTCATTTTTCCCCCATTCCTACTTCATCTTACAAGATTTCTTCCATAAAAATGTCTATCCTGAAACACGGGTAAGAGACAAATGATCATTTGTCACAGCCCACGATGTAAGGATGCTGTGGTTGTTCACTGCACAAAGGTGGCCGTTCCTATCATGGACATGTCCTGACATAGAGAGGTATGGAGGCTGAGTCCTAACTGTATTCAGGGATATCTCAAGTCGCTTCTTTCCTGTGCTTCTACTTGAGAAGCCTAATTCCTTTCATCCAGTTGGACTCAAAATCTAATATGGTTGGTTGCTTCACCTGGAAGGAAGCCCATTCCACCTCCTCAGCCCCGCCATGCGTGTCTTGTGATGGCTGTGGGCTGTATTGAGTATCCTGGGTATGTGTGAGCGGGCATGTATATGGGCACATGTGTGTGTCCAGCTAATACCATTGTGGGCTCAAGAGAACTCCCCCAGCATAGAGATATTCAGGTTATGCTAATTTTTTAATCCTTATGGACCAAGAAACTACTTGTAATTCTCAAATAGGTACTAGCAGCTGCCGTCGGCCTGTTTCACTTTCACACAAAACAAACGAGAAAACACATATCTTTCCTTTTGCTTTGTAGAAGCTCCTTGACAAAAGATGATGACAAGATGGCCAAGAATTCCGACATCTAACCGACAATGCCTTTTATGCTGTATGCATGCAAAGCCCCTTTGATCTGCAGCTGCAGCTGCTATTTCCAGAGCTTGGCACAGCACTGAGGAATTCCTGGTCAGCCAGAACTTTCACTCTTGGGAAGCCATGTCCTTCCTGATTGCAGCCTGCCAGCCTGGCTCAGCAGTTTCTGCGGCTTCCCAGCTGCCCACAGCTCTATATTCGACGCTGGGCTGCCCAAGCCTTCTCGGTGTTCATTTATCCTTCCTGCTTGCCCCGCTGCTCCGGGACAATTCTCTAAAAACCAAGGAGCACCAACAACCCTTCTGCATATTTCTTGTTCTTGTTCTTCTTCTTCTTCTTCTTTAATCCCTCTAAGGTTGAGTTAAACCGGCACAGGTAAAAATGTGAGTTTTGTTTTATTTTTTATTTATTTTTTTTTAATTTTTTTAACGTTTATTCATTTTTGAGAAACATAGAGACAGAGCGTGAGCAGGGAAAGGGCAGAGAGAGAGGGAGACACAGAATCTGAAGCAGGCTCCAGGCTCTGAGCCGTCAACACAGAGCCCGACGCGGGGCTCGAACTCACAGACCGTGAGATCTGACCTGAGCCGAAGTCGGCCGCTTAACCAACTGAGCCACCCAGGCGCCCCGAGTTTTGTTTTATAAGCACCCTTCTAGAATATGTGACTTCTGTCTCCCAGGTGACCTCCCTAACTGAAAATTCTTTAGACACCAACAAAGGAAACAACAGTGTGTAATTTTGTTAATTTCTCAAAAGCATGCAATAAAAGGTCGAGAACAGATGACCTTTGCCACTTGGAACAAGAAGCATTTTCATGGGTCAGAGGACCACCTCGTCCCAGTCCTGACCTTGGATCCTCAACGATCAGAAATCCCAAGGCGCATAAATGGCGCAGCTTTGGGAAATGGGAGAAAGGAGACCAGCGTTATCCGTGACCTGGATTGGGAAGACCTGAAGCCGCCTTGCTTCTCTGATTTCAGGATGGCTTCCTCTGCATGAACCTCCTGCAAGAACAAAAGGAGTTGAAAAACTATCCCTTTAAGGTACAATTGATTTGGCCATAAATAAATCCTGGAGGGAACGTCCTGCTCTTTGCCAGGATGGCCAGTACACACAATGTGCATGTTCTTTCGCACAGCGAAATGCGATAGGCCCGGCCCTGGCTGGGAAATGTAATTTGCTTAGTGAAGCGTGCCCATCCCTTCCCCCTGATTACTTCCTGCTCCTTTAGGAACGCACCCGCCCCTTGCCACTGAGTATCCATCAGGGCTTACCTTAGACCGATAGCAAATATTTATCAGATCGGCGATTATTTTTGCTATAAAGAAAATACACAGGCCAAACAGCCATGTTGCTCCAATTACAGAACTTATCTCTCTCCCCGGTCCCCAGGTAATTCCTAATTGAGTAATTAGAAGGCTGATAGGGCTCACTGAGACTTTCCTGAATGCAAATGATGCATTACTCTTCTTCTGTGAACCGTTTTTCTAGCTATTTCTACTATGAGAGGAGGTTAATATCTGTATCAGCAAAGTTTCACCTGAGAGGACGTGTGTGCTCACCAGTGTTATCACTCTGGCGAGTCTGGTTTTCATCAAGAGCTGTAAAATGAACAGCCGCTGGGTTTACTGTCAACACCAAAATGGACCGATGCGAAATCTCTCGGAGTGTGTCAGGGATTGAAGCGAGTTTCAGTTCCTGCCAGTCTGCCACTGTTCTTTCAATTGGGCTCCTACCTTAGGTTCAGGTTCTGAAGGTTTCCGTACAGTAGAACAAGGGAATAGTTATTCTTTTTTTTTTTTTTTTTTTTTTTTTTTTTGAGAGACATAGAGACAGAGCGTGAGCAAGGGAAGGGCAGAGAGAGAGGGAGACACAGAATCCGAAGCAGGCTCCAGGCTCTGAACCGTCAGCACAGAGCCCGACGCGGGGCTCGAACTCACAGACCGTGAGATCATGACCTGAGCTGAAGTCGGCCGTTTAACTGACTGAGCCACCCAGGCGCCCCGGGAATAGTTATTCTTATGCCCATAGGAGCGGAATCCAGTTGGGTTCCTTCAAACAGATAACAAGTACAGATGATTGTAATTCCTCTAGATTCAAATTTAATCTTTGCTGTATATCGAAGTGCAGGGCAAGCACAATTCTCTACTGCTCAACCGGAAGAAGAAACAGCTCTGCAAAGCCCAGAAAAATGTAAATAATACATAGTGGTCCACGAGGAGCACCTGTTTTTGGAAAAGAGCGAGAGGAAGAGATACGAACGGTGACATAAGTCTCCCCCATCAAATCGTCAGAAATTTAGTGCATCAGAATGGACAATTTCTGTCACTATCTTCTGCTAAGGAACACTGTGGCAACAAGTTTTGACACGGCTTGAGTAGCAGATGAAGGGGACTATTTGTGAGAAGTGTGATATGGAAAGAGCCCGACCTAAATCTCTAGATATCAACACGACTACCTGTTCTCCTCACAGCCATAGGTGGCAGTGGCAGCAACTTCCCCTTTCCTTTCATATTAATTTCTGTAACTATTAAAAAATATATTCAGGGGCGCCTGGGTGGCCCAGTCAATTAAGCATCGGACTCTTGACATTGGCCTTAGGTCATGATCTTGTGGTCCTGAGACTGAGCTCCAGGTCGAACTCCCCACTCTCGGCACAGAGCCTGTTTGGGATTCTCTCTCTCCCTCTCTCTCTCTCTCTGCCTTTCCCCCCTTGTTTTCTCCCTCTCTGTCTCTCAAATTAAATAATAAATAAACATGTAAAATATACATATTCACTTGCGAAGGCAGCTATAACAAAGTAGACAAACAGGGTGACTTAGCACAAATGTATCATCTAGCATTCTGGAAACTAGAAGTCTGAAGTGAAGATGTCCGTAGGGCTGATTCCTCCTAAAGGCTGTGAGGGGAGATGCAGGCTTTTCCCCTTGGCTTGTAGATGACCGACCTCTGCCTATGTGCACATGATTTTCCTCTATGCGTGTCTGTGTCTCTGTCCGAAGTTTCTCTTTTTATAAAGACACCAGTCACAATCGATTAAGACCCACCCTAATGGCCTCATCTTAACTAACTACGTCTGTCATGGCCCTGTTTTCAAATAAGTCACATCCTGAGATACTGAGGGTTAGGATTTCAGCATACAAAATTTGGGGCGTGGGAGCGGTATACAATTCAACCCTTAACGGTTGGATTGGAAAATCTGTTAGTTCTGACTCAGGTTCAAAATTACATGGATTTTTCTCTTAATAATTGAGGGAAAAAGAAAAACCTCATAATTATTTTTTGAAGTCAAAAATGACAGATAAATCAGAGCAAATGTTATTAATTAAGTACTTGTAATCATGAAATTATCCACATAATGCCTCTACTCTTTGCTGCTCTCTTTAAAGACATATAAAGTGCTAGGGCACCTGGGTGGCTCAGTCGATTAAGCGCCTGACTTTGGCTCAGATCATGATCTCATGGTTCGTGGGTTCAAGCCCCGTGTTGGGCTCTGCACTGACAATGTAGAGTCTGCTCAGGAGCCACTCTCTGTCCCTCTTCCACTTGTGTTTTTCTCTCTCTCAAAAATAAATAAATAAACTTAAAAAAAAAAGATACATAAAATGCCAGCAGATTCACTCTCCAATCTGTCAGAGCTGTCCCTTTGAGTGATGCAGGAACAGCTGTCAAATGTGCTGGCCTTTCTCTACCACCCCGTGCCTGAGTCAGGACCAGTCACCTGAAAGACTAAGACTTCATTTTATTTTACTGATTATTTACTAGCCTTCAATGCCTTTCCTAGATGTTTTTATCATCCATGTGGTTTTTTCTTGAACTCCACAAACCCTTTTGGGCACTAGGGCGACTCAGTCAGTTAAGCATCCAGCTTCGGCTCAGGTCATGATCTTTCAGTTTGTGAGTTCGAGCCCCGCATCAGGCTCTGTGCTAACAGCTCAGATCCTGAAGCCTGCTTCAGATTCTGTGTCTCCCTCTCTCTCTGCCCCTCCCCCACTTGTTCTCTCTCTCTCTCTCTTTCTCTGTCTCTCAAAAAAAAAAAATAAACATTAAAAAAATATATTTGAATTCCACAAACGCTAGAGCAGGTTTATAAAGCACACAGGAGCTGGTTGAACACTGGCCGGTGGTGACGTTAAACTTTCTATCGTGCAACTAATTGCTTTACTCAGGGACCAAGTGCAGTAGAAGCTTTTGTAACTTCCATGACTTACATTGAGTGAAGTAGTATGTATCTAAGACGCACATGTAAGCTGTAGGTTCTCAGTAGTTGATGTGGTCGGATGGAGAGAGTTGGGGGTGCTTTCCTAGGTGGGCAGAGACAGTGCTGAGCAAGAGCTGTTAGAATTACCTTAGACTGGATCTTTTGTTCATCTCCCTTCCAACCAAAAAGGTATCCGTCCTAGAAGTGGCAAAGCATGTTGTTTTTGAAAAGTGTTTGATATTATTAAACATATTCGTCTATAAGTTAAATTTGGTAGTCTATCGAGCTCCCTCAAAGAGAAAAAGAAGGCTTCTTATAAAGGCTGATCCAAAGCCTCAAAATCTTCAACATATCTTCATTCTGTTCAGAGTCTACCACAAAGAAGGTCTTAGTAGGGAAAGATGAACACAACCTGTATTTAGATTGTTCACTTCTCCTTAACTCCGGGAAATAGCTTTTACTCAATCTGATAGAAAAGTTACAGCGACCCAGCAAGAATCGGATATTTATTTTATTTTTGGATGAGAAATGAAGTACCAAGACATTTCATTACAGCCATGGTCCTAGACTCACTCTCAACATGAATTCTATGATTGGTTTTTCTATGAACACAAGGCCCCAGTGCCTTTTCCCGCACGCAGCAGATGAATGGGCACTCTTCTCTCCCAGAGAACATTCTTCAAAGTGTTTTCAGCGATTCCTGGTCTGAAGATGGCTATTACTGAGTCACATTTTGAAAACATCTGAGAAAGAAACAATTCAAGTTCATGTAAGATTAGGAAGCAACTTTTAAATCCACAAGCATTGCTATTTTGGAGAGAAGCCCAGCAGAGATCTGAAGTATAGGAAAGGAGATGATTGGATAGGATTTATACTTATGTGAATACTACATATAGAATCTTCTTTAAAAGAATGTATGGATTCACACGTAGTATGCTCGGCACTAATGCCTAAATCCTAAAGATGTGTAGATGAAAAGTGGAAAGGAAATAAATAATGTGTCAATATATACTATAGTCATTTCTGAAATGATCTCTGAATGCAGGTAAGTCTATTTTTTATTTAGCCCACCTAAAGCTCCTGAAAGATAATTTTCCAGGCATTTCTCAAAAACTGAGAAGTAAAATAATCATGGTAAAAAAAGGCTACCTGACTGTCACTTTTTAAATGAAACGATCATATTATTTCATAACCTAATACATTATAGAAACATTGAATTTTATATATAAAAACATTAGTGGTCCTCTAATCCTTATTCTGTTATTTTATAGGAAATCTAGGATGAGTTACTTTCCATTTTTATTTATTTATTTGTTTTTATAATTTTTTAAGTTTGTTATTTTGAGAGAGAGTGAGAGAGAGAGAGAGAGAGTAGAGAGAGAAGGAATAGAGGAGGAACAGAGAGAGAGGGAGAGAAACAGAATCCCAAGCAGGCTCTGCCCCACCAGCATGGAACCCAACATGGGGCTTGAACCCATGAACCCATGAGATCATGACCCCAGTTGAAACCAAGAGTTAGATGCTTAACCAACTGAGCCACCCAGGTGCACCACTACACATTTTTAAATTGAAGTACAACATACATATACAAAAATGTTCAGCAAAATGAATTACGAACTTTTTTGAACATGTAACCAGTCTTTAAATAAGGAGAAATTACTTTAAAATAAACAAGTCTTAGTTTTCTCTTTGAGTCAAGAACATTGTTGGAGGGTGCCTACGTGGCTCAGTTTGTAGAGCATCTGACTCGATCTCAGGGTTGTAAGTTCAAGCCCCAAATTGGGTGTGGAGCCTATTTAAAAAGAAAAGAATATTATGTAAATAAATTCCTTGTTTTAAAAATTTTAAGAAACAGAAGTCAGGATAGTGGTTACTTAGGGCAGAAGAAAGGGGTAGGGATGCTGGTAATCTTAGTAGAGATTATGTGTTTTTGAATTTTGTATAAATTGACTAATATATATATCTTTCTATGTCTGGATTCTTTCATTAAACATTATATTCATATCATTTATTTATATTGTTACACTTAGCAATGGTTTGTTTATTCTAATTGGTTTGTCGTATCTTATTGCAGGGTTTATCTATTTATCTATCTATTTATTTATTTATTTATTTATTTATTTATTTATTTTTCTGGTCTCCAGTTGATAGACATTGGATTGTTCCCCATTTGTAACTACTGAAAAGAATAGTTTTTTATCTTTACTCTAAAGATAAAAATATAAATTGTGCATGTATCTTTGTGCATGTGTACATAATTCAATTGTATATGCTTAAGATTATAATTGCTGATATGTGGGGAATTAATGCATTCAATTTTAGTAGAAAATATCAATTTTCCACCAATAATTATGAAAGCTCTACTTGCTTCAAATCTTCATCAAGGCTTAAGGAATGAAACTAGAGTTATGTTTAGAGACAAATTTATAGTCACTTATGCATTCATTAGAAAAGAAGATAGGTTGGAAATTAATAATGTATGTATCCATTTTATGAAGTCAGTTAAACTACATATTAATCACAAAGAATATAGAATGATAGAAACTTATAGTAAGATGAGAGAGTCATGAAAGAGAAAAAATGCAATGGAAGGAATCAACATAGTAAAAGTTCTCAAAGCTAATTGAGAAAAAAGAGACAGACCCCATATCAGAAATGAAAAGTGAGTCCTCACTATAAATTCTATATGTATTAAAAAGAATATGAAGGCAAAATGAACAACTTTATGCCAATATGTTTAAAAACATAAATGTAACATAAGAATTCTTAGAACAACACAACTTACCAAGGTGGACAAAAAAGAAATAGAAAATGTGAGTAGTCCTATATCTATTATCTATCTACTTGCTGATACTCCAAATTTTAAAATAGCACGTCAAACACTATACAGCTAGGTCATGGGATAACCAGGTCTTATGCATAAGTTCCTTCAATGCTCTAATACCTGTGCTCAATACCCACATAAAAGGCAGTATAGAGTAGAATAAAGTTGTGTGAGCTCAGGAGTAAACCTGTCTAAGTACTAACCTTGGGTCACACTAGACAACTGAGTCACATTAGAAAATTTCACCTTTCTAAATTTCAGTTCCCTCAACTGTAAATGGATAAAATAATAGTATATACTCTCTAAAAGTACCATGACTAAATGAGATTAACAGTTCTTAGAACACTGCTGGGTATGCAAATAATAAATAATATATGAAAAATGCCTAGCCATTATTTTTGTTGTTATTTAAGACTAATAAAGAAAAACATATGACCTATTCCTTCTCATTGGTCAGTTTTAGATATTCTCTATAGCCCCATTAGTAAATATGGTATTTACTAATACCTATAGTTTTTATAAGTCTTGGTCAATATTACCATAATATTAGTAAATATTTTATTTGTTCTAATAAACAAAGACTAGTCCCTAAAATAGAAATTCCAGATGCATTATTAGTACAGAACACAGTAGGTCATAGTTTCATGGGTTTTAAGATTTCTTCTTGCTCTAAAATCTTCTACTTGCACACCAAATTTTGTATGTCGAGGCTGATGTCTTTAAAACTATAGGGTTTTTCTTAGATTTCACTGTGACTTACTTAGACCTCTATTAAAGCATTAAGCAAACACTAGCTCATAAGTCATTGCTTCCAAAATCTTCTATAAATTGGGGTGCGAGTACCCAAGACTCAAGCAGTGGCATTTTAAAACTCCACACTACTTTTCTACTTTCTGCTTAGTTTTAGAAGGAAATTATTTCTGTGAGTAAATGTAGTACATCTGCTTTAGTCAAGGTAGCATGGAGAGATGATTAATTTTGAGAATGTGATATACATTGTAAACATAAGCTCCGACCATATAAATTCATAGGACAAATATGTTGTAGTGTTCTCTTGATCCTTGAAAACTACTACACCTCTAGTCAAAATGGTCTTTTACACACTCATGACATACATATGATTCCTCAAGTCTATGATCTTCAGTAGACAATGTTAGAATGCCCAAAGGGAGATTCTAACTTGGGGGAAAAAAAACACTCGAAAATCCAAATACAATCTGTGATCTTGCATTAATGAGCAAATGATTTCTAATGTTATAAGAACCTCTAAAATGTAAGGAGTCTTTTAAATTCACATATAATTACAATAAAAATACCTATGTTAACTTGTAATTAATGATGGGATGTCTAAAAATCATAGCCATAAACTAATGTGTGTGTGTACGTTCTTTAGAAAATTTAGGAATTTGTAGTCCTTAAAGGGATATAGTCAGTGTCAATCTCTGTGACGGTCAAAAAAATTCAACATTAATTTCCACATGATCACTTTATTATTTTTCTCTATCAAGAAAAAAATCTCTAAGGACTATGATATTATTTTTCATATACACAGTGAATGCCACAACTTTTCTTTCAGATAGTCATAATTCTATTTCATGATGCTCTTAACATAATCTTGGCAGTAGAAAAGTCTTCCAGGTGCACCTGCAGAGAGCAGATGGCTTCGAGCAGCTCTGCTTGGGGGTAGGTCTTGGTTCCCTGCATGCGCTCCCCCTTTCCTGGGAGCAAAGCACCAGGTGTTGCAAAAGCTCCGTTTATACTCCATACATACCTCATGCTCTTTTGCTTCCAAACTTGCACAAAACTATTCCTTCCTCATTTTGTATTGGCGAAGTCTAGTTATTCTGTGGATGCATGATGTGATCCTGAGAAAAGTGAGTGGGCAGAGATGACTGAAAGTTTGTACTGTTGGCTTAAGGACAGCAGTAGCTCATATGGGAACAGAGGAATTTTCACCAGCTTACCCCAACTCAGAGGGAGATGGGAGAAGTCTTAAATCAGAAGATGTTAAAGAAAAAGAAAAGTTTACTGTTTCATGCTGTTCTTCTCAGAACTTCTCCTACAAACCAAATTCATACAGATTAATAACATTACCAGCGAATATACTGAAAAAGGCATGAAGACAGTCATCCCACATGGGGAGGTAGGTTATAAGCAAACTTGGCAAAAATTGTAATTTCGTCTTTTCAACAATGTGGAACTTAAAATGGTGTATCACTAGCTATCTATTAAAGTATTAAAACTTGAAAATAATCATACCCAACCCTATAGGTACTCATGTATTGCTAGTAGCCATTTACATTAACATAACTATGTTAGGGAGTAGGGAATACATCTCAAATGTTTTCATGTTTCTACCATTTTACCAAGATTTCCAAATTGTTGGAATGCATCATTTAAAAAAATTACAAAATAAAGGAAAATACCCACATGCATCAAGATATTCAGTGCAAGTTATTATAGTAACATTAAATTGAAAAAATTAAAACCTATATGTTCAATAAGAGAATAACTAAATCCCAAGCAGACCACCAACTTGATAGACTGTAATGCTATTAAAATAATTCATTAACATAATATAGCAGTGTGGAAATATATGCATTATATAATGTTTCATACCATAAATGATCTCTTTATTATGATTATTAATTAAAACATGGGTAAATGAAAGCAGTTTGGATATTAGAGAAATAGGCATTTTTTTGCTCTTACTATGACTTTTATCACAATGTTATTTAGTGTTTTCAAGTTCATGATACTAACTAGTATCCTTCCCTCTCTCACAAAGCCACAGTCTAACCTACAACAGCTCAGCTCAATCAAAATCTTCCTGGTTGTCACTAAAATCCAACAGTGTCACCAAAACAGCAGATATAATAAGGAATGCTATTCTTGAAGGAATAGTGCCTCTCTCCTACTACCTGTGATTTCAGTAACAATTTCATGTTAGACTGCTATCCTTGGTAGTTAAACTGAAATAAAATAACTCAGGCAACATGCACAATTTAAAACTCAATTTGGCTTAGCTTCTTGGGAAGCTTCACTATGGCCTTTCTTATTGACTCTGGCAACTTTCCAGATTTCAAAGTATCATTAAAAACTATAAGGAAAAAACTATGCACGTCAGGCATAACTTTGTCAAAATTAAGCTGAAAGCCCATCTGGCTCCATTGTCTTATTAAATTTGTCACATTTTATAGGTAGTTGAGTTTCTTTTCTAATAATCAACCTGTCCAAAGGATGACAAGAATTACTTCATTGCAGAAGTGAACTGCTACAGTTGGTTACCTTGACATGACAGTCTCCCCCAGGGTTTCACCGCTTACATAAATTTTTAAATTTTTATTTTGAAGATCCAGTTTTTAAATCCCAAGTGACCCTTAAAGAATTTATTTTTTTAATGTTTTATTTATTTATTTTGAGAGAGATCATGAGCAGGGGAGGAGCAGAGAGAGAGAGAGGGAGAGAGAGAGAGAGAGAGAGAGAGAGAGAGAGAGGAGTTCCCAAGTAGGCTCCACGCCATCAACACAGAACCCAATGTGGACTTGAACCCAGAAACTGTAAGATCATGACCTGAGCCAAGATCAAGAGGAGGACGCTTAACCGACTGAGTTACCCGGGCACCCCCCCTCCTTAAAGGATTCATTTTATCTTTACCACCTCCCAGTTCCAGCCACCACGCATCTCACCCTGAATCTCAAACAGCCTCCTGATCATTTTATGTACACGACTTCCCACTTCAATCTGTCCTCACTTTGGAGCCTCAGTGATATTTTCAAAATCCAGTTGGGATCATATCACCATCGTTACAACCTCTATCTTCTACCCTTCCCACAGCTGACCTCTTAAGATACCTAAATGTCCTCCTATTAATATGGGCCCTGATCTCATCCTCACCGACCCCTCCTGCTCATCTCACACCATCCTTTCACTGTCCTTGGTGCTTCATTCGCAGGCTTTCATTTTCCCTAGCAATCATGACGTCTCCCTCCCTAATCCATCAACCCACCCTGCATCACAGCTCTTGCTCCTGCTACTCATAATTGGCCTGAACGTCCATTTGCATGTTATCTCTCCTTGAGAGAGATCTGCTCACCTTCAGATCTCAGTTCAAGGAGCCTTTCGTGACCCTTCAGCATAGGTCAGCTCCACCACTGAACTCGCGATTAGCACCCTCATCTTATCGCCGGTTTAGACATTTGTGTACTTCAGTGATTAATGTCTTAATCTCCACTATTATTTCATTTCCAGTGGAGCAGTGACTGCATTCGATGTTTTCATCGCTAGGTCCTCTGCACTCAGGGGGGATCTGCTCATCAAATGAATAATGAGTGAGGGAATGAAAGCCAAGAGTATATTATGTTTTCTCTGTTTCTTTACCTTTCTGGGCCTTTTCCTCCTAAAAGCCAAAATGATATTCTTGTTATTTACCTAACACAGATGTTAGGGATTGCCTCAATGCTATTTTAAGTGGTAGATATTGGCATTATTTGTCAACATGAAATGTTTGATATATGGTAGGCCTGCAAAAACAAAACAAAACAAAACAAAACACACATTGGTGAGCAAAGAAATGTCTAAATATCTGGCTAGCAAAGGAAATGTGGGCAGGGGTAAAATGCAAACATCTCGCCTCACTGTGGAGAGTGGGGTAAAAACCAGAAATAGCCCCTTTGCTTCTTATCTTGTCCCAGACACTACAAGGCTAGGAAACACAGGCAAAATAAACACAATCCCTGCCCTCAAGGAGAGTCTTGCCTCACGTAGCTCTACAACACCCCCATAGCATGGTAGTCTTGTAATCCAAAATTTCCAACATGAAGCACTTTCTCTGCTTCTATAGTCTAACATACGTGTATTGAGTTTTACAAATAGATTGATAACCTTGTTTCCACGATGGGAAGGGTTTTTAAAATATCTATAAGGGTTCATTAATTGTATGCAGAATAGATTGAATTATATATCTATTTATCCATCTAGCCATCCCTCCATCCCTTCATCCATCCATCATCCATCCATCCTTCCAACCATCCATCCATCCATCCATCCATCCATCCATCCATATTTTATAGCAACTTTAAAGGAAAATTTTAATATCATTTTCTTTCATTCTCTTTTGCTGACCTGAAGATGCTTCACAAAATATGGTAGCATGCAACTGTAGGAGAGAACAGATACCTCTCTACTATGCTCTCCATTTACAGTTATGAGAAATATATGGCACAGATCAGAACACCTTAGCCGAAGACCCCCATCCCCAAGTTGCTACATTGCCTTCAGAAAATTCAGGAGACCCTGAAATACCCAAAGAGAGATTGGAGGCTTCAGATTAGAAGCAAATAGCAGTAGGAATCAAAGCCAGTAAACCAGGCATGAACTTGTTCTAGGATCTGAAAGCCCAAGAATGAAAAATTCCACTGCAAAATGCTGCTTCAGCTGTAAAATGGGACAATAATTGTGCCTCCTTCAAAGCTTTTGTTATATTTGAAAAATGATTTAATCCGATATTAAAAAGCTATTGTGGAAAAAAAAATGCATCATGTGTGTGTGGGAGATGTGGGGGTGTGTGTAGGTATGTGTTGGTTATTTTCAACAAACATCCAGTCACAGCTTTTTGAGAAAAAAAAATTCAAAGGGAATTTATTTTCAAAGCTTATTTTAAAAGTGAGAAAAAGTTTGCATGATTATGTTTTTTATATAACATTCCTTGAGCTGTTTATCAAGGCACAGAATTGAAGAAACATGATAACAGCTGGTACTGGCTAGGAATTACTGTACTTAATTAAAAATTAGATGTAGATACTGGCAGCTTTGGTTTCACAAGATACCTGTCCTACCCACTGAGGGGAATTTAAATTCCACTTAGTACAATCAGTACATCAGTACATAGAAGTGTGTTGTAAACAGATACTCGGCAGGGGGATAGAAGACCAACCAGAGCCGACTAGGAAAACAGATGCAGAACTGTAATTATTTTTATTTAGATTATTTAAGTTGTGTTGGTTTTGACTGTCGAAAATACATGCTCATTTTCATATTCAGGAATTCAGAAAAGTATAGGAAATCTATAAAATGGACTCCTGGAGCTACAGCAGCGCTCAAAACATTGTTAAAATAATCACTGTCTTCCCTTCCGATTTTATGTGTCCATATGTACATTTAAGTTCTTCTTGTAAAATTGTCATTATATCATATATTCAGTTTGTAGTAAGGGTTAAATTTAGAACTGGATGGATGGATAAGTTCAAGGTCAAGGTCATTGCTATAAGAAGTTTATCTGGGGCGCCTGGGTGGCTCAGTCGGTTGAGCATCCGACTTCGGCTCAGGTCATGATCTCGTGGTCTGTGAGTTCGAGCCCGCGTCGGGCTCTGTGCTGACAGCTCAGAGCCTGGAGCCTGCTTCAGATTCTGTGTCTCCCTCTCTCTCTGCCCCTCCACCACTCGTGCTCTGTCTCTCTCTGTCTCAAAAATAAAAATAAAAACATTTTAAAAAATTAAAAAAAAAAGTTTATCTTATCGCTGTAAATATTTTTATGAAGCATGTCTTTAGTAGCTGTATAATATTTAATTACATAGTTCTTATGTGTTAAACCATTCCCCCACTGTAGGTATTTAGATGGTTTTTATTTGTTTGTTTTTTTCTTATGTGTTGCTAGGTATCTCTAACTATTAAGACAAATCTCTGAAAGTAAACTTTTGGGGTCAAAATGTTTTAATACCGACAAGGCTTTTTTTATGTATATTACAGAGTTGTTTAAAGGATATAAGTAATATATCAAAGTGGGGCTTCTGGATGGTTCAGTCAATTAAGTGTCTGACTCTTGATTTTGGCTCAGGTCATGATCTCACAGTTTGTAGGTTTGAGCCCTGCATCAGGCTCTGTGCTGACAGCATGGAGCCTGTTTGGGGTTCTCTGCCTCCTTCTCTCTCTCTCTCAAAATAAATAAATAAACATTAAAAAGTATATATATCAAAGAATCCATTTCTTCACAAACTTAATATAATTAAATATTTTTTAAAAATCTTACATCTCTGCCAAATTCATGAAAAAAACTAAAATTTTATTGTTATAATGTGTATTTCTATTGCATAATAAGTTTGCACAGCTTTACATATACTTTATTTCTGAGAATTCTTTTCGTAAATGAGTGTTTATTTTTTAATAGAGATGCTAGTGTTTTTCTTAGTGATCTATAAACACCTGGTTATAAAATATGTAAGTGATAACTTTTTAAATTTTTTCCCAATTTTAATTTCTATTTTAATTTTGTTAAGAGTGCCTTTTGAAATTCATTCATAGAATAATTACTGAAAGCATGCTGTGGGCTACATATAGTTCTGAGCCTTATGATATAGAAAAGAACAAAACAGTAAAAAGAAATGGCCCTCTATGAAGCTCAAAGAAAATAGTTAAAGATCCTATCTTTCATGAAGTTAGTGTTCTAGTTGAGGGAGGACAACAACAAAGAAATAGAAATTAATGGATATTATGTTAGAAGGTGATAATACCATGAGTCAAAGTGTTAGAGAGGACATAAAAGATGTCAGTGATGGGGGTTACAATTTTCAGTAGGATTCAGGAGGGATGACGCTTGAGCAAACACTCGATGGAGATGTGGGTCTAGTCAGGGAGAAGAAATAGGAAGTACAAAGTGGAGGAGAGGTATGTCAGTCATGTTGAAATAATAGTAAAGAGAATATTAGCATGAGCTGGAACTGATCGAGGTTGAGATGCTATGGGAAAGGTTATAGGAACCTCAATCATGAAAAGCCTAGTGCACCATTGTTAGACTTTGCCATTCACTTTGAATGGGAAATGGATCAGGAATTTTACATATCTAAGTGCATTTGACTTATGGGCTTATCCTGGGCGTCATATTGGGAATAAATGGAAGCAGTTATCCTGGTTAGGAAGCTGCTGTAATAATCCAAACAAGAGATAGAACAAGGTGTTAATAATAAAGCATGGTCAGACTCTAGATATGCGTTGAAGAAGGCTTGACAGGATTTACTCAAGGCAAGTTTCTGGAAAGTGCAAGTGAGTCAATGGTGACTCTGTTTTTTGGCCTGAGCAACTAGGAGGATGGAATGTTCATGAAGATGATCTGTAGTCAATTGGAAAAAATCAACAGTAAGAGATAGAGTTAGAAGTACTCATCTGGGCATCATCACATCTGAGTAATGCATGAAACCATGAGATGAAATGAGATGACTAAGAAATGATTATAGATATTAAATAAAAGAGAAACAAAATCTGAGTTCTGGATAAATACCAACCAGCAGAAGAGTCACAGTGGCCATTTGGGAGGAGGAAAGCTAGAAGATTCCTCAAATATAAAGAAAATTTCAAAGAAGAGAGAATAATCAAACAGGGTCAAATTCTGATGATAGATTGAGTAAGATGGAGACTGCGATTCAGACATGCCATGCGTAGAACAACATGGAAGTTGTCAATCACCTTGACAGGAAGAGTTTGGGTAATAACCTCTTCGAATGGATTTAAGAGAAAAACAGGAAGAAAGGAGTTGGAGACAACAAAACAACACTTGCATTGAGGTTAGCTGCAAAGGGGAACAGTGGTAGCTAGAGGGGAAACTGAATGAGAGAGGTATTTATTTTAGGTAGAGTAACATGGCTTGTTTGTATGTTAATGAGAAATATCTAGAGAGATAGAAGATACTCAAAATAGAGAAGATTTAATGCAGCAATGTACTGAGTCCGAAAGAGACACTAGGGGGTTTGACTTTACATACAAATATGGATGGTTTATCCATAGTGACCTAAGGGGAGATAGAAGATAAAGACATGGATGCTGGTAGATGGGTAGATGAAGTGGTAAAAACTTGAAAGTTTCCTTCTGATTGACTTCTGTTTTCTTACCAAAAAAGAAGGCAAGTTCATTAGCTAAGAATGACACATGCTTTGTTTTTTTATAAGGGCAAATCTGTTGAGTATTTTTTTTGGGGGGGGGGTAGAGGTGATTTCTCCCACTGCTTTTCAGTTTAAAGGTCTTCTTCCATATTGAGGTCAGTTTAAAAATCTCTATATTTTCTTCAAGGGGAAGAGGGAGAGGGAAGAAAATAATCTTAAGGAGGCTCCATGTTCAGCATGAAGGCTGACATGGGGCTCCTTCTCATGACCCTGAGATCGTGACCTGCCTGAGCCGAAATCTAGAGTTGAATGCTTAACCGACTGAGGCACACAGGCGCCCCTCTTCAATGTCTTTAATGTATAAGTTTGTGCTTTAATTTTTTTTAAGTTTTAAGGGAAAAAAATCATCAAATAAACAAGTTTATCAAAGTAAGACATTAAACCCGGAACCCATGAATTAATTTTTCATAATTTCTACTATTTAAATATTTATGAATAGCAAAACTTTACTATAAATCGGGTTACAAGACCAACCTAAAACTAACACTGGGTTAGCTGGGTGTTACTTGTGACTGATAAAATGTGACCGCGTGCCAATTTTAATCCTAGGCCTCAAGAGTTCTCACGTGCTTCTCTTTTGTCTCCTGGAACTTGGCAGCTACCACGTGAACAACAGTAGGTTAGCTTCCTGGAGGATGAGACACCCGTTGGAGGAGAGCTCAGTTGCTCCCTCTGGGGCTCAAGACAAGTGAGAGAGCCCACCCTGCTACAGCCCGCAGCCATGAGAGTGAGCCCGTGACAGACCAGAAAAACCACACACTGGAGCCCAGTCTAAGTCATTAATCTGCACTCGTGAGCCAAGTAAGTGGTTATTGCTGTTTTAAGCCCAAGTTGGGCAGGCTTGCTATGCAAAAACAGTGAACTGATTTACTTGTGAGCATTTTTAAGTGTTGTCAGAAGATAGAAGGCACTTGCACACCATCCTCTCCAGTCCCCAGGGAGAGTTAACTCTGTAATAGTAACAGCAATTAGTCAACTTAACCTGGTGCTAATTTTAAGGGCTAATGTGAGCCTCCCATATCCTTCCTCAAATTGTCCTCTTCCAAGCATTAGTCCTACTGTATGTTCACAAAAAGAGAGATCATGGAGGTAAAGTCATTTTAAGACAGGGGCGCGTGCCACATTCTGCTATCATAGCTTCACAACGTACATTAGCATACACCGCCTCTAAGAAGTCATCAGTTCATGGCCAAAAACCCAGTAAGTACTCAACAAATGCTGATCATCAACATCATGACCATCATTATCACCCTTAGTATTTGTTCACTACAAAGTAAAGTTGTCAGTTCAGTTCCTTGAAACTTTATAGTTAATTGATCTACCCATCTGATTCTTGCAGTCAGTTGACTTTTAATGTTAGGATAGATTTGAAAATAATGTTAAAATAATTTTATAAACTTCTAAACCTTCACATTTTTTGGCAATTTTGGATGTTAAAATAAAATATGGACCTTTGTTGGCATGGTGTGAGTTAGTTAGACAAATTCTCAAAAGTGAGTTCTGAGTAAGGAGACGCAATTTCTATTAATAATCTGTGGAACTAGAGTTTTGTGAAACACTTTGGGATTCACTCCTGTGAGGTGATGACGGCTAAATGGAAAATGTCACAGGTGAAATACTCTCTGCTCTTTTAAAGACTGCACAAGGAAAAGGCAGATAAAAGTTAATTATCTTACTTCCCACCAAAGAAATAAAGAACCATGAAACAAAGTTTTCAAGTAACTCTGGAAAGTCCCCTTGAAAATCCAGCTGTGATGAATGCTAGTGGCCATGCATTATAATAATGAATCCTCACAGGGAAAGGAAAGGGAGAGTACGTTCTCAGAGTTCAATTTAATCTATAAAAGCAATGACCTTTCTTGAAACAAATGATAACACAAACAACTCTCATCTTATGTCCTCTCATTAAGCATGTCTCCTTTGTTAAATTCTTCCTCGTTGGCATTTGATTCTCATTGATTATTCAGTGTTTTATGTTTTTTATGCTTTATTTTTCTTGGAAATTGGTTGTTATGAACGCATTAATTTTTATCTTATAGCCATTTTCTTATTTGATCTAAGCACCAAAACACTGGGTAGAACTTACCAGTCAATAGACACAAAACATGGCCTAGATTTTATTGTTTGCATATTTCCACTGCCTACTTTGCGAGAGTTCAGAATGCAGCCAACTTAACACATCTGGGTAATAACAATTTAACCTATTTAGATACAATCTCCAGTCAATACAAGTCATAGGGATTGTGGAACAAATTTATTCCCCATGTTAACTTAAACCCTTATTCTAGCAAATAGCCTTTTTATCGACTTCGATATTAGTTTGCTGGGCTGCCATAACAAAGTACCACAGACAAGGTACGCAATAGAAATTGACGCAGCAGAATTTATCTTCTCACAGTTCTGGAGGCCGGAAGTCTGGGATCAAACTGTCAGCAAGGTTAGCTCCTCCAAGGCCTTGCTCCTTGGCTTGTAGATGGTCATCTTTGCCCTCTGTCTTCTCGTGGTCTTCCCACCACACTTGTCTGTGTCTAATTTTCCTCTTCATATAAGGACACTTGTCGTATTGGATTGGGGCCTAATTTCATTACCTCTTTAAAGACCTATCTCCAAATAAAACCACGTTCTGACGTACTGGGAGTTAGGACTCACACATACGGATTTTGAAGCGACACAATCCAACACCTTAGAGCTTTCTTCTTAGTCTTCCTCTTTAGCCAAAAGATGTAAACACTCTGTTCTCTGTCATTAAAATAGGGATGATAAGACATTTGGAACAAGACTGGGAGTGCAATAAAGACTCAGTAAGTATTAGCTGATATTACCTTAAACCGTCTATTATTATACTCTGGATCTGTGAAATGAAGAGTATAACACAATTATCAAGGGTAGAGAATACTTGGAGAAAACGAGGCAAACACAAAATTAGTCTGCAGCCCAGGAATGAACAGAACAAATTCTAGAGTCAGATTAAAATACAGCCCTGCCACTTAAAAGCCACACGACTTTATTATTGCTTAACATTTTATATTGCTTATGACATAAATCCATGTTTCTCATAAGGTTGTTGAAAGGATTAAATGAGATAATGTGAACACAGCATCACGGAGGTCCCTGGCACACTGCAGTGCTGGACGGCCAGTAGCCGTGGTCATTATTAACCACCTCCAGGGGAACGCAGAATTCATTGCATCCACTTACCTGTCACTTGCTTTGAATTTAGCCCAAAGACATGGATATGAATATTTATTAAACCAAACACTATACTATATCCTTTTCACTTAGGAAAAGAAAAGAGAACTCTTTAAATGCACTCTTTGTAAAGAGTTCTTAGGTTTCATTAAGGCTCAGTCTTTAGCTCTGTAGGCTATTTCTTGGGTTATGCACACAATTTCTAAAAGTCCAGCAAGAAACCTAAAAAAAAAAAAAAAGAAAATTCAGTTGATCCAAAGGTACCGGCAGGCTGAGTCAGAGGACAGTGTGATTCTTCATCTTGGGATCATGAGTGCTAGCCTCATGTTGGGTGTAGAGATCACTTAAATAAATGAATAATACTTTTAAAAAATCATTTGATCCAAGATTCACGTACGATATAATAAATTGGTTCCTAAACAAGTTTTCCAGATAATTCCATATATTAGATATCAGAAAAGCTTTATGAAATAACCAAATTATTTTGGATTTGAAACGTTAGCTATTGAGAAAGTGTATATATATTTATAATTTTGTTTTTAAATGAGTTTGATAATATGCATGATCAAAGCAAATCATAGGGATAAGTTTTTCACATATGACACATTTTAATTTATAATGAAACTGTCTCTAAAAAGTTTATTATAATACCTTTATTTCATTTGATAATATAAAGGAACAAAAGGAAAAAATATTTCTGAGTTATAAGGCTCAGAAAGAGCTATAAGGAAAGAAAGCTACTACTAAGGTTAACTACCAAAATAGAGAGAATTACATCTAAGTATACATTTGGGGTGTTTCATTTCTAAACACATTACTGTTTCTTGCTTTTACCTAACCTCCGTTGAATTGAAATGCTATTTATGATAAAGTAAAACTCATTCTAGAGGCAATACAATGGTTCTCAGAAATGTGAAATCATTCCTTTTCTTTGTGTTTAGACACCTCTCACAAGCTTCAATCTGCAATTTACCCATCTTTTTAATAGTAGAGGCTTTGGGAAATGAATGAAAAGAATTGTGTCTCTATTGGAAAAAAATTGGGCAGGAGGTATTGAATAGTCGTGTTTTATTTATTCAGTTATATCCGCGATTTTCTTTACCCCAAATTCTCTGGATGAACGAGGGGACTTAGAATGGCTACCCAGCAAATTTTCTATGAACTTCTCAACTATGCTTGGCATTACACAGAGATTTGTCACGAAAGTAGATCTGTTGTTACACATTGTTAACATTCTATAAACCGAGTAAGGACTATGCGGCAGAAAGGATGACTCCAAAGTAATATGTTAAATTTATATCTCTCTCAGAATATTTGTTGTTTCCAATATCAAAAATATCATTTTTTGTTGGGAAAAAAATTCAGTGAATCTTTTCTAAAGATAAAGAAAAGTATTAATAGTCCCTTAATGAAGACTCTCTGTAATCATACCTACTTAAATGAGCCTTCCTGAATACAGCAATGTCAGCATGTTATCTTGTAAAGAAAGATAAAATTAGACATCCTACTTCCTGAATTATTTATAATGTTGAATTTATCCAACATTTACTTTTGATTTAAGGGTCATAATCAGAAATGCGTTTGCTAATTTACAAGAACAAGAACAAAAAATGGAAGAATTAGCCAACACTCCTCAATATCTATATCCAGTCATTGCTCTACTCGAAGGGCCTATTTCAAATCAAGTATGTTTTTCAAAAAACTTTGGGAAATGAAAAGAGTAGCTTTGAGTGTTTAATGCAGAATGGTAAAGAAGAAATGGTGCTTTGAGGACACCAAAGAAGGAACAAAATCCTTTCAAGTGGAAGCAATCACATTTTAGAAATATGCCTGCCACCCCAGAGCTCACCAGAAAAGGTAATCAGAATTTTATACTGGATTTCATTTATATACTTAAAATGAATATTAGAGTGTTTCTCAAGGTGGTCAAAGACAATCTTTTCATTTCTGGCACTGAAGTTGGTTTAACTAAAGGAATAGAAGAATGAGATGACTATGTTAAAGAAGAAGTGGGGCATCTGGGTGTATCACTCAGTCAAGTGCCCGACTTCAACTCTGTTCATGATCTCAAGGACCATGAGTTCAAGCCCCGCGAAGGGCTTGGTGCTGACAATTCAGAGCTGGAGACTGCTTTGGATTCTGTGTCTCCCTCTCTCACTGCCCTTCCCCCGTTCGTACTCTGTCTCTCTCTGTCCCTCAAAAATGAATAAATGTTGAAAAAAAATTTAAAAAGAAGAAGAAAAAAAGAACACAAGTAGTCTGACACATCAACAAATCAGCAATGGAAGTTTCTTTTGAAAATGTAGTGTTCCATAAACATCTTAGCAAGCATGTGACTTTATTTAACCTCTCTATTCGTGCAATTGTATATGCAAAGTGGTTCTTCTGTTTGAAAGAGTAATATCTGACTAATTTAAGCCAAAAAGGGGGAATTAATTGGAACCTACCAGGGCTCAGTGAGTCAAAAGAAGAGGAAACAGGCCTCAGGGAAGCTGGGTGCTGGGGTAGCTTTGAAGATCTCAACAGTAAGAGCCACAGACCACGCTGCAGACTCCCGGCATGAGGATATTAGTGCCCTTGTCTTTTTGTGCCCTTGTGCGTCCCTCTTCAACATTCATATTATTGGGAGAGAATCCATCAACTCTCACTTGGGGCATGGGGATATATGTCGAGGGTAAGCTTGAGGGGTAAATTGGAACAGGAATAGGGACTTGAACAGAGAGGAAAATGATAGCCGAATGTGACATACCAGTATGGCAGACCCCGGATCACATGAAAGGAGGCAGGGCAGTTCTTTGAATGAAACAGGGAAGGAGATGTTGGATGGACCCTGCTCCCCCGCAAAAAGTGAAAAAAGTAAGTAAAACATCTGCATAGGGACAAGAACATAGTACTTAACAAACATTAATTCTAACAAGATATTGGGATATATTCGGATTATGAGTAGGCATAGAATAAAACAAAATAAACTCAAGGACACATTTAATCCAGAAAGTGTGTATTTTTTATACTCCCCAAAACAACACTCTTTTCAACATTTCCACCTCAGTTATTTTTCAGTTTCTCCATGACTCTTGAACAAAAAGCAATCTTTTTTTTTTTCTTTTCTTTTTTTTTTTTTTTGCTTGAACTGGAAATGGGTGGCAAGGACTTCCTTCCGAGCAGGGTCAAAGTTAGGCAGAAATGTACACGATGTTGTGTTCATCTTCAGTGCACGGGCTGCTCAAAGTCTTCTGGAATTGCTCCACTTTCAGAGGTAACTCTCTTTAATCATTGCCCCTCGCAGATAGTAGCTTCCTGCTTTCACCATGCAGCCCCAGTCAAACCCCCCCTTGGGTGCTTCCTCTGGACTACTTACATTGAAGGGAAATAAGAATCTTAAGGAAAAGGAAGGAAACTCTGACCTTAGCATTCCAACAGTTCTCCTGAATGGGCGGGGTTTGACAGGTGAAGCCTCTAGCTGATGCTCCATTTATTTGTCCCCTTTGGGCCACTGGGGACTTCCTAGGAGAACAGCATGCTGACACACAGAAGAGCCTGTACTAAGAAAAGCCATTCTTCTCAGCCATACGATCTGTAGGAGATAAAGATCCTCCCAAGTAATCGTTGTGAACTGTTGGTCTACCAACCCCTCTGTTCCTTGTGTTCAGAGTCCGTTCACCTGTGTGGCAGCCCTTACACACATTGTTCAGTCTGAATTCTGCTGCCAGGCTACTCTGGGCCGTGTCTGCCCTCTGTGTTTGTTCCCTTATATTTTATCGTCGTTTGCCTCTTTTGTCCTCCTTCCTTCCCTTCCATATTCCTTCCCTCCTTTCCTTCCTTCCTTCCTTCTAACCAAGCACAGAAAAATGCTATACAAAATCTAAATTTAATAAAGATGTAGTAGAGTGCATTATAAAATCATTTAAGGAGGTAAGATTTACAGTTTCTGTATCTGAGTCAGTCAGTAACTAGCTGTGGAATGAGAACAAATCTTATAACCTTTCCGAGCTTCCGTTTCTCCTCTCTAAATAGAGAAGATTGTTTAAAACAATCCACGAATGTCCCCTACTCCCAACCCCCAAGCAGTTCTGTGGCAACCAATGTCGCAGAATGTCCTGCAGGGCATTGGTGGCAGGCTGGTCTTTTAAACTTAGGCAAGTCCTCTATTACCCTGCAAGGTCCTGTAAGGTCCTCTCCGTGCGGGCTTCCAAAGAGTCTCTTCACTCGACACCACTGTCCACGTTACTGATGGAGTGTGTCGCTTTCTTCACGGTCACTGGGGCAAAGTCAAGGCTGAGAACCATTGATCTGGACCATTTCAAAACTCCTTTCCAGCTCTGACACCGATTCTAAGTAGGTTCGAGTTGGCTGTTCTTTCATCTCTCAGCCTGAATCAAGGACTCCTCTCACTCCAAAAGAAGAGTATATGCCAAGGACATATGATTAGGCTACTTTACTAAGGGGTATAGCTTTTAGAGGGGAAATGAATGGCAGAGGTCTGGGACAACCCCTTTAAAATAGCTGCTGTATGTAGCCAGTATAGTAGGTGCCCTCTCTGTTGGAAAGTGGAGTGAAAACCAGGGAAGGGTTCAGAAAAATGAAGGCAGGGGCTAGGTTTCTCATGTCCGCTTTTAATGAAGCGGACCTTTGTACTGCACCCACGGGGAAACGTAGCTCAGCAGAGTATGCGCCCAGCCAGAGATTCAGGGATGAAACTCAGGAAGTGTAAAGGTTATGTCTGGTGTGCATTTCCTTCATGTATCCTCTGGAATCCTAAGGAGCACACTGATAGTTAAACTGGGGCAAGGATGGAGTATCCCAAATAACGTAGGTAACACAATTTAAAAGTGGGATACTATTAGCTGGTCCAGAATTTTTTAAGTTTATTTACTTATTTTGAGAGACAGCGTGAGCAGTGGAGGGGCAGAGACAGAGAGAGAGAGAGAGAGAGAGAGAGAGAGAGAGAGAGAGAATCCTGTGCTAACAGTGCAGAACCTGACATGGGGCTCAATCTCATGCACCTTGTGATCATAACCTGAGCCGAAATCAAGTGCTGGTCGCTTAACCGATTTAACAACTTAACCACCCAGGCATCCTAATTTTTAACCACCAGAATCATGACTAGTTAAAGTAAGAGTCTTTAAATCATGAGAAAAGGAACTACATCATTTGGATTCCCTGATAATATTCAGGTATTACAATTTCTTATTTAAAAAGCCTGCAATGGATAAAGACTTTAGGGTGTTTTCTCCATGGCTGATACATAAACATGCCACCAAATCTTCCATAAAAATGAGACTATTTAGGGGCACCTGGGTGGCTCAGTCGTTTGAGCGTCTGACTCTTGATTTCAGCTGGGGTCATGGCCCCAGAGTCGTGGGAGAGCCTCAGGGGTGAGCTCCACACTGAGCATCTGCACCGAGCAGGAAACCTGCTTGGGATTCTTCCTCTCTCTCTCTCTCTCTCTCCCTTTGCCCCTTTCCTGCTCTCTCTCTAAAAATTAAAAAAAAAGGACTATTTAATAATGGCAAACTATTTGCTGTTTATTACTTATTCTAATTTTTATTCACTGCTAGTTCTAGAATTATAGAAGCAATTATGCTTGCAGTCGGGCTGTATTTCCAGCAAATATCTGTCTAGAGAAAAAAAGCACATTTGATTTCAGCAAATACCAGCTCTTTTTGAAAACTACTGTATAGGAAGTAGTTGGTATAGTTGGTCTGTGTTAAATATTTTTTTCTCCAAAATAATTTTGTGCTGATAATCAATTAAGTTCAAACAATATTTACATTACACCCGCTATGGATGAGGTATGGTGATCAAGATAGATTGATTACCTTGAAGGAATTTAGAATATGGCAAGAGACAGTGAGTTAAAACATAAAACACGTAATATACATTTTATGAGAGGAGGATGGATAAATATTTTGGACTCACTCTAATGCTGGAAATGGCCTATCTTAAGCATAAAATGTTATATTTTAGTGTTGAAGTTCAAGTCATTTGCACGACAGAAAAGGATGTCTTTCATCTGGCTCATACATACATTTCCAATCACTTCCTCTTGTTTCAATGTATAGCTCAGGGATAATTAATAATAATTCCTGAAGATGGGCCATGTTCTCTTGTGCCTCCATTCCTGCCTGCCTGTCTGTTTGTTTCCCTATTTCCCGGTTGGACTCTGAGAGCTTTTCAGGGAGGCTTTATAGGCTCTTGCAGTCCTAGCACCTGGCACAGAGCTTGGCATATAACTGGCATCTGTAAAGATGTATGAAATTACACTGAGTGAATGATTTATTCTCCATGAGATCTTGCAAGCAGAAATTATTGCTTCTCTTTAGTGCTCTGGCCGTATTATGTTCTTTCTACCATTTTATTCTTTCTTCTCTTTGTCGCATGACCGTGGAGGCTGAGGTCAGTGCCCTTTTTCTCTTGTCTCCTTTCACCCTCTCCCTGCACAGTGCTTACCACATGCTGGTGTCAACTGCATTAATTAAGTTAATTATAAATAGGCTTGGGGCTGATCAAACACCTCAGCCGATAATATCAATGGATGGCACTTTAATTGTTTTTCCTGATCGTCATTGTTTTAGTACTCCCAAGATTTCAGGCATTCTGTTTGATGCCATGAAGTGGAAAGTCTTCTATTCAGGATTGTTAAGGTTTACTCAAATGAGAAAAACAGCAAGAGTTAAAAGAGTCAATGATTTTAAAATCGAACAATAAAGATATACCATGAGTGCTTAAAAAGAAAAAAACACTCCTTAATCAAGCGGTTTTCTCAGAAATGCACTCATCGGGATTATGCTTTCTAGAAGTTGGTCGTTTCTACGAAGATGAGTGCAGGCCTCAATGGTAGCAAATAAAGCATCAGCGGACGCCTCCCTGCAGTCCACCATGCCTGATGTCTGTGCCGTCGCTCCTTTCCTCCTGTTACAGGCAGCTCGCACAGAAGCCAGTTTCTGTGGAAGTTCATCATCCGACCATAGCAATAGGCTGGTTAAGCTAAACTGTAGCGGACTGTTAAACTGGAAAGTCAGTTAAAGTTTCTTCAGTGATTGCACAGAGGTAAACACTCCTGCATCCAGAGGATTCCAAACACCCTCACCTCATGAGGATGTAAGTTACACCGGAATTTAAATGTATGGCTTATACTAGAAATAAAGAAATGTATGTCATACTAGAAATAAGTATATATAATTTTCAGGAGTTTCATAAATTGAAGTGAGAAGTCAAAATATTCAAGCATCCAAAGCTCAAGTATAATCTAATCCATCTCATCTAATTCCTGATGTAGGTGAGTAAGGAGCCAGAGCCTTCCCTGGTATTGAATTGTTAGAGAGAAGGAAAAGACAAGCATGGGCAGGTAGGGGGGAGGGGAGACTGTGATGGGGGATAGAGGAACAAGAAATCAAATTGAGAGATAGAAGGCAAAGAAATTCTTTATATTTATTTGTTACAGAAAATAGCTTTTGCTTTGAAAAAGTTATTGGGTATTTTCTTCTCCTGGCCACCCCCATTTTCTATCACCCAAATCACCACAAAATTTATAACCACCTAAAAATGAGAGAGAGAGAGACAGAGACAGACACAGAGAGAGAGCATGAGCAGGGGAAGGGCAGAGAGAGGGAGACACAGAATCCAAAGCAAGATCCAGGCTCCGAGCTGTCAGCACAGACCCGCTGTCATGCGGGTCTGAAACCCACGAACTGCAGATCATGACCTGAGCTGAAGTCCCATGCTTAACCGACTGAGCCACTCAGGCGCCCCTCTGTAGTTTTTTTTTCTTTTTTTTAATCAAACCAGCATAAAAATTATAATTAGCTAGCTTTTGATGATAGGCTTTTTGAAGGGTGATTTTTATCCGCCACTTACCTGACCATAAAATATTCCAAACTGCTCATTGGTAAGCGCTCCAGAATATTCCCATCCAAATTCTCACCTTAGCACTCTACTCAGGTGATTATTAAACCTAGGAACGCCAGAAAGTATCTAGGCCTTCGTTTTTGAAAACTTGATAATAGCAAGCCAAAAGTCCGCCTCATTTTTTTTTTTTTTGTTATTTGCTTGTGTTTTTTTTTTTAATTTTTTTTTAATTTTCTTTAACGTTTATTTATTTTTGAGAGACATAGAGATAGAGCATGAGCAGGGGAAGGGCAGAGAGAGAGGGAGACACAGAATCCGAAGCAGGCTCCAGGCTCTGATGAGCCATCAGCACAGAGCCCGATGCGGGGCTCGAACTCACAGACCGTGAGATCATGACCTGAGCCGAAGTCGGCCGCTTAACCGACTGAGCCACCCAGGCGCCCCTTTGCTTGTTTTATCTAGTACCTGACAGCATAACAGGTACTTGGGCACAAAGACATATGTTTTTCTTCTGAGTAGCTCACAAACTATCCAACACTAAAACCCAAGTTGTGATTCAGTGACAAAAACATATTTTAAAAGTCTGCCTTCTTCCTTTTTGGAAAAATTTCTGGCTGAACTACTGGGCTTCACTCTGATTATGCGGTGCTCTTCAATAAATTGCTCGTGGCCTCTGTTCTGAAGACATCATGATTAAATTAAGGAGGAAATATTTACTATTCATCTATTTTTCAGTGTGGAGGAAAGATTCATTAGGTCATATCTATATTATGCTTTGAGCAATCTGGTAGGCAAGAAATATTTTGTTACAATTTCATTAATCATTTATCATTGCCCATATTAGAATGTCCACATAAATTTGACATTCAGAATAAACCCTTCTGGGGTCAAAGTCAAGCCGTAGATGTCTGGTGGTATACTCTGAAGCAAATTCTGCAGGTTTGTTCTTGAAGCAAAGACAATTCAGCTGCTCAAAGCAGCATAACTTTAACACATACTGAATTTCACTGGAGACTTTCTCTCTCAAATTCACTTTTGAGCCCAAACTAAGCAAGATAAATTATATACTCAAAGGTATTATTCTGAGAAAAGTATTAGGGAATAAGAAATAGAGGGTAGCTAGCCATGGCCTCAACAACCTGAACTGGGGCATCATGTCTCCTGCCCCTTAACTTACATTTTCCATGAGATCTGCAGCTTCTACTCAGGACTTGACCTTGGTTCATCGTGCGCCATGGAACTGTGGACAGCAGAACAAGCAATTAGATCAGTCCAGGTGGATGTGTGGGTCTGTTCTAAATTCGTTAAGAGTTTGGACTACAAATTGTATTTAATAGTAGACCATACATTGATTCCAAATTTGCTTTCTTTAAAGTACTCTCATTTTGATTTAGAGGCAGGGTTGCATCTACAGAGTGGTTCTTGGGGAATTAAGAGTTGGGTCAAATAAGAATCACCTGGGGAGTTTTTACAGAATGTAAAGACTAATCCTTCTGATTCCAATTCCATTCCAATTCTCTAACTTTCTCCACTCTGGGCGTAAGTTGAAAAAATCAGTCAATATTTTTTGATACCCAGCACCTTCCAACATCACAAATTACAGGGATTGCTGGGCTCAGTTTTATGCTGCCAGACTTGGAGCTGCAATAACGTGGAGTTTCTCACTCAACAAAAATAACAAGAAAGGGAGATCGTTTTACCCCCAATGATCGAAGAGGACTTCAGAGGGATGTGGGACACAAAGAGGGGTGCTTGTGTCTCAGGATGGCTGGTGTCCATAGCAGAATCTGCATCCCTAAAGTTAGCCTAGAAGTAGAGAGCGCTTTCAAGGATGGAAAGTATCATTCACTTCCCATACATATCAATCATTACCATTCTCTGAAACTCCATCCAAGAAAAACTAGCATAATAAATATTGTTATCCATAAACTGTTCCTTTATGTTGTCGTATCATTGGATTCTTTTCTGCCAGAAAATGGGGAAAATGTGAGCAACTATGAAAATATTCGAGTGTCCTTGAGAGACCACCTACTAAAACAGAGAAGGATCTGGAGAATGAGGGGACCTGAAATGCCTATCTGAAACCCAGAGGCGATCACAGAGTTGCTAGAATTTGGCATTTGATTTTATTTATTCAACTTTATGAACTCATGATGATGACTCTTTCACTGATACTTTTATGCCACTGTGTCTTTTAGACACAGTTTACTGTTGAGAAATGGAAAAGACACAAGGAGAAAATAGAACCCTGAAGACAAAAAAAAAAAAAAAAAGGAGGTTCATCGTGCGCCATGGACCTGTGGACAGCAGAACAAGCAATTATTAGATCAGTCCAGGTGGACTGATGATGGAGATGGCCTCCAGTCAAAGACTACTAGAAATATATCTATAGTTGAACAGGCTGAATGGCTCCTCACAATAAAGGAAAATGCACACCATGGAGGGAGGGGAGTGGCAAAGGACATCTCAATAAGACAGTGCTAGAAAGGATTGGGGTTTGCGTGTTGTGATTTGAAGGAGATTTGGACTCAGGCCTTTGTTCTGAATTGGATACTCTCAGAAAGTGGCACTAATCTCATGTTTGGACAACTTAATACATCTTCTCCAGAAAGAAGTTTGCAAGGTTAAAGTTGTAAATAAGGGACTTATGTTCTATTAGCCAGTCATTTACAGTAGCCAGGATGGGGCAGTGTTAGGTCATTTTTGATGTGTGATTACACACATACTCATGTGTTTGTCTGTATTCATACATGATTATGGACTGATTTTATTTTTGTCTTGGTCCATCACAGTCAGAGTGGCTACATCTGATCTTGGTGTTCTGTGAAATTGCTTATACTCAACAGGAAAAGGCTAATAGTGAGTGCCGAGCTAGCTCTGAGATGTCCGAGAATGCTCTTCTATCTTTTGGTATTCTACTCGTCCTGATTTGTCACATGAAGGCACTCAGTCATGGAAAGCATGAGTCCTTGCCGGAGTCCTAGCACTACTGGTTACAGAACTGGCCAATCTGCCTTCAAAGCCTAGATCTTAAACCACAGTATCATGCTTCCACCAACAAACAAGCGAATAAACATTTATGCTCCCATGATCAGCGTCAACATTTTGAACAAGTAATTTCTTTTGTGATTAATTATTATCCAAGGGCCTAGCTCTCCTCCCTGGTGCTCTTCTGAGCTCCTACTTTTCTCTATTGTTAAAACATTTTACAATTTGTACCATCTCCACAGTGTGTAAACAGGAGGAAACCAATTTAGATGATTCTGCTATATAAAAAGTGGCCTGAAAAGTATGTATAATTACTAGATTTAATGAGCGCACCTGCACACATACACACACACACACACACACACACAGAATGTCTAGTTAAATTTGAATTTTAGATAGTGAATACCACACTCTAGATAGGTATGCTCCAATTAGTACATGAAACATACTTATCCTAAAAAAAAATATTTGTTGTCTTTCTGAAATTCAAATTTAACTAAGTGTCCCATAAGCAAAATTTAATATATTCAACCATGAAATTAATTTCCTTTTGCCATTTTGCTATCCATGAAAAAAAGAAATCATTTACTTACTCCTTGGAGGCTGAATATTCTACCGCATTTATTACCGTATCTCTCACACGGCTAGCATAAATAATCTATAGATTCTTTTGAACTAAAGAAACTGAAATCTAAACTCTTCGTACATATATACATCAACACAACCACTTGATAGCTAAAGACAGGCACATGAGTATAACAAATTACAAAAAAAAAAAAAAAATGCCCAGCATTACTTCTTTTAAGGTTAAAGATGTGCCCTTCTTCATTTACTCAATAGTCTTTTACGGCCCCTCAACTATATGCCAGGCTCTATCAGGCACAGCCGATAGAAAGAGAATCCTACAGTTTAATGAAAGCTAAAGTAAAAAGAGGAAATATTAGCTAGTCTAGTGGACATTTTCTGATTCTCTCGTCTTCATTTATCTTACACATCCTTTAAGAGAACATTTACTCTTTGGTTTTGTGAAACCAGTATGCTTTGGCAGTTTGTTCGGGAGAACATGTAATTAATTTTCTCCTTGGCCTCTGCTAGACTCATGCGGACGTCTGCCCTATTGACTGCTGCCTGTTACGAGAGTTTGATATGAATTTAGGGAGGGAGCTTTTTCTAATTATTACTGTGTCTCACACAGACCTGAGTCATGGGCTGGGCACATAAGCATTTTGACTTCCGTACCGCTAGAGATCATTGCCTATACCAAAGGATACTCTAAGATTTGGTTATCACAGGACAGACTGATAACCTTAACGATGAGAAAGTATGTGATCCGGAACCATTTGTTGGAAAAAGAGAATAGCCGTGCTTTGTAATAGTCTCATTAGCAACCTCATGCCAAAACAAAAAGCCAGAATCCACTGTTAAAGAGGAACGAAAGAGAAAAATAAGCTTAAATATAAGCCATTAAGTATTTTCCCAGAAAGCACTAACTGAATGTAGTGAGGTATAGAACTCAGATTTATTTTTTAGGTTTATGGCACATATGCACGGCGTCACTCTGTGAGCACTGAATAATATTTGACTGCCTGGAGCATCTTTGATTAATTAAAGAACAAAAACATCCAACGATTGCTTTTCATGGAGTTCAAGGAGGACCTAAAAGATTCTTGGGAGCAGCAAAGGTACAAAGGTAATGATTTGAAACGTGGCGGGGGAGATTACCATCCACGGTGGGAAACTCAGCTGAAACTGCCCAGCACCATACACTGTATTTGGCACGTGGGAAGAGAATACTGAATACTGAATGAACAGTGTAATTGCAAAGAACAGTCCACGGATACTCCTCGGTGTTGGATAAGCAGGGATGTAGCATGATTAAAAAAGAAAAAAGTTGAGATAGATTTACTCAAAGTATCTGCCCGCTGGTTCTCAGATCTTCTAGACTGTTCCAAGTGTAAGACATCTACACTCACCATTGCTGCAAAAGGAAAGGAAAGATGATCTAAGGACACGGGACTGTTCTGTGTTGTGGTCCTAAAAACCACACAGTCAGATCTCTGCCCTCATTTTCTGACATCATTTGCCCATCTTCCTAGCCTGGATGTGTTGCACGGTCCCTCCCAGATATTACAAACACAGCCACCCCTCGTCGGTACTGTTGTCTCTTTGGAAAGACTCACATATTCTTAGTTTAAAGGACTTGCAACTTTGACTTTGGATCATTTGATGAACAAACTACCAGGATTATAAATGTGGTCAGGTTGAATAGGCACAGCTTGTCGATAGGGTTGAGTCACACGGGGGCCCTAGAAATACAAATGTCACCCTTTGTTGTGGCTCTCGGACAAACAGGCCAGTGAAATCACCTAGCCAAATGCTTCGTGTCCAATCATGCGTCTCCATGTGGCAGAACTCTTGAGCTCTCCCCAGGCTCAAACTTTACTAGAATTCAAAGTATGCAAGGGATTTGTTAATACTCAATGTGTCCTTTCATCATTTTATCAATATTTTCCCATTATTTGTCAGGCTTTCCTCTCACAATAATTTTAAAGCAGGTTGTAAAAGCAATTCCAGTTTGCAATACAATAAATTGAGGTGCAGAAAATAGAAGTAAAGACTATAATTTACATGTCAGGCACTGTGCTGGATGTGTAAATATATTCTATAATTTAATAGCCACACCAATCAAGAAAGTTAGGAATTCCACCCACTTTTAAAGTGAAGAAACTCAGTCCCACGAAAGGCTGTATAATGCAATTGCAAATAACACTTTGAAATTATTAAACGCTGGGGCCCAAATAAAATTGCTCAATTCAATTCTATTTGAGATCTGAGATCGTAACTTGGGCAGATACGGTTTTGTCTTGTTTTGGTTGGTGGCATTCACTTTGTTTGGCATCTGATCTGTGCTGTGCTTACCTGCGTTACATATTTAAGTATGTTTCACTAAAATTGTCTGACTCCAAAACTCCATGAAAACAAATCTAAGAATTACGTCATGAATCAATTTGCTTTACAAAAATGCAGTAGAAGTGTATTTCTTGGAGAAAGACCAAGACTTTGACCTCACATTTGTAGGTCTAGGGACATTTCTAGTATCTTTAATCTTAGATTTTAAGGTCTGCACCATTGGTAAGAGATCCAAGAAAGAATGGCTCTAAAAAGAGAGATAAAACTGAATGACACCGAACTGCTCACAGCCTGGGGACACAGTTTACTTATTCATACAACAATGCTGTTGAATCCCTTAAGAAAGTTTACAATTCCGCCTTTTCTCCTTGGGAGGAACTACTCTCTTGATCAATGTGATTTCTTGATTGAATCCAGTACTCTGTCCAACACCTTTCTTCTTTCTTCTCTGTTAAAACAAGGAAGAAAAAAGTCTTTCATTCACACTCCTCTGTGACCCTGGCAGTGAAGATGGGTCTATTCTGAGTAGGCCCTTAGGAAGCAGGGCAAGTGGGTCCATGGATTAGCCATTTGAATAATGACTCACTGCCCCTGAGGAGGAATTTACCAAACCAATTTCATTGGAGTCATTTTGCCCTTTGCCCCTTTTGTCTGGATGGGGTAAATCAATTTTAATGAAATAATTTCAGTTCATCTTTTATGTATAACTTGCTTTGTTCTGTGGAATGTGAATCTCACCAGGTCACCCCCCCCAAATGCTTAGGCTATCAAGCTAAACTACCTGAAATAATTTGCCTAGCAAGGGTTACACAGAGTCGAAGACTACACTTAGAATGGATTTCCTCATTCCTAAACCAATATTCTATCCTCTCTCACTGCCTTTTTTTCCCCCCTAATAAAATTGTTGTAGCTAATTACTGGATTAGGAAACAGAAGACGGTATGAAAACATCCCTAGTGGCAACAAAGGTTAAAAGAGGAAGAAGCAGGGTGCATTTGTGTGCTGATTACCATTGAAGGACAAAAGTCTTTTTCAAAATCATGTTCTTCTCCAGCAATAAGCTCTTATAATAGATCTCCACCCGCAGAGATTAAAAGGCTTCAGGGCTGTACAAATAACAATAATCAGACCAGAAACTGTTAAAAGCATAAGACAGATAAACCCAATGAGAAGCCTTCAGAGGGAAGCAGATAAGCATCGCATCAGAGGGAAAATGTCAGTGAAGCTATTTTGCTCTAGAAGCTGGTTTTTTTTTCTCTCTTCTTGAAGAGAGAAGGCACTGATTAGAAACAGAAAATGTGTGTGCATTTAAAAAACACAGAGGAGTGTTGGTGAAGACATATCGGCCTGGTAGGTTCTTGTTCCTGGAGGCCTGGGGGTTTACTTTGCATGTATCCCTGTGCCATGGTAGCCTGCCCTTGTCTGTTTTGAAAAGTGGAGACCCAAAAATATACACAGTCAGGTGTAAAAGTAAATGTTAAATGCATGAAAAAAAATTTAAATGAGGGAAAACATATGGTTGAAACACACTCAGATTCAACGTTGGGCTATAACAGATACAATGCTGATTTATTTCACATTGTCTCACCCAGGTCAAAGAAGTCACCAAGCATAAAGAGAATGGCAATGCCACTCATTTCCACTCAGTCATCCACCTACCCGGGAGCATGGCTAGGGCTGACCTCTCCTTTTAATCCATGTGCTGAGAGTCTCGATTGTATAGGAAAGACACAAAGTGATTCCCTGATGTGGATAAATGTTGTTTTTTTGACTCGACATCAACACTTGCTTTTAATACTTCTCTGAGTCCTGACACCATTTTTTCTACCAGCTTTACTGAGGGATCATTTACGTATCATTCAACTCACCCATTCTAACTGGAGAACTCAAAGATGTCTGGTAATTGGTGGAGTAGTGTGACCATCACCATAAGATTTTTCTCTTTGTGACTTTCTGCCGTTTGAATATAATCCCCTTTTGTGTGTTTTATTTGGTATTTATCCTCCTAGATGTTCTCTGAGGCTCCTAGATCTGCGGCTTCCTGTTGCCACTAACATTGAAAAGTTCTCAGCCCTTATTACTTTGAATATTTCTTCAAGTGCGTTCTCTCTTCTGATATCCCAATTATGTGTATGGTGCTCCTTTTGCCGTTGAACCACAGTTCTTGCATGCTCCAATCTGCTTTTCCTATTTTGTTTGTTTGTTTGTTTGTTTTGCTTTCTCTTAGCATTTTCAGTTTGGGACATTTCTATGGGCCTTTAACCTCACCAGTTCTTTCTTTGCCTGTGTCAAGTGTACTAATGAGCCCTGGGAAGGCATTTTGCATTTCTGTTACTATGGTTTTGCTTTTTGGAATTTCTTTTTGACTTTTAGAGTTTCTGTCTTCTTCCATTACCCATTTGTTCTTGCATGTGCTCTTCTTTTTCTCTTGCAAACGTTAACATGTGAATCATAGTTATTTTAAATTCCCTGCCAGATAATTCCAACATCTGTGCCATATTTCTGTCTGATTCTGATTACTTTGTCTCCTCAGACTGTTGTTTTTTTGGGGGGAAGGAGGGTTGTTGTTTTCATTGTTGCTTTGTTTGCTTGTTAGCTTGTTTTTTGCTTTGTCATTTTCTGTTGAAAGCAAGATATGTTGTGGCACCTGGGTGGTTTCATCAGTTAAGCGTCTGACTCTTGATTTCAGCTCAGGTCATGATCTCATGGTTCATGAGTTCAAGCCTCACATTGGGCTTTGAGCTGAACAGTGTGGAGCCTGCTTGAGATTCTCTCTCTCTCTCTCTCTCTCTCTCTCTCTCTCTCTGCCCCTCCCCCAATCTCTCTTTCAGAAATAAATAAACGTTAAAAAAAAAGAGAAAGCAAAATATGTTGTTATTGATAATAGGAGAAAAGATAAATAGGTCTTTAATGTCAGGATTTATGGTAAGCAGCCTACAGTACAGGCTATGTTTAATGTTTACTGTAGGTATTGGTACCAGAGTCTTTTTTTTTTTTTTTTTTAATTTTTTTAACATTTATTTATTTTTGAGAGACAGAGAGACAGAGCATGAGCAAGAGAAGGGCAGAGAGAGAGACAGACACAGAATCCAAAGCAGGCTCCAGGCTCCGAGCCATCAGCACAGAGCCCAATGGGGGCCTCGAACTCACAGACCGTAAGATCATGACCTGAGCTGAAGTCGGCCGCTCAACCAACTGAACCACCCAGGCTGCCCTGGTGCCAGAGTCTTTCAACTCCTTTAGCATCCCTGTTTTTGTCTCAACCTCTTGACTTTGGGCTTCCCTAAGTATTCCTCTTCAGAAAAAAATCTGTATTCTGCAATTCCAGCAGTTGCCGTCCACTGTTATTTTACTCGAGCCATTTTGGTGTGATGATATGGGAATGGGAAAGCATTCTGTACTCTTATGATTAAATCCTAGTACTTTAGCGGGCCTGTATCTTGAGGCTGTGACCTTCACAATCTCTTCTTCAGTGTTAGAGCTTTTCTTTCCCATTCCCCACTCCCTTCTTTGGCCATGGTATTTCTAATAAATTTCCTTAAAGCCTTGACCTCCGTCGACTATGTTTTTCTCTCTCATGTAAGAAAGAGGCTAATGGGTACTGGAGTAGGAGGAATAAGTTTTCCCCAACTGGATAAGAATCTTTTCTTCTGTAGAGATTTTTTATGGAGATGGTTCTAGGCATATTTCACAATGGTTGCTGTATTAGTCTGCTTGGGATGCTATAATAAAATACCATGCATGGGTGGCTTAAACAACAGACATTATTTCTCACAGTTCTGGAGATTAGGAAATCAAATATCAAGCTGCTGGCCAACTCAGTTCCTAGTAAGCGCCTCTCCTCATGACTTCCTGTCATCTGCCTTCTCACTGTTTCACATGGCAGAGAGAGACTGAGAGAGTAGAGGCAAGCTCTCTGGCGTTTCTTTTAAGGGTAGATCCCATCATGGGGCCCTTACCCTCATGAGCTCATGTAATCCTAATTTCCTCCCATAGGCCCCATATCCAACACCATGACATCGGGGCTTAGGACTTTAGTATATGAAACAGAGGGGACAGGACACATATAATTCAGTCCATAGCAATTACTCTTTTTCTCTCCTTTATTAGAAATATGAGGTGATATTTCTCAGATCTTTATCATGAAAATCGGTGTGATTTCTAGAGCTAATGCCTGTAAAAATATGGGGTGTCCCTAAGATTATGGCCTTAGAAGGTTCTCAGTGTCATGCTACTACACATTCTGTGTGATGATAGATTATAGTGTCACCTTAGCTAAGCCATATAGCCCACCTGCTTGTTCAAATATCTGCTGGATGTGGCTGGGAAGGTATTTTGTAGATATGATTAATATTTAAGTTAGTAGACTTTGAGTCAAGCAGATTACCATCCATAGTATGTGTGAATCTCATGCAATCAGCTGAAGGCCTTAAAAGACAGAGGCCTGCTGAGGAGGAAGGAATTCTGTCTCTAGATTACTTCCAGATTCAAGAATATGACATCAAATCCTACCTGAATTTCCAGACTGTCAGCCGGGCCTACAAGTTTCAGACTCGCCAGTCTTCATGAGCTATAGTTTTGTCACTTGTGAACTCCTTTGTTATTGTTGACTGGTATTCCATTGTATGAATGCAACACAGTATATTTATTCATTCACCGACTGAGAGATATTAAGGTTAATTCTCTAGTTTGGGGCAAATTATTAATACATCGTCTATAAACATTTGTATAAACATAAGTTCACTCTGGTAAATACCTAATAGTGGGACTGAAAGGTCCTAAGATAAGTATATATTTAACCTTGTAAGAAACTGGCACAGCATTTTTCAAAGTGGCATACCAGTTTTTGTTCCCACCAGTAATGTATGAGAGTTCTAATTGCTCTGCATCTTTGTCGGTATTTGGTATTGTCAGTATTGTTTATTTAGTTATTGTAATAGGTATGTAATGGTATCTCATTGTGGCATTTTCACAATGACTGGTGATATTGGACTATTTTTCATGTGCTTATTTCCCAACCTATTATTCTTTTTAGTGAACTGTCTCTTCAAGTCCTTTTCTCAGGTTTAATTGAATTCTTTGTTCTTTTATTGTTGAGTTTAATAGTTCTTTATATATTCTGAGTACAAGTTCTTTACTGAATATGTGATTTGTGAATACTGTCTTCCAGTTTGTAACTTATTTTTTTTAATTCTTTACAGACCTTACTAAATTTACTCATTAAACAATATGGTTCTATCATAAAAACAGACGTATAAGACCAATGGAATAGAACAGAGACCACAAAAATAAACCCTCACATATATAGTCAAATGATTTTCGACAAGGCTACAAAGACCATTCAATGGGAAAAGGACTGTCTTTCAATAAATAGTGCTGTGGAAACTTCATATCTACATCGAAAGGAAAGAAATAAAGTTGGATCCTTACCTAACACCATACTCAAAACTCAACTCAAAATGGATCAAAGCCCTAAATGCAAATGGTAAAACTATAAAATTCTTGGGGAAAAAAGCATAGAACAAAAGCTTCATGACATTGGATTTGGCCATGATTTCCTGGTTATGACACCAATGGGACAGGCAACAGCTACAACCAAAATTGGACGTCATGAAAATTAAAATTGTGCACCAAAAGACATTATCAATGGAGTAAAAAGGAAATCCACAGAATGAAGAAAATATTTGCAAATCATATTACTGGTAAGGGATTAATATCCAGAATATGTAGAGAGCTCCTAAAATATGACAACCAGAAACAACCCAATTCAAAAGTGGGCAGGGGTGCCTGGGCGGCTCCGTTGGTTAAACATACAGCTCTTGATCTCGGCTCAGGTCATGATCTCATGGTTCATGGGATCAAGCTCTGTGTCTGGCTCTGCCTGACAGCATGGAGCCTGCTAGATTTTTTCTCTCTATTCTTCTCTCTCTGCCTCTCCTCCACTTGTGCTCTCTCTCTCAAAATAATAAATAAATAAATATTTTTTTTTAAGTAGGCAAAGAACTTGAATAGCTATTTCTCCAAAGAAGATCTGTAAATGGCTTTTGAGTACATAAAAAGATGCTCAATATCACTAATCATTAGGAAAATGAAAATCAAAACTACAATGAGATATCACCTTATACCCATGAGGCTGCTATCATAAAAAGCCAAAGCAAAACAAAGCACACACACACAAAACATAAAATAACTAGTGTTGGTGAGGATGTAGAGAAATTAGAACCCTGTGTTTTGCTGGTGAGAATGTTAAATGGTACAGTTGCTGCGGAAAACAATGTGGCAGTTTCTCAAAAATTAAAAGTAGATCCAATAATTCCACTTTCAGGTATACACCCCAAAGAATTGAAAGCAAGGTCTTAGGGAGAGATATTTTTACACCATGTTCAGAGCAGCATTATTCATGATAGCTGAAGCATGAACACAACCCAAGTGTCTACGGATACATAAATGGACGAGCAAAATGTAGTATATACATAAAATGGAATATTTTTCAGTCTTAAAAAGAAATTTTGACCTATGCTACAACATGGGTGAACCTTGAGGACACTATACTATGAAAAATAAATGAGTCACAATGACAAATACTGTTATTTCACTTATATGAGGTACTTAGAGTAGTCAAAATCATGGAGAGAAAGTTTAACAGTGGTTGCCAGGGGCTGGAAGGAGCGGGGAATGGGGAGTTATTATGTAATTGGTATAGAGTTTCAATTTTATAAAATGCAAAGAATTTTGGATATGGATAGTGGTGATAGTTGCACGTTATGAATATATTCAATACTTAATTGTACACTTAAAAATGGTTAAGAGGCTAAATTTTATGTTATGTGTATTTTACTGCAATAAAAAAGAAAACAATGACTAGAATATTCTATGTGATTAAAAATTAATAAACGCTCTTTTTAAAACTGCTGGATTCTTAACTGAAATAGTTTCCTTGGAAAGGAAGCGGGCATTATGTAGTTAGGCTGAATATGTTTATATCCTATGGTCCCACAATTCCACTTGTAGGTATATAGCCGAGAGAAAATCTTACATGTGTGCAATAAAAGACAGACTCCAAATTGTTGAAAACAGTAGAGGTTGTGATAATAAAAAGGTAAAAAGAATCTAACTGCCCATCAGCAGTAGAATGGCTAAGTCATGGCATATTCTGTAATGGAAATGCTACACAAAAATGATGAATAACTGAATTGGGCCTATACAAGACAAAGGCAAAAAATTAATAAAAGTTTACCTGATACTAAGATTCATATGAAAATACCAAATATGTTAGAGTAGCCAGAAAAACACTAAGAAAGCAAAACTATGAAGTAGACTACCTCTATTAGACATTGAAATGGAGATTCTGTAATCATGGGCTCAGCGTGCTTTCACTGCACCACTCTGCTTTTTGCTCAAGATTCTATAATTAAGCACACCTGGGTGGCTCAGTCGGTTAAGCATCTGACTTTGGCTCAGGTCATGATCTCATGGTCCATGAGTTTGAGCCCCATATACAGTGAATGCATGCTCCGCTTCTGCTGAGCTTCAACCCTGTATTGGTTGAGCACAAGCCCTGCTTTGGGTGAACACAGCCCCGGGTGAGCCCCAGGTGAGCCCCGCTTCTCTCTCTCTCTCTCTCTCTCTACTGCTCCCTCATTTGTGTCCTATCTCTCTCAAAAGAAAAAAAAAAGATTCTATAATTAAATCATTATAACTCTGGTGCATGTCTAGACAGACCAATGGAATAGAATAATACATAGCCCTGAAATTGAATCAAGTACATATACACATTCAGTATATGACCTACGGTGGCATCTCAAATCACTGGAACATGATGGACTTCATAGTAAATGGTGCCAACACAAGTGTTTAGTCACTTGGGAAAAGATACAAGTAGACCTATACCTCACACCAGGCGCAAAAATAAATGGTTCCAAATAGATTAGGTATCTACACATAAAAAATTTAACTATAAAAGTACAGTAATAAAACATAGGTAAATTGCTCTTTAACTTCAGAGTAGGTGAAGGCTTTCTAACTATGACTCACAGTGTAGAGACAATCAAAGAAAACATTAGAGTTGACCATGTATAAATTCAAATTTCATGTGGTACAAAATAACAAAAATAAAGTCAAAATACAATTGGAAAAAGTAGGAGAAAATATTTGCTAATTATACTTCACAGGGCTAAGTGTTTAATATATGCATAAAACTCTTATTGAGTTCTGAGGGATGAAGCATCAAAATCCTCACTGAAAACTCTGAAAATGATCCAAATAAGCAATTCACACACAAAAAGAAATAAAACAATCCTGAAACATATGGGAAAATATTCAAATTCAATCATAACGGAATATGCCAATTATAAAACAACACTAAATGCAGTGTAAGATCCTGGACTGGAATCTGGAACAGAACAAGCACTGGCGAAAAATACAGTGAGATTCAAAAAGCATTTTCCAGTGGTAGTTTCCTGGCTTTGATCATTGACTATTGCAAGACCGTGAATAACTTTAGGGGAAGCTGGGTGAAGAATATACTGCAGAGGAATCCTCTGTACTATTTTTAAAAAGATTTTAAAAAATCAATATATTTAGGGTCACAACATTTTCGGTAACACTACTGAAAATCATGAGGGAATGATAGGAATAAAATATAGACTAGTGATTACATCTTAAGGTAACAGGTGGGAAACAAATCATGGAAAGGCATTCAGGGGACTTCAAGGGTAATTTTAATACTCATGTTCTTAGGATAGGTATGAATTCATGAATTCATTGTAACATGATTATTTGATGCCTTTTATATATTTGATAATTCTTTTGGATCAATGCAATATATATATATATATATATTTTAATGTTTATTTTTTAAAATTTTTTAATGTTTATATTTGAGAGAGAGAGAGAAAGTGAGGGAGGGGCAGAGAGAGAGGGAGACATAACCTGAAGCAGGTTCCAGGCTCTAAGCTGTCAGCACAGAGCCTGATGTGGGGCTCGAACTCACGAACCTTAGACCATGATCTGAGCTGAAGTCGACGCTTAACCAACTGAGTCACGCAGGCTCCCCTATTTATTTATTTTTGATACAGAGAGTGAGAGAAGGGGAGAGGCAGAGAGAGAGGGAGAGAGAGAATCCCAGGCAGACTCCTTCTTGCCAGTGCAGAGCGTGACACAGGGCTTGAACTCATGAAACCCTGAGATCATGACCTGAGTTGAAATCAAGAGTTGACGCTTACCTGACTGAACCACCAGGTGCGCTGATGCAATATATTTAGTAAATACAATATATAATTCTAGCAGAAATACAAAGAGTTCCATTACAAAGAGGCTTCTTGTAGCAATTTGGAGTTGCATTGCATTAAATCAGAATACTCTTAAAAAGGCCTTTCGATGTTAAAATTTGAAGTGTTAGGTTGCTTACTCCTCCATCTGTAGGTCCCTAATGTGAGCTGGCTTGCATCTAAGGATAGTAAAATCTTGGCAATAATGCAGTTTAGTTCTGAGTGTGGTATCAATGGAGAAAGGGAAACAGTTGGAATATTTGCCTTTGGATACAATTTTAAGAAGAACAAATGGAAGAGAGTACTTATTGGCACATACTGAGAAAAATCCCCCTGCAGTGAGTCTCAAGATACCCAATTAAGATAAAATTAAATCATGCAAATATTGATCCAGCTAAATTTGCCAGGGGTAAGTCTTATTATCAGTCAAATTTCTTTATATCAAATAGCAAGGAACTGTAGAAAAGACAAAAAATGTTTTATATATTTTTTAAATCAGGGGAACAGTAATAATAGGGAAAAACATTTCATTTCACTTTTATTACTTGCACTGGTTATTGACTTAATAGCTTTGCTTATTATGACCAATCGCTTTTAAAGCATCAGGCTCTTCTTCAGGTGTTTAGCACTCTCATAGGATGTTCTGCCTTCAAAGAGCTAACCATTTTATCTGAATAAGATGCACACATTTTAGGTAATTTGCACGGAGCTAAATGCATAAAATGGACCACAGCTTATCCATGAGTACAACAATGGCACGCGTACTCTTGATGTCCTTATAAAGTGTCTATTAGTAATTTCATTGATCAAAGTAATTGGATCTACTTTCATCATGGATTGAAATCACCTTTGGGGGAACTCCATCCAATCGTTGTAGAAAAATATGTCTTTACTTCCATGAGTGTGTTCCAATGAATGCAAGTCTGAATTTCCATTGTAAGATTTTTTTTCTTTAAGGATATAGTTTCCAAAGCAAAATCTGCATTGAAATCTTTGCAATAAAGTGAACTCAAAAAAAAAGAAGAAGAAAAGAAAAGAAAAAATCTCCAGTAAGAAAGACATAGGCATTTGGCCATGAATTTCCTTAAGACTGTCTTCATTGTTTAGGTCATTATTCCAAACTGTCAGCCATAATATAATAGGTGTTTGATAAGGAAAGTGGCTGCTTTAATTCAACCCACAGCCAAGCTGTCACTTGGAGGTCATATATACCATCGATGCTGACCATTGACCAAATCATTTCTGGAGCTCCTCTTTTGGAATTGCTCTCAGAGCTTAGGACACATTCCAGAGAATCCTCTGTTAGAGAATCTTAATCCTTTGACAATGGAGTCCATTTCTGTAAAGAAACTTATGCGGAGTTCAGGATAGCGAATAAGATGGGTGATGAGTCAGGGCAGTAGAATTCTGGGCTAAAATTGAAGCATGATTGCATTTCGAATGGATTTTGCATAAATGGCGCCTTCATTAAAATGAGCATATAAACTTCCAAAGAACCTATTTGGAAGAACAAGATTCATTTGTTCGCATTGGTTATGGTATGGACGTTTAAACAGGGGCCTGGTTCCCGTTGCTGTCCTAAACTTTGCAGGAGAGTTGCACACATCTCTGACAAGCCATTCTGTTTCTGCTAAGCTAGGTCTCTCACCTAGAATTCTTCTCAACACTATCATTATGGGGCACCGTCCAGAATTCCCGTGTTTTCTAGAATGGGTGGAACGCAGAATGTCATAGCTTCTCTTTTCTTTCTTCACAGAGCCCACAGCCTGCAGGAAGCCACAAATGAAGACTGTTGCAAAGAGTTGGAGTAAATGACAATAAAAGCCACAGGGTTACCAACCTTCCCCCCAAACCTACCAATTTGTCCAGATTTGATCAAAATGAAATAGAAAACAAGTTCACTAAAGGAAGACATACAGCTGAGAGACATGTGGGGAGCAAGCAAGAGGTATCTTCACTAAAGCTGCTAAATATATGCAGAGGCCTCTGTTTCTGTGGAAAACAGTTGGCAGCAACTTTTCCTCTCCTCTCCTGACTGTGACTTTTCTCCTTAACTTTCCGCCCACTTCCTCCCACCCCCGCCCGGCATCCTCAGAGTCCTGCCTGGCTGTCCATCCCAAGGCCCCCACAGAGCTTAGGGCAACTGATGGCTCCAGTTAGTCATAGCCTGACTTTTGATTTTGTTTCCTCTCCTCCTCACTCTTCTAAAGCTAAGACGAGGCCAGTTTCTCTCCTCTAGCTTTTCTAATTGCTTCCTCATTACTTGTCAGGCGGTACAGGAGGGTGGTTAAGTGCACAAGTTTGAATCTCAGCCTAACTCCTTAATAGCTGTAGGATCTACCTCACCAAAGCGTTATGAAGATTGAATGAGCTCCCGCCCATAAAGTGTGGAAGGCCAGAATGAGCCCTCAGTGAATGTTGGTTATGATTGTTGTTATTAACACTAGCCTCCCTGTGCTCAACAGATGCAACCTCCCTGTGCCGCCACCATACAGCACCCACACTACACAGATTCAAGGTCCTACCCCTTTGGCTTGGGCTTGGGTCTGTGAAAAGAAGGGAAGAGGAATTCTGTCACCTTACAAGACTTTCATCTGGAGCAGCCTTTATCTCTTTCACTGTGGGGATTTTCCCCAGGCTCTTTTGTCCTCTATTTCAGAGCTTAGTTTGCCTCTCTTTTGTGCTACATTTGCTTCAGGGGGGTAGGTTTGCGATGGGGGTGGGGTAGGGTTGCCCTATTTACAAGAGAAGCTATCGCCATGGTAACTTGGTATTTTGATACAGGCATGAAACCATTCTGAGGGAAAAATAGATCCCTTATTTTTCAACTTTGGCGTGTAGATGTATGGGAATCAAAATTCTTGCCCGACGTTATATAGCTGGTTCAAATGTCAAAGCAAAGAAGCAAGTTTTGTTGATATTTTAAATAAGTATTGAGCAACCACAGCATGCCATCAATTGAGCAGAATGTTCTCACAATTAATTTCTGCCTTTTAGGCACTAGCGCTTGAAGGCAGCATGGAATATACCGCTTTGGCGAACTCATTCTCGGAATGAAAAAAAATTGGTACCCATGGTCAGACAAAGAACTGCTGTGTTCACTCAAATTGCAAAAGGCATTGTGAGAGATGTCATTTGGAGCTGCTGGGATATTTCGATTGTTAACTGAGAGGGAACAAGACAGAGAATTTGAAAAATCAGCCTGTTCTTCATGGTCAGGGGAACAGCATTGCTGTATCTGTGGCTTCTGCAACTGCATAGGGACTGAAGAGTAGGCGGGTGTTGATTATTGAAGGCCAGCTGTGTTCCAGGCTCCCCACTATGAGTTGCTAACACAGATCAGTGAAGTGTCACTCCCACCTTTGACCCTCTTCACCTGGCGAGGAAACAAATTCGTACAATACAACGTGATGTCTCCGTAAAGATAGCTATAAGAGGCCATGAGAGAAGGAGGAAGTGAATTTTGAACTGTTTTAAGTGTGGCCAGCTGGTGAAATTAGGTACTGGTAACACCGGTGTGTAGTATGTCTCCAAAACATGAACTTCCTTATCCCCTCTGCGGAGCAAGGGCAAGCATCATCTACCTTGGCATATTCCAACAACCCAGGTGTTCCTGGGGGCAAGCTTGCTCACAGACTCCATGTGAATTCCCATGTGGAGCTATTTTCAGTTTGCCAAATGTGCCGTTTTCTCTGCCCTTTGCTCATCTTGCTCCATCTGTCCAAAATCTCTGTCGTATCACATCTCCTCTTCTCCCCACCCGACGTGTATGCTTCCTCTTACCAACTCCTGTTGTCCTTCAGGCCTTCCCCTTCCTGTTTTCCCCTTGGGATAACTTTGGCTGATGCTGGGAGAGTGTACCGGCTGTCCTGTTTGCTTCTGCAGTTTCCTCTACTTCTCTTATATTGGGGCTTATAAAAGTGGTTTGTCATTGCCCATTTTCTGGTCTGACGCGTGCAATTTCACTCGCTTCTTTGGCTCCCTTTGATGTTATAAGCTATCAGTAGGAACACTAGGCACTGTTCTCTTTTGTATCCCCAGAATCGAACTTAGTTTTTATTAAGTAGATGTACACCTGAATAAAAGGAGACATTGTCTATTATATGGGGGAAAAAACTACTTTGTCTCATAATGATGTTTCTTGGAGTTAGGGTTTTCCGCAAGGTATTTGATTTTTTTGGCGATTCAGTTACTGAGTTTGGAGAGTTAAATATTGCGTATACATGTTCTTTGTCTACAGATTTTGAAAATATTCTTCGAGGCTGAAGTTTGCCTATTTATTTTCTTTATAGCGTCTTTTGATGAGCAGAAAGTTCGTTTTCATGAAGCCCTCAAATTTGTCATTTCTTTCCTTTGTGATTATTGGTTTCTGTGTCTAAGAAGCTTGCCTGTCTGTTGTAAAGATATTCTTTTCTGTTTTCCTTTAGAATCTTTATAGTTTTACCTTTTGTCTTTAGGTCTCTGATCCATCTCAAGTTAACTTTTGTATGTGGTATGAGGTAGGAGTCAAGGTTCACATTTTGCACATGAATGTTCAGTTGCTTTAGTGCCGTTGTTAAAAGATTCTTCTTTCCACACTGAAATCACCTTGGTAAAGTTTTGAAAATCAATTGACTGTTGTTGATTAAGGTACCCTACAGTACTACATTGACTTAGTTATTCCATCTTTATAGTTAGTCTTTTAGTCAGAGAGAGTATAAGACCTCCAAAGTCTGCGGATAGACTAAGAATCGGTACCTTAATGATAATGAGTCTTAACAATTCATGAACGAAGTATATCTATGTTTGTAGGCCTTTGTTTTCAGTATGTTTTGTATGTTAAAGTATAGAGGTTATGATTTGTTATATCGTATTTGTTAAATTTATAAAATTTGTTTAAAATTTGTTAAATTATATCTAAATCTTTTATTTTTTGTCATGATATAGGTGGAATTATATTTTACTTCTATTTTCCAATTGTTTGCTGCTAGTATATGAAAATCCAATGAGTTTTGTACATGGATACCATACTCTGTGAAACTGCTAAATTTAGTAGATGCTTTTTATATTCCTTAGTACAGTCTATGTAAGCGATCATGTCATCTGAAAATGGAGACCATTTTCCTTCTTCATTTTAGAACTTTATGTCTACTGTTTACTTTTCATGCCTTGTAGTTGTGGCTGGGACCTCAAATACCATGTCAAATAGAATTAGTAAAAGAGAATATCCTTGCCTTTTTCCAAAATTAAAGTGGACAGGAGTGTTTAATGTTTCACCATTAAGAATTTTTTACCTGTGAATTTTTTCAGAGATATCCTTTATTTACATTAAGAAAGTTTCATTCAATTTCTAGCTTACTAAGTGTTTTTTAAAAGCATGAATAGCATTGACTTTTAAAGTTTTGCTAAATTCTTTTTTTTCACCTATTGATGTGAGGATAAAATTTTCCTCTTTTATTCTAATAATGTAGAGAATTACACTGATTGCTTTTCAAATATTAAACCAATTCTGGGGTAAATCCTAATTCTTGATGGAATATTATCTTTTTTAAATTTATTTTTTAAAAATCTCTTGCACTTTTACTTATTTTATTTTATTTTTAAGTTTATTTATTTGGTTTGAGAGAGAGGGAGAGAATCCCAAGCAGGCTCGGCACCACCAGCACAGAGCCCGATGCAAGGTTTGAACCTACAAACCATGAGCTTATGACCTGAGCCAGAATCAAGAATCAGATGCTTACCCAACCTAGCCACCCAGGTGCCCCTGGAGTGTTATCTTTTTCATATACTGAAGACTGGATTTGCTATTATTTTGTTAATGGTTTTTATGACATGTTCAGTGTGTAATTTTCTTATAATGTCTTTGCAAGATTACACTGGCCTCAGAAAATACTTCAGAGTTCTGAAGTATTCACTCTTCTATATTCTGAAATAGTTATGTAGGGTTTGTATTATTTCTTAAGTGTTTCTTGGAGAGAAATCACAGCTCAAGGCATCTAGATATGACATATTCAATGAAGGAAAGTTTGGGCTATGAATTCAGTTTTCTTAACAAATAAGAGGATATAAAGTTTTGCCTTTTATCTTAGTTTGGCAAGTGACATTTTAAAATAATTCATCTTTCATTTAATTATCAAGTACATGCACATAAAGTTTATAATAATATTTTATTCTTATCTTTTTAAGTCTGTAAAATCTGTAACAGTATCACACCTGTGATAGTTAATTTTATGTGTCGATTTGGCTGGGCCAGAAGGCGCCCGTTTATTTCATCAAATATTATGCTGGGCACTTCTGTGAGGGCATTTCCAAAATGTAATTTTGAATGAGATTACCATTAAAATCGGTGGGCTTTGAGTAGCACAGATTGAGTTCCATAATGTTGGTGGGCCTCAACCAATCAGTCGAAGTCTTGAATAAAACAACAAGACTAGCGTTTCCTGAGCAAAAGAGATTTCTCCAACAGATGACTTTGGATTTCATCTACAACACCAACTCTTCATACTTCTACAGCAAACTGCTTTTGGGCTTGAACTAGAACATTGGCTTTCCTGGGTCTCTAGCATGCCAGGCCATCCTGCACATTCTGTATTTGCCAGTTGCCATAATTGCAAGAGCCATTTCCTCATAACAAACAAACAAACAAGATAAATATCCTACTGGTACTGGTTTTCTGTAGAATTCTGACTAATATAACTCCTTTCATTCCTAATATCGGTAGTCATTTTCTTATGTATCAGTCACGCCAGATGCTTCTCAATTTGTTGATCCTTTCGAACAGCCATGCTTTGGCTTTATTAATTATTTTTATATTCTGTCTTTTTCTTATTTTGTTTTTTTCCGGTCTTCTATTTGTTCCTTTCTTCCACTTACTTTGTGTTTAACTTGCTCAACTTTTTGTTAAGATGGAAACGTAGATTATTTCAACCTTTCTTCTTTTATAATATAAACGTTCAAAGCTATACGTTTCTTTCTAAGTACTGTGTTAGCTGCCTGCCACACCTTTTGACAAGTATTTTAGTTATCTGTTAGTTGGCCGTAATGTCTAATTTCTCTTGTGATTTCTTTGGCTCATGGGTTATTGAGAAGTTTATGGTTCAATTTCCAATTCTTGGAAATTTTAAAAGATCTTTTTTATTATTTACTTCTACTTCAGTTTTATTGTGGCCAGAGATAGTAATCTGTATGTTTTAGTCTTTTGACTTTTATTGAGACTTGTTTTATGATCCGTCGCATGGCTTACCTTGTCGAACATTTCATGTACGATTATAAAGAAAATGAATTGGGCAGTTGTTGACTATCCCCCAAATGTTAATTAGGTCAGATTGTTTAATAGCGTTGTGCAATTCTTCTATAGAACCATTGACCTTTTGTATATTTCTTCTATCTACTACTGAGAGAGAAGAGTTAAAATCTCTAACTCTTACTGTTGACTTATCTATTCCTCTTTTCAGTTCCATCAATTTTTGCTTTTGTATTTTGCAATTGTGTAGATAGATACTTGTGCATTTAAGATTTTATGTCCTCTTGATAAATTAATCATTCCATCATAATCGAATCTTCCTCTTTTTGTCTGGTACTCCTTTCCACCTTTAGGTCTATATTTGAAGTGCATCTCTTCTATACAGCAAACATTGGGGTCTTGCTTTTTTTCCCTGACATTCACCTCCTTATAAACAAAGGGTTTAGTCCACTTACAGTCAATGTTAATAATGACACGATTTTATTTGTCTGCCATTATCATATTTGATTTCCATTTATGTCATCTGTATTCAATTTATCGTTTTTCTTCTTCTCTCTCTCTCTTTTTTTATTAAGTAGGGTCCCTTCCCAATGTGGGGCTTGAACTCACGACCCTGAGATCAAAAGTCGCATGCTCTACTGACTGAGCCAGCCAGGTGCCCCTTTCTTTCTCTTTCTTTTGAGTCAATTAAGTCTTCTTAATGAGTATGCCAGTTTAATTTCCCTATTGTTCTTTTAGGAGGTACTCTAGCAATTACAGTAGGTATCTTCAAATTCTCATGGTCTACTTAGAGTTAATATTGTACTTGTTCATCTAAAATGTAAGAACATTGCTACTGCAGAGTTTCATTTACCAACCTTACTTTTTGCACTAATCTTCCCATATGTATTGAGTCTAAAGATATTATAAACTCCATTGTTAGAAGATTTTGATTATCTTTTAAGATATAATGTTTCTTTATGCTAAGAGAAGAAAAATATATACTTTCCTCTATTTACATAAGTGTATCATTTCCAGTGCTCTTCATTTTGCCCAGAAGATCTGAGTTGCCATAAAGTATTTTACCTTTAACATCTATTGTGGTGCAGGTTGGATGGAAAAGAATATGCTCTTTTTTCTTTATCTTAAAATGGTAACCTTTATTTTTGAAGAACATTTTAACCAGATAAATCTGAGTTGTTAGATTTTACTTTTTAGTAATTTGAAGAGTATTTTTCTATTGTGTTTTGATGTCATAGTTTCTGAGAAAAAGAAAAGCTGACTATAATTTACAATTTTGGGGGGCACCTGGGTAGCTCAGTTGGTTAAGCGCTGAACTTCAGCTCAGGTCATGATCTCACGGTTCATGGGTTTGAGCCCCATGTGGGGTTCTGTGCTGACAGCTCAGAACCTGGAGCTTGCTTGTGTCTTCCTCTCTCTCTGCCCCTTCCCCACTTGTGCGCGCGCTCTCTCTCTCTCTGTCTCTCAAAAATAAATGTTGAAAAACATTTAAAAAAAATTTTTTAAGTTTAATTATTTTGAGAGAGGCAGCACAAGCAGAGGAGGGGCAGAGAGAGAGGAGAGAGAAAGAATCCCAAGCAGGCTCTGCGCTCCTAGTGCAGAGCCCAATGTTGGGCTTGAACTCATGAACCCTGAGATCATAACATGAGCCAAAATCAGATTCCGATGCTTAACTGACTGAGCTATCCAGGCACTCCCGGAAGCTGACTATAATTTATATCTTTGTATATAAAGTGTCATTTTTCTCTAGTATTTTTCTTCAAAAATTTTCTCAGTAGGTTTCTACGGGAGTCCTTGAGGATAGAGTGAAGTGACACACTATACCCTATCACTTAGAGAGACACTTTGAAAGACAAATATTTAATTGTGAATTTGATGTGATATTGACGTTTACCTGACCTGCTAATGAAAGAGAAAGAAGTCTTTCCTAAAAGGAAAAAAAAAGGCACTTGAGAGGTTCCAACGCTGAGTTATGTGTACTTAGGGAAGAATTATATAATATGTTCTCTCTTTCTGATATGGTGGTAAAGGATACATCACGTGGAAAGTACTTGGAAAGTGATCACTTTCAAACTCTCTTTTTTTCATGAATTAGTATAATTGCCAAAATAGTAAAATCTAACATGTATTTTTTTAATTGTTTAAAATTTTATTTTTAGAGAGAGAGAGAGAGAGCAAACGGGGGAGAGAAGGGCAGAGGAACAGAGAGAGAATCTCAAGGAGGCTCCATGCTCAGCACAGAGTCCATCACAGGGCTCAATCCCACGACACTGGGCTGATGACCTGAGCCAAAACCAAGTGTCAGATGCTTAACCAACTGAACCACCTGGGTGCTCCAAATCTAACATTTATTGAGTTGTTACTCTACATTCAAAGTAGCATTCAAAGCACTTCATCAATTCATTTAATATTCAGAAAAATATGAAATATGAATGATTATTAATATTTCTGTTTCCTGGTTGAGGAAATTGAGACTTAGGCAGAAATAATCTGAATATATTTTAGTCTTTATTTTTATAACCAAGAACATAGTCTGTGGGTACAGAGCGTAATCTCTTTCCTCACACTTGTTTCTGGTACTCACATTTTACCCACTCCTTGCTCCTTCAGTGCTTCGAGTTTGCTTCTCATGATTTTCACTTAACATTATTTTAATAGTGGTAAGTTACGTAAAATCTAATTTTTCTTTCTACTTAAAAACACTCTCCAATCTTGGCAAACATTCTCGTGTCTCCATTACTACAATGAATGTCCGTTTTGTCTTTTTAACTTTCATACTTCCTGTCACTTAATATTAATTTTGACTTGAAGAAATAATCTATTTCAATTACAGGAAGCAATAAGCAATTTATGACCCTGGAACAACAATCCTCAAACTCTTTTCAGTTGTGTGTCCTCCATGTTGAACGACGTGTAATGACACATTGATGTGACTCGGTATACTCTGTCTCTATGTCTCTCAAAAATAAATAAACATTAAAAAAATTTAAAAAAAAATAAAATAAATGTTGAAAAACATTTAAATTTTTTTTAAAGTTTATTTTGAGAGAGGCAGCACAAGCGGAGGAGGGGCAGAGAGAGAGGAGAGAGAAAGAATCCCAAGCAGGCTCTGCGCTCCTAGTGCAGAACCCAATGTTGGGCTCGAACTCATAGACTGATTTGACACTACTAATCTCATTTATTCATTTCTTCTGGATCCTAAGACATTTTAGGTTGTGGATGATAGATCCTTTTTTTTTTTTTGGTTTGTCATGTCTCCAGGTACTCAAAATTTGAAGTTTGCTTTTTTGTAAAAGATACGGTAAACAATTTTTGCAGCCTCATAAGATACCCTTCCAGAATATGGAAGAGCAGTGGTAGACCACACATGAAGAGCAATTAAATGATAACTTATGAGCATTTCAACATTGGACATCACCTTTTTCTAGTATTAAAAACTAGTAATAAATAGTCTTAATAGCTCAACATCTTATGGGGAGATCTAGTATACATTTAAATCAGTATTTTTAGTTCAATCTGCAAAGAGCTCGTACTCACTCAGAAACATGGAAATGGCAACCAATAAAAGGAAAATGGTTTCCTTCTTTGAGATGCCCATATGAGACAATATTATTCATAATAATGGAGGTTAGTCATTCACATTGAGAGGGCACTATGCCCATAAGTGCTCTTGAAGCAACATGTCAGATTTGCCTCTTTCTAAAGTTCTGATTTATGTAGTGCCTTATCCACTATGTAATAATATCAGTCTCTGAAGTGCATCCCATAATTATATCAGCAATAACCATTTCTTTTTGTTTATAAAAATAACAGTGAGTGAGCAGCTGAAGTGTAATTTCCTGGAGCAAAGATCTAAGAATTGATAACATCTTTTTAACTCTCTACCATTTTCAAACCCCAGTTCAAAAGGCCAAGATTTCTGTTTGTAATGATTTCTAAACTATGTTGCTCCGTAAATAATGGAATTAGCAATTATTGAAAATCACAAATATGTTATTGAATAGCATTTAATGAATATGTGAAAGTATTAAAATAAAAGCATACTTCAATTACTCTGTGTAATTTAAGGAACAAGACAATCTATCTCTTTGAATTTTCTGGTTGTGGGAGGTTTGATCCTTTTTTGCAAGATGTATGAACGAGTTTATTTACCTTGTTTCATTGAATCACTTTGTATTTTTTAAAATATTAGCATTAACAAACCACCGACCTTAAATTTAGAAATCAAAATGGTTATTGCACGGTCGGTAGTCTTTGGAAAGTATTGTAGAAACAGAAATGTAAAGTTTCTACCAAATCCCATAGGTGTAAAACAGTAATTTTTTCCCCAGAAAAAATGATTTTCATTATTTCAAATATAAATTTTAATTCAAAATTTGATGCCAAAAAAAGTTTTGAAAAACAACTGGATAATTTAGAATTTCTTTAATCTTATTTTAAGAGGTGATGATAAAATGCAAATATGAAATTGCCTTTGGCTCTCTTAGCTAACAGAATAAATCCTAGCTGAATCATTTATCCCCCTTTATACATATTTATATTTTTACTGTAGCCTGAAAACTCAGAGGTAAAAAGTAAAGGCCTTTAGAGGTGTCTAGGATGTGACTGGTAAACAGATTGAAAGTCATGATGTTTGGCAACGTGCCTTCCTCTGGCCCCTTTTTCTCATTGCCTCTGCTTATCTCCATATGTGCCTCTGTCTTAAAATGGGCACTATCTTGTTTTCCCCAAATGAACAAGAATCAAATTTAAATTTAGTTTTAATCCTCTTATTGTAAGAAATTAATGCCACCTGCCTGACATGCAGAATGGCATGTTTTGGGGTAAACTGTTAACATTTTATACGACTTTACTCTCATCAAATGGTATAGTTATTTCGAGGGTTTATTGTATACAAGACCACAAGCTTACTAGAGATTTTTCTACTCTCTTTATGAAAATGGATTAATATTACATATGTAAGGAAAGCATTTAAAGGTTTAAATGTTACTTTTCCTGTTGCAATAAATTTTCGGCCAGCCTCTTTGGGGATTATGAACCAATTAGCCATCCTTGATTTGAGACTTTCTGGTCCCCAGTTATATTTCTTACGACTTCTGTGATTTTAGCTAAAAGAAAATTGTTTTTAAGGGAAATCAAATTTAGTGCAAGGGTAGCAAGGGTACAAGGGCCTCTTTTGGAACCCACAGGTGGCAATGGGGTTGGTGCTAAAGAATGTGTGAGAAGGAGGGACCGTACTGGTTTCCCCATTTATTTTTGCCATTGGGCAGTTGCTGGGTTAGTTCCTAGGTACAAACCAGTTGCCTTTGTTTCTCAATTCGTATAATCCAAAGTGGCTATTTAATAACTCTGGGTCTATACTGGCTCCACTGAGAGATGGATAAGATGCAGCTGAAATCGTATTTGCAATGAATGACATATTTTCAGAGGTGAACTGGGATTAGACCCATCCATTCCGTCCTGAAAGTTGAATTGTGTTACATGGACATAGCTGTTCCTGTAATAAAATGTGTAAACGGTGGGGGAAAGCTTTGAAGGCACAGATACCTTGATTTTAGGACTCAAATTACTTATAGAAACTTCTGACTTATTAGACAGATAGTATAGTATTATATTTATAGAGAGATATGTATAATATTAGGTCAATCGGTTATATTCATTGATGTTTTTAAGTATTTATCAATGATCAGTCAGGCATCATTCAAATATACCTAGGAAGGGAAAGCTAGAATTGGCCTTGGCTTGTAACCAGGCCTATAGAATCCAACTCCCTACCGTATAGAGATGTGAACAATTATTTGCCCATTCGGAATCACATTGGTTAGCAAATCACATAATATATTTCCTCCTTTTTTATTTTGAAAATAAATAGTAGTAGACAATAGTATTGCATGAAATGCAAGCACACAGGTTCATATGTAGTTATAATTCTGAAGTTTGAATTGTTGACCCTGGCATCCTCTGATGTAATGGGGCTCAAACACAGGAGATCAATAGGCAGGAATGATAGACAAATTGCTGAGATCATGGCGTTGTCGAAGCCAAGGTCAAAGGTACAAGCTCTGTGTGGCCCTGATTTCTGTAGAGAGAAAAGGAAAAGCCTGCATCTCAAACCTCATTTATTCTTCTTATTAATACATACCATTGAATAGGAGAGAAACTGATGATGTTAAAGAAACTTCTTAACCAGAATGCATGTCCTCTTAGCTGTATCTCATACCAACTTCATATATAAAGGGAATTTATTTATTTAATCAAAAGAATATCTTAGTTCAAGAGCAAATCCAGGAAATTCATAGACTCTAGCCTTTATGGAAATAGAGTCTCTCCAAATTACTAATCTAAAAAAATGTATGAGCACAGTATGAACTAATAATTGTTTAGCCATTTCCATGGCTTAAATGAATCATAATGTATATCATTCCTGAAATCTATAACTTTTCATGATTATTATGACTTTACCACAATACCAGAAACTTTTATGAATCTGTTTAATTCCAGTTCTTAGGTTAGAAAAAGAAGAGGGGGAGGAAAAGAGAGAGAAAAAAGAAATAGGCGAATAGACACTTAGAATAAAATATATGACTGGGGGCCCATCATTTGTGCTATTATGAGAAGTTAAACATCTTGTAATTCGAATCTATTTTGGTTGCTCGAAGTCACTAAGTTTTGAAACTAGCTGAGGAATCAGAGGATGTTTCCGAACAAGCAAGCTAGAAGCAGTTGGGATTTAAACAATACGGTGTTATGCCTTGGCATCTCTTTCCTTTAGAAGCTTGAAGTTATTCTTAACTAAGGTTTTCCCAAGCCAGGTAAAAATTGACCACAACTTTGTTGACTTCGATGATGCAGTGTATTAGCAGGTGCTGATAATTTTAGGCAGCTTTGATTGAAGAGCTTGACCTATTTGAGATCCACATGAATAGTTTTGCTGAGATGATGTAACTTAAATAAGGGGAGAATATTGTCAGCTAATGAAAACAGTTAAAAAAAAAAGTATTTCTCACACAATTGTGAAAGGATGAGAAGAAGATGGACCTGCCGACATCCTTTTCATTTTAATAAACGCATAATAGGATCAAATATACGCCAAATCTTTGTGATGTCTCTTTTGTTACAATTTTATTTCACTTCTAGAAGGTGCGCCAAAGTATACACTTATACATATATTTCCTAGTTCCGTCCACGTCCATTCTGGGTCTGGATTATGCTGCTGTCTGCATCCGTGTCCATCAAGCAAGTCAGTTAACTCCCCATCGTCTTCTGACATGATCTAAGAGCAATCTGAGTGCCATTTATGCTTTGATGTTCAGATTTCCTTTCAAGCCAGTGAAGGTTCCATTACAGCAACTAGAAGGAATAGATTTCTTTTTCTACTGGAATCAGAGTGGTCTATTGTCTCTTTGATACTGTCGGATTTTCTTTCAGGGTCCCTGTCCAATTTTAGTATGGGTATCTCTTTCCTACCCTAAAAATCAGCTATTTTTTTTTTAACCCAACAGACATCTCCCTTAAAGAGCCATACCACAATTTTAATAATCCATTATTAGAGGAAACAGAATCCCAGTAAGTGCTGAACCATCCTATTAACATTAAAATGCAGTGAAATAGTCACATAACCTTGCCTTCTTTGATCATTGACCACAGGACTTTACATGAAACATTTTGTTTTATCTGATTTTATTTTTTTCTAACTTTACTGAGATAATTGACATATAGCATTGTGTAAACTTAAAGCTACAACCTATTGATTTGATATGCTTATATATTGCAAAATGATTACCACCATAGTGTTAGCTAACATTTCTATCATGCGACACAATCATTTCTTTTTAGGGGTGAGTATATTTAAGATCTGTCTACTCTCAGGGACTTCCAAGTATATAATGCAGTGTTATGAACTATAATCACCATGCTGCACATTACATCCCCGTAACTTACTCATCTTATAACTGGGAATTTAGACATTTTGATCCAAATCTCCCATTTCCCCAAACATTCAGGTTGTAGGTTTCTTCTAGGTTATTCAATTTTTTGGCATATAATTGTTCATAGTAGTATCTTATGATCTTTTGTATTTCTATGGTATCAGTTGTAATATCCCCCCTTTTGTTACTGATTTTACATTTTTTGTATCTTCTCTCTTATCTTCTTTTAAAAAATTTTTTAATGTTTAGTTATTTTTGAGGGAGGGACAGAGCGGGAGCAGCGGCGGGCAGAGAGAGAGGGAGACACAGAATCTGAAGCAGGCTCCAGGCTCTGAGCTGTCAGCACAGAGCTCAACGTGGAGCTTGAACTCATGAACTGCGAGATCGTGACCTGAGCCCAAAGTCAGACGCTTAACTGACTGAGCAACCCAGGCGCCCCTCTCTTATTTTCTTACTTAGTCTAGCTAAAAGTTTTTCAATTTTGTTTATCATTTTAGATAACCGACTCATTTTTTTAATCTTTTCTATTGTTTTTTCTGGTCTCGATTTCATTTATTTCTGCTCTGATCTTTGTTATTTCCTTCCTTCTGCTAAGCTTGGTCTTAGTTTGTACTTCTTTCTCTAGTTCCTTGAGGTGTGAAGTTAAGATGTTTATTTGAGATTTGTCTTTTTACTTTTCTTTTTTATGTTTTTTATTTATTTTTGAGAGAGCACAAGCCAGGGGAGGGACAGAGAGAGAGGAAGACAGAAGATCTGCACAGACAGCAGCGAGCCTGTTGTGGGGCTTGAACTCCCCAACCACGAGATCGTGACCTGAGCTGAAGTCTGATGCTCAACCAACTGAGCCACCCAGGGGCCCCTATCTTTTTTCTTAAAGTAAGCATTAAGACTTCCATCTTGGAACTACTTTTGCAGCATTCCGCAGGTTTGGGTATATTGTGTTTCCATTTTTGTTTGTTTCAAGGTAGTTTTTATTTATTTTTTATTTATTTTTTTAATGTTTATTTATTTTTGAGACAGAGAGACACAGAGCATGAGTAGGGGAGGAGCAGAGAGGGAGACACAGAATCCAAAACAGGCTCCAGGCTCTGAGCTGTCAGCACAGAGCCTGACGCGGGGCTGGAACTCACAGACCGCGAGATCATGACCTGAACCGAAGTCGGACGCTCAACCGACTGAGCCACCCAGGCGCCCCAAAGTAGTTTTTATTTACTTTAGATTTCTTCTTTGACCCATTGGTTGCTCAGGAGTATATTGTTTAATTGCCACATATTTGTGGATTTTGCAGCTGTTCTCTTGGTATTGGTTTTTAGTTTCACACCACTGTGGTCCAAAAAGACATTTGGTATTATTTCAGTCTTCTTAAATTTGTTGAAACTTGTTTTGTGCCTATCATATGATCTATCCTGTAGAACGTTCCATTTGTGCTTTAGAAGAGTGTTTATTCTGTCGCTGTTGGATGAGATGTTCTGTATGTGTCTGTCAGGTCCATTTGGTCTAAAGTATGGCTCAAGTCCAATGTTTTCTTGTTGATTTTCTGTCTGAACGACCTATCCATTTTTGAATGTGGAGTATTGAAGTCCCTTGCTAATATTATATTATTGTCTATCTCTCCCTTCAGAGCCGTTAGCATTTGCTTAATATACTTAGGTGCTCTGATGTTGGGTGATATATATTTACAATTGTTATATATTCTCGGTGAACCCTTTTGATCCTATAGTGACATTCTTTGTTTCTTATTACTGATTTTGGCTCAAAGTATATTTGTGTGCTATGCCCAGCCCTGTTCTCTTTCGGTTTCCACTTACATAGTATATACTTTTTCATCCCTTCGTTTAGAGCCCATGTGTGTCTGTAAAGCTGACGTACTTCTCTTGTAGCAGCATAGAGTTGGGACTTGTTTTTTTAATCCATCCAGCCACTCTATGTTTTTTGATTGGAGAATTCAATCCACTTATATCTAGATTAATTATTGATAGGGAAGGACTTCCTGATAGGTAAGGACACCATCTTATTCATCATTTTCTGGCTGCTTTCTAGTTCCCTCTTTCCTTGCTTCCTCTCTTGTTGCCTTCCTTTGTGAGTTGATGATTTACATATCAGTATGTTTTGGTTCCCTTCTCTTTGCCTTTGATAAAACTACTCTAAGTTTTTGCCTTGTGGTTACCATAAGGCTTACATAAAACATCGAAATAACAGTCTATTTTATCCTGACAACAACCTAATGTTGATCGCATACAAAAATTCTACCTTTTCTCCCCCCCCCTTTTTTTTAAAAAATTTTTAATGTCTATCTATTTTTGAGAGACAGAGAGAAACAGAGCATGAGTAGGGGAGGGGCAGAGAGAGGGAGACTCAGAATCTGAAGCAGGCCCCAGGCTCTGCACTGACAGGCTGACAGCAACAAGCCTGATGTGGGGCTTGAACCCATGAACCCTGAGATCATGACCTGAGCCAAAGTTGGATGGTTAATTGACAGAGACATCCAGGCACCCCCCTCTTTTTGGTTTTTTTATGTCATGATTTACCTGGTTTTATATTATATATTCATTAACAAATTATAGCCACAGTTAGTTTTTGTTATTTTATTTTACTTTTGAATTTTATTTATTTAAATTGAGAGAAAGAGCATGCACGCAAGGGGCAGAGAGAGAGAATCCTAAGCAGGCTCCACTCAGCCAGCACAGAGCCTGGCATAGGGCTAGATCCCACGAACTGTGAGATCATGACCTGAGCCAAAATCAAGTTGGACACAAACAACTGAGCCACCCAGGTGCCCCAGCCAGGGTTATTTTTAACACTCTTGTCCTTTAACCTTCAATTAGAGTTAGGTGGTTAACACTCCACCAAATTACAATATTATCCTGAATTTGACTATATAATTTATCAGGGTATTGTATGTTTTCATGTTACTAATTCGTATCTTTTCATTTCGACGTGAAGAACTTCTTTCAGCATTTTATGTGAAGCAGGTCTGGTGGTCATAAAACCCCTCAGCATTTTTTTTTTTTCCTGGGGAAGTCTTTATCCTTCACGTTTGAAGGAAAGCTTTCCTATGTAGAATACACTGGATTGGCAGTTTTTTCCTTTCAGCACTTTGAATGTATCATCCCATTCCCTTCTGGCCAGTAAGGGTTCTGCTGAGAAATCCACCTTACAGAGATTCTCCTATACGTTACAAGCATTTTTTTTCTCTCCATCTTTTAAGTTCTCTGTCTTGGTTTTTGATAGCTTTATTATAGTGTGTCTTGGAAGAGATCTCTTTATGTTGATTTTGTTTGGTGACCTATGAACTTCATGAACTTGGTTATCTGAATCTCTCCCCACATTTGGGAAGTTGTCCACCATTATTTCTTTAAAAGAGCTTTCTGTAGCCTCCTACCTTTCTGCTCCTTCTGGGACTCCAAAAACTTGCAAAATGGTTCTCTGAATGTTTCTATCCCATAGATTACATTGGCTTTCTTCACGATTTTTTTATTCTTTTCTCTTTGTTCTTGTTCCTGTCTTCAACCTCACAGATTCTTTCTTCTGCCTGTTCAAATCTGGTGTTAATGCTCTTGTTGCCTTACCTTTTCATTTGACTAATTATGTTCTTCAGCTCTGAATTTTCCGTTTGGCTCTTTTTTATGATTTCAATCTCTGTTAAATTTCTCCTTTTGTTTGTGTATTGCTTTGCTGATTTCAGAGGCTTGTCTTTCTGCTAGTAGCTCATTGAGTTTCCTTAAAGCAGCTATTTTGAATTCGTTATCAGATAAATCACATATCTCCCTGTCTTTGGATTCAATTACTGGAAGATTATTATGATTCTTGTGTGGTTTCATGAACCTTGATTTTTCATGTTACATGAAGATTTGAGTTGCTATTTTCACATTTGAAGTAATTGTCACCTCCTCCAGTCTTTACTAACAGTCTTCAGGGGAGAGATACCTTCCATAAGCCCTGTTAGAAATTCGAATGCTGTCTCGGACTTTCAATGGGTACACTTGCTCCATATTTCTTGCCTGCCTTCTGGTAGAATTCTTGACCTTGTTTGCTTTCTCTGGATCCCGTAATACCCCAGGCTTAGTGTTGACAGTCTCTCTTTTGTTTTTCCAAATGTGGTGCTAAAGTTCAAGGTTGTAGTCTCTCGCTGGCCTGCATACTCAGGCCAGTTTTCTGCACATGATTACTAGCAGTTTGCCAAAGCTTGCTCTTGCCCCCATTATTAGAAACACAGAGAGACAGCCACAAGGTTGTGGGGGTAGGGGATTTACATGTGGCACACAGAGTGCTCAGCATGCCCATGAGCCAGTCGCAGGGATCTCCAGGCCAAGTGCTCCTAGCAGCGTGTTGGTAGGCCTCTCAATGGAGTCTGCAATGCAGACAGTAGAATCCACATCCTTTGAATGCTTACTGAGGGTCCTATCTGCTGCTCTTCCAGCTTCTTCCTGTCCGCCTCACCCCAGTTAAGCAGGTCATGATTCAGTGCTCTGGATGGGGTGAGAGGGAAGGGAAACTTTTGCCTGCATTCTCAATAGCCACACAAGCTGAGGGAGCTTACCCACACACTCTTTCCCCTGCAGAAGATACCATAGTTAAGTACATCTCTGTTAGCCTTAATTAAGTGGGGCTGCCTTGAGGAAACATTATGTAGGTAATGTCAGGCTATTTCTCTTATCCACTTTAATGCTTCCAAACATGTTTGATTGTTTGTTTGTTTTCCTCCAGTGATGGGCTGGAACTTCACCTCTGGAAACCTGGACTTCAAAAGGCTCTCTCATCTGTGAGTTAAAAGAAGGTATTGTCAGGGCACTCAGACTATGGTGGGGAATGGCTGGAGTTGATTTACAGGCCACTACAGGATCCATAGCTAGGACCAAGATCTGTCTACTTATTACCCAACACGAAGGTGGTAAAAACTCCTTTCAGGTCCCTTGGCACATGGTACTGAATCCCAAAGTTCCCATAAAGGCACTTTGTCCGTGGATGGATGGCCGATTTTTGTTGGTGGTGGGACAGGGAGGGAAATGAGAGATATTTTATGCTGCCATATGTTTTATTTTATTTTATTTCATTTCATTTTGTTTTATTTTATTTTATTTTATTTTATTTATTTTGTTTCATTTCGTTTCGTTTCGTTTCGTTTCGTTTCATTTCATTTCATTTTATTTTATTTTATTTTATTTTACTTTTTGGTGCAAGAACCTGGAACAGAGTCATATCTACACTGGAAACAAGTTAAGTGTGACCCTTATACTAAGCCTGTGGAATTCAGTGGTCAATTGGATTTGTGCCCTCAAATTCTGATACTGTCCACATGGGTGGATTACAGTGTTGCCTTGGGCTTTAGGAATGCCCTGTTCTTGAATTAGAAGTAAGGATTTTCAGCGTTATGTTTTTTCCTGGATTTCTTCTTTTTCCGCAGTAGACAGTGAGAAGGAGAGACTAACCACCTAGTGGATATTGCTGTTTGGTCGGTTTGCAACTGCAGCATTTGGCAGTGTGCTATACTGAAACACACGCTTAGTCTATTACCTAGACTAATAGTAATTACCATTGTCTCAGTTGCCAATCTGGAAGCCTGGTAAATCTGGGAAATTCAATGTCGACTGGTCTTTTTCTCTCTCCATCAACCATCAATAATTGTTTCTTTGGTTTTGTTTGTTTTATTTGCCTCATGAACTCATTTATTCAGACCATATTGAAGCACCTCTTAAGTATGTTTAATCTATCCATTTTTTTCTAGGCCCATTTTTTTCTAGGCGTGACAAGGTCACACATCTGGGACTTTGTCATCTCTCGTGTGGACTCCTGACATGGATGTCTAACTTGTCTCCTTCCTGTAGTCTTGGCCCACTGCTATGCATTCTTTCTGTGCTGAACTAAATGTTAGCACTTGGAAAGGTGAGGAAACAATTGAGATGATTTCGTAGTTAACATCTCAAAACAATATTGAAATAGCCAATATGAGAACTAGCAGAATATGGTCAGATTTCTGCACATCTATTTTTACAATTTAATGTTTTTACTTTTTACATATGGCAGAATCACCATAGTTTTCAGTACACAGGAACTGAAGATTTCATATGGGCCCTGTAGACACTATGGTGCTACCAGTGTAGCTGCTACATTTTTTGAGTAACCATGGTGGTTACTCATAACAAAAGCAAAAACAAAAGCAAAAAGAAAAACAAAATTGATCTGGTGATATCTGCTATTCATTTCAAGCCCTTCTACAGCTTTCCATAGCCCAAGGCATAAAATAATGAATTCTTTAACATGCTACGCAGGGATGAGCTTTGTCTGAACCTGTCTTCACTTCAAGTAAGGCTAATTCTTCAGCATTGCACTCTATTTGGCAGTTCTGTCAGATGGCCTGACCATTCCCAGACTGTGCCTTATAATCACAGCTTGGTGCTTTTGATAATATTGTTCCTTACTCGAAAGTTCTTATTCTTCCCTCTAAGCTGAAGAAAATTATCCTTCCACATTAAGTATTGCCATGATGAAGCTGTAATTAAAAATGGAACTATATATTCCTTTTAAAGGTTCCAGTGAAACAGGGCCCATTTCTACTATGCACGTGCCACCTCGTGTAGTGGCTGGTCATGTGACTTATCTCCTTATTAGACCAGAAGGTCCTTGAGGACAGACCACAAGTCTTAATCCCTTTTACAGACTCATGCTTGGCATGGTGTTCAGCACAGTACAGACACTCCATCTCCATTGTTCAATGACTATGTATCTTTCTGGGTTAAAGTACAAAGTGGAACCTGCTTCCTTAATGCTTTGTATTTTTTTTCTTGCACTACAGGATTTGTCTCAAGTTTTAATTAGTTTGCTCAATTAAACATTTTTTAATTCCTATTTAAAGTCTTAAACAGAACAAAACTTCGCTAAAAACTGAACTCTTTGATTTATAGGAATGACTATATTATTCCACTGCACTGTGAATACAACTATAATATTAGCAGAAAATAGATCATCTAGAGAAGGTCAGATATTTTTAGTTTTTATTTTAATGTCACTTTTTCTTGACCGTGGAAAAACTGAGCTCAAGTTATAGACTCAATTCATAGGCATATTCATAATGAACAACTACTGCGATAATCACCAGTTGAGGTTAAAAGGTCAAAATTAATATTTATATACATGTGTATCTACAAAGGTATTTTATATACCTCTTCTTTTTTGCTTCTCAGTATAGCCTTTTAAATTAAGTACATGGCAGGCACTGTTATTGTGACAATGGTACAGATAGGGATGCCAATGCGGACGGAGTCTGTGTGGTTTGTATATGGTCATGTCATTACTAATTGTCACTCTTGGATACTAACTTCTAGATTCAAAACCCTTATCTGTCCACCAAACTCTGCATCTTTCCAGATCCCACGGACTTGGATACCTGTACACTCCTTCAGTAAGCACAGGTATTTTTCTTTCTTACCTCCTCTTCTCTTTTGAACTGAAGTAGTTATTTCCTCTAGGCTTTGAAAAAACTTGGGGTAGGAGGCTTCCATATTAACTTTACTCAAAGTAATAAGACACTCTCAATTTTTAAAGATAATCTCCTTGAAAGGGAAACCTTTATTAATGCCAATGTTATGTGCAGGTACAAAGAAAAGGTGCAAGTTGAATAGTCATATTCATTCAAATTCAAAATACAGAGTAAATTTTATGTTAGGATAGCTAACATCCTGAAATCCACATTTTATTTCTCTTTGCTGGGAACATGAACAGCGTTGAAATTATAAGGTCATCTTCTAAATATATTAAATGGTTGCTATCTTACCAGAACATGCAAAAGTTGTAAGTGAAGTCTGAAATTTTGCTTTATTAGAGATAAACCAGTTTTTATGAATATTTAATATAATTAAAATTAAAACTTACTTTAAAAAATACACGGTGGTTAAAAATACGGGATTTTAGAATGGGATGTGCCTGAGTTTTCCTCCAAACTCTGTAATTCACTAGGTGATTTTAGGCAATCTACTTATTCTCTTGAACATTAGTTTGCTCAACTGGAAGATGCACTGAAGTTTGGCTCAAGTAAGGTAATTTATTGATAGCACATCGACAAATGTAAGACGTGTGCAAAACGAATTATTGTTATCACAATCATGACATTAGGCTACTTTATCTTTTTGTTATTTTCTTTTATTTTGAGAGAGAAAGCATGAGGGGGGAAGAGGCAGAGAGAGAAAGAGAGGGAGAATTCCAAACAGGCTCCACTCTGCCAGCACAGGAGCCTGATGCAAGGCTCTATCTCATGAACCAAGCGATCATGACCTGAGCTGAAATCAAGAGTTGGACGCTCAACTGACTGAGCCACCCAGATGCCTCTCTTTTTTTTTTTAAATGTATTTTTAATGTTTTAGTCAGTAATAATTGATATGTATCCCTGGGAAACATGAAAAAAATCTTCACATTCTTCTGATCTAATTTTCTCTCAAAATTCTGTTCACTATTTTTTCTAAAATATCTGTGGTGTGTATAACACAATGATAGGATGAGCAGAGAGGGAAAAAATGTAGGAACTACATTTTAAGCTTTCTCGACAGAAATTGAACTAATAGCCCAGTACTTTGGTTAATCAAGAAAATGTAGAATCAAGATAGTCAAGGAAGGAAAACATCTGCTATAAATGGGGAGTTGCAGCTTGCGTTTATTTTGAAAACACCATTTTTTTAACTTTCTTTAAAAGTATAGACACACATTTGGAAAATCACGCATGGCATTCATAAATTGGATATATAATTTGACAATATAGTCAATATTTGCAGACCATGTTTATCCTCACACATTTGCATCTTGATGAATTTTATAATGGATCGTTCTTATCTCTGACGCCGACATTCTTAAGGTAATAAATCTTAAGGTAATAAATCATTCCTCTCATAAGAGAGGAATGAGATGAACCAATCTTTGATGAGTTTTTCCAAATTGAAAGCAGGTTTTCAAAGCTCTAAGACTAAAGTAAGCTTTAAATTTATCTTAGAAGATGCTACTTAAAATCTATTAAGTAGGAGTTAATTGTATGTTGCCCCCTTTTACTCTAACAAATTATACTATATTACTTTCTAGATATTTCTTCTATTTTGGGGATCCAGCCTCTAGTATTTTTTTATGAGACAGAGATAGTACAAGTCTCTAGTATTTTTTTTTTTAATGAGAGAGAGAAAGAGCCCACGTGTACTTTCATTAGCAGAGGAAGGGGAGAGAGAGAGAGAGAGAGAGAGAGAGAGAGAGAGAGAGGGATAAGGAGAATCTTAAGCAGGCTGTCAGTGCAGAGCCTGAGGCAGGGCTCCATCTCACAATCATGATGCCATGACCGGAGCGGAAGTTAAGAGCCAGGTGCTTAACCGACTAAGACACCCAGTTGCCCCTCTAGTATTTTTTTAAAATTAGTTCTTTGTGCAGGACTAAACAACACAGTGTAATACCATATCTAAACTTCTATATATATAATTAAGAAAAATAGGGCATGGACACCAATTAATTGGTCTACTAAAGTGCAAGTACATGTAAATTTTATCAGTCAAATTAAGATATTTGACAGAAAGCAAAGACAGTTTTAACAAGGAATATTTGGGGGTGTGTGTATAATATTTACAATCTAGATAGAAGGAACTCCTTTAAGTTGTAGAAATATATCCTTAGATATTTACACAAAGAATGTATCTCCATATGTCAGAAGAGTGTGAGTTCTTTGGATCCGATTACTTTTCTTTCTTTTCTTGCGTTTTTGGGAATGCATTTTATCTTCCACACTTTTTACTTTTTGGACTTCCTCCCCTTCCAAATTGGTTGTACATTAAGACATAGTGATGGGGCGCCAGGGTGGCTCAGTCGGTTAAGCGTCTGACTTTGGCTTAGGTCACTATCTCAGGGTTCGTGGGTTTGAGCCCCAAGTCAGGCTCTGTGCTGACCGCTCAGAGCTTGCAGCCTGCTTTGGATTCTGTATCTCCCCCTCTCTCTGTCCCTCCCCTGGCTTGAGCTCTGTCTGTCTGTCTCTCAAAAATAAATAAATGTAAAAAACAAAACAAACAAACAAACAAACAAAAAAGCCACATAGTGTTTTTCCCTCCATTTTCTTTCTGGTAGCCTGCAGAGCAAACATGCAAGCCTTTCCATATAGGAACTAATTGCTGTGGACAAAAACTGGGAGTAGTAAAAACAAAAGAAAACAAAACAAAACAGAAAAACCCCACCAAAACCCTGTAATTGTAGATGTCTCCTGGGGTCTCAGTGTCCTTGAGGGCTCTATTAGGTCTGTTTCAGTCTGCTCTCCTCACTGCACCAAACATTTCTGCTGACTCTTTGCCTCATTTCCACAAAACCCCAGAAACACACAAAATGACAAAAAAACAAAGCTAAATCCTCAAACCTCTGTACATGTCATTTATGCTGGAAATGGAGGGGGTGACTTATTTACAACAGTGCAAACAACAGGAAATTGAATATCAAATGTCCCCAATATTAATCACAGATCTTCTCTCATCTTTACCTCTGTGCTCTATCCGACCCCCTGACCCCCCAACCCCTCCCTCATTCCTCTACATTTCGAATGTGGCACTCTTTATTCATTTCTTTTTGCCCTCAGTCTCAATCCCAAGAAGCTCGCTACCTAAAGAGAGATTTCCTTCCTATAAAGGGAATTCTTATACCAGGCGCTTGAATTTGTTTTTATTATACCACATAATAAAATGGCTAAGTTACCAAAGTTAAAACAAAGTAATAAGCATTCAATGTGATGGGCTTCCCAGAACCTTCTGGAGAACTGAAGAATTTATTTCCACAGCGGCTGAGATTGCTGCTGCCAGACAGCCCTACTGAGCCCAATCCTCCAAGATGCTTCCACTGAAGAGGGTCCACTTACTGGAGGTTGAAAACCCTCCTAGGGTGGCATGCATGTGGTGACTGGTCTATGTAGGAGGTAGGTGTGGCCCCCTCATTTCAATTTGGAACTATCCCAAGGGCCACCATGCTTTTACAGCAGCCTGAGATGTCAGCTGAGGTCTTCCTTGAGACTTCAAGGCAGCCCAGCTTCTGCCTAATCCAGCTTCTTTCCTTTCCCGTCCATAAACATTGATCCTGCCCCCCACCCCCGATGACCTTTCTGCATGCCAATTAGGTCAGGATCTCCCTCCTTGGCATCTCATCCTGGGCCATGTTCTTAATGAGTGTTTCTCCATGTAGTTACGAAGCATCTCCGTCACAACGCCAGCAGTGCCTTTAGGCAAACCAGGACAGGTCCTTCTCTTGGGCTATCCTGCCGTACTGCATGATAGGTTTATTTGCTCAGGCTTGGCCCTGGGTTTATTAGGTTAGGAAACAGGTTTTAGTATTTTTTAAAGATCCTCAGGTATACTAATATGTACGTGCATTTAGGAATTCCATGACTCTTCATCAAATCTATTTCCTTGGCTGCATTTCTTTCTTTCTTTCTTTCTTTCTTTCTTTCTTTCTTTCTTTCTTTCTTTCTTTCTTTCTTTCTTTTTTGAATATATTTATTTATTTTGAGAGGGACACAAAGAGAGAGTGAGCAAGCAGGGGAGGGGCAGAGAGAGAGAGAGAGAGAGAATCCCAAGGCTCTATGCTGTCAGCACGGAGACCAACTCAGGGCTCAATTTCTTGAATTGTGAGATCATGACCTGAGCCTAACCCAAGAGTTGGGAGCTTAACTGACTGAGCCCTCAGGAGCCCCGATGCATTTCCTTCTTAAAAGAACCCTTGCTACCTCATTGGTCTTTTTGTGCTTGACCTATGGAATAGTTTGACTTAATGCTCATCTGAGGAGCCCTGTTGTTAGCATCCTGAGACTCATGGGGGACTCCCGTCTTCTCAGCTGAAATTACAGGCTCCTCCCTTCTTTAGGAATGCCAGTTTATTCGCCCAGTTGCGTCTTTCCTAGAGGACTGGTGCAGTCATGCTAAGATTATGGTTTGACAATAGGAGAATCAACCCAACATACAGAAATAGTAAAAGAAAGTATCCATCAAAGGACCAGGAATTGTTTCATCAAACCATTTAATCATTTTATCTCACTAGTAACTGGTCATGGGTGAAGGGGGTCAATTGGTACAAACTTCTTGTTATAAATACTTTCTGGGGATATAACGTGCGACACAGTGATCAGACTTAAGTGTACTGTGCTGTATATTTGAAAGTTGTGGGGGCGCCTGGGGAGCTCAGTTGTTTAAGTGTCCACCTCTTGATTTTGGCTCAGGTCATGGTCTCACCGGTGTGTGAGACTGAGCTCCAAGTCGGGCTCTGTGCTGACAGCACAAATCCTGCTTGGGATCCCCTCTCTCCCTCTCTCTCTGCCCCTCCCCCACTCACACTCCCTCACCCTCTCTCTCAAAATAAATAGATAAACTTAAAAAAAAGAAAGAAAGTTGTAAAGAGTAGATCTTAAAAGTTCTCATCAAAAGAAAAAAATTGTGACTATGTGTAGCGATAGATATTAAATAAACTTATTCTGATAATCATTTCACCATATATATCTATATCAAATCACTAGATTGCATACCTAAAACTAATGTAATCTTAAATGTCAGTTAGATCTTGATAAAGAAAGAAGTCATAGTTACAATAAATTATTTGGGAAAAATACAATCAACGAGCAAACAAATCCTGGACCAAATGGACAAACGAATCACTCTATATCTGTCCTTCTCCCCGCGTCATGACATCAACCCATTCTGGGGTAGCTAAGTACTAGCTGTCAGTCCATAAGAGAGATATATATTTGAGGCTTCAATCTAAGTAGTAACTTTTTGATGATACATGTACCATTCACTTCCTAAGTTATTAATTTAATATTTAAAACCTATCATCTATACAGCCTCCGACAGTTTATAAGGTCTCTTCACGTCAATTATCTCATTTGTCATTCTTCAGTTGTGCTGAGTGATTTAATAAACTGGGTGATACCAGCATTAAGTTCTTATAAAGAATATAATCATGATGAACAAAAAGCCATTTGATATATTTGCTCCTATGCCCTGTACATCCACTTATTAAAGTTTAGTGTTTCACAATGACCTAATTTTTTAAAAGATTCCTAGATAATGCAGTCAAAGGTTTTAAGAGGAATGGCACTATTAAGAAGGGAAATATTAGAATGTGGATTTGGAATTAGGTGAGGCCAGCTAAAATGGATGATTCTGCTCACATAGCTGAGTTATTAAGTCTGTATTTTCTATCTCCAGGTCCACGAAATCTCCAAAGTAATAAAGTTTGATCTCTTTAGGATCTATCGCTTCCAGGCAATTTAATCAGTTTTTAGAATTCCTGTAGTTCCAAGTTTCCTGGATATACTTGGATGTTCTTCCAGAGCTGGTGATTAAGGAAATGAGGTTGATGGGTGTTAAAACATTCTGGTCACTGAGACCTGGAATCCTGTACTATTTTACTTCAATAAGCTTCCCTATGAGGGCCAAATACATTCTATGCAACACATTTAATACTGTTTTTAATGATGATAGAAGAGTTTAAAACACAAAATACAAAACTAACACACAGATTTTCTTCATCTTGAAGAAATAAAATAAAGTCTCCTATCAAGGTAGGTGTATATACTGAACGCGTGAAAAGAATACGTATTACAGAACTGTAAAGTTCTTATAAAAGTTCTGACCGAGCCTTGATGATTATTTTGGAAAAAGTAAGAAATTACGCTAAACTTAAAGTAGAAGAGGTTTTTGAGAGTGAAAACATTCCCTACTTTTGTAAGTTATAAAAAGGCTTATGAGTTATGGAAATAAATATGGCTGCGTTTTAATAACAATAGGTACAAACGGCTAACGTTTACAGAATTGTCCTATGAGGTACCCCTAACTGACAGTCGAGGAAATAGGAAATCGTCGGAGGCTTACGCAGCCAGCTCAGGGCAGAGGGGACTCTGCACCCGGAGGGAATCGGTCTGTGCCTCCTAGCGAACTTGTTTCCCCTCCGGGCTCGTGGGGCTGCCGCAGTGCTCTGGCGCTCGAAGTTAGTATATTGGAAAAACAAACCGGCTGTGTTGGATAAAGAAAAAGAATAAAAGATTCATCTTTCTTAGTGGAGAAGAAAATGAGTTTCTGCTAGCGGACTAAATGTTCCCCTAGAGCCTGGAAATGTTATTTTGATTCTCGAAATTGTTCGGCTTACAACTAGAAAATGAAACGTTTGGGCCAGAGATGGCAGGCAGGTCCCGTGGCATGTATGAATGAGAGAGATTGTTGATAGTGGCAGGTATTGGCGAGATGCTTTAAGTGGCTCTCTAGGCCCCGGGGTCAATAGAGCACGCCTCTGTCTGCCTGAGACTGATGAATAAGAACTCGAAGAATGTGCCAGTCTTGGCGTCGGGAGTGAGAGAAAAGGACTCAGTGAGTCTAAGAAATTATTAAATTAAAAAAAAGGAATTTCCTCTCCTCCTAGGGTCTCTGAATCTCCTGCATCCCTCGTGCATCCTTGTTAAGGGGCTTAGTGTTTCATAGGATATGTATGTTTCCCCGTAAAATACACTGCTCATTTTTAAAATTTAGATTGAGCCAATTTAAAACTTTAACTGGGGCGCCTGGGTGGCTGTCGGTTGAGCGTCCGACTTCGGCTCAGGTCATGATCTCCGTCATGGGTTCGGGCTGCGTCAGGCTCTGTGCTGACAGCTCAGAGCCTGGAGACTGCTTCGGGTTCTGTGTCTCCCTCTCTCTCTTCTCCTCCCCATGCTCATGCTCTGTCTTTCTCTCTCTCTCAAAATAAATGCCCCAAAAAAATTTAAAACTTTAACTTAGGTATGTGCATTAAAATATTAGACCCTGTTGGGGCGCCTGGGTGGCTCAGTCGGGTTAGCATCCGACTTCAACTCAGGTCATGATCTCATGGTTTGCGGGTTCAGGCCCCACGTCAGGCTCTGTGTCTTGTGTCAGGCTCTGTGTCATGGAGCCTGGAGGCTGCTTCAGATTCTCTTTCTCTTTCCCTCCCCCACTTATGCTGTCTCTCTCTCTCTCTCTCTCTCTCTCTCTGTTTCTCAAAAATAAATAAACATACAAAAAATTTAAAAAAATATTGGACTGTGTTGACATCTAAACGTCGGCAATGATCTATGGTTCAGCCTAATGTAAAAATGGCAGTGTGCAATAGGGCGACTTTCTCCTCTCCTCACCCAACCCTGTGAGTTTTCAGTCCATGCCTGTTACAGCCAGGTGACAGACGTAAGAGCCGGAGAGGCGGGCTTAAGTTGTGGCTCTCCCATCTACCAGCTGAGTGTCAGTGGACAAGCACGTACGTAACTTTGGCTGTAGCCTCTCCATCTGAAGAAACTCGGGAGAATGAAAGTGATCTTCCATGCTCTTAATAGGTATTTCAGACTCAAAGACACTGATGCTGCTTTATTGTTGTTCCTGAAAGGCGTCGATGTGAAATTTTCACACAACCACAACAGCACTGCGTCGCCTGGCTGAGACTCAGTCACTGGGTGATGCTCCTTGATCCTAGAGTCGTTCAATTGTGGGGGGATGTGATAAGTCCGTTAGAGGTGATGAAATAAGGTAATTACTGTAAGGATTAAATGAGCTAATAGGCAGAGTGAAGAGAATAGAATCTGCACATAAAAAAAACTCGGTATTACTGAAATCTATCCATGTTTCTGAATATGTATGCACTTATGGGTTTACTCGAGACTGGCAACAGTTTTAGTTCATATAGTCCATGAGGCCATGTTCTCTTCGAATACAAAAGATGTCAACTTCAATTTATAATGTTGATAATGGGGCCTGGAAGATACGGCGCTGATTCAGGGGGAACTACTCTGAAGTGCCCAGAGATCTTAGCACAGTGATCCGAGCTAAGTGCAGACGGTGAAAAACTCTGAGGCAATGGGAAGTTTCTTTTAGTTTGTGGTTGTTGATGCCCTTATTGATACTTACCGATCAAGGTGGAGTTAAAACAGGAAGATAAGAGGGGCGCCTGGTGGCTCAGTCAGTAAAGTGTCTGACTTCTGATTTCAGCTCAGGTCATGATCTCGTGGGTCCTGAGTTCAAGCATCAGGCTCTGTGCTGACAGTGCAGAGCCTGCTTAGGATTCTCTCTCTCCCTCTCTCTCTGCCCCTCCCCTGCTCTCTCTCTCTATAAAACAAACAAAGAAACAAAAGAACAGGAAGAAAAGAAAAATATATAGAAACAAGAAAAACGTTTTAGGGGCACCTGAGTGGCTCAGTCAGTTAGGCATCTGACTTCGGCTCAGGTCATGATCTCACAGTTCATGGGTTCAAGCCCCACATCAGGTTCTGTGCTGACAGTTTGGAGCCTGGAGCCTGCTTCAGATTCTGTGTCTTTCTCTCTCTCTGCCCCTTCCCTGCTCACAGTCTGTCTGTCTCTATCTCTCAAAAATGAATAAACATTAAAAAAAAAGAAAAACATTTTAAAATACAGTTTATAAAATAAACTAACTTAAGAAATATTCTTATCCAATACAGTCATATTTTCCCACTGACCCTTGATGTTACCACAGTAAATTTCTTTATCACAATCAAATACCCTATTGGAAAGAGACAACAAACTCTAAAATTGTGTCACGCAAACTAGCTTTCCCACAAGGTGGAAACTGAAAAAAATAAACTATCACTGACACATGTATATGTACTGACATACAAGATAAAGGTCAACATTCTTAAACTTGAGGTTTCTTATTCAAAGTATGTGAGTTACAGAGAAAGATCAAGAAACAAATAGCTGCAGAAACTGACGGCCATTTAGTAATTCAGTTCGTCATGCAATCCCAAACATGTAAATACTTTTAAGAATCATTCTTGAGGGGCATCTGGGTGGCTCAGTCAATTGAACATCTGACTTCGGCTCATGTTGTGATGTCCCAGTTTATGAGTTCAAGGCTGACATCGGGTTCCATGCTGTCAGCCTGTCAGCACAGAGCCCGCTTTGGATCCTCTGTCCTCATTCTCTGCCCCTATACCACTCATGCTCTCTCTCTCTCCAAAAATAAATAAATCATTTAAAAAAATAAAAAAAGGAATCATTCTTAACACCAACATTTTCAAACTTTAAAAACTGAATAAATGAATCCAATATATTAAATATACATTGGTTCAGAGTAATAGACTACCTCAAGATACTGTCCACCATCGCATTTCTGACTCACAAAAATGTTTCGAGTTGAGAGTCCTGCTCCACCCATCCCACCCCCATCTAAGAGTAGACACTTAAAATAATATCATACTTCCTTTTTTAAATGTTTTATTCATATTTGAGAGAGAGTGAGAGACAGAAGGAGAGAATGAGTGGAGTGGGGGACAGAGAGAGAAGGAGACAGAATCCGAAGCAGGCTCCAGGTTCTGAGCTGTCAGCACAGAGCTTGATGCAAGCCATGAGATCATGACCTCAGCCAGTCGGATGCTTACCCAACTGAGCCACCCAGGTGCCCCCGTATCATACTTCTTATGTGTACCTGTTTTGCTAAAACAACCTATAGAGTGAATATGTTCTCCAACTTTAAGCTGTACTTATCGTCAGCACAATCGTTTCTTGTAAGAGAAATTAAGGGAATATAAATTACTTTAAATCTACAAATAATCTCTCCCTAATGGGATGCTATAGCATCCATCATCTCTTTTTCTACCCACTGAACTCTTTTGTTGTTGTTGTTGTTGTTTTTAAGTAGCTTCATGCCCAGCGCAGAGTCCAACATGGGGCTTGAACTCACCACCCTGAGATCAAGATCTGAGCTGAGAGTAAAAATCGGACGTTTAACTGACTGAGCTGCCCAGGTGCCCCATCACTCAATTCTTAATCAGACTGGCTAATAAATAGAAAAAATGGTTATATAGGAGCTTTTATCACAATCTTGCAGAAGCACTAATGATTAATTAAAATGGAGCATCGATATAGTAAGACTGAATTTGCTGCGTCAAGAAATAGAAAAATGGTCTTGCTGCCTTCCCTTCAAATGCCCTCTTAACCAGGGCCAACCAAATGATACTTTTCTAGGACAAAGGGTTTTCGTTTGTTTCCTGTTGTTGCGTACATGGTAAAATACCATCGGCTATTTTATGTTTGTTTCATGTCACTATCATTCTGAAGTTCAGGATAGTATAAACGAATCTCTTAGCTTAGGTCTTCCAGCTTTTCCTTGAATATTAAAATGGTACTTTTTTCTCCTAATGAGGAAAAATAATACAGTGAATTTTAAATAACTGTAAAACTATGAGGTAAAATGGTGTGTGGCGGGGGAAGAAACCTGGCATTTTAGTGCCTTTTCTGTTTTTCGAATCATTGAGATCAAGTCACATGCTGGTAACCGGAAGATTCCCCCAAAGACAGTGTGAATGCTCAGTGGACTGAAAAATGCAGTGAAATTAAAAATTTTAATCTATATGTTGTTTCCAAAGATATAAAAGGCAAAATTATTCAGAAGTCCTTAATAAAGAGATGGACAAAGCTTCCTCAGGCTAAAGCAAAAAAAAAGAAAAAAAAACACGACAGGCATGGTTATACAAATATTAGTATAATATTTGTATCAGACAAAATGGATTTTAGAGTCAAAAGCACTAGAAGTTGCCTAGCAAGATATTTCCCATTTGGTAAAAGCTAAAACAAAACTTGAGGATAGAACAGTTTTAAGCACATATCAATATGGTCTGGAAATACACAAATCCAAAACGCTAGTGGGTAATATTAGTAAACCTCTCTCAGGTACTGATAAATCAAAAATAAGTAAAACAGTAATTATTTGAAAAACAAAATTTATAGGGTTAGACAAACATGTGCCCTATAAGCCAGTGAATAAACTATATCAATAAGTTAAAAGGATGGTTTATTTATTTATTTATGTATAAATTTTTTGTATAACTATATCAAAAGTTAAACAGATGATTTATTTATTTATGTATAAATTTTATTTATTTATTTATTTATTTATTTAATGTTTATTTATTTTGGGAAAGAGAGAGCATGAGCAGAGGAGAGGGGCAGGAGAGGGAAGGAGAGAGAGAATCCCAAGTAGGCTCCACACTGAGCACGGAGCCTGAAGCAGGGCTTGATACCACGATCCTGGGATCATAACCTGAGCTGAAATCAAGAGTTGGATGCTCAACTGATTGAGCCACCCAGGAACCCTAGTTCTCTCTATATATCTTTTTTTTTTAAGTTTATTTATTTATTTATTGTGAAGGAGGGAGGGTGAGCAAGGAGGGGAAGGGCAGAGAGAGAGGGAGAGAGAATCTCAAGCAGGCCCTGTGCTGTCAGCTCAGAGCCTAACATAGGGCTCAAACCCATGAGCCATGAGATCGTGACCTGAGCCGAAATCAAGAATCAGACACCTAGCCAACTGAGCCACCCAGGTGCTTCCAAAAGCTAGTTCTTTTAACAGAACAATAAATAGTCACTTTTAACTGCTCTGCTGAAGAAAAAAGGACAAAAAAGTAAAAGAAGGAAAGAAAAAAGGAAACAAGTTACACAACAGACTTTTAAAATAGTATACATAATGTTCTATCACCTTTTTTAGAAGCTAGATAAAATAGACAATTCTTCAGGAAGATGTAAATTATGAAAATTGGCTAAAAATAAGCCTAATGCCTGAATATACCAATTCCTACTGGGAAAAACCTAACCCCGCAATGGTAAAATTGTAGAAGAAGTCTAACAAATTTTCACAAACAGATAATCACAGTTTATATAAATGATTTGAGCACAGGAAAAATGTCAGTCTTCCTAATTTTTTTTGAAGTCAGCATAAATCTCAGACTAAAACTGAGCAAGAATATGAAAAAATAGAAAAGTACAAGAAAATGACATAAATTAAAATTTCTAAGTAAAATATCGGCAAATCAAAATCATCAGCCCATTAAAAGAATAACATTATGATCAAATGGGATTTATTCCTGAGATACAAGGCTGGTTCAATATTTGCAGATCAATCAAGGTGATACATCACATCAATAGGAAAAAAAAATAAAAACCATAGGATTATTTCAATAGATGCAGAAATGCATTTGAAAAGTACAATATCCATTCATGGTAAAAACCCTCAACAAAGTAAGTTGAGAGGGAACATACCTCAACATAATAGAGGCCATATATGAAAACCCCACAGCTAAGAGCAGACACAATGGTGAAAAACTGAAAGCTTTCCCCCTAAGATCAGGATTAAGATATGGATGTCCACTCTCACCTGTTTTATTCAGCATAGTACTGAAAGTTATAGCCATACCAGTCAGACAAGAAAAAGGGGGAAAAAAAAGACATCCAACTTGGTAAGGAAGAAGTAAAACTTCCACTATTTGCAGACGACATAATACTATATATAAAAAACCCTAAAGTGTTGCCTGGGTGGCTCAGTCAGTTAAGCATCTAACTTTGGCTCAAGTCTTGACTTCCAGTTCGTGGATTCCGGCCCTGTGTTGGGCTCTGTGCAGACAGCTGGAGCACGGGGCCTACTTTAGTCAGTTAAGTGTCTGACTTTGTCTCAGGTCATGATCTTGTGGTTTGTGGGTTTAAGTCCTGCATCAGGCTCTGTGCTGACAGCTCAGGGCCTGGAGCCTGCTTTGGATTCTGTGTCTTCCTCTGCCTCTCTCTTTGCCTCTCCCATGCTAGCACTCTGTCTCTCTATCCTTCTCAAAAATAAATAAACATTCAACATTTTTTTAAAAATAATGCTGGGAAAAATAGATACACCTACATGCAAAAAAATGAAACTGTACCACCTTCTTACACCATACACAAACATAAACTCAAAATAGATTAAGAAACTAAATGTGAGACCCGAAACCATAAAAAGCAAGCACAGGCAGTAATTTCTCTGACATTGGCCATAGCAACATTTTCTAGATACGTTTCTTGATGCAAGGGAAACAAAAGCAAAAATAAACTATTGGGACTACTTCTGCACAGCAAAGGAAACAACCGACAAAACTAAATGACAGCCTACTAAATGAGAGAAGATTTTAGCAAATGACAGATCTGAAAAAGAGTTGGTATTCAAAATGTATAAAGAATTTACACAACTCCACACACACAAAATAATCCAATTAAAATGGGCAGGAAGCATGAATAGACATTTCTCTAAAGGATGCATACAGATGGCCAACAGACACATGAAAAGATGCTCAAAGTCACTCATCATCAGGGAAGTGCAAATCAAAGTCACAATGAAATATCACCTCACACCTGTCAGAATGGCTAAAATCAAAAACACGAGAAACAAGTGTTAGTCAGGATGTGGAGAAAAAGGAATCCTTGTGCATTGTAGGTGGGAATACAGACAGGTATGGCCACTGTAGAAAACAGTATGAAGACTCCCCTAAATATTAAAAATTGGGGCGCCTGGGTGGACCAGTCGGCAGACCGCCCAGCTTCGGCTCAGATCATGATCTCACTGCTCCCAGGTTCAGACCCCATGTCAGGCTCTGTGCTGACAGCTCAGAGCCTGGAGCCTGCTTCAGATTCTGTGTCTCCCTCTCTCTCTGCCCGTCTTGCTCTCTGCCTCTCTCAAAAATAAACATTAAAAAAATTAAAAATAGAACTACCATATGATCTAGTAATTCCACTACTGGGTATATACCCAAAGAATATGAAAATATTAGTTCAAGAAGATATATGCACTCCTATGTTTATAGCAGCATTATTTATAATAGTCAAATTATGGAAGCGACCAAAGTGTTCATTGATAGATGAACGAGTAAAGAAGATGTCACACACACACACACACACACACACACACACACAGAAGAACATTACTCAGCTACAAAAAAGAACAAAATCTTGCCATTTGCAACAACATAGGTAGATCTAAAGAGTATATTGCTAAGTGAAATAAGTCAGAAAAAAGACAAATACCATATGTTTTCACTCATATGTAGAATTTAAGACACAAAGCAAATGAACAAAGAAAAAAGAGACAAACCAAAAATCAGATTCTTAACTATAGAAAACAAAATTGATGATTACCAGAGGAGTGGTAGGTGGGGGGAATGGGTGAAACAGGAGATAGGGATAAGAGTACACTTATCACGATGAGCACCAGGTAATGTATAGAACTGCTATTGTACACCCAAAGTGAATATAACACTGTGTGTTAACTATATAGGAATTTAAATTTTAAAAAAATTAAAAAAAGAGTAACATTATGACCAAGTAGGGCTTATTACAAAAATATTTAGGTTCAATATTAGATAATCAATGGCAGAATTCACTATTATTGATGGGTTAATATATTATCATCTCTGTAGATGAAGAAAATTTTTATAAAGTTCAACATGTATATCATAAAATCTCAAAGTAATCCAGTTACACCTTGAAATATATTTAAATTAAATATATTTTAAAAATTAAAAATATATTAAAAAATTAATAATATTTAATCTATAGTAGGTCGTATATATAATGATGAAATATACAAACCATCCCGCATTTGTCAGAAACAATAAAATGCTTATGATAATTACCGTTAATTATACAGAAAATCTACTGCGTATGCATCTTAGAGAAAACAAACTGTCATGAATTGCAGCATGACTATCCATCAGGAAAATCCAAGAGAATCACCAAAAAGTAATTAGAACTAATCTAGGAGTAAAATAAGACAAAAATGAGATAAATAAGAAAAGTGGATAAATTTCCAATACAGCAGTAAAAGAATTATTCAATAAAATGCTCTGAAATGTAGATCCCACTCATTATAGCAATTAAAATGATAAAACAGTGTAATAAAATGTTTAACAAAACTCTATGAAAGTGTATATGTGATCTGAAGATTGAGAGATTTACATAGTATTGAGTGGGATAATAGATGAAACTACTAACTTTTCACCACTTAATAAAAATTTCCAGCGAAATTTATTACGGAACTTGATGTTCTAAAATTTATGCATGAAAGAAAATATGAGAAAAGAGTACAGAAAAGTTTGAACAGAAGAAAAGAGTGGTTTATCAGGGTGATGGTCTGGAATAACAATTTTGTATGTGTAGGAACTAAATAAAAGATCAATGGAACAGAATAAATCATCTAGAAACACACATATACCTAGATAGGAACTGGAAATATGATGAAGGCATTGTTTCACATAACTGAGTTAACGTTAGACATTTTAACAAGTGGGGTTTAGAAAATAAAACAGGTATCTAGAAAATTTTTTTAAAAGTTAGATTTCTTTAAAATGATTTTTTTTAATGTTTATTTATTTTTGAGAGTGAGAGAGAGGGGCGAGAGAGAAAAGTAAGAGACACAGAACTCAAAGCGGGATCCAGGCTCTGCACTGTCAGCACAGAGGCCAATGTGGGGCTCGAACTCACAAACTATGAGATGATAACCTGACCTGAAGTCAGATGCTTAACCGACTGAGCCACCCAGGCGCCCCTAATCACACCAAGTACTTTCCAAGTGACTTCAAGAGGTACATAAATGCAAAACAACAACAACCAAAAACCCCAGAAAATATAGGATAATTAACTTTTAGGAGGTGGGAAGATCTCAAACATCTACGGTTAAAAATAGTGAGAGAGTAAACCACGTAAAACAAAAATTTCAGTAGGTAGAAACACCATAGACAAATTGACAAGATTAGCAGAAGACCAGGGGGAAAAATGCATATAAGGAGTTCTTAGTAATTAATTGGAAAAGCCAAGTAATTCAACAGGGAAATGAAAATAGGCAATTCAAAGAAACCCAAATGGCTCAAAAACATACAAGAAAAGTCACCATTCTGTCTTCTTATTAATCAGGAAAGTCACAGTTAGCACGAGGGATCTTTGCTGCTCATCATATTGGTAAAACATGTGTAATGTCCGGATTGCTGAGGGTGGAAGTCTATAGAGTTTTGTATACAGTGTTGGAGGAGCATCGGTTAGCTTGCTCTTCAAGAGGGCAACTTCATTGTGTCTCATTAAAATGTGAAATGTGCATGTTTGATCATAGAAAACAACCCATTTCACAGAGATGTTAGCACTCTGCATGCATTTCGGGGGAGGGGTCATGTTTCAGAAGAGATTCGAATCACTAGGAACCACCTCGTGAGACATGTTTCTGGCTGGGGTCCATAAACCATGTTCACAAATATAGTTTTCAAGGTTTTACCGCATCACACGGTTACAGGCATTTCAAAGTACTTGAAACTAGTACTGTGGCCCAACTCAAAGACTACCTTCCAAAGAAAAAGAATAAGGCCTTCGCTAGATTGTCTTACATTTTGTGGTTACTATTTTGGGCTGCATGAAGTCCTTTTGCCAAAGGAAGAAGTGGCTGGCTTTTAGAGAGCTACGTCTACTTTTAGCTAAGTGTCCATTTGAAATAACATTAAAATATTTATAATTTTGGCTATATTTAATTCATTTCTCTCCACATTTTCAAATCCAGCAATTCCATCTCCAAGTATGTCATTTAGAGAAATACTCCATGCAAAGAGACATGTGGGAGAATGTTAATTGTAGCAGTTTTTAGTAGTGAAAAATTGGAAACGACAAATCACTTAGGAAATGCCTAAATGAAACATTTGTCCATATTAATGAATTCTATATAGCAATTAGAAAGACTGATATATCTTGGTATATGTCTACATATATGTACGTAGGTATACTAATATGGAAACTTTTCCAAGGCACATGGCTTAATGAAAAAGGCAAGTTAAACATGTAACATACAATCCCACTTCAATGAAAACCAAACAAAATACAATCTTAATGGAAATGTGTGTGTAAAAATACTTACTTATTGGAAAAGACTAGAAGTTACATATCAAACGGCTAACAAAAGTCACTGAAGCAAGGCAGGGGTGGGGCTTCCACTTTTTACTGGGCTCCTTTTTGTCTGTTTTGAGAAGTGTTTTCATAAAGACAATAGTCATGTATTACTTCTAGCAAAAAAGTGAGGTTTTGAAAAATATCACTTACATTTACTGATTGTGTAGGTATAGAATACTTATTTGTAATGCTTAAAGTTTATTTATATTAGATATGGTCTGTGACCGTATGTCAAGAGCAAATAAACAATTGAGAATGTTTACCTGAATGATGCAAATTTAAGTTCTGTGTTTGAATTAAAAAAGAGTAGTTGTTTTCATTTGGCTGTACAGCAGCACAGTGGCACCCTCTAAGAATCCATTTTTAAAAAGACTACTCCAATTAGCAAATTTAGTAAGTTTCATTATGGAAATTCCCAGAGGCAATCTCTGGCATTTAGTGATTAGAAAAGTAACAAGAAAGTATTACTTACAGAGTGAATCAATAGAAAAGTGAATTTCCCTAATATAAAATAATCCTCATGTGAAGCAAAAAGACATGGAGTTAATTAGAGGAGGTGTGTGGTTATGTTTTAGTGTAAGAACATATGGTGGGCGGGGAGCCTGGGTGGCTCAGTTGGCGGAGCTGTTGGACTTTAGCTCAGGTCACGATCTTGAGGTTTGTGAGGTCGAGCCCCGCATCGGCCTTGTTGCTGTTAAGTGGGAGCCTGCGTCCGATCCTCTGCCCCCTCTCTCTCTACCCCTCCCCTGCCTGTCCTTTCTCTCTCAAAAATAAATAAAATATAAAAAAAAAAAGAAAATATGGTGTGATAATCATCACGAAGAAAATAGAAAACACAGTGAGACTTTCTTCAGGTCTCTTAAAATTCACTTATGAGTCATAGTAAGATACATCGATGATTTTACACAATTTAGTAGGGTCATTTCCCTTTTTTGTTCTCTGTGACCATCTATACAGCACTAATACTGTTCTGTATACTTAAAATTTGCTGAGAGAGTAGATCTTATGTGTTCTCATCATACACACACAAAGGTAACTATGTGAGGTGATAAATATGTTAATTAACTTGACTGTGGAAATACAGCAAATCATCGTGTTGTGAATCTTTAGCATATAATTTTATTTATCAATTAAATCTCAATGAAGGCAGAAAAAAATGGTCAAGTCATCGAACAGAAGTACCAGAGTATATTTCACGGAGTACAGGAAATGGCTTCAGTGAATTGGCTAAGATGCCAGCTGTCCAGCGCAGTTTTCAGGGCCAGTCCTGCAACTCTTTACCAAGGTTTTCCTTACGCCTGGTGCTCTAATGAAAAAGGCCCTTTAGAGTCAGTGTAACCATAAGCTGGAGCAGAAAGGAATTAAAGCACAAGTGATATTAAGAATTATACAAAGTTCACCTGAAGTGATTTGTATACCATCATCGCAGAGTCTCCTGCGGCCCTCGGTGTTTTTCTCCTGTGTCGGTGACATCCACGGCGATTCTCTCTGTTGCTCACTGGACACACGGCTGCCATGCTAAGGGGGAGGGGGGGCTCAATGGTGAACAGTGCAAGAACAAATGCATACTTTTGTAGTGTTGTTCTCTCAACAAAACTCCGATACTTGGGGATTTTTGCAACATTTAAAGCAGCTCAGGTAGGAAAGAAAAAGTTCAAACCAGTCACCAGATCCAAAATTAGCATTTTATTCAGAACGCTGGGGTCAGAGGTGTGTCATTTATATTCTGGTACACAATACAGAGGCAAAGCTGCTGTCAGAAGTCTCTCCAGTTTAAAAGCTTGGTTGTTTTTTTTTTTTTCATTTTTTTTTTTTAAAAACACACACTTAGTAGTGCCTCCAGTGTCAGGCCACCCCTTTCTTTTCCTTCCTTTTTTTTTTTTTTTGGTACAAATTATGTAAAACATTTGTGCTAAGAACTTTTCTCCCTCCCCAAACAAAAAAGAAAATAAAAAATAAAAAAAAATTAAAAAATTAAAAATTGAGTATTCTAACTACAGCTCAACAATTGAATCAAATGTCACTTTGTTTTGTAAATACTTTATCCATAACGAAAGATATAAACATGCAAAAAACCTGAATCCATAGTCCAAATAATACATACACATGTTCTGAAGTTTCTGCACTTCTCCATAGACTATGCCAATAAAACATTATGTACACATACCATTTTTACAGTGAAGTGGAAAAAATACAGTAAATAAAAAAAGTGTACATGGATTAAGACCAAAATGTATCTAACATTCTAGTTTATGAAAAAATTCAATTTTGCTACAAATTGGTGATATGAAAACTCCCTTTATTTGCAACCAGCTGCGTAAGTTTTAAGATTTTAGTGAAAAAAAAAAATCTAAAGTCTAAAACTAGAAGTAATGTACATTTTCCAATCTCATGGTCTCATCCCCCAAGATAATAAAATCGCTCCATGAGTTTTTGTTCTGTGTTCGTTTAATTCTGTGTTTTAATAAAAGCAAATGCAATGTAACAAAAGCGTATTGAAGCATATCATGGTTTAACTTACTGCTCCCACCACAAAATATTTTGTCTTTTACTTATCGTTTCAGAAATCAGTACCATTAAAGCCTTAAACATAAAACTAATTCCAATCTGAAAAAGGTACAAAAAGGCACATAAAATCCCAGTGCTTCTGTACTGTAAAATTCAAGTGTAACTGAGCTCAGTGTTTTTCCAAACAGTATTGGATCACTGATATTCCCTCTGAGCCCAAATTGGTTTGCAGCCTATGCCAAAGCCTCCAGCAAGCACTGTGCTAGTAGACTACAAAGTTAAAGCCTAGCTTCTGAATGCTTTTTGGGAATATCAGTTGAAATTGTTTGTACTTGTCCAAAAACCAAGTTCACCCTGAAGTTCAGTCATCACCTCCACCGTACATGTCAGCAAGTTTCTTGAAGCGTGGCCCCCAGTCGTTCAGGTAGTCATAGTCCTGCTCGCCACCACTACTTGAGGAATTAAGTGAGCTCAAGGACCCAGCAGTGGAGCCGCTGCCTTCGTAGTCAAAGACTAAGAGGGAGTCATATGGCGGAGCTGTGGGATCATTGTCAGCAGCTTTAAGGCCCTACAATTTGGAAAGGCAAAGAAATAACAGAGAGAGGCGTTACAATGGGCAAACCACAAGCAGATCCTAGGGGTCTCACGGGATCAAACACTTGTGTGTAAGTTTTCACCTACAGACCACAACATTTCCTACCTACAGAATTGGGGTTATCACCGTGTTTGGAAGTTAGACAAAAACTAGCACATCTTTCCTCTGCAGGAAGACCCCTAAGACGTCTAGCTCGGTGAGGCCAAGACACACAATGGAAGGGCAGTTCATTGGAGAATGTGTTTGGCAGGTGGCAGAAATGAATGTTCAACTGCTAGAAGCTGAGAAGGAAGGATCTCAGATGAAGTCTTGTAATGTAACTGCATTGAGTAATTACTGCTGGAATAAGTTATATGAAATAACACAGAGGGCTATGAAATGGTGCCATACGTGGACCCTAATCCAGAGTCAAAGGATTCTGACAGTGAACGGGTTGAACAGGTTATACATGCAAGGCAAAGAGAGGGATATACAAATGAGTGCCATATGGTCCTTGCCCTCTACCAGCTTGTAATCTAGCATAAAGGCATTACTATTGTGTGAAATAAATGATAAATATGTAATAAAACTACAAAGTCGAGGAAAAATCCTCAGAATGCTAAAAAAACAAAAATCAGGACTAGGACTGAGAGCTAGGACTTCAAGGAGGAAGTGGCATATTTGACCTAAATCTGGAAGGAAAAATGAAGGAAAATCAAAGGAAAAGGAAGGAAAAAGGCAAACTGGCCAGTTGAGATTAGAATATAAGATCCCCATTAAATCATTTATGTTCATAACAAAACACAAAATGTGACATTAACTGACATTAATCATTAATCTATGATCGGTTATTATTTTTTAAGAATAGAGTGACTATTAGCTCCTACAAGCTCTAGAACAGTCATGATCCCATGTCTATATGTAGTGTAAATACCGGCAGGGGGAAATCTTGCAAATCTAAATTAAAGATTATTAAAAACAATAAGAACCAATGAAATTATTATCTAAAATTTTAACTCTTGCTTTTTAATATATAATTCATGTATCTGTGGCCAATTCATAATTACGCTCTACAAAACCTTTAAGGTTTAATACTAGGTCCTTTTGGCATTTTCTCTAAATTTTCCCTAGTTTCTAGTACCCCAAGATACACCAGCATCAGTTCCAAACAATCTTTCTCTTTTCCTACAACTCTGGTTTTTAAATGCTAGTGGGTGGTGGTGGCCCCACTCAAACTCTGTCTCTCTCTCTCTCTCTCTCTCGAAAAATAAACATTAAAAAAATTAGAAAAAAAAAAGAAAAGTACCCACTACAGGTTTTCCTATTCCAAGCCTCTCTTACCACCCATTGTAACCATTTTAATTAAACACCACTTTCCCTCATGTCTGGTTATATGACATATAGCCCAGAAAAGCCAGCAGAAAATAATATAAAGCACATCGTCAGCAAACCACTTCAATGTATAAAAACATAAGTAATTTTAGAAAGGATTTTATTTATCATATTTATAGAATAAGCTACAAGGTGATTTAGCTAAGACTGAAAATCACCAACTACAATTTCTCTGAAGTCAGAATTCGTTTCTGTGGTAGACCGTGTTACTGTCCTCGATGATTCACTATCCTGCCTTTGTAGGTGGATCACATGTCCACACTACCACAAGTGCCTCTCTGGAGCCAGAGTTCACTTCCCAAACCTGCTGTCAGGCTTGGCTACGGGCTGGGTTTGGCCAGTATGACATAAGCAGCAGTGTAGAGAAGACACCTTAAGACCTCTCTGTCTAATGTGTTTCTATCAGTTCCTTCTTGCCTCCTCTCCCAGGAGAATGGTCTGTCCCAGCTGGGAGTTCTCCTCTTGCCTGGATCCTGAAACACAGAAGACATGAAGACCCGGCTATTGGCAGCCCACAGTTAACTCAGAATTTGGGCAAGAAGTAAACCTTGGTTATTGTAAGCCGATGATACTTTGGAGTTGTTAATTACTGCAGCCTGAGTTGGTAAAAGCCAAACCATCCACCTTCACTTATTTTGTTTATATTTATGTATTCCTTTCAAGATGTATTTATCCAGTATGTATATTAAACATATTCTGCTTAGTAGTGGGGACATGGCTATTAATAAGCTAAAGCCAATACCTGTCCTCACAGAGTTTATATTCAAATATTAGCGTGCACCCTTTTTCCTTTTCCCTACAAAATCTAGCAACTGCAAATTTAAGCAAGAGGTGATTCATTTAGTTCAGCACGGTCTAGGTTGGGCCCACACAAGAACTGGACCTAAGAAAGATCTGGGGGGAAATCAAGAAAACAAAGAAAATCTTGACAAGGAGAACAGGTTTCTGAAGACAAATTATCCCCCGCTATCCGGAAGGAAGAACTTTCCGACGAACCTTCTGAAAGCTGGAATGGCAGAGAGCAAAGAGGCAATTGCCATTCATTTATATGGGGAGTTTTTTGAGCATTCCCAGACTCCAAAAATAACGCGTCCTAGGCTTTTCTGATACTTCGGGACACATGCTGCTAACGGATGCAGGACATAAATGGAGACGAAGCAGAGACGCTCACAGACACGGTTCAAAGCTATGCAGCTGGATGCTGAGGTGCTGAGCGTAGTTCTGGGGAAGGAGCCTGGTGGGCTGCTCTCTCTGCCTGGGGCGCACACTGTCTCTAGAACGGCTCCCCACACAACAGAGGCTATATACTCCTTTTTGCTTTTCACTTTTTTTCATAAAAGCAAAACCCCTCTTTGGATTTCTTTCAGTTAGCAAAAACAAGTACTACTGTAGGGCTTCCATAGAAGTGAAGCGGCAAAACATGAACGTTTGAAAAGCAGGGCATACCTGTATTAAGTCTTCATTATGACCTTGAGTAAAACTGCTTTATAAGACAGAGAACAGAGACAGTGATCAAGGTCACCATGTTCAGGGTGTCTGCTTTATTACAATTCAAAATTTAAATAGAAATACATGCAGAGCCCTGCCCGGTCTTTACGGTGTCAGCTCCAAACTGGAAATATGAAAAGGTTAAGACTAAAATTAGTTCTAAAGAGTCAATGGCAGGGTGTCGACTGTATCTGGATTCAGTGGAGAGGAAAGCAATGGGCTGTATTTACTACGACTTAGGGACAAACGTGAGAAGCTGTCTGGTCTTCACTGGTGTATAAAAGGACCGGAGACCCTTCACTGCATGCCTAGGCCACCTAATTCGACCCCTTAAAATAAGTATAATACTGCTCATAATCTAGTCTCCTACTTGCTGCTGAGATTCTAAAATATATTCATTTCTTCTAAACTGTTTTTAGCTCTTGCTTTGGTTTTTAGATCATCCTGGTCATTTCTGAATCTGTTTCCTCCCTCCTTACCGCCCTCCCCTTCCCTCCCATCCTTCCTTCCCTCCTTCTCTCCTTCCTTCCTCCCTTCCTTCCTTTCCTTCCTTCCTTCATTCTTTCCTTTCCTTCCTTCCTTCCCTTCCTTCCTTCCTTCCTTCCTTCTTTCCTTTCCTTTCCTTTCCTTTCCTTTCCTTTCCTTTCCTTTCCTTTCCTTTCCTTTCCTTTCCTTTCCTTCCCTCCCTCCCTCCCTCCCTCCCTCCCTCCCTCCCTCCTTCCTTCCAGTGTTAAGGCCATGCAATCCATTAGAAATCACTGTGGTATGCCAGAACACTGCATACCGTCTCAAGTTTTAATAATTACAAATGGGCAAAAAAAAAATCACTCAACTTTTCAAGAATTCTTAGGCAAGCCATCTTTCTAGCCTGAAGGTTAAGCACCCTAAGTCCCTTCCACTTAGATAGCACTGATTTTTAACTCAGAATAAAAACTCTCCCGAATGAGGTATTATATAAATTCTGCATACTATTTTGGTAATTCTAAAAAGATCACAGTCAAGTTCACAGAGACTGAAAATGACAGACATGCAACCAGGGTGAACGTACGGAAGAAATTCGGTGGGCCGCGTACCCGTTGGGTCCTCCCTTATGGGATTCCTTTATTCTTAGGTGTAGACACCGTTTCACATGATGTGTAATGTCCTGTTGTCAAATCTACAAACGAACTGCATGCATTTCTCTTTCTCCACCTACGTTTGACTAAATCTAGAAGAGTACGTGCCGTTTTTGCCTTTCCCGGAGAGGCAGATCTTGAACTCTGGATAAATCTGAACTATTTTCTATAGTTTGAAGTGTCTCAGTAAAATGAAAAAGCCTGTGGCTCTGGCTGAATTCTTGCTGAGCTTGTATTTATAGACTTCTGATCCTATGCTTTATGGGTGGAGATCTGCTTTTACAGGAGCTATAAAAACCTACGTTCTTCAGTGAGGGAACACATGAGGGATGTAAGAGGAAAGAGGTCCTATTGATTCTCTTACATTCCGTCTTCTGTTCTCTCAATGTCCCTGCCTCAGTTCAGGTCCTCTTTATATCCTTCCTGGACCATAGCAAAAGACCTTCTAACTGGTCTCCCAGTCCCCGGTACTATTCCTGCTTCTTTTCTACAAACTATGCCTGGTTCCTCTTTGAGACTTGATTTGAAGTCGCTCCCCCAAGTGAGACTGATTGCTCTCTGTCACCTATTGCAGTATTTCCCAAATCAGGGAGGGGCTCCCCTGGGGGGAGTATGCAAGATGATTTTTAATTGGGGGACAAGCACTTTAAAACAATTACTTTTATTAAACAAATAAATTAAAAATCGATTAGAAGAGGTGTGTGGACCTGGAAAAAACTAGAAGGCATTATTACTCAAATGCCCGAGGTTCGGGTAACCTACAGGATAGGGTTAAAACTCTTTAGCAGAGCAGCGTGAACCTGGACTGTTCATGTACGTTTTCTGTCTCAGGTATTCTCAGCTCCAGCAACCACAACTAAATGATTCACCAAAAGCCCCTCCAAACCTAAAAATGTCATGTTTTTGTGTACTTCTATGTTATATGCATATTCATTTCCTGCTGGGTGAAATGTGATTTCCTTTGGCTGAAACTTCCTCACTCAAAATTTTTCATTTGATTAATATCCATCCATCCATCCATCCATCCATCCATCCATCCATCCTTTAAAGCCCACTAAAAATGTCACTTCTGCTACATGGATTGTTCCCCCAATCATGATGGAGAGTCATTCCCATGGACTCTTCTAGTTTTATTGCCATGTTTTGGGTTACACTAGATTGCTACATCCTTTTCTGCCAAGGATGTTTATATTCATTTCGTATCCTGCTGTCCAACACATTTCCTGACAGGCAGCAGGTGTACTAGAAGGTAGCTTTGTACTACTATCCTGAGGTTGGGTTTTCACCTTATCACCTTGTCCATATTTATATATATGCCTTTCAGAAGAAACCAGGATTTAGGTTGAGGGGTGCTTGGATGGCTCAGTCGGTTAAGCAACCTACTCTTTTTTTCTCTAATTTATTTTTTATTTTTTGAGAGAGAGCGAGAATGAGCACACATGAGTGGGGGAGGCACAGAGAGGGACGGAGACACAGAATCCGAAAGCAGGCTCCAGGCTCAGAGCTGTCAGCACAGAGCCCATTGCAGGGCTTAAACCCACAACTATGAGATAATGACCTGAGCCATAGTCAGAGGCTTAACCGACTGAGCCACCCAGGCGCCCCAAACGACGGCTCTTGATTTCGGCTCAGGTCATGATCTCACGGTTCTTGAGATCAAGCCCCTCATCAGGGTCTGAGTTTGGGATTCTTTTTCCCCCTCTCTTTCTCCTCCCCTGCTCATACATGATCTCTCTCTCTCTCAAAATAAATAAAGAAAACTTTGAAAAAAAAGAAGAAACTAGGATTTAAGCTTAAAATATATGTGGACATAAAGGTATACCAGGTTTACATTACAGTGGAGTTCTGTGACTTTAATGCCAACACTACTATGTCCCTTTATGAGAATTTCATTTTACTTAAAGCAATTTTTCAGAAGGGAGGGATTTTTTTTTAATTTATATGGAGAGAACAGTAGAAAAGTGGTCTTGCTGAAAAGTAACTTGTAATAATAACTAAATAATGTGGACCGTCTCATTTAGTCCTTATAGAAATCTTAAAAGATTTTATTATTATCCTCATTTTAGGTATACATACGAAAACTGGAAATTCAAGAGGTGAAATCCAAGGATTTCCAAGATAACAGAGCTGTTAGGAGTGGCAGCTGGATATGAACTCAAAGAAATATCCAACTACTGTAAGAGCGAACAGACATATTTTGAAAAGGACAAATAAATTTAATAGGAGGACAAACCCAAAAGTTATAAACTTTAGCAGTTTCTTGCAAGTTATTTTTGAAGCACTTTTCGTAGGTTTTTAAATATCAATCAAAAGTTGGTCTTTTAACAGAAATATGCCCTTGGTTTTTATATTTCTGAGAAAAAGAAATAGATAGGGTTAGTAAAGTTATTAGAGGAATGCTAACATCTACTGTCAGGCTGAGGTCAAATGAGTTTGTTTCATCTTTTCAACCTCCGAAGGTCATATTTAAAACCTCAAAATAGGATGAAATTCTAGAGTTGAAATTAAAAAATGTGTGATTTGTTTTATTCTACCTACCAGACTGTAAATACATTGTATTTTTTATATTCGAGGCAACATTCATTGGTTATTTAAATAAACGAACCAGAAAATGTTCTTATGAACTTATTTATTCCTTACATTATAAAAACACTCCAATTATAATTATGCTATACTATTCTTCCTTTGGAACATTCAGTACTGTGCTAAATCAAATAAGATCTGGGGATAAAGAAATCTGTTTGCATTTCATATGTACTTATAAAATATGCTTGAATTTTTTCTAGGTGCTTTTAACTGTTTTAAAACTTTACATGTATTTATTTTGTCCAGTTATAGAAAGATAATGAATAAGTCTTAATGGGTGTCTAAGATGGAAGAATCTATATGGCGTATTTGAATGTTATCTGACTTAGGCCATTTGACACTTTCATTCCTGTGAATTTGCCCATAGATCTGATCATCTCATCCCTAGATCCCCATTTTAGTTGTTTTCTGTGACACCTTCACCTTCGTAGAGTTCCTTCCTGTGTCCAAATGTAGGGCCTTTCTAGGTGTGTTTGGTTCTCCATCTTGTTCCCATTTCTCTATCCTACGATCACGTTCAGTGTCATGGATTCCGTGGTCATTTGGAGAAACATTTCCAAATGTGATTCTTTTGCCCATTCATGTATTCGTCAAAGCAGTGTGCCTTACACCACCCCCCAGCCCCCCAGGGATGAGTAACTCTTCCCCTGGAGGCAAAGCAGAATCTTGAACGAGGGGTTATGAAGGAAGGTAAGTCCTGGGTACGATGGGATGCCACTGCATGGTGCCTGCTCCAACCGTGTGCTTGACCCTTCTTGGCTTGGTAAACACTTAATGAAGGAACTAATATCTAGAAAAGGGGAGGACATCCCAGGCAGAAAGCACAGCATGGGAACATTTACTGACATGGAATTAAAGCTAAGCCTGGAAGCTATAAGTAGAGTCTCTGTCCCTGGCCTGTAAGATGCAGGGGAGAGGGTTGAGATGAAACTGTAAAGCCAAGTAAGAATTATACCCAATGGGCCTCTAATGTCTAGCAAAACAAGGCTTCGGATACTGGAATGTTTGCCTGGTACAAAGATCGTGCTTGTAGCAAAGCAGGGAGTAATCGCAAAGAGAATCGAGGTCTAATTTATTGTCTTTCTACATATGATTGGCACAGATATGTACACATGGGAGACATTCAATAGTTACTTGCTGAATGAATGATCCTAAACCAAGCTCAAGACCATTTCGGAATGAGGCATTTTTAGCAAATGCAGACAATCCTTAGATTAGGAACTGACTGCATTCTAGAAGTTAATTTGCAAGTCAGTCGCTTGGCACCAAGTTTTTTGTATAAGTACTGAAACATGTTCATTATGGTCCTGAGCTACTTTTCAGGCTGTGTACTTTTTAGGCTAGGCACTGTTCTAGGAAAAGGAAATTCCGAATGAAATTCTGACTGTAGCTCTTTCTACTGTGGCATTTGCGGGCTGGGTAACTGAATCAAGCTAATAAACTAGATATACTTCCCTACCTCCTGAAGAAAATGCAGTTGCTGTAAAAAAGATGAATGAACACACACATAGACACAAACACATAGACACAAACACCAAGCATATACCAAAACTCAACTAAGAACAACCAATATCCTCATTTTCTGAGTTTAGGCAGCTCTGGCAGAGCAAAAGGCTTCAGACCTGGGCCCCAACGAATCCCAGTCAACTGCAAATCTGGCGTGCTAAGAGCCTTACACCACCTGCCACAGCACTTGGATTCCTTAAAACAACAAAATCTAAGAGGTAGGCCACACGCCAGATGTTCTGCTTACTCAAAGATGAGAAAGAAATAGTCTCCATCCTGGAGAGAAGATGTGTGCTCACTCTGAAGACAGAAGTATTGACAAGTATACCTCAGTGGCCAGGGCTACAATGGAGGAAGCGTCTTGTTAACCCTTCCTGGAGGTATCAAAGAAGGCTAAGGGGGTGTTTGAGGTGACTCCGAAGGCTAAGAGGCTGTCTCTCTGATGGTTAAAAAAGTAAGGGCTTTGCAGAAGTTACATTATGGTCAAAACTGGGATGATTCTGAGGAGCTGCAAACAGTTCAGCGGGTCTGCAGGAGCTGTCATGGGGGAAGAGGGCAGGAGTCAGATTAGGAAAATGGTCTTAGAAATGACGCTTAGTATTTGAACTTTATCACTGAGAAAAGGTCGGTGTTACGGACGGTATGGAGGTCCACACTTCAGGGACAGGCAGAAACAGTTAAGTACTTGTTGAATTACGCTGACGCTAAAATTCTTGCTTTAAAAAAGTCTGGCCTCGGCGCCGCCACTCAAAAGATTTCACTGTATCTTGAAACCCAACAACCGCAGGAATAACTAAGAAATTTCTCATGACGGCAAATGCTGAATTAGAAGTAAAATCATCGGGCACTCTTAAATACTCAAAAAGATCTAGTCGTAAATATAAATTCCCACAAATCCCCTGACCGGGTCTCTACATAAACAAACTGGAAAAATCAGGGCATAGTTTTGTAGATAAAGGAGTTATTGGCACTCTGTTGTTTTGCCTTCCATCTGTTTTTAAACCATGACTAAAACCAATTAACCTATTAACTGTCAAACAGAAGTGAATGCATTTGTTCAGAAAGCACATATTTCAGGAATAGACAGTAATGAATAGTTGTAAAGGGAAGATAAATACTCTAATCTTGTTTCAACATTTTTTTACAAACTGTAAGTGCATCTAAAAAAACTAAAGTGGATTGATCATACATATGTAACTTACATATATATGTAACTACAAGGAAGTGCATGAAATAAGAGTCTTATCAGCACATGACTGAAGGCGACAGATGACAGATGTGTTCCACTTTGTAATGCACGGAGACCTATTCTGATCTTGGAAATACGGAGCTGCAGCGCACGGCCAGAGACTACCTGAGTCTGCCCTTCTTCACTATCGGCATCAATATGTATTGCCCTCTTACACATACACTAAGAATTCAAAAGGATAACTGCAGTAAAACTACAGACATGATCGAAAGCAGCAGCACGAATCATTTAAGTATTAAATGTTACAGAACTCTTGGTCAGTAATGAAATAAAAGGATGCCATAATAATTTTGACGGTGGAACTCATATCTGTTATATTCAACAGAGAATTAGCTGCCTCTTACAGAAGCTCTTAAGACTCCTCAACTAGACAAGTATTTAAAAATCACTTACATAATATTTAATTTAGCTCCTCTTCCTACTAATCTCATTTGATGGGACTCTCTAGTCATTGGGTAGGCACCGGTTTCTCAATGTTTGTGGGATTCAAAGGGTACGGTGTCAGGAAAATGAAAGTGAACTGTTATTACATTCATCGGTGCTAATAAATGAAATGAGAATACACTAGAATATTGTTAGTCTATTTATTACTTGTAATCTAGGGGGGAAAAAAACCTTTTGGAGGTAGTGTGACTAATACTGATAATATATATGAATGTCATTGACAAATACAGAATATTAATTGATAGATCTGTTTTTTGGCCCACCAAAGAAATTAAATCTGTTGTTACTGGAGCCACATTTGCTTTAACACAAAGATAAGCTTGAAAAAAATCAAGTGTGTTTTAATCAACTACAGAGCTATGTTCTAAGCAATCTGTGGTCTATGTATGGCTGATGATTAGCATGAAATAAACGCCCTTATAAAGAAAGTGAGCCTGTCTTCGTACCTCATTAATGAAGTCCCCGATGTCTCCAGGGTGCGGGGCTGCAGATCGGACCGGGTACTGGGGCTCAGCATGGATGGGCCTCTCATCCAATCGTCGGATTCCTACAGGCTTGATGGCATCAGGTTCCACGGTATCAGGCTGCTGGAGCTGGCTCAAGTCATAATCCTGCAAAAGACAAAATCAAAACCCCATGGTAGATGGGCATAAAGATGGAAAATTACAACCTTTGTTTTTAAACACATACCCAGAATGCATAGAAATGAGTGAAATTTAACATAATGGAAAAGTTGCCACCATGAGTTTTCCATGTTATGATTAAATATTTCTTTCACACAGCTCTTTCTTCTGTGCTTTTCATTTCTACAGTCTGTGCTCCATCTGCTTTCCTATGTTTCTCATCAGTTTCCAATGGAAAACAGCAGTGAGACGAGGCTCTACTGTAAAGCACTGAAAAACTGTCAAGAAGATAGAGCTGCACCACAGAAGCAGAGGTACTAACTTAAGGTGGGTGGGGCTCGGGACGCACTCCCCTAACTTAGAGCACCTTAGCATATTAGATGTCTCAAGTTGAAGGAAATCAAAATCCCAACTGCGAGAGTTGCAAGGTCACTCTAACTCCCCTCATCTTGCCCTTCTTCCTTGAAACGGGTCATAAAACTCCCATGTGAAAGGTCGCCACCCTGTACCAAGAGGAGGGAAGACCTTCTTATCATCAGAGACGGAGGATTTGGGGCCAAGAAATCTGTACAAACAAACCTTGTTAAACTAACCTTTATTTCCACGGTTACTTCTTCACCATTTACTAGCCCCAGCCCAAATCCTCGGTCTTGTCAATCCTTAAAAATTTATTGTTTCTTTGTCTAAAAGTAAAAGAGGCTCCCACTCTGGACATGTCTTTGGGTCTCCATGCTCTTGTGAAGCTCCCGTGTACATGTAAAAGTTTAATAGGATGTGTATGTTTTTCCCCTGTTAATCTGTCTGTTAGTTTAATTTTCAGACCGAATCAGGGACTGTAAGAGAACACAGGAAGACTTTTTCCTTTCCTACAATGTCTTTAATATTAAAAACATATGATGCAGGCGTATTTTCCTTTTCCTTAAAGTAAGGCATTAGTTCATCAAGGTTTCAAAGCCAGTCTCCATTCCTCCTTCCCTTCAGTGGTCTAGAGTCGGCAAACTACGGTCTATGGGCCCGGCCAGACCGATTTCCTATTTTTCTCGAAGAACGGCTTTTGCAGTTTTAAAGGATTATTGAAAAACAACAATAACAATGAAGAAGAAGAATATGCCACAGAAACTATCTGTGGCCTACAAAGCCTTACTATCAGGCCTTTTACAGAAAAAGGTTGCCAATCTCTAGCCCGGCAGAGCGAGGCCTGGAGAGGGGTTTTCCTCCCAACGCAGCCCTGTGCGAATGTCCTGGAAAAAAACAGCCTGTCCGCTTTCAGACAGGCACAATAGAACTTGTGAAGAAGGACGTTCCAGGCATAGGTTGGGCCTCAGAACTATTTTTGGCTTTAACATCAGGCAGCTAGACAGGAATAAGGAAGCAGACTATAATGGAAATGCATCAGAATTTTTGGTTTGAACAAATACTTTGTAGTTTTCAAACCCCTAAATCCTGATGATAGGATATTCTCCAATTTAATGTTGACATTTACAGAGAGTACAGACTTTCTGGGGGCTCTTCGTAGCTTAGGTTTCCTCTTTTTGTCTAAAACCAGCTTAGAACCGTTTGTAGTATCTCTATATTGGTTTTGATTTATTCAACACTTGAATACTTACCATGTACTGGCATTGTTGGAGATACTTTACATACGTTTGTTCATTTAATCCTCTGATGAGAACTGTTTGGTGTTAAGTTTTATTATCCCCACTTAAGAGTTGAGATATTGGGCCTCAAACAACCCAAGTAACCAGTCCATGGCCCCAAATCTCTTAAGACTCAGACACAGGCTCTGACTCCAAGCACGTTAGACTCGATTCAAAGTGTAGCTCTCTGACAGTCACGTAGGAGAGTGAATCAAGTCTAGCTCCAAGGCCAGAGTTAAACAGTGACAAACTAGAAAGATATGAGTGGAAGGCAGACACGTGAGGGGTGATGAAAGTAACAAAGGGACCAAGGGGAGGAAGGTCTCTGGCATTCATACCCACTAGGTACCAGACACTCACAATACCAGCCTCTTGAGAAAGTCTTCTCACACATACTTCCTAACGAATCTGTGGAGATTGTTTCATTATCATCTTTTTAGGTAAGAAACAGATTCAGAGAGCTTGAGTAACTCACCCAGGGTCACACATCTAGTCTGTGATTAGGACGGAATTCAAAATGAAGTGAGTCTGACTTAACCTGTCAATCCACAAAGTAACTCTCTGCTCCTTGAGACACTCTCTTCTGACCCCTCTCCCCTAAACATCTCCTTACCAAGAGATTCAGCTGCCCTAACCGCTGAAGGTCCTGAGGAAAAGCCCCCCCCCTCAGGAGTGTGCAGAGGGGTACGGGGGTGAAGTGGGTACACAGGGCAAGACGAGCCACCGTGGGATGTATACTTGGTAAACTGCAAAGTATAAAATGCTTGGAGAAGAAAACTTGCATTAGCTTTGAACCCTGAACGATCCATGCGCTGGGAAGAAGGGACCTTTCTGGGATTACCAACAGCAGGAACAAAGGCATGGGAATGCTGTTTTCTCGTCAGGATAGAATACCTCAGATTGTCTATACAAAACTTCAGTGAAAACATCTCGAGCGTGCACAAATGTGCTCCACTTTAAATTTTATAGAATTTATGAGTGATTTATAGACAATCTTGAAGACGTACAATGATAAAACAGATGCGAAGGCCTTTGAAATGCTAAAATGTCGTACAAAATAAAAACAGGCATTTATTTAGAGACTTCTGAATGCTTACACACCGAGAAACATGTTTTTCTGCATGACGTTTAACTGCAGAACCACCAAGCAGAAGAGAGTGAACAACTGTGCGCCATCTGACGATTATCGAAGCTTTATACAGAAAGCGAAAAACAGGGCACCTGGGTGTCTCCACTGGTTAAGCCACTGATTTTGGCTCAGGTCATGATCTCAGGATTTATGAGATTGAGCCCCGTGTTGAGCTTTGCGCTGACAGCGTGGAGCCTGCTTGAGATTCTCTCTCTCTCCCTCTCTTTGCCCCTCCCGACTTGCACTCTCTCTCTCCCTCAAAACAAATAAATAAACTTAAAAGAAAGAAAAAAATCAGATTATAAGAATACCAATCATGGTTAATAAATACATCTATGCTGAGGGTGTAAAATACATTTTTAGAAGTCTGAATTACATGAATTTAAGTAATTGAATCTTATGGTTAAGGACTGTCTTTTACTTAGTGATAAACTCTTCGATACTCCTCAGTATTTTATAGGACAGTTCTGTGCAAGAATATGGAGGCATTTCCTTGGCATAACCGGAGACAAAAATGGACATGTTGGCTTTGCTCATGCTACTTCTTGCCTGGAAAGCACCTGTGCTCCCTGATTTCTTATACAGCTCCCACTATACCCAAAGGTCACAAAGATGAATACATTTTGACAGGCCAGCAGTGTTGTCAAAAGTTTTCTAGTAAATTGCCAACATTTTGACAGAGAGAGAGTTCACCTGAAAATGGAACAATCTGGCAAACTAGGGGTTAAATTCTGACGTAATTCGTTACAGCTGATTGCAGCTGTCTCCTCTGGACAAGGACAGCATCTCCACCTGGACTGCTTCCCTTATTAGGGATACGTATAACAGCATATTAATTGATAAGGTTTTATCTTTCTTTTTCTACCATCTCAAGAACCAGAGAGCAGGAAGAGTCTTAAAAGGTCTGGGGTCCTGTTCGGTCCTTTCCAACATCAAAATGGCAAACCCACAGGAAGTGCTCATTAAGAAATGTGTTGAATAAGGTCTCAGTGATATTCATGCCAGATGTTCAAAAGAGCAACTGATTCAAGAAACATGCCTTGTTGGATCACATTACGCTCCAGGGCAATAATCCACAATGGGGAGGGAGGGAAAGACCCCCATCCCATTAATGAGATTCACTGCCCTGGTGAGTCCTCTGTAATGATGGAAACGTGTCATGTTCCTCGGCTATGCTGCTTTTGAAAAAAGGCAGAAAATCACTGATTTACAAGAAGCTAGAAACTGGCTTAAAACGTGTGGCTTAACGTTTCTCTGAGATGGCTTCCCTTGTCTATTACAAATATGGGATATATAAAAAAATCTGATAATGGTAGCAAGTAGGCAGAAGTGTCTTCAGGTCACAGGGATGGCTTTTTCTGTCCACATCCATCTGTGTTATATGGCAGAGGTTCTGACCTAAGGGTCCAATTTTAAGCCTTTTGATAAGGGGTCGCTCTGTGCAAACCTCTTAAATTATACATCTTTACAATCCCATAATACTTTACTTAAACACGCAAATTACAACATGTAGGATGAGAATTATAAAGGGAATTACAGAGACCAAAAACATCCTCAAGGCCATGGGGTTCATGGTCTTACTTCTGAAGACTATAAAGAAACAATTCAGGAAGAAATCTTTATTTGGTTCCTAAAGCTCTCCAGAGAAAAAGCAGATCTGAAAATTCTCTTATGATTGTCAACTTTCATTTGCAAAGTTAACTTCCTAAAGAAATCTAATTTTCAAATAAAGGCCAAGGAAAATCTTGTTTTAACTAATATTTAGAACACATGCTATTTGGCAAAAAACATTCGTGGTAGGCATGGAATTATGCTTTTTAGAATATTAACATTGCAAGCAACTAAAAACACTTTTTTCCCCTCATCTATGATTTAAAATGTCATAAGGGTGAAATGATTATGGGAGAATTAGTAAAAAGTTAGCAGCTAACACCCTGCTTTTGGCTTTTCTTATTAAATTCCACTGACTTGCAATGATTTATAATTGGTTCAGTAAAGACACCATGAATCTACTCTAAGGCATTTGGTATGTTCAAATAAATTAAAATTCTGCATCGGTATAGACAGAAATTCTGGTACTTAGGTAAAAATTTCAAAAAGCTAAAAACAAAAATCTAGAAAACTACATTGCTGGAAAAATCTGTACAGTCGTGTAATTAAATCTGTTTTAGAGAGTGATGAAAATATTCATTTACTGTTTCGCAAGTATTTAAGGAGAGCCTACTGGGTGCCAGATGCCATTTTCAGCACAGAGTATATATGAAAGAAGGAAATAAGCCTTCATCTGGTACCCCTCACTGTCAGGAATGACATGAGGTGCTTTCTAAGTGGTATCTCACAGACTCCAAGCACGAATCCTTCCAAGTGGGTGTCTTTCTGTCCCACTGATCACCACAGGTCAGAGGGGTTAATCATTTGCCCAAGGTCACGGCCGTTAAGCAGTATGGAAGGATGAAACAGAAGACCACCAGGGTAAGCAAAATTAAAACAAGGAAGCTGCATTGTGTTGCCAGGGGGTCAGTGAAGAAATGCAGAGAATAGTTTGCTGAGGGGGAAAACGGGAGGGGTGAGGGGTTTTCTGTGCTAGAAGAGCTCAGGCTGGTTATGCTAACTAGTTCCTGGGATCTGCACTCTGGTCTGTGCACAGTTGGTTAAAACGTGCCTCACCGACTTTTAGTCAGAACTTGGATTCTTCATTTCCATCCAACAACAGGCGGGCCTGTGCAGGAAGGGGAGTCCGAAGGGAGGCACTGAAAGTTCCTGGTCCTTTATCAGGCGCACTGGGGAGAAACTGGGGGAAGGCAACAGCCAGCTTCCCTATCTCCCAGGCGAGGGCTGGTACAAGTGGGAAGCCTTCCTTTTATAGCAGCAAAGGCAAGTAACTTTAAAAATTCCCATATAGATAAGGTAGACATTTTTAATGTTTCAAGACTGAGTGACTGCGAGAAATAAAAATACTAACATGAAAGTAAATGGACGAAATTCTGAAGGAAAAAAATAAGTTATCTGGAAAAATGCTGACCGTGGCACAGGCAAGAAACTCTTCAGACAGACCCAAAAAGGAATGGAAGGTAGAAGAGAAGAACTTTATTATCTCACCCCTATAGCTCCTGGCATGAAAATAATTGAATAAAATAGTGATAAGGTGTCAACACAACCATACAACTGCTGACAAGTACGTCAAATACCCTTGCAAGCTTTATGTAAATGACATTACGACCTGATTTTCTTCCCCGGCGAGATACAGTTATGACGGTAACGATAATGATCTACGCAGGTGAAATGATGTGGAAAACTAAGTAGAGTCTGGGGATTATGAAAGCCGACCCAAAACAAATGATTTGCTAAAAGCTTTTCTGATTGGAATTATGAACCTAATAGAGATAAAATAACTTGGGGACAGATGAAGGACCTCTATTCTCTGCTTTCAGATACTTCGTAATCTCACCAGAGAGCCAGTTTCTGCTTTCCACAAGGGAGGCAGCCGAGTCCCCATGAAGAGGGAGCGAATGCATCCGCCGTTTCTACCTCCATGGTTTACTGGCCACGCCGCCCTGTCACGGCTTCTTTCAAACCTGTGGGCTTCAGAATTTTGAATGAGCCGGGTTCATTCTTTGGTGCGCAATTATGGTTCTGCTGCAGAAACTGGCATTGTGGAAATTTTATCACAACTCCCTTGCAATTGTGAAATGAGGGAGTCTTCTTTCGGAAAAAGGTTGCAAATACATTTCCACTGGATTCGATTCAACAAATACTTTCTGGAGAGTCTCTTGGGTCACAGACTCAGTGATTCATAGAGCTTTTCGTCTAGTGTCTTTTAAAAGAGTGCATTCAAAAATGGTGAAACTTAATAGAATACCTATATAAACAAGTATATAAATATAGAAGGGGAAAGTGTAAGCTTTTGGAGGAAGTGAGCATGTGGCCTTGCAGGGCTGGTAGGATCGAGCAGGGTAGTAACAGGGCTTCAGTAAGATGTTTCTCCTGAAATCTAAAGTTTGTTTTTTATACTAATGTTTGTCATTTCCCACCTGTTCCACGGAATTCAGGTACAGCCCTACAAAGATGAACACCCTTCTTTTTTTAAAAAAATTTTTTAATGCTTATTTATTTTTGAGAGAGAGAGAGAGCGGGGGAGGGGCAGAGAGAGAAGGAGACCCAGTATCTGAAGCAGGCTCCCTCCAGGCTCTGAGCTGTCGGCACAGAGCCTGACTCGGGGCCCGTACTTATGAACCGTGAGATCATGACCTGAGCCAAAGATGGACGCTTAACCAACTGAGCCACCCAGGCGCCCCAGCTGAACACATTTGCTAACCTGTCTGGGAGACAGAGTACTTTCTAAATGCATCTTCAGGCCATTTTCCCACTCCAAACTCCAACTTCTTCTTACAAAAAATACAAATGTCTCCATTCAGACAAGATCAAAGTCATTCTATGTTAGCCTGACCTAGTATTCTATCTTAGAAGAAACCTAAAAATAGGTAATAAAGAAATGACAGTATTTGGTTGGGAATATGGCAACAGAGCATCAAAAATCCTTCACTGCTTTCAATCACATTGCTTTGGAATTTCCTAAGGAAAGATAATTATTGTTTAAGACAAATGTCCATATAAAGGGAGCATAGTATGAAGACTCAAAAAGATAGATTCTGAAATCAAAATGCTTTGATTCAAATCCTGAATTCACCATATCTAACTGCGTGACCTTGGGAAGCCTCCATAAATTTCCTAGGCTGACCTGCAGAGTACTCAAACTTTGGACAAAACTCTAATGAGGGCTCCACATTCCCTAAGCACCAGAGGGGTTGGCAATGCAACGCTTTTTTTGCAAGGGCCAGAGAGTAAATATTTTAGTATTTGGGGGCTGTATAATCTCTGTTAGGCTGTCTCCACTCTGCTGCTGCAGTGTAGAAGTAGCCACAGATAACACGTAAGCAATGGACACAGTGCATGGTTGTGTTCTAATACAACTTTATTTATAAAAACAGGCAGTCGGTGGATCTGGCCAGCTGGCAGGACTTTGTCAAATACCACTTAGTATCTTAGCTTTTTTCCCCTGGCATAGCATGAACACACAGTTGGCATTCAATATCTTTATCACTGTTATTACTGGGATATTGATAACTTTCTATTCCAATAAAATTAAATGTAGTAAATTTATGATTCGTCAGGAAGAATGAATATTAAAGTGAATTCCATAGATATCTTGTGCATTCACACAAAGTGACGGGAATAGCAAAGAAACGCTCATGTGCAAATCACGTGCACATTAAAAATGCTTAACACCCAGTCAGGAACGAATGGGCCCTGACCAGTTCAGAATATGCTGCCTGTAGACTACCAACGTGTGTCACCTGGCGGTAGTGTTTGGAGGACAGCTTGCACAAAGGTAATGACACTGTACTCAGCCAAACCCTGGTGACACTTTCCTCTTATGAAATCCGCATCGGTCTTTGAACAACTAACCTACACTGGTATTCGCAGGTGGGTCTAAGTGGATGAATAACTTGGGAACACAACAGTGTACTTTAGCCAACAATAAAAATGTTGAAAGTGGCCTCCACCGTTTCGTCCAGATTCAGCCATCTGTCAGTCTGCTGATACAGCAGAAAGATTTTGTAAAACGATTATCCCAGGGTTAAATTATATAGTGCCATTCTCTGCTTGAGTCAGAGGCTCTGGGTTGGTCGCTCACACTGGGGCATATTCCTGAGACTGGAAGGAAGTCCATGGAGACCACTGGCTCAAGCAGAGATCTCTTGACTCAGAGAAGTGGCTCCTTTGGTCTCAAAGGGTTTTCTAGCACCTGTACTCCATCCTGCTGTTTAGGCATCCAGCTTGGATTTAAAATTTTAGCTCTTGTCACCCATTATATACTTGGATTTTTTTTCAATAACTTGGCTGCTCACAATACTTCTCCAGATTCTACCTTTCTTAATGTTAAAATGTGCTCAATATTGCAAGCCATGCTTAACCAATTAATTGAGTCTTCCTTTTTGTCAGTTCTAACGCCAGAGTACCTGTGGTCTTCTACTAAGCTGTGGCTAAGCGCCTGGCCTCACTGGTCCTACCAGTAACACCTGCCTGCTATAAATCAGCACCATTAAATACAACATCTATCACATGACCACCAGCAAATGGATCAGGAGTTTGGTCTCTAAAGCCACATGGACCCAGGTTTGAACAGGTCTACTGCATAGAGCTTCTGGGAAGATTATAAAAGGAATGCAAACTAAGGGCACAGCACAGAGCCTGACACAGAACTCTGCATATGTAATGAGTGCTAGCATTTACAAATGTTATCATCATTTCCTGAAGACATCGGATTCCAAGTAACAAAAGTGAAGTTGTCATCAGTATACTGCTTCAATTAACCCTGTAGATAGACTTATAAACTAGGAGGTTCAGGGGCCCCTGGATGGCTCAGTAGGTTAAGCATCTGACTTCGGCTCAGGTCATGATCTCAGTTTTTGGGTTTGAGCCCCACGTCGGGCTCTGTGCTGACAGCTCATACATAGCGTGGATTCTGCTTCGGATTCTGTGTCCCTCTCTGTGCCCCTCCTCGGCTCACACTCTGTCTCTCTCTCTCAAAATTAAATACGCATTAAAAAAATTAAAAAACAAAACCAAACCAAGAGGTTCAGGAAGAAAGCCCAATGCACGTACATTCTGTAAGCACCTGATAGGTGTGAAATGTCCTAGGTACAGGAATAGCAATGAATAGGACAAATCTTTGCCCTCACAGAGCTTAGGATCAGGAGCGGGACTAGACACAAAAGTTCGAAACAAAGTAGACATGGGATGCTGTGGGTCCTAGAGCAGAGATACTTGATGCAGCTGGGATTCCAAGGGAAGATGTTTTGAGAGGAGTCTTGGTGGCTACAGAGAACTGGGCAGGTGAAGACCACAGACTAATGCCACGACAGTGTGAAGTCACATGTCATAGGTACAGAGGTTCGGGGAGCTCAATCCTCCTGCAGTTTAACATGCAATGTGAGGAGAAACTAAGTCAGCAACTCTCAGACTCCCCATTCCTCAAATCCAGGTCCTGGGTCATAGGAACTATGGGATCTTCCTCCTTCTCAGGCACCTAAGCTCCACGGGAATGTGCTCTCGGTGTCATGGAGATTCCGAGGATCTCGGTTACGGACATACTGACACTAATTTCCAGAAATCACTGATTAAGAAATCAATTTCATTAAAAAAAAAAAAGCCAATGGTAACTCATACAGCAATTACATCTGGATCTTTTGGGATTCGAAATCCTGGGCTACTGAAAAGAGCTCCTATCACGACTGAAATGGCATGTGATCCTTGACACGTGCAAGTGCTGGTTCCTGATCAAGGAGACGTTAGTATCTCCCTGGGATCTACAAGGAACAATTACCAGGGAAGGGAAAGCTGCCCTCCCCGGTTTTTAGGAGCCTTCCCTACAGTGTCTCATTTTCATGAGCCGCTGCACCTCTGGTGTGTCCCCCGTGTCCAGGGACCCGCTTCGTTCCAACATAGCTGGATGGGTCACAAAACAATGCAGGTGAGCTAGCAATCTGGTGTGGGTGGGTTTTATGAGGAAACTGTTCTCAGTCTCAGGGGAGCGTCTCTAAACTCGAATACCTAACCAGATACGGCAGAGACGCCAGCTGGTCACAGAACCTATTTCTTCTTCCTACTACGATCACAGCCAACAGATACTTCCCAGGGAATGGAGAGTGGAAGCGAGGCGTGCCGGGCTTAGCCTGTCAAAGTCTCCACAGATCATCCTCCCTGTTCTTTGGTCACTCAGGGATCGCAGGTATGGCTGGGGTGCCCCTGGAACCCACATGCGGAGAGTCGGGGAGCCTCTGGTCCTCTGGGTCCTCTATGACTGTGTGGAGTAGAATGGACCTTCCCTCCCCACCCCCAACTCCCGTGACCAAAAATCCAATTACCACTAAGTAAGTGAGAAATACATTTCAACCAGGCTTAGACCACTGAAATTTTAGTTTGTTATAGCAGCTATCCTATTTTAACTAATTCATCTGGTAAAATATATTTGTGGACAATCCACTTTCTTTTCCATAAAAAAAAATAGTGTAACAGAAAACTGTTGCATGGTTTCAGAGCACTATGGAACCTCCTCCTTGTAGAAATCTTTTTGTTGTTGTTGTTGTTAATCCAAAGCCTAATAATTACTATATAATTTAATCAGAGCCAGTAAAAAATAGATTTCTATAAAGGATTGGCTTATAACATAAGTCAATAAAGCTGGCCTGGGATGAAAACAATACAACAAAAACAATTAGCAGAACAATTTGCCCTGCTTAAAGAGAGAACCTTCTAGCTGGTTTCCAGTAACTGTTGTCAAAGCAGAATGGAGGCCATGTTTCTAAGCTTTCGATTTTTTGGAGAGGGCTGGGAGATCCAAAATGTATGTGACTTTTAAAATATTTTTATACCCTGCAAGCTAAATAAAACACAGCTCTGCACTTTCTATGAACACGTACCCATCTCTCCTCACCTACAGTTTATGAAGTGTGGCCTTTTTTTTAAGTTTATTTATTTATTTTGAGAGAGAGAGAGTGAGAGCGAGCACATGCATGAGAGTGGGAGAGGGGCAGAGAAAGAGGGGAAGAGAGAGAGAGAGAGAGAGAGAGAGAGAGAGAGAGAGAATCCCAAGCAGGTCCAGCACTGTCAGTGCAGAGCTTGACGTGGGGCTCGAACTCACAAACCATGAGATCGTGACCTGAGCTGAAATCAAGAGTTGGACACTTAACTGACTGAGCCAGACAGACACCCCTGAAGTGTGACTCTTAAAGTGACACAGAAACCGGCTTTTGGACACGTCCTTCAGATCATCATACTTCCTCTGAGAGCTCAGAACCATCGCTGAGGCAAAAGAAAAACTCTAGCTCTAGAGCAAAACTCTAACACTTAAGGAAGCAAATTAGGGAATTCAGATGAAGTCCTCCCAGTCGTGGGACGTCAAATAGCTCCTCAGCTCAAGAGGTGCTGGGCCTTGTCTGAAGAAAGTGAGAGACCAAACTCTCGCCGACTGCAGTATTACACTCAACAGCAGCTGTGTGGGAAGAGCGAGCTGGTATGCAGGGGATCGTAAGGGCCAAGAGTCCAAGACTGACATGGGAAAACGGATGTGGAGCCTTTAAGCAGCCACTCTCACTTTCTGTAATGACCATCTCTGACCGGTGTCAGCTTTAATCTCCGCTGAGTTTGTTTGTGGAAAAGGCAAGCCCTGCTCCCGGAATGCTGCCCTTGAGCCAGCAGCCATGGTCCAAACGATCCCGGTGACATCCATTGTTACCTGTGGACCCTCTCAACACGGACAGTGGCATCCTCTCTCTCGGATCCAGAGTCCCCATAGGTGTCCCTGGGCCCCAAACTTGGAATGGGAAAATTTTCAAGTCAAATTTTAAGGGCAGAGGAAGCTGCTGGATGTCCCAGAGTCCACTTCCTCTGATAAATTCAAACGACATTTAGACAGGCCTTGTTTTAATTGCCTGGCTGAACCAGAGCTTTGCCAAGGATGGTATAGGATCCGGTAAACACACTACTTTCTTTGGACTCAGATGGACAGGGACTTAATCCCCACTTCACTACTTCCTAACAGTGTGTGCCTACTCTGCTATGCTGTGGGAGGGTCAAACGAAATAATACATACATAAAACACTTAGCAAGTCCAGCTTCTAACTCACACGGTGCCCCAAACAATAGCTTTTGCAATTATTATGGAGAATGAAACTGTATAATGGCAAGTGATTTAGGGAGAGGTTGTTTAAAGTGAGCACCAGTGAGTGTTGTAAACATAACACGACTCCACAAATGTTTGTTTAATATAAAAGCAATCGTAATTAAGTCTAAGCTTTAAAGAGCAGAAAGCTAAGAGTTTCTGTTTCCTATCCTGCGGCTAAAGGAATGGTTCCATCAAAAGTGAGCCACCGGCTATATTGTACATTCGCCCTGATTTTATTAGTGATGCTAATATGGAGGGAACTCACTCAAGAGAACATCAAAAGCTACAGAGTATCTGCAACCGGCCCCATTGGCCAAAAAGTGCACCGATGAACATTTACTAACGAGAGTAATTAAACATGGCTTGATAACCACCAGAAGCCCTGCTGATTATGACAGTGAAGCAGATAAAGAAGGAACCTCACCCTCTAAAAAGAGAACAGAGATTATACTAAAAGCGTCTGTCCAACAGCCGACAGTTGCTCCTGTTTAGAGGGCATCTAACACTAGCTTCCAATATGGGACCGACCTGGGGTCCTGATAACCTAAACCAGAGCAGGGGACCTGCCAGCACTGGTCAAAGTCTACCATACACAAGACAAAAGGCGCAGATGCCTTGTTGTTGTTTTTCTTAGGCTTCTTAGCTACTGTGTTAAAGAAATTAGCAACCTGTATCCTGGCACAGAGCTCAGACAGCTAGAGATGCTAATCAGCGGCCGGGAAGGTCAGGACTGCCCTTGTAAAGGATCGCTTTGTGTTTTCTTTCTAATCAGTTAGCTCTTCAAGAAGGAGATTTTCTCTTGGCAGGAAAAACAGGAATCTTGGCTAAGCCAGCCTGAGGCTAGGTCTTCAGGCTCCCCGGCACCCGTCTGGCCACAGTCGTTACCTGGCATTCACCAACCACCTCAACTAACCTCGGAGACCCGCCCATCTTCTGAAAGAGCTGGTAATTCTTTGCGGTTGTCCAGCGGAAACACGGAGCAGACCACTGCCTGATTAGGACAAGCCGCATCTGCCTCGTACCGCACAGTCTCCATCCACGTCGTGAGGCAGCACACATCCTCCATAAAACACTACCTCTGTGTAATAAAAATCGACCAAAACTTGTCGAGAACGTAACATGGCAGTAATCCCATTTCTGAGCCCCACTCTGTAAAGAGATAATATCTGCCCCCCAAAACTAATAAAAATGTGTGAATCATATTCCGTTGCTAAAAAGGCTTAATGCACACTGCAAAGAAATAAGTCATGGGAATTAAAGACACAGCATATGGAGTGCACTCGATGGTATTGTAACAGTGTCCTACGGTGACAGGTGGTAGCTACACTGGCCGTGAGCATAATATAATGTACAGCTTCGTGGAATGTGGAATTGTTAGGTTGTACACCTGAAACTAATGTAACATTGTGTATCAACTAGATTCAGAAAAAAAAAAAAAGGAAATATGCTTTCTAACAGGGAACCACATGTGAATTATGGAAAATAGAATGTATTTCACAAAACTGAACTTATCAGGAACTGAGCACAATTTTAAGATTTAAAGCAATAACGGGGCACCTGGGTGGCTCAGTTGGTTAAGCGTCCGACTTTGGCTCAGGTCATGATCTTGCCATGATCTTGCGGTTCATGAGTTTGAGCCCCTCATTGATCTCTCTGCTGTTAGCACATAGCTTGCTTCAGATCCCCTGTTTCCCTCTCTTTCTGCTCCTCTTCTGCTCATGCTCTCTCTCTCTCTCTCTCTCTCAAAAATAAATTAAAGAAAAACATTAACATATTATTTAAGAAAATGTAATTATTTTCATAATTAATTATAAAAAATATAAATATTTCTCACAATTAACATATTATTTAAGAAAATGAAAATTTAAGAAAAATAAATTAAAGAAAAACATTAACATATTATTTAAGAAAATGGAAAAGCATACAGATTAAATTCACTTAGAAAGTAAGCATATTGAGGGGCGCCTGGGTGGCTTGGTTGAGCCTCTGACCTTGGCTCAGGTCATGATCTCACAAGTTTGTGAGTTCGAGTCCCACATTGGGCTCTGTGCACACAGCATAAAGCCTGTTTCAGATCCTCTGTCCCCTTCTCTCTCTCTCTAAAATAAATAAATATTCCAAAAAAAAAAAAAAAAAGAAGAAGAAAAAGAAAGAGTACTGGGCACCTGGGTGGCTCAGTTGGTTAAGCGCTCAACCCTTGGTTTTGGCTCAGGTCATGAACTCATGGTTTGTGAGTTTGAGCCCCACCTTGGGCTCTGTGCTGACAGTGTGGAACCTGCTTGGGATTCTCTCTCTCTCTCTCTCTCTCTCTCTCTCTCCCCTCTCCTCTCCTGCTCACACACACTCTCAAAATAAATAAACTTAAAAAAAATAAATAAAATAAGAATATTAAGTAAAGCGTTCCTTTTCCTTAGGGAAAAAAGTAAATGATAAATCCCACCAAAAACGCTGATGCAAATCTTGATGAATTCATTTAGGGAATTTCTACAACGAGATACCAAGGCACTGTGAAGGGACAGCGATGGAAACAGGTGGTAGTGACCCGAGAACAGGCAGACAGCACAAGTAGAACAGCGTGGGGTCAGGCAGCCAACCCACAGACCCACACGCTTTCTGACAAGGGGGCCCCTGCAGTGCTGTGGGCAGGGCGATCTCTGTAGTAAATAGCACTGTACGTGAGGAAAGCAAACAAAAAAGCACTCTGATAAATATCTCATACCCAATGAATAACCCGTTAGAGACAGACCACAGACTTCATGTGACAGGTAAAACAATAAAGCTTCAAGAGGACAACACGAAGTTGCTGTGTTTTGTTCTATTTATTTATTTATTTATTTATTTATTTATTTATTTATTTATTTAATGTTATCAGGAGAACTCATTACCTCAGTAGAAAAAGTTTTCTTAAACCGGACATAAATGTACTAACCATAATGGAATAAAATTGATATACTGGGCTTCATTAAAATTAAAAACTTTTGTTCATCATGAGACACCATTAAGAGAATAAGAAAGCAAGCTACAGAATGGGAGAAGATATTGACGATACATCTATCTGATGAAGAAATGATATCCATAATATATATAAGGGCCTCCTACAGATCAATAAGACAGAGGCAGACGACCTAAATAGAAAGGGGACAAAAAAGCCAAACAGAAACCTCACAGAGAGCAGAACGGGAAGTCAGTCAGTAGGAACATCCTGACGGATCATACAGAGGCACACGCCATCAGAGTGGCTGAAATTTAAAGACTGAAAAAAGCCGAGCGCTAGTGAGAATGTAGGGCGATGGAACGCTCATGCCCCACCACGGCGAGGGGAGGGGTCATCGGTACTGTTCCTTTGGAAACTGGCGGGATGGTGCAAAAGCTACACACAGACACGTTCCAGGATACAGAAATTCCAATCCCTGCGGACATACCAACAGAAATGCACCAACACACACACACACACATGAATGTTCATAGCAGTTTTATTCATAACAATTCAATTGCATGAACTCAGTCCAAGTAGAGTAGAATGGATGAATAAAATGTGGTTAGTTCCTACAAGAGAATACTTTTCAGCGCTGATAAAAATGAACTACTTCCGTATATAGCATGGACGAATCTCACAGAAAGAAGTCTGAGTAGAGGAAGCCAGACACAAAAAGTACCTACTATATGATATCCATTTACATAAGGAAATCTAAAACCCAGTTATGCTGTTCTATGATGATAGAAATAAAAAATACCGGGGACTTTTGGCAGAAAGCATACTTCCTGGCAGGGGATACAAGGGAGGCTCTGGGGTGCTGGAAATGCTCTTATTGATATGCATGGTTGGTTACACTCTTCAACCTTACAGGAAACCTGCTTCTCATTGGGATATAGGAAGTCATGAGACTATTATTCACATTCTAATGCAAAGAACAAGCCAGGTAAGTTACCAAATCACAGATTTTTCAAACCATAAGATAACTGAGTACATAATGAGGTCCACTGAATAAAAATAAAGAAGCTAACAAGCTCTTTCTAAGAGAAATAAGACCTATTGTTGCTTTTATCTCTGGAGGAGGGGAGAGTGGATTCTGTCATTAAGGAGGTACAGGCTTCTGGTGATGGAATGAATAAGTTATAGGGATAAGAGTTACAGCACAGGGAATATATACAGTCAATAGTATTGTAACGGTGTTGTATGGTGACAGATGGCAGCGATACTTGTGATGAGCACAGCATAACACAAAGACTTGTTAAATCATTATGTCGTACATCTGAAACTATATAGCATTGTGTGTCAACTATACTTCAATAAAGAGGGAGCACTAAAGCCAATAAATAAAATATTTTTAGCAACTATGTCTTGAACAACAATAGAAAGGTAGGAAGAGGAACATGAGGACCACTCATCCAGACTTGCGAGAAAACGTCGGTGGCCACAAGAGGACAAGCTTGATGCATTCACTTGAGCGAGTGTCTACCCACCATCAACTCTTCCCCACAACCCTCTATCTGCTCCCTAAGGGTGTGCACCAAAGGGCCTAAGACCTATCAGGCTAAGGAGAAAGTCCGGATTTGATCATTCCAAAGAGCTGATGGGGGTGTGACAACAGAGACAGGAAACTCGTCAGGATGCTATTGCAGGATAGTGATGATTCTGATCTAAGTTAAGGCAGTGGCCTTGGTGATGGAAATAAGCAAATAGATTTCATGAACCACTTCAGAGGTAGAAGAGACAGAACCCTTGGTGTAGCATTCTTACAGGGCATATTTTATTCTGCTGTTATGAGGTAAATCATAGAATGAATAAAACGCCTGTTACGTAATTTTCTCCCAGCTTTCTATAATGAGGACTGCAAATGGAAATCATAACACAGAATCCAAGATGGACAGAGGCTTTTGACCTAGATGGGCATGGCAACAAAGAACCAAGTGGCTACCAAAAGATACCATCGGGAGATCAGTACTAAATAAGGATATTAGACACAGAAGACAACATAGAGAAAGTTCCAGAAAAAATCTCTGGATTATTGGGGAAGTGGATAGGAAACAAAACATTCATGCCTCAGAGCTTAGCTGGGGCAAAGGAAACTTCAGAGATCAGCAAAAGAAGAGGCTGAAGATTTATGGTGAGGATTTTAATAAATCTTGCAACAGGTAACCTTGACTATTTGATCTCAAGAATCAATCTATGTGGATAAAGTCAATAAAGGAAGTCAGTCTTCCCAAAATAACTACAACAATAAAACCTCATGAAACAATTTCGCAAAGGGACTGGAGGGGAAGAGGGAGAAAGAGAGGCAGATAGGGTGGCACTGAGTGCCGTGGTCCAAACGCTCAGATGTTGAGAAAGATCTTGACTCTTGCCTTTTGGTCTCCAATTCTACACAGGATCCCATTATGACTGGTGGCTTTCCAGTTAGGACTATTTTTACCAAAACTTCATGGAGTTGAGTTTAGATTCATGCCTCGAAAATTATGCACACTGACATGAAAAATAAAACACCGAAAGCAGAAGATTTAGTAGGTAATGTGATCAATACACATTTGCTGATCTTGAACATAGCTCAGGAAAGTGAAAGGATAGATTAATTAAGGATTAAGCCAAACATGAATTTTAATATCCGAAGACATTTATAAGCAAGAAACCCCGGGGCATATTTATAGAGCCACTTTAATTAGTCAGTATTCAAAGCAGCTTTACACATGAGTCAAGTTTTCAACATATTTTAATAAGCATCTCTTCTAAATGCAAGAGTTGAGGTTCTGTAAACCAAGCAAGGAATCTGGAATCAGGAAACGTGGGTCTCCGTTCTGGCTCTGCCAGTTACACGCTCTGAGAGCCGATCACACAACTGGCTACAAAGGTAAAATGGAAAACTCTAACGGGTTGCCATAAAGGTTAAACACAGCAAGGATGTGAAGTGCCTTGTAAAACAAAAAATGATACAGTATTTCCTCAGATGAGTAGAGAAGGGAAGAGAAAATATGCTTACGAAAATTTGCTTTTATTCAAGTTAACAGTCTTATCACAAATGTCTACATACATATTTAAGGCAAAGTACATTTGAATTTACTGATAATGATCCAAGACCAAAGAATTCTGGGTTCTTTTTCTTCCTTCCTTCCTTCCTTCCTTCCTTCCTCCCTCCCTCCCTCCCTCCCTCCCTCTCTTTCTTTCTTTCTTTCTTTCTTTCTTTCTTTCTTTCTTTCTTATTTATATTAACATTGTTTTCAGTGTTTATTCATTTTTGAGAGACAGAGAAAACAAAGCGTGAGCTGGGGAGGGGCAGAGAGAGAGGGAGACACAGAGTCCGAAGCAAGATCCAGGCTTTGAGCTGTCAGCACAATGTGGGGCTCAAACTCACAGACTGCGAGATCATGACCTAAGCTGAAGTCGGACGCTCAACCGACTGAGTCACCCAGGCGCCCCTCTGGGTTATTTATTGACCGTTGCCCCAAAGTTTGCATTTGTAAGTGAAAATAACTATAAAGTATCTAAAAATATGCCTGTCATAGTGATTTCTTGTGGATTACATTAGTATCTTCCAGGTAAGTGCAAGAGGAACTGTATCAGAGGAGTTAGTTTAGGCTGTGCCATCAGACAGACCTGGATTCAAATCCTGTATCTATTACTTCCTACTTGTTTATGAGAGTCCAATCATCTTTAGCTCTGTTTTCTATCGCAAAAGTAGAGATATTCATAGAATAATATCACAGGTTTCAAAGATTTAAGAGATAATAATAGCATTGTACCTAGTAGAATGCCTGGCATGTGGTACAGACAGTAAAAATGTTAGCTACGATAATACCTAAAATTTGCACATAAAGATCTTTGTGTTTCACTTACTGGTTACTCTCATCTCTGAACGTGTATGCAGTGCCTCGTATGCACAGTGATACAGTAACTCATGTTATTTTACAGCCAGATGGAAACTTCATTTGTTGAGCAACTACTATGACCCAGGCATCATGAAAGACACGACAGATACAAAGATGAACTAGAAATTATTATCTCTAATTTCAAATGCTTCTCAAGAATGTAATACTCTTAAGGGCAACAGTTTGCTGATTCTGCCCACTTCTGTATCTCCAGGGACCAAAATAGTGTCTGGAATATTGAACTTACTTGGTAAGTATTTGTAGAATGAATTTTCTAGTGCTTTTCCTGCATAAATCCCATTGTAGAAACTAATTTTACTTCTATTTTGGATACTCGATGAATATTGGATATAAAGAGAAACATTTTTATTAGTAATTATAATTGAAACTGGGTTTAGACCCTGGCTCCTTCAAACAATGTTAGTGATTTTCTTACAAAATAAATACAATGGCATCTGGCACTTTGAAAAAAAATTCAAGAAATGTGCAGGGCACCTAGGGAAGAATTCCCACCAAGTATTCGATAAGATGATAAGCAAAGGAACCTCGATACCATTTTCTTACTGCACGTATTAACATCTATCCTCCCACTGAAATTATATGATCACAAAATTCCATTTTAAAGGTTTAAAATATGGCTCACCTGGTCTTCTTCTCCTCCACCTTCTTCATCATATTTTAAAATATTGTCTCTTACATCATCTTCTGGATCAATTAAAAGTTGCTTGGCCTGGCGTTCTTTATCCCGGCGTTTCATCCATACCACAAACATCAGAACAAGGACTAGACAGAAAAAGAGCAAAAGAAAGCCCACGTCATAACTTTTAAAACATGATCTTTCTAATAATAGCCTTTAATACTGCTAACAACACACTCATATGGGTCAAAAGCTTGCCATGCAGCATCCACTCTGTTATCTCTTTCTGGCCTCCTGTGAAGAGAGAGAAGACAAAGCAGGGCCCGAGCACTGGGTACTGAGTGTGAAATCCTGGGTCCCAGAAGCTGGGGCCCTGTGAACTCACTGGCTAAATGTCCATCCTCCATATTATCATTTACAGACGGGGACAAGAACCATTTCCATCTCCCCCTTCTGCTTGCCGGAGGATAGGATACTCCTAATAAAACGGTTTGTAAATTCTAAACCAACAAACAATAGTAAGTTAAATTGTTGCTTGTTACGTAACTGCTGTTTTACTGAGGTTGGTCGGCCATCATTATACCCTCCGAAATCAGAGGGAACAGCACTCCCCAGGGAAGGGAAGGGCTTGCCAGGAAGACTTGGGGAGTAAATTGGAATTGGAGCAGCAATTGGATCTCTAGGATTCTGGGCTCCCAAAGGCTGTCCTTTTCTGCTGCACCATTCTGCATTCCCGCTCCTAGTAAACCACATGTTGCAGGTAACAAGCTGAGGGGATTCGTCGGCACACCGAAATAACATTAGGCTTTCAGGTTGTACGTTGTGGTGCCAGGTCTGGCACCATGAATCGTCCAGAGGGTTGATGTTAAAAATCAGCACCAATTCATTTTCCTTCAAAATGCTAGTCATTTCTTCATGCCAGCGTCCGTCATATCGAAGTCCTTCCTGATAAGGTTGGCATATAGGCCACATTTTAGTTCAAATGGAAACATGTCCCTAAGCGCGCATCGAGCAGCGCCTTCTCTCTAAAATCTGAGGATATCAGTTTACATCCTGAAGCAAGAGATTTAATGACTCCTATTTGAGCACATTTTTATTATTGGCCATAAAAGTAAATATCCTCCTTTTAAAGCCAGATACATGATCTCATTTGCCATTGTTCCAGGGCTAAATCTAGCAAGTGGATTATTAGTACAGCATGCAGGTTTCAAATTATAGTCAAAGTAGTCTCCACACAGGAAGTAAAAAATGCTCAGGCTTCTATAGTAATTGCTTAGAATAAAGGGACAGAATTCTAAATTATCAGAACACTTGTAAATGGAGAAAGCATAAAAGAAATGGCCAACATTTTCAAGAAAGTGATTGGTGCGTAGCATGATCACACAATAAACTAAGTCCTGCTGCTATTTAACAATAAAACACAGGGCCAGGCAATTTATCCTTTTAACCTGCATGCTTAGAAGGGGCTCCTAAAGTACTTTCCAGTGGTTAATTTCTTGCATTCCATTGAACCCAAGATTGCAAAGTATCTGAAAAAGGGAGCAATTCCTTAATCTAGACTTGCTCTAAAGACAGACAATTTATTGAGCTGTGTAATCACTTCTATTATCAAATGTGCTGTATGAAGTACAATCTCTCACTATTTTACGTAGCCCTTCAGAAACAAATACCTTGATCCCTGCATGACTGGAGTTAGCTGCTGACTGTGCTTTATACAAAGGAAAGCTAAGGAAAGCAATATACTTATTTTCCTAAATCATCAACTCCGTGCCATAAATTCATACTCAAATCATGATAAGTGCTCAAACTTAGCTAAGACTGTCTAACATTTTTCTATGAAAAGAGTTTGCTACAGCTCACCAAGCCATCAGCGCCAGAAAAGGGCAACGGGGCATGAGAGGGGTGCGCCAGCCGGGTTTGCTGCAAACATGTAAGTGCTTTAAACAGTCCTTGAGTTTTTTCTCCCTCTGAGGCGGGCCTGACTGCCCCATATACAATTTGGCAAGGAAGTGCTCAGAGCTCGAACAGAGCGCTTAGATCTTTTGGAAAGGCAGTAGCAAAAAGTTACTTGGCGAAACATCTCACGTGGGAAAAGAATTTAAAATCCAAGAGACGGGGTGCCAGAGTGGCTCAGTCAATTAGGCAGTGGACTCTTGATTTCCGCTCAGCTCATGATCTCATGGTTCATGGGTTCAAGCTCCGCATCGGGCTCTGTGCAGACAGCGCAGAGCCCGCTTGGGATTCTCTCTTTCTCTGCCCCTCCTGCTCTCTCTCTTTCTCTCTCTCTCAAAATAAATTAAAAAAATATTAAACATAATAAAATCCAAGAGATAATACAAATACTTACTGAGCAGGATGATAATGCAAAGGAGGATGGCGATGATTGCTCCTGTCCCAAGTCCTGCACCCACAATTCTGTCCACGTCCGTGCAGTCCCCGTTGGAGTCACACTGACAGACCTTCACGCGAAGGATGGAAATATTTGATTTGGGAGGATTACCCGAATCTGTGATTATGATTGGAACTTCATATATCCCAGCTTCAAGAAATTTTATCTTCAAATTAAGCTGAGCAAAATCGCCTATACCAAAGAGGGGGGGAAAAACCAGCTGATAATTAATACATACTATGATAAAAATACACAGAATTTTTGAGAATTGCATTTACTACGTAACGGTATATAGTGAGCAATACAACTACACTGCATTGTGAAGGCTTTTTTCAAGCTGTAGAATCTTTTAATATCTTATTTAACTTTAAGTAGCTTTTAAAATATATTTAATGAGAAGATTATAAAGCACCTAAAATTAACTTTTCATATCAGGCTTCAAAACCTCTCAACTGCACATATAGTCAAATAATTAACCTGTTCTTACCATTAAGCCGAGTGATGGTCCAATTTCTCTTAATAGTCATTGGAGACAAAGGGAGATCAAAAGCAAACGGTCCAGCATTTGGATCAATGTCATAATCAAGTGCTGTGATGTTAATTGAATTGGGGTCTGGAGTTTCGCAAGTCTCTGCCTCTTGAGGTAACACTTGAGGGGCATTGTCATTAATATCAAGTAAATAGATCTGCAGTGTTCCCGTTCCACTCATAGGGGGGATTCCTTAAAAGGAGAGAAATCACAAACGAATGCTGAACAATTCTTTCCCATGAGTCTCCATTACGGTGGAATTCTCCAAGCTTCTAGCCTGCGTGCCTTTACTGTTGTATAACCTTGGAAACATCCAGTTGCCCCAGCATCTGGCACATTGTTTTTCCAACAAGGCCACTTCTTGCTTCTTTCCTAGGATGACCCCGAGCTGCCACTGTTGATGTGCAGAACCGAGCCCTGTGACAATGCATGCCGCCCCTGCAGAGTGTGCTTCTGCACCTTCCCTGCCCTCGCTGTCTGTTACTCTGGGCCTCGGGCATACCACACTCCTCTAAGCACTGTGGGGAACACGAGAGAAGCAGAGTATAGGGCTCATGATCTTATGGACCCTACACTTTTGACGGAAGACCAAGACGCATGCATGAAAGAGCATGAGAACACCTTTAAAGCTTCAGCACAGCCATGACATATCCAATCTACAGGTAACACAAACTCATAGACCTCACCCTGGGAAGAAATGCCATTGACAAGAGAAATGGTAAAGCTTCAACACAGCTATGAAATATTCAATCTACAGGTCACCCAGACCCATAGACCTCACCTTGGGAAGAAATGCCACGGAGAAGAGAAATGGTACTTATTGACCAACCAACTACCTGCCTGACCAAGGGTTAGGCTGCTTTATATACATTATTTCATTGTAATCCTATGGTGTACATTTGAACGGACTGGGAACCCAAATCTGTGTAAACTGCTCATGGTCACACGCTCTTGTAGGTGCTGCTGGTTGCTACTTAAAGATGGGTCTGTCTGACCCCAAACCCACCCTAAAGACTGCCTCTACTACCTTTTGTGATAATTTAGCCTCCGTCAGATTATATTCATTTATAATATTATTATATACAAATAATGACATAATTATTTAATTAGTTAATTACATAATAGCCATTAAATATAGTAGAACGGAAATATAAAAAATGTTAAAATTGTAATTCTGAGACCCAGAGGTTTAAATGACCCGCCCAGGAACATACACTAGGAAGGGACACACATACGTGCTGAGGGAGAGGTGAGGAGAAATCTCTACGGACCTGTCCGAGGACATGGGCGGTGCTAAGAGCAGGGAGAACAGAGGTGGAGGGGGGACAAGGTGGCTGTGAACAATATTCTAATAATGACCGTAGCACCAGGAGCTCTGTGATACTCACGGTTCGAAGACCTTTCCCATTCTTTATCACATGTAATACTGTTTGACTCTCATAATAACTTTGTAGAATAGGCAAGCCGCAAAAACAACTCCTCGGTGATGAAACGAAGGCACAGAGAGTAGAAGAGCTTGGCCAGTCATCAAGGGGCTGCACATCCAGCCTTGATTTAGAGTCGAGTGCATTTGCAAAGCGTCCTAGCTACACAGATGCAACCACCTACTTCTCTCGCATACCAAACACCCTTTCAATTAGAAAAAAAATCCACCTTGGGTGAATGACAAATCCGGTTGTAACTCACAACCAACATTCATACATATAATTTTATAGCCCTTTAAATCTCAACATAATAGCGCAAGATACATCGCTTTAAGTTCCCTCATGGAGGGAAGCTACCCCTTATGTGCAGCGAGAGCATAAAACAGACACTAATGCCGTGCTCTGCTGTGCAGTGACAGAAGCTGTCCCTACTACGTTTCAACTCTAAACATTTGAACAGTAGGTCTGATATTAGAAAGGATAAGAAATATTGCTTTGAGCTCGTAACCATGTAGTTTTATGATAGATAAGAATCTCACCGAATCTTATTATATAAGATCCAGAAGGGTCCATCGAAACCGTTCTTATCAAAAGTGCTGACGGGTGACATTTTTCAAACTGGACTTGTTGAGCACCAAGTTGAAGCCTGCCAGTTTTAGGAGATGCTAGCATTCAGTCTCGCACTAAATGATTTTAAAATATGGTTATGATTCAGTTTTAAAACTATTAACCTACAACAGAAATATTTATTTGAGGAAGTTTATGTCGGGCACGGTTTTATTTTTTTATGAGTATAATTTATTGTCAAATTGGCTTATATACAACACCCAGGGCTCATTCCAATAAGATGAGGTGCTGTTTAAAAACCTTTGCGTGTGCAGCCGCTTTATCTTCTTCCACACACTATGAGTTAGGTGCTGCTACCATTATCCCTATTTAAGAGAAAAAGGGGGGGCACCTGGGTGGCTCAGTCGGTTAAGGATCCGACTCTTCATTTTGGCTCAGGTCATGATCTCACAGCTCGTGGGATCAAGCCCCAGTGCTGGGATGTGCACTGACAGCTGCGATTCTCTCTTTCCCTCTCTCTGTGCCCCTCTCCTGCATAGAGCACATGCGCTCTCTCTCTCAATAAACAAATAAATAAACTTAAAAAACAAAAAAAAAAAAAAAAAGAGAAAAAGGAAAAATGAATATATTTAAAATCTTATTGCTAATCCCTCAGTTAGAAAGTGGTGGAACTGGAGTCTGGATCCAGGCGGTCAGGCAGACTTTCAGAGCGTGCACTCTTAAACACACGTCATAATGAGAGCTAACAAAGCGAAACAAATCCACCACCAGGTTTATGTAAGTCATTTTTGTCTTATATACCCAGAAGAAGAGGAGGAGGAGGAGGAGGAGGAGGAGGAGGAGGAGGAGGAGGAGGAGGAGGAGGAGGAGAGAAGAAGAAGAAGAAGAAGAAGAAGAAGAAGAAGAAGAAGAAGAAGAAGAAGAAAAAGAAGAAGGAAGAGGAGAGGAGGAGGCTGCTATCTATTAATCTCAATCATTTAGAATCTAGCAGAGACTCTAAAGGAAAAAATAAAGGTGCTAGACTATATGTTCCAAAATAAACACACAAAAATGTGCTGTATTCAGTTATTTCAATTTGTGCATGAAATTAAGGGTTTTCTAGGCCATGGCAGATGAGAGGCAGAGGATTACAAAGAGAAAAAAAATGCTAGAGACAGGCCAACTGACGTCAGCGAATAGACCGACCATAAGAAATGTAAAAAGATCACCTCAATGCGTAGCAGGGCAGAAGATCTACAAAGGTCTGTCATCACAGTACTAGGCACCATGGAGGGCGTATGGTCGTTGGGAACATTCATCACAGAAGACAGGGACTATGTGAGAAGACCCAGCAGAAATGGAAAATAGAAGTAGGGGCCTTAGCTTAATAAAGGTCAGTTTTCTAGACAACTGAGTTTCATAGAAAAGCTCGCTTCTTGATGATGCATTCATGATGAGTCTGAACTCTTTTTAACAACATATGAGGTAATAGGATGACCATATTGAATTACGTACCATTGTCAGAAGCAAGGAACGTGGCATTATATATATTGTTTTTCACGTTTGGTGATTCTCTGTCCAAAACAGCAATTGTTGTTATTTGCCCGTTCACGGGATCTATTTTTAGCCAATTGGCAGGATCAGATAATTTTGTGTATCTACAAAAGGAAAGCTTTCGTAAGTTTAAATATTTTAATATACTTAAAAAATAAAGCATATTTTACGGGTTTAATTCCAAATGTCACTAGCCCATTAACTTGCGTTTTTGTAGATGCTGGTCGAAAATACAGCTTTAACATGGAAAAGTATTTCTGTTGCTATGGTTAAACTCTTGTCTCTTGTCTAGTTTAATGGATAACAATGATCCCAATAACATAGTTCAACTATACCTTCTAATTAAACAGTAGCCCTGATATATAAGACCTGAGAGACATTATAAATAGACATTGAATTTTCTATTACGAAACACACCTAAAACATTTACCAACTCATCATGTTGTAGATGAGGTTAGAATGGGACACTCCTACATTCCTATCCCCATCATGACCTTCCCCACGGGGCCAAACCTCAGAACTACACTCTTCAAAGAAAGTTCCACCATCTGAGTCTAATAGATTTACAGGTATCATTGGTTTATCAACTCAAACTCCTTTTTTATTCTGGGTGGAGAGTAAGGTTTTCAAGCTCAGATAACCAATATACAGACTGGAAAAAATATCCTATGTTTCAAAAGGTAAAAAGTTGTAGGAGTTCAATACGCCTATTAATTCGCTATTTCTCTATCTTGATGTCAACGTATAGAGAAATGCAAAAGATATGCAATTATCTGTTAGCAGCAATTCTGAAAGAAGTTAAATAAAATATGAGCTAATTTAAAAAATTATCATCACCAGCAATGGATAATAGTCATGTGGGCTGTGCTTTGCCAACGATCTACTCCTCATCAGGAAGGATAAATTAAATTGTGCTGAGGTTGGAAATCTTTACAGATATGTTTTATAACTCCTATAACTACTTACTGTACAGGTAAGAGGCAAAAATAATTAGATCTTATATCTTTTTTTTGGCATAGGTTTTCTTTTTTTCCTGATGTATGCAGAAAGGATAAATGTTACAGCTTCCGAGAGTCCCTGTTTACTCACAGTGAAAACTTTTTGCGCTATTTGGTATAGCAGCACAGGCTAAATTATAATAAAATATAAAAAGATAAAAAGGGTGGACAAAGAAAAGACGCAGAGAACATCCTTTTCTTCAAATAATTACATGAGTAGACCCATTCGTCTATTTCCTCTCTAATATACTCTCATTGATCTATTCACCGAGAGGAAGCTTCATCAAGGAATTAAAAAGAATTTTGTTAATACGTAGCTAGGGTTCCAGTTCAAAATTTTCATTCAAATAGTAAGTAAATTTTGTGCACAGCATAGAACATAAAGTAAATTTTTTAAAATGTGACAAATGGCATTGTTTTACCTAATATTTTGCTGCATATATCGATCCGGATCCTGAGCGGTAAACGTTGTTAACATGGTACCAGCATGAAGGCCTTCTTCTTGGCGAATGATCTTGGGATTTGGGGCAAAATAAGGGTTTTCATTCACATCAATAACTGTGACAGACACGGTTGCAGTTGACTGAGGCGGGTGCTGAATACCCTTGGCTAATGGCACTTGATTTTCAGCAGCGACAGTAAGGACAAACATCCTATTTGTTTCAAAGTCAATTGGCTGGGGGAAAAAAAAGGAAACCATATTTTTGCAGGGAATAAGAATATTTGCATTCTGCAGTTTATTCTTCTTTAAGACACCACTTCCAAAACATTAATTTTTCATTCACAACGCCATAGGTTCCTCTCAAATTTCTGGAAAACATGCATTAGCATGGTCAATGATTAAAATATTTATCACAATTGAGCCTGTTTATATAAGATATTTATAAATCTTGGGTACTTCAAAGATTTATGTTCACAAAATAATGCATATTACTATTGCACTGATTGCATTTACTCAGCTACATTTAAAAACCTGATTATTCTTAAGAACAGCATTGTGGACCAAAAATACTAAATAATGAGAACCCAATGGTCTAGATTATATTCTCAAACATTGGTATCAAGACCACGCCTCATCTAAGAAAGCTTTTAATCTGTGACGAAATGCAAAGAACCAAAAGCAAAAGCAGAAGTTATTAAAATCGATTTTTCATAAAGCAAAAACTTAATTCTATTTAAAAGTATCATTTGTAATTTGAAACACATTTTAAAGTATAGACATGCACACACGAATGAAAAATAATAGTGTTTGTAGGTAGAAGGGTTTTTTTTCTTGTTTTCGTTTTTTCCTTACTCGGCAAACTAAAACTCTGGCTGTCTGCCAAAAGAATTTTAGGTGTTCTATTGGTCTGTAAAAATCTCAGCTCGAAGAACAACACTCTAGATAAAGGTAATACACAAATAACCCATAACGTAAACATTAAGTTCCAAAGTTCTGTTGAATCCTACTGTCAATAGAAGAGTTACCAGGAGTCCAGTGATCAGACTGGACTTTCATTTCACTCTTGACTTCCCTTGATCATCTAGTGGAGGTGCAGATAAGTATTATCGTGCCATAAGAATTTGAAAAATGAGCTTAGAGAGCTCTCGTGCCGCCACAGATGGTCTAAGAAGGATTAAGAGCTGAAGCTAATGAGAAAGTCACATTCGCACACAAACCGCACCAGTTTTCTGCCCTAGACCACTCCCTCAAACCTTCAAACACAGTTTCTTCTTTTTCTATCACTCTAAAATCACCAATTCAACTTCCCGTTGTCAATTACTTTAAACAAGACAGCGGAGGAGCCAGAAAGTAAGACAGAATTCTTTCGAGCGGTTTTGTTCACTGGGTGAGAAGTCCAGGACCTAACATTTTTATGCAGAGTTCTGTCCTTAAATGTGTAGTAAAGTGTATTTAGCCCTCAGAATGGTAGGACTTAGGTACTGTCTCCTTCCCTACTTTCTGTAGGAGGAACCTGAAACTTGGCGAGGTTCGACAACTTGCCATGCTCACACCACTGTCAAAAGCGGACCTCGGATTCGAACACATGGTCTGGCTCCGGGGTGTTCAGAGAAACTTCCAACGCCCACCTCCTGGGACAAACTCCCATTCTACTCAGACTCATAAAATTCTAGGCAACTGACACCTCGGAGCACCTTTCTATGCAAGGCCCACATCTGGGTTCACTTACGGCATTGGGATGAGAGTCAAGGGAACAAATCTCTTCACTGGGGAGCTCGAAGGAAGAGATGTTCACTTTAAAGACCTTTTACATTACGGCTACATATTTTTACACTTGCAGTTAACAACCCCTTCCTTCCAGCACTCAGTGTGTTTTGTTTTTGACAATTAACGATCAGAAGAACCAATCTCTTGAAGTCTTGAATATAGCATTTGAAAACAAGAGTGCAAATTCACGACGTTTTCAAAATGTAGGCCCTCTTCCTGCCTACATAACCCATTTTATTTTGTGGTATTTTTTGGTTTGTTCTGAGCCAATGCTCCAAGAGCAATCTGAGAATAACAGGCGTGGGGCCACTTTCCTAGTAGCTATCAACTGGTGATCAATTAACACTTCAGGATGTGCTACGTCACTGACATATGTACCCGCACTCACAGTTAACACTGTGGAGGGCGGTCCCATCTTCGGAATGTTAATCCTGCCCCCAAATGGTTTAAACGCTATCATCTTCCAGAGACAACGTGAGAACAGTTATGTTGGCCTCTACCTGGCCTCAACAGAAGCTAAAAAATAACAAATGTGGGGCGCCTGCGTGGCTCAGCCGGTTAAGCGTCCGACTTTGGCTCAGGTCCTGACTTTACGGTTCATGAGTTCGAGCCCCATGTCAGGCTCTGTGCTGACAACGCAGAGCCTGGAGCCTGCTTCGGATTCTGTGTCTCCCTCTCTGTCTGTCCTTCCTCTGCTCATGTTCTGTCTTTCCCTCTCTCTCAAAGATAAATAAACATTAAAAAAAAATAATAACAAATGCGATTCCCCAAAACATATTAATTCCAGATTTGGAAGATGTTTGAAAGAAAAAAAACAAAACAAAACCTATGATTAAATAATAAACTATGGGCCTGTCAGAGAGATCAGTGACTCAAGGGGCACTTACCTTGGCGACGGTGACTAAGCCGTCATTGCTGTTCGGGTCCGTCTGAATGGCAAATCGCCCTGTCGGATCCCCACCGCTGATTCTGTACATAGCATTCCAGGCCGGCGTATGGGGCTGATCCTTATCGGTCACAGTTAGATTAGCTACTATGACATCCACCCTGTTTTCAGGGACTTCACCATAGAACTACGAAAAAACAAACCTCAGTCAGAGGAGCAACGCGGACTGGTGAAGGACAGCGTGTCTTGATGATCACGCCGCCCTGATTTTACCGCCCCATTAAATCTTTATTATCCACACTCAACGAGGGAATCAGTAATGCAGGTAATCACAGCATTTATGTTTGACTTTAAAAATACTATAACTTTTCTCAGCAGACAAAATTTCTTCCAAATCATCTTATAGTTTCATTAATATTAAAATTAGTGTCCATTTGTGAGTCTCTGGGTGATTAATGTAAGGCTGGAGAAAAGGATTTGTCTGAGGCAAATAATTTTACTCAAGAGATAAGATCTGTATGCTGCCGAAGTCACATAAATCAGTCATGTAAGACCCACTCAATTTCATGTACCTCAATATATTTATAAATACTTGGTTCTAGCAGCACAAAGTAGTTTTAGGCCACTTCTGGGTAGCATATTTCAACAACTTCATCAGTGGACTTGGAGACTAGGAGGGAACGAATTTACGTAGGCGCCTCATTTAAAGGCCCTGGTCACAGAAAACGTCTGAGCGAGTGGCCAATCTATAATTAGGTTAAGCAAGTCACACCTCTATTTAATGCATTTATTATTCATGACGAAACTTTCCAGTAATGGACCGCAGACCTAAGTTCTGTGAATGACAGTCGGTACTTACTGTCATGGCAGTAAACTCTGGAGGATTGTCATTGACATCTGTCACCGTGATGACAGCCGTAGCTGTGTTTGAAAGGCCGTATGTGGGATTGCCTTCCATGTCTGTAGCTTGAATTATTAATGTATACTGTTGCACTTTCTAAAACAGACAAAAAGATAACACCTTAAATGAAACCGATTCTTCAAAGAAGACGTAGTAGTGTTTTATAAATGGCTCTTTATTCCACACGGAAAGCACAGCATCATTCATTCTGATTAGCATTACTTGAAATTGCCCATAGAACTGACTTTTACTTGAGAAGCAGAGGTCTGGTGCTTGTCTAGAAAGACGTGACTGTATATTTTCACCTCTCTTTGTGGAGAAGATAAAAGATCGCATTGCAGATGTGTGAATTCACAGAGAAGCTGAAACTTCCATCTGGTTCAACCTTCCCCTCTCTTCTGAACTTCACAACATTGTAATCAAGCATTCAGGTCATTTGGTTTGTGTTTACTTTCTCATGTTAGTTTCTACCCAGTTTAGGATAATGAAAAATCTTGAAAGCATGTGAGTATATATATACATATACATATATATATATATATATATATATATATATACACACACACACACACACACACACACACATATACATATATATATATACACATGTACATACATACCCACACATACACACATATATATATATATACACACATATACATTTTCATATATTTTATTTTACAGGGTATATTCTTTTAATATATTCTCACATACGTTCTCCCATTTTTAAAGGGTTGATAGAATATTTACTCCTGCTTCCCATTAGTACATACTGTTCATAACTATATAAAAGAGATACATTCTTACATGAAGTTAAAACCTAATTAAAGGGTTTATGTTTATGTCCTTAGTCATAACTAAGGAACACAGTGGTACTTAATAGTTGCATACTCAACAGATTGCCATTTCTGCCTAATAGTCATTGTGTCCACATACTTATGATGGATAGAGATACATCTGCATGTACATGATTATTACCAAATTAAGTATCACTGCTTTCAAATGCCTAATTGAATTTTTAAAAGGGGAGCCAAATTAAGCTGCACTATATCTAAGAGGATATCTTGAGACTATCTGAGAAGTCTACAGCACGAGCTGACAAATATACTTTATAGTAGGACAACCTAACCAAAATGATTTTCTAAAGTCATTTGAAATCTCTGTGGAAATTAACACAGATAAAAAATATAGATCATTTTCATAAATGTTAAAACACTCTGAACAATAAAACTCACTTCTTCATACAAAAATAAACTGTCACTGCAAAGTACAGTTTTCCCTGATTCTAAATAGAGCTAACATTATGAATGGCCATTCTTAAAGGATTTCTGGAGCTTGGCTAGAACAGACACAAATTGTAGCTTTTGATTTAGTTGTTAGTGGGAAGGGCAAGGAAGAAGTGAGAGAAAAAGCCAAAGCCCACACATTTGATTTTTAAGTCTCTGTCCACCCAAATGCCAAATTCTAGTAGTTAGTTATTTATTTATTCATCTTCCTAAAAAAGAAAATACCACACTTATTAAAAGAAAAAAAAAAGAAAAGAAATGAAGGCATAGTGCTATTTGAACCATTTAAAATTTTCTTAACCCATAACACCTCACCATAATGCTTATGTAGTCTAAAATATTTCTCAATGATTTCCTTTCCCAATCAAGTGTCATTTCAGCTTAATCCTCTCATGGTTAGTGAGAGAATTTTGTAGGGCGCAGAGTTCAGCTTCGCAGCTGAAAATCGTGAAAATAAAAATGTGGTATGACTTTGAAACGCCATTTCTGTTAGCTGCTATTTGCAGAAGGAGACGAGCATTTAAAAAATTTTTGTTTTTTGTTTTTTTTGGTTAAAGAAGAGAAAAATCCCACACAAATACTGTATGGAAATATACCTCTTTGTAATGTCTATTATTTAAAGTATAATGTCTACTTTAAAATTATATAAGCATAATATATACAATTTTCCACTGAGCTGAAATATTGGGATCAGTAGCTAAAACATGAAATTTCCTACTGCTTCAAGTTCATTTTAGAATCCTTAAGTTACAAAAAGACCATTGTTATTTCTAAAATACGATGTCTCTTCAAATAAAAAAAATTCCAACGTGGTAAATAATAGAATCTCCACTTTCATATGCTCGGTTGGTAAAATGTTCTTACATTTAGTAAGGAAGACATAACAGCCTGTTTTAGACAACCAAACTATTTAGGGCTTCTTGACTAATTTCGTCCTTGGGCATCTGGTTCTGAATGAATGACATTTAGATTCCGTAAGAATTTGACTTCCCATCCTCAATCCCACATCTGATCAAGGGGCTTTGGCTTAAAAATGTTTCCTTACTTCCTGTTCTAGATGGGTAACGTCTCGACTCAAGTGCTCACTATCTGTCCATCCTTCTCAGCCGGGGACTCACCTATCTTTCCAGAGCTTTGTATCGTCTTTCATCCACTTGCCCTACACCTTGAGCTTTTTATTTTTTGAAATTTGGCATACTTTTAGTTGGCATTTTTAACAGTTTTATCATGATATAATTGATATATGAAAAACTGTACCTATTTCATGTGTATACTTTGATGAGTTTGGAAATATGCAAACACCTGTTATACCATTACCACAATGAAAGTAATAACATATCCAACATCTCCCAGACTGAGCTTTTGGTATTTACTTTCAAGGGCCTATTGTGACACTACACCACTGCATCTGGCATTTCCCTCAGGCTAGAATGGTGGTTCTCGATGGAAGTAATTTTGTCATCCCCCCACCCCGCCCCCCCAAGGGGACATTTGGCCATGCTTGGGGCATTTTTGGTTGTCGCAATTGGGGGATGCTACTGACATCTAATGGAGAGAGGCCAGGAAGGCTGCTAAACACCTTATGATATATAGCACAGGCCCCACAGAAAAGATTTATCTGATCCAAAATGTCAACGGTGCCAACGTGGAGAAACTCTGGGGTTGAATTTCCTTCACCCTGCGCCTGGCAAACACGCGGCTGAAAAGCCACCTTAGACGACTTCTGAAAGTCCTGGAGGCAGAGGTGTGGGCCTGTCCAAGACACACCTCTATCTATCACTGTTTCCAGTACTATATGGCTGCTACTGGTCTGTCAGCCTGTCCTCCTGGCTATGTACACACATACACACCCCTCCGCAGGGGCCCTGGTTCCTCAACATTTGTGTCACTGGTATTCAGGCTAATGCCTGACACAGAGCAAGCAAGTGATAAATGCTTTTGACTTGGTGGTTGGATGGGTGAATGAATGAGAAACAGCCTTGTATTACATTATAAAAATCATTGCAGGTTTGGGGAAAAAACATCTTATTTATGTGAGAGCTGTTATTTTTTCATTGAATCATATACTGGGAGTATAAACTAGCTCAGTTTCCCGAACCACCGTGATTCATACGCCATCTTCCCAATGCTGCCATATCCTCATATTTCTCCATCATGAGTCACTTAACATTTATCTTGACATTCACTCCCTTTTAAGAAAACTTAATTTATTATAAAAGAACTGTAAATGGAAAGCCAGAATCACCTACCATAAATATAGCTTTAAAAATAAACACAATATAATCCTTGCCCTCTGGCTCCTCTACCTGATGGAGGCGCATCTAAACACTTGTGGTCTCTAGTTTTCTCGAGGTTTCCCTACATTATCAACTGAAATCATTATACCTGTGCACTTTTGAAACACTGAACTGAGTGATAGAAGCGAAGGAAGAAGTGAGCATTCAGTCATTCAGTCTGGCAAACATTTAAGGAAGGTCTACTGGATGCCTGGTCATGTCATGTTTACTTGGATAAGACAATGAACAAACCCAGAGATGGCCTTGAGATCGTTAGGTGATGGAGGCAGATGCTAATGGTTCATGGGAGCAAATGTACAAAGCAACTGTAGTAAGAGTGGGAAGAAGTGATGCAGGAACTCAACGAGGGCTTCCAAACCAGTCCAGCCCTCGAAGTCCGGAGGGAAGAATGAATACAAGGGACGTTTTGGAGGTAAAATGAGAGGAACCTGATAACTGAACCTATCAGTGGATGGATGGCACTGCATGGTAAAGGCAAGTAGACCATGATTTGGGGAGACTGGGGAGGTGACACTGCTCCCCTGAAATAGGACATTGATCAAGAATCACAGGTTGAGGGGCACCTGGGTGGCTCAGTTGCTTAAGCGGCCGACTTCAGCTCAGGTCCTGATCTCACGGTCTGTGAGTTCGAGCCCTGTGTCGGGCTCTGCACTGATGCCTCAGAGCCTGGAGCCTGCTTCGGATTCTGTGTCTCCCCCTCTCTCTGCCCTTCCCCTGCTCACACTCTGTCTCTATGTCTCTCAAAAATAAATGAAAACATTAAAAAAATTTTTTTAAAAAAATCACAGGTTGAGGGAAATGATAGCTTGCTTTGGATGCACTGCTGTTTGGACGGACTGTTAATAATGCTGTCATGAGAACTCATAGGAAAGATTTATCAGGTTTGTGGCCCTGTTCGAATTGTTAAATGCTAAGCCCTAGTTCCTTCATCTGTGAAATGGGGCTGATGGCACCATCAGCCTGGAGAATAAATTTTTGTTTTTTGTTTTTTTTTTAATGTGTGCTGATATTGTTCTAAGGGCTTTGATGAGAAAAAAAATAACATTTATTGAGATTGACTATTAATTATGTGCCAGGCACAGTGCTAACTAAGCCCAATATGTTATCTTATTCGGTCCTCACAAAAATCACATGAGGCAGGTGGATTTTCTTAATCCTCATTTTCCAGATAAGGAAACCAAGGCTTAGGGAGGCAAGGAAGCTTGCCCACTGACACCCAGGCATAAGTAGCCGAGACAAGATTTGAACCCAGGTCTCTCGGAGTCCAGAGTCTGTACCATTAATTGCTCTGCTGTATTAGGGCCCTCCAAGAAAATGCAAATATGCGTACGACATGGTGCATCCTGAGTGGCTAGGCAGGCAGAAGGCAAAAGTTCAAGACGAGTAAGAAGTGGGAGCTGCGTAGGAAGTGGGAGCTGAGCATGAATGTCGGCTGTCCTTTTGAGGAGCATGGTGCTGAAATGAAGGAGGAAATCCCGGAACGTGAGGTTCCTTCAGGGTTCCTGCTCAGGGTCAAAAGGAACTCATCAGCCTCACCAAAGAGCAGGAGCAAGAAGGCAGATATATTGTCTACGTAACATAGTCTATGCGTATCTCTGGGAATGCAGAGACTACGATGGGTGCCCAGGGAGGGGTTGAGGGCTGACTCTCAAAGAGTGAGGATCACCCTGCTGTACAGAGAAGGGAAAGGAAATCTGTAGGCAAAGGAAACAACGGGAAGAGAAGAATGCAGAGCTTCAGATTTGTACAATGAATTGCATGTGGTTGTGTGAGTGCTGGGCATTGCTTGCTCCTCAGCAGGAGGCAAGGAATCCCAGGAGGTTAGACCCAAAGAAGGCTTTGGGACCAATGTCATAGTCTGTTTGGAGCGCCATGATAAAGGGCTCTGACGTCATACTATGGGTGATGGGTACACAGCATGTTTGTAGATTATAAAGAAACTGGTGGGGTTTGTAGAAAGGAACCTGTAGAGAAAGGAAGACCAAGACAGTGGAATACAAGAGAACATGTTGCTGAGAGCACAAGTGAAAACAGGAAGGCTCGGAAAACAAGAAGTAGAATTCTTTCTTTTCCATGTGAAAATGATGATGAGGAGTGAAAGTGATGGCGCCCACCCACTAGACACGGAGGCTGGATTTATGATGGCGACAGGGGCACGGCGCTGCATGCTTTATACCTTGTGTTATATAACCCTTACAACCACCCCATGAAGGAGGTCATAGTATTGGCCCCATTCACAGATCTGGGAACTGAGGTTTTGGTTAATACACTGAAGGCCAAATAGCCCATAATGGGCAATGCCAGGATTTCCACCGCCTGAAGCAGAGCGTGAGTCATCGGTAGCCCTACCCGAAAAGGGCAGGAGATGGCCATAGAGAGAAGGAGTGGAGAAAAGAAAAATGCCAGGAACAGGCACCACCGAGTGATGCAACAGGAAGTCAGGTGGAGATAAACACTGAAGGCTGGCATATGTGCTCGGTACCGCTTGAGGCCTGGAAAACCTGAAGAATGGATATTTTTCTAAACCTACAGATTAAAGTAAAATAAAAAACTGAATCTCAGTAAGCATTTCAATGATTAGGAGTTCAATCGCTTGTAGGTGTCATATATCCCGGGAGAATGACAGCTGAAATTACTTTTGACAGAAAGAAAACTGTGAATTCTAATAGAAAGAAAAGAATCTCAGGCCTGCACGAGGCCTGAAGAAGTCAGAGTAATTTATCCCTGGCCTCAGGCAGAATTACCATAAACCATCCGAGATAGATACGCTTTTTTTTTCCTGTTAAATGACTTTCAGAAATGGAAAGTTTTCCATAATTTTCCCTGGTAACTCATTGTTGTGTTTAATAATTTGACTGTCAAGAAGCTATTGCTCACACACGATTCTATCATTGCGAATCCATTTCTACATTCATTTCATCAGGGGGTGGTGCCTATCTGCTTCTGTCCACCGCAACATAAACTCAACCACAATGACGGTAGGACTCCAGGTAGTTCTATTCTCTGAACTAAATGCAGTCTCTCTGGCGTTTAAACATGGTTGGTCTGCTTTAATAAAACTATCTTTAATTCTCAATGCCTCTTTCTTGTCATGAAACAGCCATGCCGAATGAGATAAGAATACTGCTGTGTGCACACAAGAGGAAGACCCATTTCTGCATCTCACAATGAAGAGTGTGGATGAAAGAGAAATATTCGTGTTGGCGGGATGAGCTATACCTACATAGGATGTGTGCAACCTGGCACTCAAGAGAGAATATTAAAAAATACCCCATGTCCTCATACCAAATATGCACATATGCTATGTTTATTGCATTTACGAACTGCACTTCCTACAGTAATGGGAGAGGTGAAAACACATGCATGTTCCAAATACTACTGAACTAAAAGTCCTATTGCAAAAACTGAATTTCAGCTGTCTCCCACCCAGAAGATTCCTGGAAAAGAATAGTTGATACCCGGAAGTTAACAGGTGCAATGTAATAGGCATATATCTAACTGGTAGGTAAGGCTCTCAGCTCAGTTCAGTTGTGAATAAAGTAATCTCCATTGTTCCTACGACTTTAGTAAGGTGCTTCTAGCACCATCTTGCATATATAATTAATTGCAATAGCAGTGTTTTCTTCGATCCAATTCAAGTGAATGCTACTAAGGCAAATAAAGCATCATAAACACCAACTCCTAAAATCCTTGTCAATATTATTTATTATGGGAGGTATAATGTTTCCTTTTGACATACATAATCTGAGGTCTCATTACTATAAAAGCTGGCTCAGCCAGAAATCTACAAAGCACAAATGTCTATGAGTTAGCAGATTGATAATTCACTCACACAATGACTACTGATGGTCAATAATGACCTTGAGAATCAGTTAAGGAAATGGGCAGAACAGAAAAAGGAGTGTAAAAGATTCATTAGGGACAGAGTTTTCAGGAAAGGCTATAAGTGGGGCTTAAACTGAACACAAAGAACTGGAAGGTTCGAGATCAAGAAAAAGGCACAAGGCATTGCTGGTGGAAGGAATCACATGAACAAAGTAACTCAGAGGTGTGTGAGAGGACAGTGGGTTGAGGTCTGTCACAGTGAGAGGAACATTTGGAATTAACCGAAATACCCATTCCCTCTCAGACTGTGACGCTACATGGTATTTCAATGCTGTCAACATTTTATGCCTTTTCAACAAAATTTATGCCAGAAGTCTGTTTTTCTCCATTTACAACTTTAAAGCCTTGTGAGTGGAATTAATGCCATTGCGAGTCTTCAAACCTGTTAAGTAAGTTAATCTTAGAGTTAAGGGGCAAGTTTTAATAAAGGGGATAATTTCCTTTATTAAACCAGTCTATCCACAGAGGCTAAAGAACACACCACCACACACATGTTATGTGTAGCCTCTTAAAAATATTAATGCAAAAATTATCCTAATTTGCACACATTATTTGGGCATGATTTTTAATTTAATTCTTCACAAAAACCTTTGAATGCTAAAGGAAAACTGAGAAAATGCCAGGAGTTAAAAAAAGTAGATACCAGATGTATCTAATTAACTTAGTCAATTACACACTATTTATTCCATGGGCTAGCAATGATTTATCCAGTACGCATACCTCATTTAACCAATGTGAAGTTCGGTAGAAAACAGCACAAGAGTTCTTTAAAAAATCGACATTGGGTAATACTGTGGATGTATTATTACCTGGAGATAAACCGTATGTGATACCGCATACCTTTATGATTAAAAACAAATTCAAATAGTTTTTGGTTGGCTTACTTCTCTATCAAGTCCAGCTGCCACAGTGATAATGTCACCAGTCTCATTGTTGATTGTAAACATGTTAGGCGAAGGGGTGCTTGGAGCCTGGGACAGGATTCTGTACCTCAACATCCCATTTAGGGCGTTTGGATCATCGGCATCAATAGCAGTGACCGTCATCACGTATGTCCCTAGACACAGTATACATGGAAAATGAATGGTCACCCTTCACTTCAGTCTCCTAGTAGATACACCTAAAAGGTATATTTGCCTTTTTGATCAATCTTCATTTTCCTTCTTGAAAACAAACATTTAATCATGTAGACTTGATTAAAAATGCTACCCATAAGAATGACACTCACTTTTAAAAAATATAAAACATGGTTTAAACACTTGAACGAAAAATGATTAAAAATGTATACATTTATAAAGATTCATTTTTTCCATAATGTAGAAGACAAGTTCACTCTCCGACTCAAAGAAAGGATCGTGTCAGACTTTTATTCATATAGAGTGCAAATAATAATAGAGATGCTATTAGCGATATATTTTATGACCACCGATACCTTTTCCTTTGTTGTATTTCCTTCTGCTATACAGTAACATCAGAAATGACACGCTGAGCAGGATTCTCCTCAATGCCTAAGCCACTTTCTGAAAGTAAGCTGTGTGCATAACGAGGCACACTCCATTTACTCAGGTCATAAGGAATCATTCCATGCATTGCTGTTGTGGTACACTGAATAGGGGTTTGGCACTGTGGTTCATTATTTCCTAGGATTACAAGAGCACTGTAACAAACTCAGGGACTTCAACGTATTAGCTATTTTGGAAAGGAAATCTACAAAGCATCAGAACCAAATAAGTCCAAACTAGCTACACAAATTGTGCCATTTAGAAGCAGAGAGCAAAGTAGTTACTATTCAGGAAGGTTTGTTCTGCGGGGAAACTTAGAAGAACGGGAATGTAAAATTTTAACTTACCTTCTTCGGGAGTGCTCTAAGCCCCGTTCTACTTTAGAACCTTTCCATGGTACAGTTTTTGCCCCAGAATTCACGAGGGCTTGGTCACATTATTCAAATCGCTTTTCAGAGATTGCCCCTCTTAGCAAGATGCTTTTATTATGTGCCATCTCTACACCCTTATTATTATTAATTTAAAAAAAAAAAACTTCATTGCATATTTGCTTGCTTCCTTGGCTTTCTTCTTCTCCCCTACTAGAATGTACACTCTAGTAGGGCCGGAGCTGTGACCCACAGTGCCGGGACAGTGCCCAGCACACAGCACGGACTCCATAAACATTTGTTGAATGAACAAATGAATGGTGAAAACAGAAGCATACTGATTACAGTGCAGTGTAACTCAACACTCTTACAGACCAACCACAGGAAATCATGCATGAAGCGTCTTTACTACTTGTGAAGACTGAGTCTTTTATTTAGGGGGGACTTTAATGGGAATTCATGCTCAAATGCCTAATAAATGTATCTTTGATGGTTTACTTTTGACCATTTTTGTGAAGTAGTATTTTTTAACAATTAGAAATAAGAGAGGAAAAAAATAAATGATTAAACTCAAAAAAATTTTGCCGTGTAAAAAAAACCTTTATCTTAAGACTTGTGATTTAGTAAGGAGATGTTTAATGTTCTTTGATTTTATAGTATTTTAAAATACCAAACAAAGCTACTCTGGAATGTGACTCAGAAGGAGCCACAGATGGTTGAACTTCTCGCACAGCCCTGCCCTCCCCTGCAGCTTCCCTCATCCCCACCTCTTTTTCCTTTCTGAGGATATAGACAAGAACATTTAGATTAAGAAAAAAATGACAATTTAAGGCATATTCGGTTATACCCATAAATTAGCATATGCATGAGAGAGTTACTAGTAATAACATAAATTGGTATAGATGACAAGGGTAATACATAGCACAATTTTAAATATTGAGACTCTTTTAAATACAAAATCAAAATAGTAATAATATAGCTAATTAAGTCCTTTTAAACATCACATCATCTCAGGAAGGCTGGTGAAACCCTCTCTTCTTTTCCCACCTCTCTATGAACGGATTTTCGTGTCCAGTTTTTCAAACTGAATTGGCCCCCCTAGCCTAGCTCTTCTGAAATCTATAGCGTTTTCAGCACAAGACTCGAAACTCTTAGTCCAACACTTAGTCACACACTACTTCACAATGGTGAGAAGCTTTGGTGTTGCGGCTTCTAGGCTAGGACACTTTCCATGACACTAAGCTGAAAAGCACAGGCTGCAGAAGACGTTTGGGCCATGTACAAGTAAATTACCAGTGTGTCCACAGGGCAGCACTCACAGCCGCCTTCCGGCCCCCTCTCTCTGCTTTTGGCTTGGCCTCACTGCCTGGCCCCAGGAATACCAACTACCTGTCAGACTCTCCGACCGTGTTCCATGTGCTGCTCCGGCTAATACAATAAGATCTGTACTTTATGAACTTCCTGGAAAACCCGTGGCATTCTGGTGCTCACTTTTTGCCACACTGACTTTAGGAATCACAGCCAAAGGAAAGAAACCCATAGATCCTATAATCGAGAATCAAAAATACGTAGTGTGTACTTTTCCGAAGGTGGGAAGTGTTTTCTTTCTTCAATGGATTTTTTTCCTAAGTTACCTTCTTTTTTCCCTAAAATCATTTTGCACGAAAGAAAATAACACTAACAAGGCTCACATGATTTCTCCTTCTTTTACTTTTACACCAGTGCTGTATTCTACCGCATTTCCTGAATCTCCGAATTCCTAATTTCAAACTTACCGGGCTTGGACCCCTCAGGAACTGTCCCATTCCAAACCTGGTGTAAGAACTCTGGTCTGTTATCGTTCATGTCAATAACATTGATGACGATGTCAATGGGGTTCTCCACTTGGTTCCCATTAATATCCACTGCGTGTGCCCTCAACTGCAAAAGTAATTAGAAGACAAAACTATTTAACAGATTTATGTCTCGAGTGAGAAGATAAAATAGACAATCGCTGTGCTACCAAAATAGCAATGATGAACAGAGAAACTGAAAAAAAAGCTACTCTCCCCATCAAAATTTAAGTTAGCCAAATTTCATATGATTAGCACAGATATAGTGGTAAAAAGCCAGTAAATACTATCTGCTAGGCATTGTGCTTAGAGATTTATGGATTTTAACTCATTTAATCCATATATAAAAGAGTGAGGCAGAAATGATAAGCACTTGAAGGTGAAGAAATTGAGCTTCAGAAAAGCTAAGTAACTTTGCTCTGTCTCTTGACAGAGCCCATATCCAAAACCAGTCCTGTCCAGTTCCCAAATCCTTTTGCTAAATCCGTACATAGGAGTCTGGGTAATTAAAAATGTACTGGCACAGAGTAGTCACAGAGATTAAGAGAACAGCAGAGAACTTAGTAAGAATTAAGAGCGCAGAGGGAATTTTGACACTAGGTTTTTTTTTTTTTTAATTGTAAAGTCACTCGTAAACATTAAAAGTGTCTGGGTATATAAGACGGTTGTTCCTCTCCCAAGCCTGAGTTCTCAGTTTTACAGGTATCCTAAATATTTTATTTCTTTTTCTTTTTAAATAAATATAGTCACTTGGCAGGATATCCTCAAAATCTTTTAATCCTGCACATGGAGATCCATTACATTCTTTTCAGTAGCTGTGTAGTGTTCCATTGAATTGTTTCTTTTTAACTGGAATGCTTCTGTGGTTTTCCTGTTAAGTGTGACGCTGCCTGCTGGTTTCTGTTGGATAGGCTTCATCAAGTTAAAGAAGCATCAACATATCCCCCTTTTCTTAATTTAGAAGTTATTTAATACAAGCTGGGTAAATTTTATTATTGCCTTTCAATAAAAATAATCCTTTTTTCTTCACTTATTTAATACATTACATTAATAGACTCTTAATACTGAACCATTCTTGCAATTCTATAATCGACTCTATTTTGTTTTTATGAGTATCGCTCAATTATGTGCTGGCAGTAAGAATCTGCAGAGCAGAATTTACCCAAAAACGGACCTGAACGTATTTATTTCATGGTCTTGACCACAGGAGTTCAAAAAATGAGAATTCATTTGGGAGGAATTATTTAGAATTTTTGTATTGATATTATTTATATTCATAAATTTGAGACTAGTCTAATTAGAGACTAGGCTATCATCTGCTATCTTTATCAAGTGTCCTTATTAATGAGATTTTGTTTTTATGGAAGGTTTGGAAGTTTCACTTCTTTGTTAATCCTTTGGAGTATTATAAAAAGGCATTAGCATTATATGTTCCTTAAGGATTTTATTTTATTTATTTATTTTTTTTGGCATTTATTATTTTGAGAGAGAGAGAGAGAGAGAGAGAGACAGAGCACGAGCAGGAGAAGGGCAGAGAGAGAGGGAGACACAGAATCTGAAGCAGGCTCCAGGCTCTGAGCTGTCAGCACAGAGCCTGACGCGGGGCCCGAACCCATGAGCGAGATCATGACCTGAGCCGAAGTCGGCCGCTCAACCGACTGAGCCACCCAGGTGTCCCCCTTGAGGATTTTAAAAGAACTGGTTGATGAAACAATCAAGGCCTTTGGAAGAAGGGAGTGTTGAGTAATATTCAAGGCAGACAACTTTGTTGTTTAATTTTTAAAAATTTTTACACCCAACGTGGGGCTCAAACTCATGATCCCGAGATCATGAATTGGATAGTCTACTGACTGGGCCAGCCAAGTGCTGGCCACTTTCTGAGTAACCTTCATTTGATTTATTTTTTTAAGCTCTATATCCAACATGGGGCTTGAGCTCATGACCCTGAGATCAAGAGTTGCATGCTCCACTGACTGAGCCGGCCAGGGGCCCCCTGAAAACATTCTAAATTTCTCATACGTTTATTCATCTGTTTAGATCAGGAGGAGTCGTGCTCCACCACATCTCAATAGTTTAATAATTTTCAAAACTTCAATCATTTAAAAAGTTTTTACAAGTGAAAAAATTCAACAAATATGTTATTGTGCAAAGTAAGCATGTAGAAACAAAACACACACATGTAGAATAAAAAGTGTTGAATGACTAAGTGTAGATGATAAATCCTTGGGAATACTAATTTAATACATGGGACAATTGACTATAAAGGAAAAATAAAGTGGATCTATATATACCTCTCTCCTTTTAGTAAAATAAACTCCACGGAGGTTAAAAATACAGAGGCAAAAAATACATACATACATACAAAACAGAAAATTGGGTAGATTAGCATCTTGGAGTAGAGGTTTTTAATAACCATCTCTAAAACCAGACTGTATGATAAAATTAAAACACAGAATTAATTTTACAATGTAAGAACCATGAACTATGGTAGGGTAAAAATTATTAACAAAGCTTAAAAACAAACAAAAGGGGAAAATATGTGACAAATTAAATACTAACATCCCTCACTATTAAGAGGTTCTTAACAGCAAGAAAAAAAGGTAAACAATCCAAAAGAAAATTCAACACGGAACAGGAGTAGGGAATTCACTATGATTAGATATTCAACTTAGGCAACTTAAAGCACTAAATCATTTTTTTTTTGCAAAAAATACTGAATAAATAAATAATGCTTAGAATTGATCATGGTGTGGAGAAAGTGTATCTCCTATATATGGGCAGGTACTGCAATATAATATGACCATTCTAGAGAACAATTTCACAATATTTATCAAACAATTCCAATTTCGGGGATTTATTCCAAGGATATAATGGGAAAATGTACATTGCCACATTATTTGTAGTTGCAAAAGAAAAGAAAAGAAATTAAATTACCCAAATATCTACCGATAGGTAATTAGTTAAAATTACATTACATTCATTCAACAAAATAATATGAAGCAATCAAAAATGAAGACATAAATAGATACTGACATGGAAAGATGCTAAATCTTAGGACTGCTGAGTGACAAAAGCTGGTTTCAGAGAATGATGCCAATTTCAAAGAAATACATTTATGAATATATGCAAAGAAAAACATCTTGCAGCATATCACCAAAGTGTTATAAAAAAATAAAAGAAAAAGGTTGGTTCTATGTACTGCGATTACAAATCATTTTTACTTTCTTATTAATACTGCATTATTTGAGAAGTTTTTATAATGTGCATATATTTCATCTAAAAATGATAATTTCATTAAAAGTTTTATTTATTCATGCAGAAATTGGAGAAGTAATAAAGACCAACTTAGTTTTCTATATTAAAGTCATGAAAAAATGGCTGAAATCTTGTTCTGGGAAATGTGCAAGCATGCCTTAAAAAAAAAAGAAATGAAAAACGCCTCCTGGAATTTATATTAATATTAGGCAATTCTTGAGTTTCAAAATACTCACTACAATTAATATCTGAAATGATTAAAAATAAGTTTCAAATATATACATACACTATATGTAAAAGTAAGACCATATAATTATATACAAAAAGTTGTGGTAACCCAGTAAGAAAATGAATAAAGCAGAAAAATAAAGAACATAAAAACAAACATAAGAAATAAAATAGGGCACTTGGCTGGCTCAGTTGGTTAAGCCTCCGACTCTTGTTAATGGCTCAGGTCATGATCTCATAGTTCATGAGATAGTGCCCTACATCAGACTCTGTGGTGACAGCGTGGACACTGCTTGGGGTTCTCCTCTCTGCCCCTCCCCTGCTTGCACTTGCTCTCTCTCTCTCTCTCTCTCTCAAAAATAAATAAATAAAAACTTAAAAACAAGTATAGTCTATACACTTATTAGAATACTATGCAGTCATTAAAAGTGATCTCTGTATAATTTACACGCAACAATTTTGACTTCCTTCATGTAAATTTGTCCTTGTAAGTCCTTCGCCACACCGACTTGTAAAGGGTATTGAGATTTTAGGCCATTTTACTTTCTGCTTTGGCACTGTTTTTTGCCATAGGTACACATCAAGTCCATAAAAACAATAAAATTATTACAACAAATGGAAAAGGCTACAAAGCTCATTTCTGGTACGAAAACTCTCAGTAGCAAAGCATGAAGACCGACAGAAGAGGCAAATATCCAACTCTACATATTCAGAAGAGTATTAATACAACAGATCATCAGCTGGCTGACATCTTACATGAAACCGGGCTATCAGCTCACGATCCAGAGGCTTGGTTACCGACAGCTGACCTGAGATGGGGTTGATAATGAAGATACCAGTTGGAGGCTGGTCAGCTCCTGGCCCCGTCACGCTATACCGTAGTGAAAGGTTTTTATCTCTATCGGATCTGATCTGAGGATCAAGAAGACAATCATATTAAATGAGAGACTAAATGAGCTCATTATCAGAGACAGGGCATGTCACACCTCATGTCGTTTTTCAGTTACAAACTTACGGCATCTCTTCCCAGAAAACCAGTCCTGTTTCTCTCATCCTTACTTCTTGATGAGAGGCTTCAAAAAGAGATGTCACCTAGCACCAGAAAGACTGGGGGCAACATCAACATCTAAAAGAACGCTCACTAGGAACAGCGCAAGAAGTCAAAATTAAGGAGTATCAGTGTTTAAACTGAATCATTTTCTATCCAGGGAGTTTGTAGGTTAGAATATTTAACACAGGAACAGGTGTCCAATTTAATTAAAGTAAAACGTGTTTACCTTTTTGTATCAGTTAGGAGAAGAAAGAACTGTGTAGGCCATCGTGTGAAATAGCCTTGTGTGGGAACTCTGATTTATGGTTGAGTTTAGGAGTCAGATTTCTGCACTTGGATTATACGGACATTACTCACTGCAACCAAAGCTTTCCATGCCATTTTAAGGTGCTACCTTTTACTCAAAATTCTTTGTTAAATACGAAAACATACAAGAAAAGATTTTAAAATACGTTTTTATACTCTCAAAAATTATACCCACTAAAGGCTCACTGCTTTCTCCTCCAAATATAACAATTCTCGGGAAAAATAAGTTTATAGGCGAGCAGTCAGAGGAACAGGCTATATAGAAAGGCAGGAAGAAGAAAGCACAGAGAAAGGGCCTCGGCAGGTGATAGTAACAGACCTTTACGCATTAGGGAAATATACTTAACCCAGTAGCAGAATCTAGTTTACTAATTTTTATGTGAAGACAAGATTCTCTTTCGACTCATTGTCCATTAAAGTAGAAAAATGAAAAAAATCTTTATTTTTGGGGTTACGTTGTTCATTGTTAAATGAAATTGTAATGTGCATTAAAATAAAATCTGCAATACAAATAAATGACTTACTAAAAATGCAACTTTCAAAAGTATGTACTGGAATGCCAAATTAATCACACACCAACAGGTACGTTCTAATAAACATATACAAGAACTTCGTCCTTTATCCTTTTGCAATAAGTAGCGGGTTGCTAACTTCACTACACATGTACAAATACCCATGATTTCTTTTTCTCTACATCGGACGGTATGCATTTAGAGTAACTGGAAAAAAATTACTTCTCCGATTTATAAAAGCCTATGTTTTTGCACAGCCCCAGGGATTCTGTTAATGGTATCAGAGGTCACTTTCTTTTTTCTTTAAAGAACTCTCAAATGCACTCAGTGCTGGCATTTTTAGCAATGATTGCCCCTTTATTTCTTCTTTGGCTCAAAAGCTATCTGTAGAGGGCAAAGATCACCATGGCTCTGAGACAGGGAAGCAGAGGTGTGTATGTGCGTTGTGAGAAAGGGTACGGTAGGGGTGTGGATACACGCTGGAGTCAGGGCTTATGTATTCACAGACTCGGCAAAGACCATCGTCCACGGTGTATGGGACCCACAGAGCGCTAGCTCTAAGTATAAATAATTTGAGGTAATTAAGAAAAAAAAAAAAAGGCTTTCTGCAACACTACAGACATTTCATCTACACACAAATATGTATGTTTAATACACGTTGTTAACTCTATCTTGTGATAAGACAAAAGCATTTCTAACGTCCACCCGACACGTGCCATGGAGGCAATGAAAATGTGCCAGCCTACCCTGACAAGCTCTTGAGGAAAAGGTCCTCTGGAATTTTCTGGCAAGTTGATTGGAGGGATAACCCAGTCTCTCTTCTGCCTTTGTAGGTGGCCATTGTGCTTAGTCGCTTGCCTTGGGAATACTATTTCTTCAATTTCTTGTGATTCCTTTGCATTAAAATACAACACGACATTGCTGAGTACTAGGAAAAACATTTTCCGAAAGGACAGCAAGATCAATGGATACCTGACAGTGTAGGGTTCACTGTTAGGAACAAGAAAATATGCCTGGAGGCCCGCTCCTCATCTCTCTATTAGAATAATAGAAAACACCATAAAATTTAGGGGTTTACGATGATGATCGAAGAACTGAATTCCAAACAATTTATTATGCAGCACAGCTGTGTAAACTATTTGCAGTTTCTATAAACCATCTTAGATAGGAGTTAATATTGAGCACAATTTAATAGTACCCTTTTATATATCTCTCATTAGTTTAAACCACAGTTCAGGTAATGTGCTACTGTACATTAAATTTAGATCTTGATGTGCTAAAATATAATTTGAGTTCCAGGAGAAGTTTAATACATACTGCTAAGGCATGTCTCAAATATTTATGACCCTATTAAATCCCACAGAATTAATGCTGTAATTATTCTAAACCTATGTCAGCCATGATGGATGCTGTAGATGGCCCACTTTGCACATTGGGTATTAATCTCTGCTGGATGTCAACATTTTCTTCTGTTTTTCCTTATATCTGTAGACATGTTAGCCATTAGCCCCGGCTGCTTCAGTGCAAATATCCAAGCTAGCTTGCTGGACCACAGAGAATCATCAACAACAAAAGCATTTTTTCACTCAATGAGTTACCAGTTTCTCACTCTGTATTCCCCAAATGACAGGATTCCCCGTAACAGTTAACAGCTTAATAAATTACATCTCCTATAATGAAAGTCGGACACTGGTGCAAGAGACAAATGTTATCTTTTCCAATGATATACTTATTCATATATGATTATGGATGTGTATAGTACATTGACAATTAAACGGCAGAAGTGAATGTGGGTATTCCTATCTCCCAAAGTACAATAAATACACAAAATGTAATCGTTAGACTTCACGAAATTATGGACTTCAAAATAGATGACCGTGGGGCCCCCTCATCTGTTTCAAATGAACTCAGCATGAACTAGGAATATTCAGAAACTAATAATGTTACCATAGTTTTACTGAAGAAGTTACTGTGTCTTATTAAAAATTCCTAATATAGTGACTTATACAAAATAAGTGCTCAATAAATGCCTCTTGCATTTAATCAAACTGTACTTTTGTTGAAGTGTACCTATTTATTTTATCTCGGCTTACAGCAGCTTCCACCAGAGGGAGTATATCATTCCTAAAAGTTATGTAGTAGGATAAATAATTCATACTCCCCAATTTGATTATTCAAGGATGAGACAAAAACCCCAGTCCTCCTGACTAGAAATGCTTTCTATTGCTACTGGGTATCTGCACTTCCCACTTAATACACTTGACTGGTGACATCTTGCAAAGAATTGTTTATTTTCTGGTTATATTTAACAGTGAAGCTTCTAAGAAATTTAAAACAAAACTACTTCTAATTTCAAATTAAGTTCCAAATCTCGAAGTATAAACAACCCTTTCAAACACAATTTGAGATAGCTTAAGTATATATTTAGTCTAAGTATCTCGTAAGATTAAAAAAAAACACAAAATACTATTGAAGTGACTGAAGTTGAAAAAAATTCAAATACTGGCCAAGGTGACGTATGAAGCAAAGTACATATTTAGTTTGAACTGTATTAAATCAGACTGCTAAACATGACTCCGAAGCCATATTTGGATACTCTACCTTCACTGAGTCTTCAGGTAACGCAGGCTTGAGGCTCAATTTTACTGCTACTTGCCACTTTTCCTGAGTCTCTTTGTCTTGGGCATAGATCAGGAACTTCGCATGCTCGGAGGAGAGGGGGAAGCTTCTCACGGCGTACACCATGCCGTCTTCATCCACCTTAAAATCTGCTGGCTCGCTGCTTTCATACTGCACTTTCCTTTTTCCATTGCAGTTGCTGAACTTTACTGGAAAAGATAATAAATATATATGTCTAGTGATAATACAAAGGCAGAGACACCTAGCATCTAATTAAGTCCATAACCCGCTTAGGTTTTAGTAGGAATAAAATGCAAAAGTTTTATGCTTACGTTATTAAAGGAATTCTCATACTACAGAATACCAGATAGTGGGGCTAGGTTGTACCCCAGAATCTCCTTGTTCCAAAGCCTTCCCCCCTCTCCACATTCCCCTGGATCTTGGGCCCTTGGCTATAGCTGCTTTTCTGCCCATGTCTCTCAATGACATTATCTCCTACTCCCTAACAAACTCCTACTCATCGTTCAGGTCCCAGTTCCAAAGTCACTGAAGGTGGAACAGACCGTTGTTCTCAGTCTTCATGTAGTAATCTGAACCCTTATCACAGTTTTTTTTTTTTTAATGTTTATTTATTTTGGGGGGGGGGAGGGCACAAAGAGAGAGGGAGACACAGAATCTGAAGCAGGCTGCAGGCTCCGAGCTGTCAACACAGAGCCTGACGTGGGGCTCGAACCCACGAACTGCAAGATCATGACCTGAGCCGAAGTTGGATGCTTAACCCAACTGGGCCACCCCAACACCCCTCTACTATCATAGTTTTATAGCTATGCCTGACATTCACTGTGAGAGGTACCTCGGGACACATTTTCTTAGCTATCTTGTATACCTTGCACGTTTCCTGGCACACAGCCTTCCGATATAATTTTTGAATAAATTCTTAAAGGAACAAAGGAATTGCTTTGATTAACGTTGAATGCCCACTTTGCTCTAAAATTACAAGACTTTAGTAGTCATTAAAATGGGAATAATTTGCAATTTCTAGTCCTCATGGTGCTTAGAATAGTTCTATGAAGCAGTAATAATTTACAAATTTTCAAACAAATAAAAATAAAAATATATCTCAAAATAAGTTTTAACTAAAAATACCTAGGGCTTAAGAATAAAAAATCCAAAAGGTTTTAGTAACTTATCTTTATCTTTAATGCCTTAAAATTGAAAAAAAAATCAATGCTTTCTTAAAAGCAATGTCAATCAGCTCATGTCTCATTGGATAACGTAGAAGTTGTACTACATAATTAGAAATGTAGAACTATATATATTCAAGCCAAAATAAAATTATAAGATAATAAAAATATTCTGTAAGGAAGATAATTTCTTTTGAAACCCTTCATCCTTCTGTATGAGGAAAATTTCTATGGGAATAGCATGAAAGGATCAAGGAAAAAGCATTTTTAAATTTCTGTAAACATGTGATTTATGTCCTAAACACAATTAAATAGGATACATTTTAATGTAATGTACATTTAATAGGTACACATTACAGGTGCCAGGGTGGCTCAGTTGGGGAAGCGTCTGCCGTTGCCTCAGGTCATGATCTTACGGTTTGTGACTTTGAGCCCCGCATCAGGCTGTCTGCTCTCAGCGCGGAGCCTGCTTCGGATCCTCTGTCCCCACTCTCTCTGTTCCTCTCCCACTTGCGCTCTCTCTCTGTTTCTCTCAAAATAAGTAAACTTTAAAAAAAATGGTACACATTCCAAAATATAATCATATACTACTTTTTGCATTCTTAGGTATCTAAGTAAATTTTTCCAAACTCCCCCTCCACATATGAATGGATGAGTTCTTTTGTTTCACTGAAATGTGCACAAGATCACAGCCAAATAACATGCACGCTTATTTCCCTTAGTAACCGTAAAATCCTTGATAACAGAAATAAAATACTTTAACTACTGAATATATTATTTCCAAATAGTCCCACATATATCATCCGTCATTTCTCAAACATCTGAAAATGAAAATAAAAGTTATATCTCCCCCTAAATTATGCTAAACCAAAATATTTGTCTTTGGAGTAGAAGGATCCCAAAAGATACTCATTTACCCCATCTCATTTGCCATGTGATTTAAAAGTGAAAAACAGGATCTCTTCTACAGAACAGTGCCATCGACTGCTAATCTTTTATTAAAGACAAGATGAAAAGTAAAATTGTTTTGGGGGAACCCTGCTGAGATAGCAAAACAAAAGAGTTTTATCATCTTTTTGTATAAAAGTACCTTTCCTTTTAAAAATTTTTAAATGCTTATTTATTTTTGAGACAGAGACAGAGCATGAGTGGGGGAGGGGCAGAGAGAGAGAGGGAGACACAGAATCTGAAACAGGCTCCAGGCTCTGAGCTGTCAGCACAGAGCCTGATGCGGGGCTCAAACTCGCAGACTGCGAGATCATGACCTGAGCTGAAGTTGGATGCTTAACTGGCTGAGCCACCCAGGTGCCCCTAAAAGTACCTTCTTATATTAAAAGAGGCATTTGTGAACTTAAAAACATAGAATCTCGAACAAATCTTCGGCACTTTTTTTTGTTCAATTTTACCACTCTGGCTGGATCCTCGTCACTTCACACCTGGATTTTTGTACCTGCTCTCAGGTCATCGAGCATCTATTCTTAGACTAAACCTCTGTTGCTCCGTTGTGTCTCCTGCCCATTTAATAGCCATAATATTATATGCACGCTTTCATCTAGTGTACAATGCTCTTCTCACTCTCGGGCGCTTGGTCTCTTTAGTTTTTCGTGCATCACCTTCTAAGACATATTTTGCCCAATCGGATTTCTCAGTCATTCCCCCATCTCACTGCGGCCCACACCCCAGGCTCACAATCTTTTCTAGAAAGCTCCTCCACCCCCGTTCTCTGCGCCGTGGCTCCAGAGCCAGGCCATCATTTGGGGTTAAAGGATCCACCAAGATGACCTTTGGGAGATGGCAGCCAATGCCCTCATCTGGGAAGTCTTCACATTTTTTATTTTAGTTTCATTTTAACTCTTACTTGTTTTTATATTTCCTGTCCATGGAATCACATATTAGCACTTTATTTTTATTAGAAACACGATTATAATAAATAATGTCTAGTTATTAATGGTTTCATGTGACTAGATCTTCTCTCTGTAAGTAGACTGTAAACTCATTTTGGCTTCCTGGGAGTGAGTCTAGGTTCTTTTGTTTCCTAGGACACCTAGCAGTGACAGGGACAGTATAAATGCTCATTTAATATTCACAGGCCAGTTGTATAGATGAGTATCTTACAACTTCTCAAAAACCTCGAAAATAGACGGGAAACTCAGAAGTACGTCCAGCCTGCTATAGCAACAGCATTGTGCAACAACAACAAAAAAACCCAGGGACTTTAAATAATTGCACTATGCATTCGGTTGCTGGGAGTGAAAGAAAATGAATTAATATTTGTTGTACGTCAGGCACTGAACAAGATACTGAAGATTAGGTTAGCTACTTTAGCCTTAGCAAGAACCTCCTGAAGTGGGAATGGTTCTTTCTGTTCTACAAATGGAGACAGGAAATCGAGAGAGCCATCTGTGCCCATGGCTGCCTGACTCCTAGTGAGTCTTCTACAAAAGCACAACGGAATCTAACAAAATTCATAACGCGTAAGTTATTGCAACCTACACCTTTAGTAAACAATAAAAGTGGAGAAATGACAAAGAGGTTTAACAAATGCTCGTGAAGAGAATAATGCCACATCTGGAACTCCAAATGTACCAAAGTCAAGAGTATTATTAAAACGAAGTCCTTAAGTTGGAGTGGAGCCTAGAGTCCCAGAGGAGGGAGTAGCTGGAGCTCCTGAAGGCGGGGTGTAGGGTGCGGCAGGCAGAAGAAGAAAATTCACGCTCGCTGTTACAGTGACTGAGTATTCTGTTGACTAGGTACTCAGCCACCTATTTGGATTCAGGTGTCAGAATGATGTAGGGAAGGGAAAGAAGGCCTTTAAAGAAAAATGCATTAGCAAAGAAAGGGAAAAACGTGCCTTTTCCTATAAAGGGTCACTGCACATCCTATGAATGAGAATTGGTTGACCTCAGAGAGTCTGACGCTGGGGAACACACTTTGAAGGAAACTGTATAAAGGTGAGTTATCTAAAGTCAGTTAGTTTTCTATCACCCCTGCTCCTAGCCTACGATGAATGTGAATTGGTTTAATAAATCTATTAAATTCTTCTGGGTTTTAAAAACAAGTGTTAATTTGCATTCGCTCGAATACTAAACTAAGCAACATTTTGGGGGGATTGTTCAGGTTTAAAGAAATGTTTTTCATTATGTAATTCCCTTTGTGCATCCAACCATTAGAATCAACACTTAACTGAAGGTAAGCCCACTGCCAACTGAAAAAATTCTCGGTGAAATATTAGTCCTGACTTCATCCTGTGGTTTTAAGTTAATGCATGAGGAGTGCCTGGTGCACGGTGACATGCTCAATCAATGATAACCACATTTTACTGTTTTCAAGTCACACAAATTAAAAGGTTTACCAATTTCAATGGGTGTTAGGAACTGAACTGTGGTCCCCCCCCCAAATTCATATGTTGAAGCAGTAACTCCCAGTACCTTAGAATACGACTATAATTGGAGGTACTGGTCTTTAAAGTGGTAGTTAAGATTTAAGGGGCACCTGGGTGGTTCACTCCGTTAAGTGTCTCTTGATTTTGGCTCAGGTCATGATCCCAGGGTCTTGGGATCAAATCCTACATCACGCTCCATGCTGAATGTGGAGCCTGCTTGGGATTCTTTCTCTCTCTCTCTCTCCCTCTCTCTCTCTCATTGCCCCTTCCCTGCTAGCACTGTCAAAATAAATAAATAAACATTAAAAAAGAAGATTTAAAAAGCTCATTCAATATGACTAATGTCCTTACAAGAAAAGGAAATTTGAACATAGACATGAGGGAGGATAGACCATGTGAGGACACAGCAAGAAAGTGTTCATCGGCAAGCAGAGAAAAGTCTCAAGAGAAATCAAACCTGCTGTCTTGGACTTAAGCCTTTGGAACCCCGAGAAAATAAATTTCTGTTGTTTAAACCATGCAGTGTGTGGTCTAATACAATGGGTAATGCATGGATTCCATTTCTTTATTTTCTTTAATTTTTAATGTTTTATTTCTGAGAGACACAGTGTGAGCGGGAGAGGGGCAGAGGGAGAGGGAGAAACCGAATCTGAAGCAGGCTCCATGCTCCGAGATATCAGCACAGAGCCAGACCGGGGCTTGAACTCACGAACCCACGAGATCATGACCTGAGCTGAAGTCAGACACTCAACCAACTGAGCCACGCAGGTGCCCTGCAAGGATTCCATCTCTTAACTACTGGCCAGTGTTTATTGTCTATTACTCTGTTCCACTTACAACTTAGATGCAGCTACGCGTGTCTTCTCAAATTTGACAAAATTCTCTTCTTGAACCAAGCACTGAAACTTACTCAAGAGGATGATGGAAAAAAAAATAGTAGAAAATGGCTATGTTATAGAATCTTAGTTACAGCATTAATATCACTTATAAATTAAATTTACTTATAATTTATAGCATTTCGAAGGAGTTTTCAAGAGGACTATGACAAAATATATGTACAGAAAACACTGGTTGAAAATAAAAAGGAGAGTGGTTAGAAGCCATTTGAAAGGAAGAAAGAGATATTCAAGAGGCATGACTTAATTATTAAAATTAGATTTAAAATTTCACTTTCACGAGGAGGAGAATAAGGCAAATATCCAATAATATTACTGTCGTTAGAAGAAATACATAGTTCACTGAAACCAAACTGTTCCTGTTATGAAAACATTCTCCTGAGGTGCCTGGGTGGCTCAGTCAGTTAAGCATCCAACTCTTGATTTCGGCTCAGGTCATGATCTCACAGTTCGACAGTTTGTGAGTTCGGGCCTGGGGCAGGATTCCACACTGACAGTGCAGAACCTGTGTGAGATTCTCTCTCTCTTTCTCTCCCTCTCTCTCCGCTCCTTCCTCATTCCCATGCACTCTCTCTCTCAAAATAAATAAACTTTAAAAAATAACTTGTTCTCCTAATAAATCGTAGGTAAAAGAACTCCAAATAACATAACGAATACAACTTTCAACTTTTATCTTCCAAAACACGAACCAGTTTAATCATTTTTTTAACATGGATTTTAAAGCAAAGGGGATGATACATTTATTTTAAATTAAAATATATCCTTAGCAGTGAAACTCTTTTATATGGGAACCAGTTTAATCATTTTTTTAACATGGATTTTAAAGCAAAGGGGATGATACATTTATTTTAAATTAAAATATATCCTTAGCAGTGAAACTCTTTTATATGGTCGTGTAATGGTGGACACGTGACATTATGCCTTTGTCAAAACTCAAGGAACTGCCCAACAGAGTGAATGCTGAAGTAAACTATGGACTTTAGTTACACTTAGTGTATCATTGGTTGCAACAAATGTGCCACGCTAATGCAAGATGCTAATAATAGAGAAAACTTCCTTACAGGTGATGATCTAACCTATTAAATTATTAGATATTTGAAGGAATGGATAACTGTCAATATCCTCGGTCTCTCGTAAGCATGAGTTCCAGTGAATTGCCTCAAAGTAGTACTAGTTGGAGTTACAGAACTGATTTGATACTGGACATAAATAAGTATAGAGAGATTGAGGTGGCGTTTCACGGAAGTCAGTTTCTTACTAGACACATGTAATAAAGCAGAAATTCTATTATTTTAAAAACAACCAAGGAAGTTGAAATGTTTTTCTGATGGAACAATCTTCCTTACATTAAAATATTAATTTTGCTTAAATGCTCAAATGATTCCAAGTAGAAACTACAGGATTTCATAACGTAGAAGGAAATAAATTTCCTTAGACGACTAAAAAAACAGGCTTGATCCACAGAATTATTCAAATTTAAAACAACTGTATACACAATTAAATGTGGCTAAAAACATTACAGTACTAAACAAGAAATTTATTATTAGAGCTATTGCATAGTTTACATACATAATATGTTGTTATTGTGTTCTAGCCTACATAAAACTTTGTTAACATGGTTAATACAAAATTAAACATCAGGGAAATAATTATTTTAAAGTACTTTTTGACTCTTAAAGCAATACCTCAAATTAATGCTAACCATAAAGCCATAATATCTTTATAAAATATTAACAGGAAACCACAGATGTTATATATTAAATGCATTACCAGTTAATAGCACTGCATAAACCATATAAATGAAAGTGTGCAAAATGCTCACATATGGCTTATAATTTTTGCTCAAGTAAAACATCACACCATATTTAGAATACAATTATAAAAGAACGCCGCAAAATATTTTTGAGCCTAAATACGCCTTCGCCTTTAATAGTGTTTTTTTCCACATTCATTGCTATTTTCGAAGGCATACTAAGAAGACAGAAATAGTTCCACAGTGCTAAGAAAAGTTCTCCCTCCACAGGCAAAGAGCAATCTTAATTAATGAACTTAACACCTAAATGAAGAAATGAGAGCTGGGAAGGTTGGCAAGAGCTGTCTCAACAGTAGGGATTTTCATGGATTATAGATTCCAATGGAGAAGGGTTACCAAGTGGGGAGTTCACTCACAAATCTGAAAAATGTGCTTAGATATTCTTTTGTCACCCCAGGCCCTTACTGAGTTTCAATCTGAGGAACGATTCTTCCTTAAACAGTTGAGTAACAATTCCAAAGGGAACGAACGCTCTCCGCACTTGTACAATGGGATCCAGTAGAGGTAAGTGCAGGAATGTCCACATGGACCTTGGCGGAAAAATTCATTACATTTTCTGTATAACACATAATTATAATAAGAAAAAGGAAATATCGAATTTTAGTCTACATATTGACTCTTCAATATACATAACACTTCCAAAATACTTAAAAAATTTTAAATGACAAATTTGAGCTTGTTTTCATGGAAGATCTTGATTGTAACAAGTTTTAGGATTTGGATATCAAATTCTTGTTAATTACCAGCAAGGAAAGCTTTACTCACAAAAGCTGGTGGTAGCAAATGATAGCGATGAATTCATCACTTTTTCTCCACTTGACAGCAAGTTTCTTTCTTGTCGTGAACCATGAGGAATACATTTATTAAATTTCATGGTCCTTCCTTTTCTTGCACTGACAGATATGACACTGGAATTCCTTGTGGAAATGCAAAAGCTTTTCGAAATTTTTTTCGTATTAATATTTTAAAATAATGATCGTGCTTTACTTCAAGAATACACAGGCATGGTGTATTCTAATAGTCTCAGTAATTTTTCTCTAGGTTTTAAAATATAATACCAACTAAATATCACAAATGAATCACTTTAATCCTTTTCTGGAGTTGAATTTTTGCTTCTAACCCATAAACTCTGGGACTGTGTGGAACATTTTTTATACGGCCTTTGCAGTTTTCAATTAAGTTCATTCGGGTGCTCCAAAATGTCAGTTAAGTAAGCTATTTTTTCAAGTGAATAACTCTCCCTCAACAAATCTGCAGCGAACAACATTCAAACACACAATCATTTTTCTATTAGCTGACAGACCCTTGGGAAAAAAACGGGTCTTTTGGACAGCCTGTGCCCTTGGTAGAGATCTGCAAATGTGGTATTCCCTTATCTTTGCACAGAGCTATAGCCATTTATTTTCATAATTCCAATTTATGTGGGTAGAAGATTTATGAGCAATCTTTTATGTACAAGAGCTTCTACGTGAGTAAAACTAACAGAATCTTGAGATTCTCAGATTAAACCCTTTGGTTTTTCTATCTCCATGCCATTTATAGCTTTTATAACCTTCATGCCATCAGGGCCTGGGCACTGGCATCACGTAATATTTGCTTAACAGCTTACTGTAAAATATTTATTTGTCTCCTTGAATATATAATCTCTAGAAGTTTGTTTTGCATTTTTTTTTCAGAATAACGCTCTTCAAGGATTCTGACCACTGCTATTAACTAACATATTTATTAATTCCTTAAAGTCATCGACATGCAATGATAACCTTTTTGATTTAATAATCTTGTTGACTAGTGCTGTCATTACAATGTGTGATGTGTCCTTACTACCCCTCCTAAGTGTATTACTTTAGAAAAAGGCATAAAAGAGCATCCAAATATAATGTGAACTGGTATGGACTATTTTATTATAAAAATGCCTTCACATTTGTTAACATTATATGCAAGTTCAACCACATGTACCTTTAGCACAACTGTACCCCATTCTTGACACTGGGCTGGGAAACATTGATTTATTTTGCCATACTTCTGCAATAGTAAGGCTGAGGTAGGCATTACTAATGGTCACCAATATTTTCAGTTTTTCTCCCCTTCCTGGACATTCAGAAAGATCACATTTCTCACCTCTCTTGACCTTAGCTATGACTCTATGGTTTGTTTTGGCCAATAAAATCCGAAGATTGAAGTGACATATATCGCTTCTCAGCAGAAGCCTCTAAAAGTGGATACCCTCTTTCCCAGCAGTGGCAATATGAAAGAAGGTGTTAAATGTGGATAATACAAGACTGAAACCCCAGGATGAGTGAGCCACCCTATAGAGAGCTTTTCCGGAGGGTCACTGTTCCAAAATGGACTTTGCGTGAAACAGAAATTGATGTCTTTGTGGTAGGCACATAAGACTGGAGGTAATTGTTCTGCAGCACATTCTAGCCTCTCAGGTCTGATACAGCCTCAACTGCAGTGACCTAAAACACTCAATACAGTGGTACTAGGGTGAAGTGTCTATAAAGTAAAATACACTGGAGTCAAACATACTGTAGAATAAAGCAAAAATACTTCTTGGGGCGCCTGGGTGGCTCGGTTGGTTAAGTGTCCTACTCTTGATTTCAGCTCAGGTCATGATCCAAGGGTCACGGGATCAAGCCCTGCATCTGGCTCCATGCTGAGTGTGAATCCGCTTAAGATTTTCTCTCTCTCTCCCTCTGCTCCTCTCCACCACTCAGGCTCTCTCTCTAAAATTAAAATAAAAGAAAACAGGGGCCCTGGGTGGCTCAGTCGGTTGAGCATCTGACTTCGGCTTAGGTCATGATCTTGCGGTTTGTGGGTTCGAGTCCCGCACTGGGCTCTGTGCTGACAGCTCAGAGCCTGGAGGCAGCTTCAGATTCTGTTTCTCCCTCTCTCTCTGACCCTCCTCTGCTCATACTCTGTCTCTCTCTATATCGCTCACAAAAAGAAATAAACATAAAAAAACTAAAAAAAAACAAAAAAACAAGACAAAAAAAGTATTTCTTATTCCTAAAACTCTTGGTGTTTTCCACTAAAAGAGAAAAGTTTTATTACGATGTTCTCTAAAATGTAATGAAGTCTCTTAAAGAAGGAGTTATTTCATAACCTGTCTAGGTAAAGTCACGTAATATTTAACGAACATCTCTATACAAGTTGCCACAAATGAAAGCAGGGAACAGAGCTACGATATTCTTGTTTGATATGAAATTGAAAAAAAATCAAAACAAGTGGTAGGAATGACAGAGAAGAATGCTTATGACATCAAAAATATGAAATTTAGATTTTCAGTAGTCCGATAATGATATGCAAGTAATTTTATGTATTAAACTATTGAAAAGCAGTAAGATTATTGCATTCTCCCTTGTATGCATTCTAATAACTTAAAAAATTTAAAGCTGTTTTTCACTTCATTGATATTCTTCCTCCAGGCATCTTTATGCATGAAATTCAATGAAAACCCCTCCTTTTTTGGGCAGACTCCACCTAAAATATATAAAATTATCAGTGCTCAAGCAGAATAATTTTTTTTTTTTTGCAGAATGTGCCCATTAACAAATTACATTAAAATATCACTACCTCTAATTAAATTACTCTGACAGAGCGCAGGTTGTGTAGAAATTCCTTTTCTCGACTGTATGATTATTAGTTTCCGAAATTTAATGCAGTTTAGTTCCCCTAAATTTAGTTATCAGGCTACTGTGTCAACAAAGAAGGAATCTTAATTCCTAATTTTTGTGACAGGTTTTTGTTAATTTTTAAAGAAAATAGAGTTTTCATAATAACTTTTGCTGAAAACAAAGATTCCTGCTAATTGGAGTTTTCAAAAACAGCACTGAAAAGGAAAAAGCGGAACTAAACTGATCGTGCGTTGACATCTGTTTCGACAACGCAGTCTTCAAATATGCCACAGAAACTAGAAAGAACCAATGTCTCCCAGAATGCCCAGCTTGCTAAGACAAGGAACAAAAGGATGTTATATGTTTTATGAAACTTGAGTAAAAGAAAGAGGTACATAGAACATAATGTTCATTAACTAAATTAGCCATACCAGTATTACATGATATCACATTAACTGAAATTAAAATCCACTGAACTATTACACTATTAAATCCAAAACCATTTGCTGATAGTAAAGTTATAGAACAAACAGAGTATAAGATTTCATCCTACACATGTAAAACTATTTAAGAAATATTTATTCCTTTACTGGCTATTAGGAGAAAAAGATCATGGTCATATATGAAGAAATAACAATGTATTTTAAAAAGCTCTTGAAAATATACCATAACAATACATAACTCATAGTTTAAAAGCTGAATTCCCAATTATTACTGCCAATCCCCTCAAAAGATATGGCAGCTCACCAGCCACTATAAAGAACTGTATACACATTAACATTGGGCTTTCTACAGAACACAAGCTATGCAAATATAACAAAATTATACCAAACCCCACACACTATTACATACATTATTTCTAAAGTCTGCCTATACTTTCTGAACTAACATGATATGTATTAAGTATTTAAGATATGCAGAATTCCATAAAAATTCATAAATCCAATGAGTTATTGAAAACTATTATATAAAGTCCACCCCTAAGTTGACAATAAAATTTAAGTAGTAAAACAATTAACAAATTCTAATATGAATTCAAGTAATGTGTTTCTACTTGGGAAACATCACCATATGACCTGGAAAAAAAAACATGGGCTTTCAGTCCATCCTGTTACTATTGTCTCAGTAACCCACAGTCCAATATACACTTATATGTATATATATTATTTATCTTTTTATTTATTTTTTAATCTATCTATTTATTTATAAAGTAGGTTTTATGCCCAGCATGGAACCGTCTGTGGGGCTCAAACTCAGAACTGTGAGATCAAGACCTGAGTCAAGGTCAAGAGTCGGACACCTAACTGACCGAACCACCCAGGCGTCCTCGCACTGTCCAGCTTTTTAGAGAATTATTGTATAAACCCTAGAAAACTGCTCCAGTGAAACAAAAGTATTCTTCCAACAACCTATATAAATAGTACTTCTTAGGTCCAGCTCCACTCACTTTGATCTGTCACGTATAGCCATAAGGAAAACGAGGGTAAGTATCTATGACACAAAATTACAAAAATGGCCTACGGTTTTTGATGCATTAACAGAAAAGTAATAAAGGGCTATTTGAAGATTATGATTTTACACAAATGTATAAATACTGAAGTGGGCTAATACTCGTTTTAAACGCCAATTCCTTATATTTAGAAATTAGATGTTATGCTTACTAGATTTTTATTTACTGTGTCCAGAATTGGGATCATTTCAAAATGCGGTTTGTTTTAAAACAGACAAACAATAAAAGAATCTTCTTCGAAAGTGTTGCCTCCCTCTATCCCAGCCTGAAACGAACATTACTTCTGTGAACACACCAATTCAGCAGTCTGAATAGCTGGGCAAAAATCTGCTGCTTCAAATGCCAGTAATAAGCCTCATCCTCATTAACGGGTTGACATTTTCTTTTGGAGAAATGATTACACTTCTATTTCACCATTCTCATTAATTATATCAAAATGAATGGGATTAATTGTCATATAGTGTAACTTTAAGGCCATTTCACATATCCTCCACTCTGTGGCTTCTCTAGAAACATCGTAGGTACATGAGTGTTGTGTCTAGGAGTAATAATCTCATCCCTACCCCTCCCCAAACACCACTACGGCACTCATGGTCCAGCTCTCAAGTACACCTATGAAGGGTCGGGGTATCTTTAAAATTTTACAGAGATAAAGATTTTGCACATTTAATTTACCCCATGAAAATACATGAGCGTGTTTTAAAGGATTTTCATTACATTAACCATGATGATGTCAAGGAAAATATCCTGTGCCCCTATTATTTGCTTCCAACCTTACCATTTCCCAATCTGGATGTATTAGCTACAGTAAATCGAGTTAGGCTAAAACAATATCCTTACCCTGTGCTGATAAGCAGATGCAATAAGCAGACTAGTCTGAATTATATTTTTTTGCCTAAAAGCTCCAGCAATATTAATGCTTTAGGATAATATACTAAAACCCTATTTAAAAAAATTAACTTAGATACCTGACTGCCAGAGGCATGAAAATGAAGTAAAACAATAGATGCAAATAGATGGGACACACCCCTAACAGTAATAATGAAGGAATTATTAAATGTATATTTCTCATTTAAAAAAAACCATCAGTATTTTAAAAGGAGGGATATAAAAATCAAGAACAGATAGAAATGCCTAGGCATGAAGGAGACTCCAGCTAGCATGGTGTGGTAGGGGGTCTGTGTTTTTGGTGTATGACCTCTGTTCCAAATACACAACCATAATAATAAAATATATGAAAACAAAGCAAAACGGTGTAAAGCCTAGGCAGGCTCAAAACCAAGATGAAATGTCCCAGCAGACCAGAAATAAACTTAATATAAATTTTCACCTGGATAGTGTGAAGCAGGGGCTACAGAAGTTCAGCATCTGTGGCGTAAAGGGGCCTGAATATAAAGGGAAGACTGGCATAGTACCTGGGACATGGGAATCTAATATCAAATCAACTTCATGGACCGTTCTGATTTTCTAGATCCCACTGGCCATTCTTCCCCTTCTCTAAAGATGTCTCAAGGTTCAGCCCAGGACCTTTTCTTCTCTACACTTTCACCCTGGAGGATTTTGGCTAGCCCCAAGGTTTTAAAAACCACCCATACAAAGATGAATATTGAATATGTATGTATAAACTTTGAATGTTCTGAAATCTAAACTCCTACATTCAACTTGCCATCTCCACTTGGATATGTAAAAGGCAACTCAAATAACCAAGTGCCAAAACCAACTCTTGATTCACTCCTGCCCCCAATAATGAACTTCATGGTTAACGGTGTCAACCCTCACCCAAATGCTCAGACCCCAAGTCTGAGTTTGAGACCCCAAGTTGTTGAGTTTGACTCCTGTCTTATTCCAAATGAATCGACCTGAAGATCCTGTTGGCTCTATATTTCTTTAATGTTTATTTACTTTTTGAGACAAAGAATGAGAGCGAGAGAGAGAGAGAGAGGACACGAGCAGGGGAGGGGCAGAGAGGGAGGAAGAGAGAGAATCCCAAGCAGGCTCTGCTGTCAATCCAGGGCTTGAACTCGCAAACCATGAGATCATGACTTGAGCCAAAATCAAGAGTCAGATACCGGGTGACTGAGCCACTCAGGCACTACTTTTAAAATATATCCCCAATATGGCCATTTCTCAACACCTCCATGGTTACTATCTTATCACCAGCCATTATCTGGGCTGAATCATGGCTAGAGCCTCTAACTGGTCTATCAGTTCCACTCTTTATGATACCTACGGTGGGCTTTTAAAAATATAGATTAGAACATATTCAAAGGCTTCCTATCACACAGAGAATAAAACCCTTAACAAAGATCCTTGGCCCTACAACCTTATCCTCTTTTCCTGTTGTCTGAGCTCATAGGGTCACCAGTCTTGTGATTTCTCCACCAAGCTTTAAGTCCTTTCCTGTATATTTGAAATATCACACAATGCAGGACAGAGAAGAAAAATAAAAGTGGAGAGGAAGCAAGAAAACTTGGAAAACCAACTGTCCAGGTAAAAGATCATTTCATCTATTTTGGTCTTTTTATAGGCTTTATTATTAAAGTTACCTTTCATCAATTTTTCCCAACTTTTCTTTCCATGTCACTGGAACCGATGGATCATTAGAGTGGAATTTTTTCACTCAAGCCAATTAATGAATAAAAGGAATGTGAGACCCTTTTCCATTCATTAGCTTAGCTGGTTTGACTAGAGATAAATGATATGAATCACAGAATGCATAGGGCGGGGGACAGCATATTACATATTTTAGCAAGAGCTAAGCAAACAGAGAGGAAGCAAACAAAAGTGTTTCGATGCCTGTAATCTAATAACTGATCTGAGCACCAGAACACACAGCTGTGGAGGAGACCCAGATACAGACCCAGAGCCTGTGTTCTACCGTATCTCGTAGCCTCTCAAACAACACTGGAATTTGAAAACTTGCAGGAGGAGGGAACAAATTCCAACCAGCTCTTCAGTAGAAAAGGACAATGTCGACAATAACAACAATCTAGGGCTGAGCCAAGCGTTCATTCATATGTATATTAGGCCTTCTCAAAACTGGGGACTTGTAACCCTTAAGATAAACTTGCAGCCACAGCATCTCGACCACCAATTAAAATCCTGCTTCAATGAGAATGTGTATAGCATCACTCTTGATATAAGGAAACAAAGGACAAAGGTGGATATTGCACCTGCTTCCTCAGATCCAAAGGCCAAAGTCGATAATATCACATTGACTTGTTTTGTAGGTATATGTGAATCCGTCTATCTATCTACATATAAAAGTGAAGTGCTTTGCACTATACTCTGAACAGAGTAGGTAGTCAACCATATAATTCATTACTGCTGTTCCTAAGTCTGGAGTCCAGGGTTCAGAATGTGTGAGATCTAGCATCTCATTTGGATATCACCTCCAATGATTAAATACTTTCATGTACTTTTTAAATGTTTTTCCTTTTCCTGTTCATACCATAGTTTCCCATCTTTACACGGAGGGAAACAAAAGGCCTCAGAGTGTTAAGTTACCTGGTCACATTGAAAGTGATGACACAGTTGTCTGAAGTTCTTGGCGACAGCCTAGGAAGCACCCGCTGTATTTCAGGACCATGGGAATTTTCCACTTCTTGTTGAATTGCCTCCACTGAATGAAAAAAAGCCAAATGATTCCCACTCTGTCGTCGAAGGTGAATACAGAGATGGATATAGCAAGGTCCCTGATCTCTAAGAGTTTAAATTTGGGAGGAAATGCCTTCAATAACTAACAGTTAAGTAAAACAATGTATAACAAGGTGCGCTAAGCGAAAGCTCTTGACAAGTACGTTTGAAGGGGGAGGAATGGATCATTGAAGACATAATGGAAATGGCAGCTGGCTTTTGACATAGAAGGAAGCGCGGGATTCCAATAGGCTGCGTGGACAGAGGGGCGTGGTGGTGGCTTCAGCATGAATGGGCCATGGAAATCTGGCAGTGAGGGTGCCTTTACAGAGGCATCAGGGTTTGTGTTAAGAGCCGTGCCTGGATCACAACTGGTCCTCACTCAGTGCCTTTGTTAACGATGAGTATAAAGGGTTTGGCATGGTGTTTGTAGGATATATTATCTTTGTGGAGGAGAATATTTCTGGACTAAAGTCTCTTACTGCCATCTCCAGGTAGACTGAAATACATTAGGGTGGAAGGAAGAAAAGTCAACATAGGCACAAACTAAAGATCTAATTACTGATGCACATGAATTGGTTCACAGAATTTAGGGACGACGTGTGTGTGTGTGTGTGTGTGTGTGTAACATCCATATCCGATAGTAAGATTAAGCATTAAAATTTAAATGTCATTGTAGTTTTTATACGAAGGCTTAGCATTTCCCCTTTTCCTGAGCCATGGGTTAGTTCGATATTTATGAGGAAGACCATTAGTGGTATTTTTTAGATACAGGAATTATTCAAAAATACACAATATAATATGCAATATGTGATTATAAAGAAATGAGATTGATTCCACAAGTCACACAGAAAAATCAGATTCATTACATAATAAGCACGCTTTGTATAAATTATAGTCCAACCAACAGGGCCACTAAATATGCATTTTAATTTAGAGTACAATACAGGAGTAACTTTACTATCTAATGAGATGAATTATTAATGAAGCTAAAAGATACTAAAAAAAATCTGCTTGTACAAAGGCCAATCTAATATCATGTATATTATAAGTAATCTTCAATAAAACATTATCATTTTGTACTCAATTGAACTATATCTTCACCTAGTCTGACATAGTGTACTTTTCTTCGAATAGGAACAAACGGCATTGATAATGAGATTTTTTATTATTTTGTTCTTGTTTGGTGCAAAAAAATAAAAAGAGCAGTGGATTGACTATCACCAGTAAACTAAGTTCTGGTTGTGGTTCTAATACTGAATAATTCTCTAAACAGCTTTCAATTTTCATTTCAGCTGTAATGTGAGGGAGTTTCACTGGATGACTGCTAATATCTTTTATAGTATAAAAATATGCATACACATAATCTAAAATTTGGGATCATAAGAAGTTCAGAGTGAGTATCACCACTGAAGGTGGTACTCAAGTTAGTTTGGTTTGTTTTTGTTTTTCTTGTTGTTTGGGCAGGTTTTCACTAAAATACAGTGGCTTCTCTGGACAAAAAGGACAAGAAAATTCACCCAGGAAAAGTTTTTTTTTTCTTGTATTTTTTTCTAGTTTTTAAAAAGCTATAAATCCCAAATCAAAACAAAGTTAAAGTTGAAGTCCATATATCATGTTCTATGTAATTACAGCTGAAGGAGCAGCAAAAGGTACAGTGCTAAAACTCACTGCTATTACTCAACGGTCCATTCTTCTTTTCAATAGGTTAACAATTTACATTGGTAAACTGTAATTTATAATCTAGGTGCTTTTCTTTTGCTAAACTTTGTAGGTCTTCACAAAAAGCAAAAGAAGCTCAAATTATTCTGTTTGAAACACAACTCTTCCTGGAACAACCAGGCACCTTCTCTGCATGAAACAGATTTCAGTCACTGCAGCACTAAGTGTCACAATGCGTATAAATCTTGATGATCAAAAGATACTACCAGTATCTCAAGCTACACATTCTGTGACCCATCCCCTTTAAATAATGAATGTCAGTGAGGAAAGGTAGAACTCAAACTTCTGTGGAATAGTCCTTCAGAACTATTTAGTAACGAGCACAAAACTGTTATAACTCTGGAAAATAAAATTACGCACTTGAGAGAACTAAGGCTACCGTCTCCGAAGTTTCCAGGTTTGATGGGATAAATATTTTTCACAAAAGACAAACTGAAGGCTTACAAAGTTCCTTGGGAGATACTTGGCCAGAAAATCAACATGACTATCCAGGCTTAAGTTACAACAGAAAAGGTGCTCCTTTAACTTCTGCAGGTCATGTTTACTTTTTAACATTTCTAATAAAATAAACTTAGAGGGTACCTGGGTCACTTAGTTGGTTAAGCATCCAACTCCTGATTTGGTTCAGATTAAGATTTTATAGTCATGGGATTGAGCCCTGCGTCAGGCTCTGCAGTGACAGTAGGGAGCCTGCTTGGGATTCGCTCTCTCTCCCTCTCTCTCTGCACCCCCCAAAATAAATAAATCAAATTAAAAAAATATAAAAGTTTCTAATAAAACAAACTCACTGGTTGTTATAAGAGAAGCATCCTCTATTCAGTTAGTATCGTAATGGCAACATGTAAACATTCCACAGCAAGTTTGGGTTTCTAATGAGCAGCAATCTCAGGTTCAAAGCCATCTTCTTTAAACAGCCTATTTTATATGCACACGGTACCTTCTGATAATTCTTTAATGGATTACAGTGCAGAATTTAAAACAAGCAACTTTGTTGAATACCTTATTGTTTTTCTAGGCGGCTTCAAATCCCTTGAAGTTGGGCAAATTTTAACAAAACTAATGAGGTTAACCTTCATTCTCCAGACTTGTAGAGTTGCTGTATGTTGCCATAGAGCTCTTATTTAAAGACGACTCACAGTCAAGGACTTTTAAGTTTGACTTTATTTTTGGGAAAATCTGCTAAGCTCAAAGCAGATCCTAATAAAGAGAACTATGGAATACCTTCTTAAACACATTAAACAACTAAATACAGAGTAATCTCACTTAAAATAAATTAGGTGTATGAAAAAGAGACATCTGAACTGAAATTTAAAAGACAGAAATAATGTTTTTCACTTCCTAAGGTTCCTTTCTGTAGCTGCATGATATTCTGTCTGAAAATATAAGTCTTACTACGAGATAAGTACTGGGAGTGGAACTAGAAATATAAAAGTGAACAGAGCAAGTGGTCTACCATCAAAAGGTGAAAGCCTCGTCTAAAAATTTCTCTTGCGAATTATGTGAATTAAAACGAAGAGCTACCGAGTGGGGATTAGGGAAATTAGACCAAGAAATTAAAAAGCTGAAGTTGACATTTAATGACACGATTAAACAGAGTATCACAAGCGGTATAAAGTACTCACAAAAATATTTGGTTTGTAAAATTTTAATTTACCTGCAGTGTGCAAGAAAATGTCTGGAATATACAGAAAGGGACACATGCAGTTTGTCGCAAAGTATTGGTACCTGGATTTGAAACCATGTACCTTATTTTGAAATGTAAATGTGCAAATCCCTAAACCTACCACTCTAAAGAAGGCAAAGTGGAAATACAGCTTTTAAACATTCCTTCCTTAAACCACCCCTCCTGCCCCCATAGAATATATGTGCGCAGCTTTCTTGTGATTATGTTTTACTTTGATTTTAGAGTAACGGAAATTCATAGTATCGCTGCATGTTTAAAATACAAAACTACGCTTTGTACATAAGCCTTCTCATTTTATGCTACTTTGTTTTCCAATTTCACTAAATCACTGTTGGAGGGAATAAATAAGGCGATTTTTGTTACCTGAAAGGAAAACATAGGATTCTGCTCGGCTCTTTACTTTCTCCGTGAAGATACACACGTCGGTCTTTAATAAAAACATGCCATCGAGTTTCCATTTCCCATAATTCCTTCTGCTTAGTGAACAAACTCATAATAGGTATGTCAGAATGAAAACAGGGATAAAGTTCTTTTGAGCTGACGGAAATGCCTATGCAGCCTTTTATAACTGGAATACTGACCGTCAGCAAAACAGAGATTGGGTGGCTCAAACAGAGCCCATATTACATCTGATTCACTGATCCCTTTCAAATTCTTGCCCCCAACCTCTGAGCGACACAAAACCTTCCTGAGCTCTGCCGGTCCTTTTGTCTGTTTGCAAAACAAAATACGACATAAGAATAAACTCTCAGGGGGGAAAAACAGCATTTCTGTTTGGACAATTATCTCCCTATCTCCCATTTGGTTACCTTAAGATTCGTGTTTTTTCTAGTTTTTTCAGCTAGTAACTATCCATCACCTGTTATTTGACAATTTGCTATGTAAAAAAAAAAATCTGTTTGTTCTCCTAGCTTTCTCTAAAGAAGCGACTTAAATGAAAAGTCAATAGTAAATGTGCTTTGTGTACCAGGAACATCTCGAAGTGCTTATAAGATAATTAGGACTGGTAAGGAGTCATTGGTTTTGTACCTTAAATTGGGTACGAATTCGAGATTAAATGTCAAAAGAATCTATCCGCGAACACTTGCTAAAATACAAAATTTCCTATTTAAAGAGATGCATCCCATGTAAAATGAAAGATTGTTCTAAGTGTAAAACATGCCTTAAAATAATTTTGCTAATGGGCAGATATAAGATTCTTAAAGGATGCTTTTCCTCCCAGATTTTTATAGACATTAAACACACCATGAAACTTTATGGGGTTTCAGACAGACTTCCTCCATGAAGGTACAACTAGCTTTTACAATGGCTTGTCACATGTCATGCTGTCCTTAAACATCCCCTTTTCAACTATTAACTTTCCAGTTCACACCATGCACTAAATATTCTAGGACAGCCTAAGAATATTGTGGGAACCTGCAAGAAAGTCTACAGAAATACCCTGGAGACAATACTGAACCATGGAGGGTTTTGAGAGGAATGAAGAAAGGGGATTCCAGTAAGCAGAGGAGTAACACTGATCAGAATAAAGGGGGTGATGACAAGTCCAAGGACAGGGAAAAACCAGTCGTTGCTTAAAATATAATTCACATAAGGAGGAAGTGGAAGATACATTTCTAACTTTAGTACGGACGTACCAGAGAGGACTTGCAAACATTTAAGAGAAAGATGCTGAAGGTTTTGGGGCAGGGAGAGTGCACGTGGTGTTTCGGGACACGTGACCTAACTTAAACAAATGCTGGAAGCATGAATGAAAGCCCAAAGACTGGCAGAGCACTGAAGAGGGCAACGCTGGAGCCTGAACTAAGGATCTGGGCCAGAGAGATGGCAACAGGGATCTCAAAAGAAGAAACATATACCCACAGTGAGTGGAGAGACAGAATTCGGAAGAACTGATAACTAGTCTGACGTAAGGATGAGGACTACCTATGAATGGAAAATAAGTCAAAAAGGATTCCAGGAGAGTCTACTTGGGATTCTTTCTCTCCATCTTGTGCTGTCTGTCTCTGTCTCTGTCTCAAACTAAAAAAAAAAAAAAAAAAAAAAGGATTCCAGTCCAGTCCAGTATTCTGAGTCTGATGGACTAGTGGAAAGATGAATGGAAATGCGTTAAATTTGAAGGAGGAAACAGTTTTGTGAAAGACTGTTTGTCTGAACTGCTGATTTAATTTGGCAGTAACACTTATACAGGGGCACCTGGGTGGCTCAGTAGGTTAAGTGTCTGACTTCAGCTCAGGTCATGATCTCATGGTTTGTGGGTTTGTGTCGGGCTCTGTGCTGACAGCTTGAGCCTAGAGCCTGCTTTGGATTCTGTGTCTCCCCTGCTCACGCGCACACACACACACTCACTCTCTCTCTCTCTCTCAAAAATAAATAAGTATTAAAAAAATATAAAAAAACAACTTATATATGAATTATGCATCTTCCGAGTGCCTAACACAAGGTGCGGTAGGAGGATTCATACATGACGGCCACAGACCATCCCTGGAGAAACACCTGATCCCATGATGGAGACACACACGTGTCACTTGTTGAAGTCACTGGAAAGAGGTCATTTAAAGTTGTCTCTGGTCAACGCATAACCTATACTAACCGTCCTCTTGTGTGAATCCACATTTCTGTCTTCGAGCATTCTGGGGCCTGGTGGGGGGTGGGATGTTAGGTGCTTGAGTTCCGGGCATACTGGAACACAGGCACTCGTTGCTAGCTGCATTTGTCCAGTGCGCCTTCCAATGTGTGCGTAGATTTAGGACACTGGTGTTGATATTTCCATGATTTCATGGACATGATCGTTTCCAATCCTCGCTTCAACCCGAGTAGGCAGCAACTCAGCAACTTGCATTTCCATTTTATAAATGGATTAATTATGGCTCAGGGAGATTAAGCAACCTGCCCAGGTCCCACAACTGTCAAAGAGAACACACTACCATTATTAGGGACCAAATGAACTACAAATAATGATAGGTTTCTAGCTCCCATTTACGTTCTGGCTTCTTATAATTACCTATTTTCTGCTCTACCACAGCCATGTCTGGATTTCACAGTCTGTATCACTTGTCTTTTTTATTTATTTATTTTTTTGGTCAAGTTCTTCTCACCACTAATTTGTAACGATAATTTTCTCCCAATTCTACTAGTTGTGGGAATAGGCAATCCCACAAAATTTAGAGCCTTGTGTGACTATGAGGCACATCTTGGTATTTTACAGTGATTCTGTAGACACGAAGAAAGCAAAGGTCCATCACCTTTATGGTTCCAAAAAAGGAGAGAATGGAGACAAGCAGCAATGAGACAATGTCTTCTAAACTATATTCTGATGATAACGTATGTCTTAAGATTAGCAACAACTGATTGCCAAGAACAAAGACAGAAGTAAATCTCTTTTTGACCAATTAAACACAAATAAAAGTTGTGAGTGGTTTTTATTATGATAATATCTTAAAATGGTATTACTGAAGAATAACTGTTTTCTTAGTTGGAGACAGAGATGCTTATTGACAGTTGACTGAGCATTTGTGCACAGAGCCTTAGAGTTAAGTGTCCAAACAACAATGTGACACACTCTAGTCCTTTCCAATTGCTTTGCTATACAGTTAAGACACTGCTCTTCAGCACAGGGAACTATAGCACTATGTTAACTGTGTGACCAGTATAACAATAAGATCACTCACTACCTTACAGCTTTATAACACCTGAACAGTTATAAAACTGTCTTCACAGAAGCAGAAGGCAAAGTATGAATTCTGGTATGGTGGTATTCCAAAACCTGAGTACCAATGGGGCAGGGCCCATCACGTCAGCAAAATAATGAAGCTAAAATTCCCTTCCAAGCAGCTAACATTCTGTGATGGACAGATCATGTTAATCTTCCTAGGTCGGTGCCCTGATAAAACCTGCATTCCTACAACAGCATTGAACACAAAAACTCTTAGTTTTACCTCCTGTTAACAAAAGTGTCAGGAACAAAATTATCTGTAGGTAGCAAACCTGGTGACTGCTTGAAAAATATCAGATGCAGAAAGCAGAGAAAACAGTAGAAGTAGAAGCTGAATCAACAGAATCCAGCTGAGCTCTGATGCAGAACTCTGCAAACCCTCACTACACTAAACGCTGTCCTAGTAAGTGCAACAATGTTTAACACAGAATTCCAAGATGGATGGCTCCAGTCCTGACCCTCCAGAGATTCACAGCATAGTGAAGGACAAACAAGTACCAACGATTTTAGTTCATTATTCTCATATTGAAAGATCTCTGGTCCTTTGTCTCAGCAGTTATGCCAAACATGCCTCTACACTCACTATCTCATTTAATCCTAAGAACAACTATAAAAGGGAGATGTTATTTTAGAGATGAAGAAAAGTCACAGGGAGATAAAGTACCAGGTCCAAGGTCACGCAGGGGTAGAGCTAGTATTTAAACACAGCTGTGTGATTCCAAAGCCTAGTATGCATTTTTAAAACGCTTCCCTGACTTTCAGTTATGGGGGAGGAGCCCATGGTGAGCATGAGTCATGAATTAATATCTTTATGAATAAAAATGTCTTTCCCTTAGGAATCACACTAGATCATACATTAATAAAATAATGAAATCTTCATCATTTGGTGCATTCTTGAAACAGTATCTTTTTAATTCGCATGTTTATAAGAGTGTTTTTTAAAGTGCAAATCTGCCCATTCTACTCAAAATAAGGTATCCATCGGCCTCATGGGCCCCATACATGTTTCTGACATTTCTAAGAAAAAAAAATAAGAATTCATTTCATTCCATACTGGAATCACACATCAAGTTTTACATGAAATAGAATGAGTTTCTATTGAGTACTTTCCACTTTCATTAAAGCCTGAATCAGACCCAAGACTCACCCGGCAATGTGAAAAAATGGACAGTCAGCAGGCGGCTGTGTGTTTTCAATGGATAAGTGTCCATGACAACAGGAAAAAATGCCACAGCAGTGCATGCTACACTGTTAGCGGGCTCAGAGAGATTAGGAATAGAATTAGCCTAGAGATCAATCTACCTCTTTCCCTTCCTTCTTATACATGAATCATTCTTAACAGAATTAGGAAGCATTGCAGAAGCAGGACTTGCCTCCATGTCGCTTTCACACCTGTTCCTGAGTTGATACAAGTTGATACATGCGAAGTGCAACGGATCCAGCATTTTTCAACAATCCTACACTTTACATATTTTCTTGTAGTTCAGAAACAACTTATAAAGTTCCCACTAACGGTAAGTATGAATGAAATGATTAAAAATATAAATTTATTTTCTTAAAATGATATGTGGAAGTATACATTCCATTGAAATGTTCCCAGTTACCTTAAGAATTTTACCATGATTTCATTTAAATATAATTTTTTCAGCTCATTGAGGTATAACTGACAAAACTGTTAAGATATTTAAAGTGCTCATTGTGATTATTTGATACATGTATACATTGTAAAAATATTTTTCCTGTCCAGTTAATAAACAGAGTTATGACCTCGCATATATGTATATTATATGCATTATGTGCTCTATATGCAGTTTTTGGTAAAAATAAGTTCTACGCTTCTAATAATTTTCAATTACACAGTACAACATTCTCAACTATGATCAGCATGCTATACATAAAGTCCTCAGGCCTTATTTATCTTACAGTTGAAAGTTTTTAAATATAACTTATTGATGAAAACAATGAATTAAAACAAGAAATGACTTTCTATGTATTTATTTGTTCGTTTATTTATTTATTTTAGAGAGAGCTCACATGCTAGAATCGGGGAAATGGAAAGAGAAACTTAAGCAAGCTCCATGTTCAGCACAGAGCCCAATGCAGGGCTCAATCCCACAACACTGGTATCATAACTTGAGCTAAAACCAAGAGTCATATGCTCAACTGACTGAGCCACCCAGGTGCCTGATTTTCTCTTTATTTTTTCAGAGACAGTGCAAGAAGGGGAGGGGCAGAGAGAGAGTAGGGTACAGAGGATCTGAAGTGGGCTTCGTGCTGACAGCAGAGAGTCAGATGCAGGGCTTGAACTCACAAACTGAGATCACGACCTGAGCCAAAGTCAGACTCTTAACTACTGACCCCCTCAGGCACCTCCTTGACTTTCCATTTAAATACTTGTCTTTAACTTTTGTTATGCCTTTTGTGGTTAGAACTGAGAAATAGTTCTGTACTAGGAAGGCAATCACCACCATAAAAACAGGGAATATGAAAGCTAACACTGGTAAATCTGACATGCCAAACTATTAATAAGAACTTTAAAAAAATTTTTTTTTCAACATTTCTTTATTTTTGAGAGAGAAACAGATGACGAGAAGGGAAGGGGCAGAGACAGAGGGAGACACAGAATCTGAAGCAGGCTGTCAGCACAGAGTCCGACTTGGGGCTTGAACTCACAAACCGTGAGATGATGACCTGAGACAAAGTCGGATGCTTAACCGACTGAGCCGCCCAGGCGCCCCAAGCACTCCTTATTAACAATGTATGTGTGTTTAAATTTTGCTAATACATTTTACTGTTAAATATTTCGACTGTATGTATACAAGAATCTTAAAATCATGGGTATTATATTTTTAACAATTGATATTTTTCAGTTTATTCATAAATAAGATTTTCTGCTTTTATAATACCCAATAACGTAACATTGGAATTAGTAGAATAATGCTTTATTATTTCACTTTAAGGGTATCTTAGGTTAGAAGTTCTTTGGTAATTTCACAGTTACCCTGCCTCAGATGACATCTATGATGATCTTTTGATACTTAAACCCACTCTTTATAGACACTATTATAGTTGGTGCATCACACTGACAGTCTGACATAACACTCCTAAAGCATTTGAAGATCTTAAACTTTGATAAATTCTTTTGCTATTTTTTGTGTTTAAATGAGTAGACAAGTCATTTCACTTGTCTTATAAAATCATTGATTCATTCAGCAATTAGTGATTGAGCACCTACTATGTGTAGGCACTGCTATGAGCCCTAAGAATACAGAAGTGAACAAAACAATAGTATATACACATACGGCAGAAAAATTAAGGCAACATTTACATTGTAAGACAAGTTATAGGGGCATGTAGGTGGCTCAGTCAGTTAAGCATCTGACTTTGGCTCAGGTCATGATCTCACAGTTCATGAGTTCGAGCCCCCTGTTCGGCTCTGTGGTGACAGCTCAGAGCCTGGAGCCTGCTTCAAACTGAACTCACAAACTGAGTTTCCCTCTCCCTCTCTCTCTGTGTCTCCTCTCTCTGCCCCTTTCCCACTCACACTCTATCTCTGTCCCTCTGAAAAATAAACATTAAAAAAAAAAGACAAGTTATTACAGGAAATTAAGGGTTTAATGTATAATCTAGCCTTCTTTCTGTTTGCAGTCTATGAAATGAAGGGATTTCACCATTTTCTGTTAAAGGAGAAGAAAAAAATAGTAATTCGAACTTGTAACTTCTAGCAGGAAACTAGACCTGGAATGGGAATGGAAGGATGGTCAGAGCTCCTTCCCACTCAGGAGAAAAAATGTGCAGACCTGGAAAACATGTTTTATCTGGAGAAGCTGAGACATGTGATTTTTAAGGGCTCTTCAAGAAGTTCCTTAGTGGCTGATGGCACTGAGTTTTCACTACATCTCATTTCGCTTCAAATTTCATGGCTTTTCCTCATGAAATAAATATCCGAACAGCACTATTCTTATGCTCTTCACCTTTGCAAAATATGATTTTTACCAAATCAAGTAAAGAGAGAAGAAATGATTTCCCTAAGGTCAAAGGTGGGACCTAGAGGCGGCCATGTTTCCAAACGAATGACCACAACTGACGCGATCAGCAGTGAAGGCCCCATGCCCTGCTGGACTGCTCATCTGTTTCTCAGTCTCTTGGTATTTTGAACAGAGATACAGAAACACAGGGACCCGCTGATAGTGTGTTAATTTTTGGCTGCACCCTGAAGGGGAAATTCCAGAAACTGCTCCACTTCTTGGCTGTTAACCTCTTTTTTTCTCTGAGATTTTCCTGGTATTCTTCCAATAAACAATCTCGTTTGCTTAAGTTGGTTTCTGCTACTTGCAACCAAAAGAACATTAATATTATATTCCCTCCCACTGGTCCATTTTAATTCACTTCCTTTTTTTCTCATCATCCTGCTGAAAACTTTCAATGTTTCCCAATGCCAATAAGGTAAAATGAAATCTACTGACATCCCAATACTTCTCTGTATGATATTCTTACTGGCCTTCAAAGCCCAGTCTAAGTCCACGTAGAGCCGGCCACCATGTTCATACCTTGCTTCCCATTCTTACTAAAAATGATACCGGAAATTATCAGTGAACATTATTTTAATGATACGTTTGCAATCCAATGCAAATCAAATCAAATCATCCAATTATTAGATGTGGAAGCCTGCACAAGTTTACTGCTCTAAGCCTTAGTTACTCTTTAATAAAATAAAGATAATAATATGTTGTTCTTAGAGTTACATCAATGATTTGAAAATACTATCAATAAATATGTAAATTGTATGTTATACTTTTATATTTATATATATATAATCACCTAGAATAAGGCCTAGCACATGGAATGTTGTCAATAAATAAAAGCCATTTTTATTTTATTATGACTTAAATCTGTCTCTCTAACCTGTAGCTCTTTCTAGAGATTGAGAGACACAGATTTATTAATTTTTTTTAGCAGGAAGCTATTTTCTATCCTTTTTTTTTTTTTTAATTTATTTTGAGAGAGAGTGTGAGTGGGGAAAGGACAGAGAGAAAGGGAGAGAGAGAATCCCAGGCAGACTCCACACTATCAAGCACAAGCTCAATGTGGGGCTCGAACCCACGAAACCATGAGATCATAACATGAGCCAAAACCAAGAGTCAGATGCTTAACCGACTGAGCCGCCCAGAGACACAGATTTAAATGTTTACGTGACCTTTGCACGTGGACATACCTCAAAACCTAAATTCAATCTGTACAAAAGAAATATTAACACCCATATTCCTGCCAACCTGGGTCCTCCTATATCCCTTATCTTGAAGTGTGATCCCATCTGCTGGTCACAGAGATGCAAGGACAGTAGTTTTAGAATCCTGCCTCACCCAGCTGGTCTCCCCATCCTTTAACATCCTCTAGATAACATCCTCTCTGCTTCTCCCTGGCACACAGACCCACTATACCGTTCATTGGGGCTCCAGGGAGAGCTTCCTAACAGATATATTTGCCTTTGCTACACTCACCAAATTTACCCTTCCAACAGCTAATGAGTAAGTCTCTCTAAAACTCAAAGCTGGCCAAAATTAAATCTATTAATAGCTCTCCATTGATTAGAGAATGAAGATGTACTCTTTGGACTGTTACACATGCCCTTGACAACGTGGTCATGGCCATGCTTTGTTAGTGAACTCCAATCAAATCCACCTGCACCCGTCAGCCTGTGTCAGGCTGCCTTTGCCTTCTTCATGCTGATCTATCTGAGTGGAATGCCCGTGCTACAGCGCCCAGCAAGTGGCTCTGCAGCTTTCCAGGATCACTTCCTTTACGAGGCCCCGGCTGATATAGTCCGCCCCCATGTTTGTGCTCCCACCGTAAGCCTTAAATACTTCCATCATAGCACTACCTGTATTTCACATGCTCGTGTATATATTTTGCCATGCTGAAGGGCAAGGCTGTGCCTTATTCCTTTAGGGGCTCAGGAGGTCAGCTCAGGCTTGGCACATAGCAGGCCCTTCATATGTGCTTGCTGAATGAACGAAAGTAACAAACAGAAAGAGACAATGGAGGGTATTTACAATTTGATTTCTAAGAATGAGAAGCAAAGTTCAGAGTATGTTTCGGAATTTGTAGACATTCAGTGTCTCATGGGATGCGCAACGGTACAGCAAATGCTAAGTGTTCGCGATTATGTTTTACTAATTAAGGAAACATTCTGTCATAGCTATTGAGAACACCCTATGTAAGGTAATCAAGTACGTGATGAAGCTGACACCTTGTTTCAGAAGGGACTGAGTCAAACGTTCATTTTCGTAAGACAGGTATGGCCAAGAAGTGACATTTCAAGTTATAAATGCTTTAAGTCTAAATAATTTAAGGATGTATTACTGAGTAATGACAGAAAATAACTTACTATTTATTGTCTAGTAATTTGTGACCAATAATATATCTTCTATATTATTAGGAAATTTGAACAACTTTAATAAATTTGCACATAATTTCCTTTGTGGGTAATGAAATGTTTATTAGAAACCTGGGAGACAAAAATGCATTGGGAGAACCTGTTTAATAGCAGATTAAAATAGAGAATGATTTCTTCAAAAATGTTGGTAGCTAGGGGTGCCCGGGTGGCTTGATCAGTTAAGTTTCTGACTGTTGGTTTCGGCTCAGGTCATGATCTCACAGTTCATGGGTTCAGGCCCTGTGTCGGGCTCTGCGCTGATGGTACAGAGCATGCTTGGAATTCTCTCTCTCCTCTTTCTCTCTGTGCCTTCCCAGCTATCTCTCTCTCTCTCAAAATAAGTAAATAAACTTAACAAAAATGTTGATAAGTAGGCCATACTAAAACATTAAGAGTATATGTTAAGATGTTGTCAGAAACCAAAAGATCAGGACTTTTTTTTGACATAAAGTGATTCAGGTGGGAAGGGATATAAATATAAATCACAATTTCGAGGAAAATCTTACATTCCTGAATCAAATTAAGTTGTAATGTAAGGCTCAGTCCTAAAAAAAAATGCTCTACAAGCTTGGAGGATGCATCCTCAGTAACAGATCTTCTATGAAATATTGTCATGGAGCAGCATAAAATTGAGGTAATGTATCCATTAATTTTCAACTTAATTAAATAAAAAACCTAAAGGAAAAGAAGAGAGATGGTTTGATAGATTTTTAGTTGCTATACATTCTAACTTCAATAGTCTTTTAAAAACTTGTTTGGGGGGCACCTGGGTGGCTCAGTTGGTTGACCGTTCGACTTCGGCTCAGGTCATAATCTCACGGTTCGTGAGTTCAAGCCCCGAATCTGGCTCTGTACTTACAGCTTGGAGCCTGGAGCCTGCTTCAGATTCCGTGTCTCCCTCTCTGGACCCCTACCCTGCTCATGCTCTGTCTCTCTCTGTCTCTCAAAAAAAACCCAAAAAACAAAAAACAAAAAACTTTCTAACGAACTTCCCTCAGATGACAATGGTAAGTTTGCCCGTAAAAGTTCACTTCTGTTGAACTGGAGAAATGGAGAAGAGCGACAGGAGCCACGACTGATTAAGCAGAAGTAAATTTCTCCTTTCAAAGCAGGCTTAAGGCAGGGACACAGTGTTTTCTTTGCGAAATCAGGGGGAAGGGCTGCAAAAGGAAGACTATGTATTTCAAGCATCATGCCTTGCTGGGACGTGTTAGAAACCAAATGATTGTATTTGATGCCATTCCTACAGGGATCCTTTTATACTTCAGATCTTCTGTGGCCTCGTGATTGGCCGTGCTCCAGGCAGTTGGCAAACAAATTACCATCCCTTCCCTAGGAAGAGGATTCGTAGTTGCAGGAAAAGCAACCGAGTTACAAAAAAGCACTAAGAGATTTAAATACCTAGAAGCTTGCTAGGAGCTAAGAAGGAATGAGATACTGATAAAAGTTAGGTATCTATCAAAGAAAGCCTTGGCCTTCTATAGTCATAGCTGAACAAGAAAACATCAAAGTGTTCTTCGTTTTCCACCTCAAGATGCTTTGAGACCAGAGATTGAGATTAGCCTGCTTGCTAAGTGTTCACCCAAAAGACTGAAATACTTACGATTACCTCTTAAAGGAAAAACAAACGAAACAAAAAAACTTGCCTTCTGAGGCCATGTTAGACTTAAATTCAGTGGGTGTCAGAAAAGGGAAAAAAAAAGTTTTCACTGATTATTCAAGTTCTTACCTTAAAAGATTTTATACTGACATAAAACAGATTGTTTCCATATGAAGAATAAGGCCTTGGTAGGTTTGGACTGTGGTATATTTTAACCTTTATTTAGGGTTTAGTGCTAGAAACTAAAGGGGGGGGAGTGGAAGGAAAATTTCTGTTACATCTGTGCTGGACTTACCTGCTTTTCACTGGAAATTATGGGCAGAGATTTCATTACGTGAAATGTGTACGTAGACACAACCCTGCGCAAATGTACCTCACACGGTGATAAATAACGATTCTGGTTGTTATACGGAATAACTGTATTTGATATGTAATGTGGGTCAAATGCCCCCAAAGCATTCCAAGTGGGTACCTAGAGACCGACATTAAGTGTTTTGGCATTTCTTCAAGACTACGATGTTATTCATGGTCCTATTTCCCAGTGCGCAGGAAGGTGCTTCTGTTTAATAAGTCTGGAGCACCATAACCATGACATGAATGTGAATGTAAGCAAAGAGTGCCGAGCCCCTCACGACACGCAGCAGCCTTTGCACTTCAGAAGAGGCACACACTGCCAGCAAAAACAACCACCTAAATTTTCTGCTGAAACAGAAACAGCAGAGCGTGAAATAGCAGCCTGCCATCAGACATCGGGAGGCTTGGGTTTTCACCAATGGTAGCCAAAACCGTCCGAGTTCCCACTTCTGTATGGGGGGAAAAAAAGTGAAACAGACAATACCATCTGCATACAAGTAGATGGACAAAGCTTGTCTGTCCACTTGCACACGCTGGCAGTCACGCATGCCTGTTGAGGCTCCATTTCCTTGCCTGACCTCCTAGTTACTGCACGTTAAGAGGAAGAGGCAGCAATTCTTTAAAAGATTCTGCTGGTGCCACATCACACATTGGAAAAGTTTTCAACCAGAGGGCTTTGGATTATTCGTTTGGGGTCATGGGGAGGGAAAAGGAAAAGTTTGAAAAAAGCGACACTTAAAAGTGGTGAGTAGCAAATCCGGCCAGCAAGGTGGATGCATTTCCAAAGCCTCCTCTGTGATGAACACAGGAAGACGCGCTGTGGGCATGTAGTACTCACACCAAAACAACAGTCGCCACTTGCCATACAGCTGTTTACAATTCACCTGTTATGATGCTAAACACACTCCTGAAACTACACCTTCTGTGCGAAAGGAAGCTCTTCACACAGAGATGAAATGAACAGTGCAAATAGACACTGTGGTAGGAACAGAAGGGAAAGTTAGATGGGATAAAGCGTATTGATAAAACAGGCAGAAAACATTCTCCACTTGACTAGACTATTAATGGTACCAGAGAAGCACCAACGTGCTTTAAAATTTTTATATGCATCGTTCATCAGGCCCGGTGTGTCGACCACAAGGAAGCTAACTGACCAGACAAACTCATCACTGATAATATCCATGACAAGGCCACATGCACATTAAATGTCAAAAAGTAAACAACCAGCAACAACAACAAAACAGCAAAAAAAAAAACCCTTCCCAGGTGCATCCTACAGACCTGCTCACTGCTTTTAACCTGGATGCAATTAATAATTATTATGATGATGGAAGTCATTTTAATAATCTTTGGGGCGCCCAGTCGGTTGGGTATCCGACTTTAGCTCAGGTCATGATCTCACGGTTCGAGCTGTCTGTGCTGACAGCTCAGAGCCTGGAGCCTGCTTCAGATTCTGTCTCCTTCTCTCTCTGTCCCTCCCCGCCCATCAATAATAAATAAACATTAAAAAATATTAAAAAAATAATCTGAATTATTGTACAGCAAAGATTCAGTCGCTTCCTTCTCCCCCTATGGGCAGAAAATACTTTCCCATTCCATTGACGTCAGGCTTGCAAATGTGTCTTGTTTTGGCCACCGGGTGTGGCACAAGCCAACGCTTGAAATGTGCCTGCACTGTGAGGCTTGCCTTCTTGGGGGCTGTCATTACCCAGCAAAGGAACGGGTCCTGGCTACTCACTAGTTAAGGAGGACGAAGGAAACGGGGAAGCACATCTAAACTCAGGCTGCAGCTTGTATCCAAGCCCAGCCTGGATTGGCCGAGCTCTACCCGGTCCACGAATGCACGAGCAAGAATCACGATCGCGGTTTTAGCCACCGAGTTTTGGACTGGTTTGTGACGCGGCATCCCTCTCGCAACAGCTAACTGAGATGGGCACTATCAATAACGACACTGCTGACATATCATCATACACTGTGCCTGTACCGTAAGTAAATGATACAGGATTAAACGAAAGCACAGGGATTTCGTTGTTGCTGATGGAATATTCAGTATAGTTACAAGCCTTAGTAAAAGTGGACCTTCTTAGTTTTGCCCCCTCCAGACTTTCCAACAACCACATAAATTAGCTGCCGCCATTTATTAAATACTGTGGCTCAGCGTCACAGGCACTAAAACAGTCACTTTCTAGTCACTGGACTCTTGAAACAATTCCCATAATGTAACTTTATCCCCCTTACTGATAAGGATATCAAGACTTACAGAGGTTAAGGAATTCAGACCACAAAGTTAATAGGTGGCAGCTTCAGGTTTCAAGTAGGTGCTTCTCTAATACTTACCATATTTCTGCAAAGTTTTTTTTTTTTTTTCTATTTAAAAATGTTTAACGGAGGAACAAGCCAACTGCATAGAGGAGATATAATGTCTTTTTCACTTTTGTTGCTCTGTAGGGACTCATCTGGCACTGAAATAGCTCTCCCATTCCAGCTCCCAGATGGTCCACTTGACAAAGAGAGGCCTCTAGGGATGCCTGAAAGCTCTCTTCTTGCAGAGGAGGAGTAGAGCCTAGAAAATTCCTAAGACAGCCATAAGTTTTAGCTCAAGAGGGTATTTTAAACAAAAATAATAATAAGTTTATTTCTTTTCATCTCTGACCATTAGGGTAGTTCAGTCTTGGTAGGGACTACGCAAAAGAAAAAATCAGGAGTTGTTTTGGGGGGTTTGTTTTTATTTGAACATCCATCTCCTTAACCAGGTATATTTTTAATTGAACCATGATAAGAAGTGAAAACACTTAATTCTCTCACACAATTTTCCTTTTTGATTAGAAACCCTATGCATATTTTAAAAATCAGTAACTATGAGCACTTTTCTACTAATGTTTTATTTGAGTTTGCTTTTAAATTTTTTTTAAATGTTTATTCATTTTTGAGAGACAGAGAGAACAGAGCATGGGCAGGGGAGGGGCAGAGACAGAGGGAGAGCAGACAGAATCCAAAGCAGGCTCCAGGGTCTAAGCTGTCAGCAGAGAGCCCAACACAGGGCTCGAACTCACTGACCTTGAGATTATGACCTGAGCTGAAGTCAGACCCTTAACTGACTGAGCCACTCAGGGGCCCCTTCTTGGGGTTGCTTTTAAAATTTTTTTTTAATGTTTTTATTTTTGAGAAAGAGAGAGACAGAGAGAGAGAGAGAGAGAGAGAGAGAGAGAGCAAGCATGAGCAGGGGAGGGGAAGATGGGGGAGGATAGAGGATCTGAAGCCAGCTCTGCACTGACAGCAGCTAGCCTGATGTGGGGCTTGAACTCACGAACAATGAGATCGTAACCCGAGCCAAACTGGGGCACTTAACCAACTGAGCCAACTAAGTGCCCCGAGGTTACTTTTAAAAGATGCTGCTGCAGAGTCCTTCCAAGTGTTATATTAAATTATTATTAATATTTCTGTTGCTTATATAAGCTTTTATCAGATAGTTATCCTAATATGTCAGGGAGTCAGGCTACCTCTATTTCTTGGTAGTGGAAACTAGAGTATCGCTAACATGACAATGGGCAAAGATCTTTCAGAACTTTAAGATGTGGTAAGACTAGATATTGTGTTGAGAAGTAACAATGACCTTGGGAAGATGCCAAATGCACATACACAAAAATAACCGCTGCATAATTAATAGGGTGATGTTATCTCTACAGACGATAATATCAGGCTTGCAATTAAAAATGTCTGCTCATTCTAAAAAATGCGGTCTATAAAGTAAACGGAGGGATTTGCATGTAAGATGATACATTCGATGTCAGGATCATCCCACTACCTATCAGGAGGGCCTGACTTTTAAAAATTAAGATATCCAGTGCCAATCATTTTCAATAAAAACAGAATAACTGGATCTTTACCTACAAGTGGATCATACTCAAATATGTTTCCTACCAGCTGCAGAACTGTCCTGCCCTTGACACAAGACTCTTTATGAGTAAGTTTCCCAACACATGTTTAGCTGAGTCCTGATAGGATGGTCTCTATGGCTATAGGTAAACAAATTACACGGCTCAACCACTGCTGTGTGCTAAATACTGTTATGCACTTTTTTATGAAATGAGTGTGTAACAGTGATAACTCTGTCATGGCATTTTTTCTGCGAATAATTACAAAACACACACAATGAATAGTATTTGTGGACTCTTATGGATCATCCAGATTGGACAATTACTAGAATGCTACCATGTACACTTCATCTGTCCCTTTTTTGCTACTGTGTAAAGTATTTTAAAGCACATCCTCATTGCATTGGTATGCATCTCAAAAAAATGTGAACACTGGGGCGCCTACGTGGCTCAGTCAGTTAAGCCTCCGACTTTGGCTTGGGTCATGATCTCACGGCTCGTGAGTTCAAGCCCTGAATTGGGCTCTGTGCTGACAGTTGAGAGCCTGGAGGCTGCTTTGGATTCTGTGTCTCCTTCCCTCTCTCTACCCCTCCTCTGCTCATGCTCTGTCTCAAAAATAAATAAACATTACAAAAAAAATTTTAAAAAATATGAACACTGTCTTAGAGAATCAGCATGACATTATAGCCCTGATACATTCATCATTACTGCTTGTTGTCACAGAATAACCAGTCTATGGAGTTTAAAGCAAGTTTGTTTTTCCATCGTAATGTATTTTACAGAGAAAATTATTTCTATTTCCCATCACTGTAATTGTTTTCCAAAAGGAAAAATGAAGAAATGAAAAAGTGATTAGTAAAATAATAATTTCCATTTTCAATTTATTACACACAGAAAGCAATTTATGTAAGGGAGTCATAACTAAAGAAGACATGGTATCAATATGTACATCAGACTTGTAATTAAACAGATAAAGGAAGAAATCATTACTTGAATTTGGGTTTCTATTTAGGCTCTAACAACAGCAAAAAACTTAAACTTCTCAGTGTTCATTGTCATTAAAAGGCATATACAAGTGAATTCTAAAGAACCCCCTTTCTTCCATTTATTTAAAGAAAAACTAACATCTGATTTAATGGTCTGCTTCTCCATAAGATCTTATTCATATTTATTTGGAAAGATAGAGAAATTCCAAAGATCATAGAGAAGTGTTTCAAGGTGAATAAATAATGTTCAAACTTCAGGGATACCAATGCATCGAAAGAAAAGAGAAAGGAAGCACATGAGAACAAAGCAGAAACTGGCAAAGCACTGAAAATGAAACTGGATGCCATGACGAAGTGGCCAGACGTTTTCTGGGTGTTTCTACTTGTTCGACATCAAGAAATAGTTCACTGAAACTAGCTGACTCATTTTTTGTAGTTTAAAAAATTAATCTCTCTCCTTTGGATGACTATTTCATGTGTGATAGGCTTCAATTTGTCACTCTCAAATGCCTATGTTCAAACTCTAACACTCGGTACCTCAGAATATGACTGTATTCGGAGATAAGACCTTTAAAGGGGCACTAAGGTAAATGAGGTCAATGGATGGGCTCTAATCCAGTATGACTGGGCTCCCTGTAAGTAGAGAAAATGTGGAGACATGTACAGGCACACAGAGGAAAGACCACCTGAGGACCCAGCAAGAAGGTGGCCAACTGCAAGCCAAGGAGAGAGGGTTCAACAGAAACTAACCCACCAACACCTTGACCTTGGATGTCTAGCCTCCAGAACCATGAGGAAGTACATTTCTGTTGTTTAAACCACCCAGTCTGTGGTATTTTGTTACGACGGCCCTAGCAAATTAATATACTACGCAATGCTGAAAACTCTAAAAATTAGTCACTGCCTTCATTTATAATCAGGCAAGTTAGTAGGACCTTAACTTTTTTTTTAATGTTTATTTATTTTTGAGAGAGAGAGAGAGACACAGCACGATCAGGGGAGGGGCAGAGACAGAGGGAGACACAGAATCCGAAGCAGGCTCCAGGCTCCGAGCTGTCAGCACAGAGCCCGACATGGGGCTTGAACCCATGAACTGTGAGATCATGACCTGAACCGAAGTCAGATGCTCAACCAACTGAGCCACCCAGGCACCCCAGGGCCTTATTTTTTTTAATGTTAAGTATTAAAGATATTTTTAAGATAGTAATCCTATCACACCTAAAAGTAAACTAGAATTCATTAAAAGTACCTGATAGTCAGTAATCAAATTTCCATTTGATCAGATCCAGGGTTATTATTTTTTTTAGCAGGAGGGGGGGAGGTGCAAAGTAGTTCACAGATGATGCTGTGTATTCCTATCAGGAGGACACACTAGATTTTCTTTCTTTTAGTCATTGGCGATCATTGCCTAGATCCACTATTTCAACAAGAAATACAAGATGGCGATCGATTTCTATAATTCCTTCTTCATTTATTAGTTGCAATAATTCTATAAAAAATTCTATAAAAATCTATCTATTCTAGATAGATTTCTATCTAATTCTAAAAAATAATTCTTTAAAAAATAATTCTGTAAAAATATATTTTCATCATCTATTCATATAAAGGCCTATCATGAATATTCATCAAGAAAAAAAATAATATAAGTACACTATTTCCTTTTACCTAACACTTTTGAAAACAGTGACAGAAGTGAGTTAGTTTTTCTTTTCCACTGCCGTTATCAACCTTGTTAATGCCCAAGTTGACCCAACTTGGAGAGATCTTGATAAAACAGGTAGCTGCTGAGAGGTATGTTGATGTGTGGTATAGCAACAAGATATTCCAGGTTACTAAGTATACTTCTTGCCGTAGACATGGAACCAGCCGTTTCTTCAAAGAGCTCTGGTTCCTTCTGCTGACCCTCAATATGGACCTCAGGGCTACTCATTGCTACTAGGTGGTCATTGCTTTCAGCATCTTCAAAGGAAAGATATTAAGAAATCTGTAATTTTTAAAAAAATTCATCTTGAAGGGCACCTTGGAGCTCAGTCAGTTAACCGTCTGACTCTTGATTTCGGCTCAGGTCATGATCTCACGGTTCCTGCGTCTCAGCCCCAAGTTGGGCTCCCTGCTAATAATACAGAGCCTGCTGTAGGATTCTTTCTCTCCCCTCTCTCTCAGCCTCTACCCTACTTGGGCATACTCTCTCTCAAAATAAATAAATAAACTCACAAAAGCCATTTGGATACTGGTCATTCAAATTCAGGATGTCAGGATGTCAACAGCACTGATGTTACTCTTCACCTGGTTTCTCTTTCTCCCAATCAAAAACATGGTTACTCACTTGCTTTATCCCCACAGCACAGACAGACGAGTTTCCAAGAGTAACACCACTGCCAGATACAACGGTGAGACAGTTTAAAATTTTGCCTCTGTCTTTGAGATCTGAGTATATCCCAGTGAGGATATATAGTCAAATTGGTGTGCCTTCCCACCATTTGAAATGATTCTTCTCTGTGTAACTGGTTATGCCAGCAACTGTTTTATACAATGAAGTTTATTTCATCATTAGTGGTTATCTTCATTTTGTTGCCTTTGTTTTATACTTACTTAAAATATGGACACACTTCCAGAGTCAAATCCACAAGATAACATTACCTTAGATAAACAGCAGCGATGCTGATTTAAGTACGGTTTCCTCGGCTGTGTTGTTGTCACTTAATATATTATTGGAGGGATCTCTCCACAGCAGTTTATAGATAGTTCTCATTCTTTTTTAATCTGCAGATGGTTGTACTGTAATCTATTCAACCAGTTCCCAACTCACGGTCATTTGATTTGTTCCTGTCTTTAAATTTTACAAACAGGCTACAATGAACAGCCTTGTTCTTCACAATAAACAAGTAGTATTTAATATGTTTTCCAGTCATGTTTCTATTTCTTTTTAATATTTAAAATGTGGGGGCACCTGGGTGGGTCAGTCGGTTGAGCGTCCGAGTTCGGCTCAGGTCATGATCTCATGGTTTGTGAATTTGAGCCCGACATCGGGCTCTGCTCTGACAGCATTGGGCTCTGCCCTTCGGATCCTCTGTTCCCCTCTCTCTTTGCCCCTTCCCCTCTCATGCTTGCTCTTTCTCTCAATTCCTCTCTCTCTCTCAAAAATAAATAAAACCTTTTAAAATTAAAGTGAGATAAAATTTAAAATGTGGCTACAAATACTTCAAAAGGAAGGGAATATGACACAATAGGATGGACTACTGGCAACTATTCACACTCTTGTCCACAAAAATGAATCCACGGGGTGCCCTGGGTGGCTCAGCTGGTTGAGCGTCCGACTTCGCTCATGTCATGATCTCACAGTTTGGGAGTTCGAGCCCCACATCGGGCTTTGTGCTAACAGCTCAGAGCCTGGAGCCTGCTTCAGATTCTGTGTGCCCCTCTCTCTGCCCCTCCCCCCCCTCACCCTCAGGGTCTCTGTGTGTGTCTCTCTCTTTCTCTCTTAAAAATAAATTAAAAAGTTAAAAAATATTTTTAAATGAAAGAATCTATCCACTTTCCACTTTCCCAACAGAAAATATGTAACTTATTCAACGAAATGACCACAATTTTTAACCTAATGTATTCTACCTGAGTCAAGGGAGACTCCGTTTTGCATGCCCTCACTATTTTTAGAGCTTACTGCGGATGAAAACTTAAAATTCCTAGGCTTTTTAAAAATTATAAAACCATTTCTAAAACAGCTCCTGATACTGTACATCAAGTAGTTCCTGTCATGCAACTGAGCTAATAATGCAAATATTCATGACATTAACATGAAAGCAGGCAGATGTGAATATAAAAACTTCCCAAATTTTAATGGTACGACATTAAGAAAAATGGAATGAAACAACACAAACTGTGAAATGCATCTTTCATAGAAGTCTAACAGTCTCTGAGTTTTAAAACTATATTATAATAGCGTATAAAAAAACAAGCAGTGCTTTAGAAAGTAGCTACTACACTATTAGATTTGAGTAGCACTGCACGGCCCTCCTAAGTCATTTTTATGGTGATTTGGGGAAAAATAAAAGCATATAGCTTTGTGAAATTCTATTTTTTAAAGGATTTGAAAAAAATCACACCCCCAATTATTATGGGGCAACAGCAGTGTCTATATTACTTGTCTTGTATTTTGAATCTGAATCATTTTACTGGAGATCTTAAGAGCACAGTCACTATTTGTTGTTGTTGGTGGTGGTGGTGGTGATGGTGGTGGTGGTGGTGATGTGTGTGTGTTAAGTGGGCAAGTTAGTCAACAGCTAACAACCAGGAAGGAAGTCCATTGACTGAGAGGAGAAGAAGGCCGTATTGTGAGGGAGGGAGGGAAGGAGATGTCGTCTTTCTCTTCTGGAGCAAAGAAAAATGGGGCAAGCTAGCGCGTTATTTCTGGTGGCACACACCCACAGCCACAGCAGATCTCGCTCATCCATTGTATTGAGCACGAAAGCATCATTAACACGCCCTAATAAAAACTTTTCACAGGGGCTCCTTTCTCATCTACATGCAAAACTGAATGCCAGCAGGAGGCCCAGAGCTTTGGGAAGCCATAAAGTGAAGCCTGAACTCGGTAATCATCGGCAGCAGGATGTCTACGGAGACAAATTGACTCGGCTAGGACAGATCTGATGGCATCGCTGTGTGTATGTTAAACTTCACAGCGTTGGAGCTACCCATCCCTGGGATTCGTAGACAAAAGTACCCTCTTGCATGCTTCAAAAAGCATTAACTGGCTTCTCTGCATTTTCTTCCTAAAGAAGCTTCAGATGATTATTGGTAACCATCTATATTCTACAATCTTCAAAAATCACTGGTGGCACGCTATATTGCATACAACCAGCTCCAATTTATTCTATCATTAAGATCGACTTAGGCAAAGGAAAAAGTCATATAATATTTATTGCCTGCCTGAGAGGCGTTAACAGCCAAAGCAACTTAAAATATATGCCGTCCTTCATTTATTTCTCCAGACATGTCTGGATGAGAAACATCTGGAGATTTCTTAAAACTATGAATTCCTCAAAGGCAGCGAGGGGCGGGGGGAACAGAGGGGTGGAGGGACATTTTCTCTCTCTTGTGTCAAAAGGAACCCCATCTCTGAAGATGATATATGTATGGAAGCAGTTCCTGGGAATTAGCACAGTTTCCCTCATCCCTAAACTTGCCATTTTTCCAAGAAGCACTAGCCACAGCACATGAGGATCTATCAGAGTGTGTAAGAGGGAAACAGAAGGGTGTCAATACAAGAAAAGGGAGGAAAGAAGGAAGGAAGGAAGGAAGGAAGGAAGGAAGGAAGGAAGGAAGGAAGGAAGGAAAGAAGGAAGGAAGGAAGGAAAGAAGGAAGGGAGGAAGAAGGGAGGGAGGTGGGAAGAAAAGAAGGAAGGGAGGGAGGAAGGAACTAAAAAAAAACAGGGATGAAGATAACTGCCTCCCCCAGTTCTGAGGTGGTTTGAAGAAAAGGAACAAATAAATCAATGTGCTGAGCAAATAAACCAGAGTATTCAGAAAACTGGAGCCCTTTATTTAACAAAGGTACAAAATATAAATTAAAGCGAATATTTAGTTAAAATGAGAAAAGAAATTGCCCAAATTACTAGAGCCTTGGGAGTTTCAGGTCTCTTTCTCCTGAGATCTCTTTAGGCAATTTACCAGAAGTGTTTCCAGATTACAACCTGGCCTCTTTCCCTCCTAGGAGGCTCTGAAGTAACTCCCAGCAAAAACCCCAAACCCCATCACTCGAGGTCTAAAAGTGAAAGGCCTTACACTTTTGGCTTCCTTGGCTTCTTGATAAAGCTGCTTTTGCTGTCTCTTATTCCCTCAACTTGTCTTCTCCAAGAACCATGAATGTTCAGGGCCCTTCCTTCCCAGCAGCTGCTCACCATAAGATTTCTCATATCCAAGAATGTCACAAACGAAGGTACACCACAATTCAGGTGCTATGCTCAGCGGCTACTAAAAAACTATAAATTGCAGTGACTGCCCCAGTTTATAGCTCACTTCAACAGTCCTCAGTCTTTTTATAAAGAGAGCTCTTGGGAGCTGAGCCAGAAACTCAGTCACCAAGGGGTTTATCACCTGTTGACACTTCATTGTTCAGAAAGGTGACAAGATCTAAGCCAAGATCTAAGCAAGGGTCCCAACTCATTAGGCTTCACAACTGATTACCTATACAATGGCAGGACATTCGTGCACCAGGATGCAGGTAGTAGGCTGCTGTTTGGAGTACCCAAAACAACATTTTGATTACAGAAGATGTCTTAACAAAAAAGGCACTTGAGTTCTATGGTAAGAAGAATCCATTCGAGAGCACATGTAATAGAGGAATCTTTTGAAAGGACTGCTATTTTCAACTACAAATGCTTCTATCTCCTAATATGGAAAAGGGATTACTGTTCTACATTCTCAGACACTGGCTCAAGCGCAAAGAATGCTGCTCCATAGATAATCCAGTCATTGTCAACCTCTAAGGAAACCCATGGTCGCTTGCTATAGAATTGGGTCCTTGTTTGCCCAGGGTGCTGACATTATAAGACGTCTTACATTGGCCTCTTACTCGTCCATCACTGTGGTCCTCATCAATATCATCATCCTGCCTAATTCTTCGTCATTGTCATCATCATCATCATCATCATATCACCGTCATCATTATCATTGTCATAATTCTCTAATACTAAACTCTGTAGAAGACTATAAGCAAGGTGATCTCAGAAGTGTAGGAAGACCCCTATAATAGTCCCCTATGTGATGAGAATGATTAATGAGTCAGAAAAGCAGGACAACCACCACCATTTACTTCTTATAGCTATACTGGACTTAAATTTTAGGGGTTTGAAGACGATCAAAAGATTAAACTTCACTCTCGCTAGGTTCTGATGATTATCCACTCATGTAAGCACTCAATCTGACAAAAAGGAATTAAAAAATAGGCACCCCGGGGCTTTCTAGTTAAAAGTGGGGGTGGAATGTGATAGGGCTCAGGCTATAATCCGTCCCCCTCACTCTCCCTATTTGTCCATCAAATATTTGAGAGCCTCCTGTTTCAGGATTTGGATGTCAATTTATGTCACAACTCTCTTTGATAACAATCATGTGAAAAGTACTTCATCACTGCTTTTATAATAATTATTCTTAAATTCAAAATATTTATCTGAAAAACTATAACTCGACTGGCTTGAACTGGACAGCATATTCGAATTGCACACAGGAAAAAGGAAAGGCTAAGCACTGGCATATGCTTACTAAATATAAAATAATTTTATCTGCAAAACTAATTACAGATGAACTTCATAAATGCAGATATTTCATAAAGAGATACGCTGGTTTTACATTAGTAAAGTAAAACTAAGGTTTCTCATCAGATTATTTTTAGACTTTAAGGTTGCCACCTTTAGAGCAAGAGTTCGAACAAAGGCTCTTATGTTTAATGCATCAACAATTTTTGGAATAATTCTTGATAGCAAGGCATGGAATTGTATTGACAACCCCCTTCTCCAAATAGACCCCTTCGCTTTTCAAAGGCAAAACTCTCCTTTTCTTACTGCCTATCAAATAGACAAGCATGTAATTAAAACCATTTTACTAATTCTCTTTTCAGGTTAAGTGTCACTGAAAAGCTGGTACTACTCTACTGCTTGAATAATGATTTCTATTATTGTCGAGTTGAATCTGAATTGTACAAAGGATAAGCTTTACTATAGGATCAGATGGTAAAAAAAAATTAATCTGTAAGTTACACAAATGTTTATTGTCAGAATCTGAAATCCACAATATGAGCACATTTAGGATTCAGAAGAAGACTCAATTCTTGCAATATTTATGTATACGCTCCTCCAATATGAAAGAACTGGCAAACCCCGTATAATATAAAAACCTAAAGTAAATTTCAAGTAACACTTGAAATAAAAGCCCTAAAATAAGAACATTGTAGAAATTTAGTTTTCTATTTGGATCTTTCTCCTCATAAACAAGCAAACCTATGAAAACAAAACTTCAAAAGCTGGAGAGGAAAACAAACTCTATGAATGAACTAACAAATAGATTGCGTAGATTTATACACTTTCTGGAAGTAGTAATAATCAGAAACTTATTTTAAAAATTCACAGAATTTGAAAGCAAATATTTGCAAACTCATATTGATTATGCAATTTTATATGTTTTTGGTTTTGTTTTGTTTTATTTTTAGTGACACTATTTTAATGCCTGTGTTGAAATATAATTCTCATATTATACAATTCACCCATTTAAAGTATACAAGTTAATGGCTTTTAGTATATCCATAGGTACATCCGTTACTATAATCGATTTTAGAACATTTTTATTACCCAGAAAGAAATCCGACACCTCTTAGTTACCACCTCTCTTACCATTCCCATCCCAACTCCCTACCATCCAACCCTAGGCACCCACTGATTTACTTTCTATGTCTATAGATAGACCTATTCTGGACATTACATATGAATGGGATCATACAATATGTGGTCCTTTGTGACTGGCTTCTTTCACTTTAGCATACTATTTTCAAGGCCCATCCATGCTGTAGCAACATATCAGTACTTCATTTCTTTTTATGGCCAAATAATATTAGATTAGATGGATATACCCCATTTTTTGTATCCATTGGTCCAGTTGATGAACATCTGGGTTACTTCAAATTGACTCATTTTTCACCTAGTTAAAAGACTAGTATTTCTTACCTAGCTTTACTTTTTTGACAAAAGATATTCATCCTATCAAGCTCTTTCAAGAAAGCGTTCTGTCCTCACAATAAAGTAATTTACTTTCTGTTCAAGATTATAGATGTATTAAATGTTCCTGAGAGTCGGGTGGTATGTTCATAAGCAAGACCCAAAATCTTATATCATTTTCCTCCTTTATGAAATGATGGATTCTCTAGTTAAAGTGAAATAAAGATTATTTTTGAGTTTCAAGTTTTAGGGATCTAGAAGTTGATGCTCATAATGCATTGCAAGGAATTATCAAAATAAAGTGGAATAAATCCCCAAATGTAGTATGATGACGGTATGATCTAAAGATATTCCGCAGGAAGAGAGAGTAATACATGTCGTGATTCACCTGCTCTTTCCCTCCAATCTCAGCCAAGGATTTCATTGACTAAATCCACCTAGATACAAAGGGCAAAAAAGCCTACTGATGTGGTCATACCGGTAAGCCTCCCGGAGCAGAGAGTAGATCTGGAGGGACAAAGAGAAGACATCTGGTCTCCAAGCACTACAAATAGCATTTAAAATTTTGAAAGCTAAGAGTAAAAGAGGGAATAAAAAAACCAGAGTTGCTAGAGATAAGGTCTCAACATTATTAGCATACATAAAGGAATGTTCCAGAGACTCTAACCTGTTAGTAATCAGTATGTATTTCTGAAGCTCAAAGGGAGTGAAAGTAACAATGCACACATACAAACACTCACAGTGTCACTACCGAGAACATTTTGAACGGTCTGAGAAGACACACGGATAAATGTTCCTGACCACTATAAAACTTATCAACGAATTGAAGATAAGGCGAATTTACTCAAACAGCAGACGGTGCAGATACTCAGTATGAAAAGTGAAAGAAGTGTTAACGGCATGACCAAAATAGCTTCATTAAGTCTTGAGGCAAGGTTATGACACCTAATGTCCATACATAAAGATAATAACGTTAGCTACTATCAATCAGTGTGGGCAGCTTTAAGACTACACTTGGTCTCAAAAAGGTTGACAAGAAATGCCCTCTAGCTAAAGAAGAGCTGCAGAACCAAGAACTAACTCATCAAGGTGAACTAGATCCCATGCTATTCCATTAACTAGAGACTAATCTGACACAACCTGATAGGTGCTATGCTGGTAAAAAGCTATTCAGTCTGAAATCCACTTAATAACATAAAAAAAGTTTGGATTAAACAAGAAAAGGACAAGCCATTCCCTACCATACAATAAATCATCTTTATTCTTTCTCTCTTTCACTATTTTTGGAGAATAGAAAGGCACAGTATTGTTATGTATGTTACACAAGTGGCCTATTTCTGGATTCTCCCTTAATTCCAAGATGAAGACTTACATATGATTGAGGATACTTTCATTTACCATTATGAAGTAGAACCATTATGAAAACTCATTCAGTTCAACCAGTTTGAAATGATAGTAATCTTGACATATTATTTTTTTATTTGGGAAGATGCACATTACACAGACGCACGACGTTTTATTCATATCTTTAGAGTACAGTACAGTATTTACAATTTTGGAAGTATGAGGACACTGTGGTGTTAACCTTTGCTTGTCCTGTTAATCTAGAATCTTCAAAATTTTTCGAGGCAGCAATCTGAAAAGGTCTATGTGATTACTCTTTAAGTGGAAAAAAGAATCAATTTTATTCTGAACCTCTAATACTATTCCCATGCAACGGTTATTGAATTTCATTCTTCCCGAAGGAACTACTCTCTTCATTTTGTACTCTTTCTGTAATGGTAACCCCATTTTTTTTTTTTCCTTCTGAGTTTCACATGTCCAGAACCAAGAGACTCGGTGACAACCAAGTCACCTCAATGCTACTTTCAGGGTACCATAGCCTCTTTCACGCGTATTACCTGACGCGCTCCTCCCTGAGATCATAAGAATAAAAGACAACCTTAGTTATCTCACCTGTAGATTATCCGCACCCAGTCCCTGGAATCTCACAGGCTTACTTGATGCCTGTTATTACAGCACACACAGAAGAAATTAGCTGCCCCACCAGAATATGAGACACAGGAAGGCATTAACCATGATTATGTTGGGATAGAGTTACCACCAAAATGAGCCTGTGCCATATGCAGTGCTGACTCATCTGGACATGTCTCGGGGACTAGTTACTTAGACTTCGACCTCACTTGAACAATCCATAGCCCTCGAGGTTCTATTTCCCTGAGAACTCTATAAAAATTGTAATGTAAGCAGCTTCCCAACAGAGAATAATGCAAAAAAGGAAAGGTCTACCTCAAGGCCTCCAGTGCATCACTAACCCCAAGAAGCCCAGAAGGCAGGGGTGGGTCAGAAGAATAAGAGACGCCAGGAACAGCCAGATAGCTAACCCAGTCTGTGCAGGATCAGATACGGGTGGAAATCAGGGTGTGGTTTGGGGACAAGGCTCTGAAGTAGGCAGGAGTTCTGTAGGCCGGAACATTTATGCTAAATGTACATACGAATATGTAAAGCCTTGTCCATATGAGGCACCTTGCCAGGAGTAAAAGTTGCATAGGAAGTGTCGTATTTGCAGCTCTCGTTCCGCCCTCTTACAACTCCAACGACAACTACCGCCTTTATAATTTATAAAGTGCTTTCATGGTTATTATCTTATTTGAGTCATCTTACAACCGAAAGAGGTAGGTATAATTACCCAGCTTAATTTCCAAGCCTGGGAAATGTGAGCAAAACCTGCTAAGGGCCTTCTTGGGTGCAGCAGAGGTGGGATTTGCACTGGGGTTTCCCGACTACATGCCAGATGGTCCTTCTGTCAGGTGGTAGGACACTATATGGACCAGTGCAGACAGCAGCCAGGTATGGAATTCAGAGAGAAAGTGTTGAGTCAGCGCCTCTGAGAGGAGAGCACGACTAGTCTAGCCTCCATTCCTTGTTAGATCAGACAATCTCTGCAAAATAAGAACTGTGTGACCTTCTCTGATGCACCCGAGAACCTTCTGGACCACCTACTCTGAGCAGGGCACTAGGGACACAATAAGCCTGGTCCCAGCTCTCACAGAGCTCATGGCCTAACTGGAGACAACAGAGTGTAAACAAGTAATTAAATGTCATAAGATAAATGTTTTAGGAGAGACGGCAGAGGTAGAGAGGCGAAATATCAGGAAATGGTAAAAAGCATACCACACCGCTAATCACGAGCAATCCATTAGTGGTAGGATTTGGATTAAATTACAACTAGATTTTACTTATTTATTATTCATGAGACATTCTGTTTTTCAATTATTTTTTTTCTCCTCCACATTAGCTCACCCATTTTAAAGCCTCAAGCATTAATTTGATTTCCCGCCAATAATTTGAAGATAATGATTTGTGTCTTAGTTCTGTCTGCATGGATCTTCCTCTGATAATTTGGAGAGAAAGTGATGTGTATCTCCCCTCTTTTCAGACAGTGGCCTTAGGGATTTTACTCATCGTGGGGGCAGGGCCTTAGCTCTTCTGACAGATTTAGGAAACAGGAAGGGAGAAATCCAAAACCGAACAAATCTGTCAAACTCATTTTCTTGCGGGGTTTTCTGCCAATTTTCGCTCTCCCTCCCTCCCTCCTCTCTTGCCCCCCTCCCTCTTTTTTCTTCTTTTAAGTAAGAGGCAGAAATTGGGGAAGTATGCTTCTCCTGGTTCCTAAAGGGACACAGTAAAAATGCTAGTGAGTAAAAATGCAGGTGTGCAACAGCTGGGAGGTCACTCCCGGCTCCTTGGAGGACAAAGCAGGAAGGGAACAAGGGCAAGTGCGAGTGAGCGCAAGGAGCAGACCGGCAGGCGGGCGGGACCTCCGTCCATGTCCCTCCATCACCATGTCTCCACAACAGAGACAGAGGGCAGGAGGCCGACCTCAGCCTTCCTGGGAGGCAGGGCTCTGACCCACCCTCCCCTCCCCCACTTCTTATCTTCCCATTAGCCCGAAAGCAGGGGAAGAATTAAACCTTTTTCTTATGGCTAAATAATTAACAAAGCCCTGGCATTCTGACAAGCTGGCATGCATTTTCTTAATCAGCAACCCATCCAAGTAATTTAGTTTATAAGCTACTTAAGATAAATCCTGTCACTTAAATATTCTAGATGAGCCCATGTATACTGTCCATTTCCTTGAAGAAGCTTGAGAAATGCTTTCTCCCAGCGTTTCTCCTCATTCCAGTCCACAATCTGGCTACTCTTCACACTCAGAGAGGACAGTAATAACCCTGAGAGTGGCAATAAATGCGCCTATCAACACTAGAAGAAACGATGACATTTATGAGACTTCCTCATCATACAGTTCGATCTCTTCTGAGATCCTAGAAATTCAGCAGACAATACAGATAATGCAATCACTCTGGATAAGGCCACCGATGACTGCTTAATTGCTAAAGTCAATGACACTGTAGAGTGCTTGTCTTGAAAGAAACAGCAACATTTGACACCCCGGATCCCCTACTCCTTCTGCCTGGAACCCGCCCCACTCCTCACCAACCTAGCTCTGGTAATCACTCCTTGGGTTCCTCTCCCACTTTTGTGTCTTCTTATCAGTCTCTTTCTCCTACCTCTCTCTGGAGTGTGGGTGTGCCCCAGGGCTTCCTGGTTTGAATGTCTTTTAAATATTATTAAAGAGCCCTTTTCCTGTGGAGCTAATGGCCCACCTGCACCCCATAGTGGCCTCATGTGACTGCCACACTGCGTGCCTTCCAGCTTCTGAACAGTACCTACGTTTATGCGGCTCTCTTTCCTTTTCAGGATCTCCATCCCCACCTGACAAAGGCCTCCCTCAACCCTGGAGACGCCACCCGGCACGCGTCTCCATCTTCACCACAATTTGGAACCAAGCACTTTTTAAACGTCTATCTGACCCACTACTTCTACCAGGCCACCTGGTCCGGGACTCTGTCCCTCTAGTTAAGCATCGGATTCCTCTGGGAGTCAGCCAGTCACTAATACAGAGTTCTGGGAAATAAAACAGACTAGAAGGTCATACCCAAATGATGGAGACTGAAAACAAAACAAACCAACAGATTTCCATGAAACATTTACATGTCACACAGGGAGACTTTCTGAGCTTTAGGATATATTTACTATTACAATCCATTATTCTCCAAACAAAAGTAATCAAAAGACCTTAAATAATTGTGCCCAAGGCAGTAACTTCTACTCTATGCAAAGCAGTATTTGAACGCATTCGTGGTTATCATAAACTCAAAATAAAAATCCATCCATGTTCCAGAGCATGTGAATCCTATTTGGATCTGTGGGTTACACATACTTAGATGTGGTACCTACAGACACACATACTCACATAGACACACTCACCTGGCGTTCCTATTTCTGTCCGAGCTATGAGTATACTAATTGTCAATAATCTTACATAAATTATGTAGATGGTGACACAGACTTTTTTTTTTTCAAAAAAATAATGATTTTATAGATGCATATAAGCTAGAGGGTACTGCAAGAATATCAATGAGAATCATTATGCCTGTAATTTGGATTGCATTTCCTCTAGTTCTCCAGTGTAAACAAATCTTCTCCCAAATAGCCCTATTAGTAAATGAAATATTTACTGCATCAATAAATTTGCCACAAAATTTGCTGACCAAAAATGTTTTTAACGTAGAGAACTTCATTTCACAAGGCTATTTCATAGCCTTTGTCAAGGTTCACATACAATGGAGGCCTTTAAAAAGCTTAACGGGCCTGTTTTCGAATGACATTTTTTTAAGTTTTGATTTTTTAAAAAAAAAAATCAATATAAATATAGGAGCTCTTATTTGATTTTTTTTCTTTGAAAAATATAAATCAAGCTCCTGAAACTCTAGAAAATGAAAACACTATTTTAAGTTCTGCTTTTAAAATTGCCCCTTATGAGTTCTGAAATGCTTATATCTTTTAAGGTGGGGGGGGGGGGCTGTTACTAAAAGGGTGACCTTGAGCCTTCCTACCTTTCTAAAGGCAGATGATGGTATCGCTCTGCTGAGACTGTCCTAAGACTATAAAACATAGGAGGCATTCGGTCTGGTATCTGGTGCACTAGAAATTACAGTATGCATATTTATAGAATTAGTGAAGAAATAAAGCTTCTGGTGAGGGTATTATAGGCTCTGGAATGAGAGCACCTGGATGCAAAATCAGTTTGATTTTCTATCATGTGACCTTGGGAGGAATTTATTCATTATGTCCAAGGTTCAATGTCCTTACCGACAAAATGGTGTAACAAGACTACGTAGCTCCTGGGGTTGCTACAAGATTCAACGAGATAGTGCATAGAAAGAGCTTAGCACAGCACCTAGAAATTCATTATCTTATTATTTCCATTGCGTTAATTTCATTAGCATGTTGTGGGGAGGAGAGGCAGGGCAAAGTGGCCAACAAATTCTGGGAAACTACAAATTCTCACTCTACAGGAATTTTTAAATTAAACTTCCGCTTTTGTTCATATGATACTCTTTGAAGTTAACAAGAGTACATGATGCCCGTTCATGTGCACATGTAGAAAAAGATACAAGGCAGTGATAGAAAAGTGAACTTAATATGTACACGTTACTCTCCTCAAGCATCGGTTCTCCTGAAATGATGCCGTATCACGTTGTATGAAGTTCTGAAATAGTCTGAATAAGGAAGGCAGTAAGAAAAGTCGGCTGTCACAGGACACATGAATATGTGAGAATATTGAACCCCCTAGCATAACGCAGACGCACTTTCGAACAATGATAGTTTCAAGAAACATCTTGCTCTAGGACAATGAATCAATACTCTAAATTCTAATGGTTTTTTGGTGTATGTTTTTTTTTTAATCTTTATTTATTTTTGAGAAAGAGAGAGAGAGAGACAGACAGAGTGCAAGCAGGGGAGAAACAGAGAGAGTGGGAGACTCAGAATTCGAAGCTAGCTCCAGGCTCTGAGCCGTCAGCACAGAGCCCGATGAGGGGCTCAAACCCAGGAACCATGAGTTCATGACCTGAGCTGAAGTCAACACTTAACTGACTGAGCTACCCAGGCGCCCCTTTTGGTATATGTTTAGAGTTATTTTGCTTTTACAAGTATATGAGACACATCATAAGAAAGGCTTAACTAGTTTCATATTTTGCATGTGTATATCTGCTGAGATACAATTTAAATTTTCACTGAAAGAGGCACTTTTATTTCTCAAGCTCGAGAAACACTGTTTTTAGAGAAAGCACTGATTCATTCATCAGATCACTCACAAAATTATACCCAACCATCTTTGCCAGTCACGGATAGATGAAAAAGCAGAGAGCTGTGAACATTAACTAGGTTAATACACAAGAAGAACTCCATATAGTATCTGTCTCTCACTCTCCATAAAGCTTCACCATTGTCATTACTATCATTATCATCATCACATCCTAGGGAAGCATCTATCCATCTTCTATTTTGTGAATGAAACCTGGGTGCTATTTGCATCAAATAGTCAAACTGGCAACACGTGCTAATTTTCTCTTTCCTATTTTAGATAATTATTGTTTTCTGGTACACTGGCCCACATGGTTTGCTGTTTTAAGTATGTTAAAGCTGGTAAAACCGAACCAGTAACAGCATACAATTCTGTAGAATAAATATTAAATGAATAAATTACATCAGAGATTTACAGAATCTTCTAATTGAACAAAATGAAAACTTACATAGAAAGATATTATCAAATCAGAAATTAAAACAAGATTAAATATGATTCCTGCTGATATTAAAACGGGACTTTTCCTCTGGACATGACTAACGTCATTCCCCGATACTCCAGTTAGAGGGGAGAACCCACCTTAAACTGTAATTATTTGCTTACCTGGTTTTACGAATGGACTTTCAGTTCCTTAAGCTTATAGGAATGTTTCTTAGTTATCTTTGCATCTGGGAACTTAGTAAGCCTTTACAAATATTTACTAAATAAATAAAACATAAATAAAAATAAAAATTTAGCTAAGATTCCCTCCTATGCTTAGCTTAATTTCCCAAAATAAAGTGGCAATCAAAAAGTCATTCTCCTCCTCATCAACCACAGATGGGGACAGGCAACATTTTTCATCCTTGCTCTAGATTATAAATACCCTTGCTCCCTAATCATTCATTCTATTATTTAATTTCTCCATTAGTCCTTAGAATACAGCAATATATCCAGAAAATGATATTTTTAGAGCAGAGGGTTTACTTTCTTTTGCGTTCTTGTGTAGGTCTGAGTCCTGTCTACACAATCAAAATACATATTCAGCTTTATTTGCGTCTCTCCAATTATCTGTGATTCAATAGCTGTGTATTTTCCTTTGATGCAAAGTATTCTACTTCTTCAGAGATCATAGATTTAAGTTTTATAATCCCAATGAATGATTTTATTCTTTGTAGGATCAATTTATGAAGAAAAAAAAGAGGGAAGAAGAAAAAGAAAGGATGTTCTGGTCAATGTTTTAAAGTGGTAAAGATTCCCAATTCCAGTCTGGCTATTTAGTTGAAGGCAAAATGACACGTCCTTGAGAAGGACAGAGCCCTGTCAAGCAGGACACTGTCCTGAAACCACAGGCCTGCACTGCTAGGGCAATGCCCTACGAAAGAGACTTTAATTCTAGCAGATACAGTGAGTAGTCTTTTTGAAAAGTGAACTTTTTTCCTAGAGAAAATGTGTCCTATGATCATAGGGATCTAACTCACTTTTAAAAACTTGCCCATTATTTTATAAATAATAAAAAAAAATAGCAAAGGGAAACTCAAGGTCAGAAAAATACCTTTCTGTTTCTAACATGAAAACTGAAATTCTCCAGAATGACGTTACTCAGCGTCTGATTCACAGAGCTTTCAGTGATGAATGACAGATTCATCAGAAAGGAGACGAAGGACCGATATTCAAAAGAGACAGAAGAATATTCTGGTAATTAGTTTACCAGAAGGTGGAGGAAAGACAAGACCCTGATGGCAAAGCAAAAACCAAAACGACACTTGCTCTAAGGCAAAAGAGAAATTGCAATGAATATCGAAGGTCACTACCTGAAATCTAACACAGACACTTGGGCCTCTCAGGTATACTCTGAAAACCACAAATAATACCAGAACACTGAACTCTTGGTTTTTATTTCCTATTTAATAATGCAACTTGAAATATCCCCTATTCCTATTTAAAAAGAGATTAAAATTTCACAGAAGTTATGTTAAACCACAGTTTATAATTCTAACTAATCGGTTTGTGCTGTAACATGCCTCACTTTCTAAATTCTAAAGTTGTTGGATGATATCCCATATATTTAATAATTAGGTCTTTGAGAAATGAACTTAATACAAGACAACAGAGGAGAGGCGCCTGGGTGGCTCAGTCGGTTGAGCATCCGACTTCGGCTCAGGTCATGATCTTGCGGTCCGTGAGTTCAAGCCCTGTGTCGGGCTCTGTGCTGACGGCTCAGAGCCTGGAGCCTGCTTCAGATTCTGTGTCTCCCTCTCTCTCTGCCCCTCCCCCACTCATGCTCTGTCTCTCTCTGTCTCAAAAATTAACAAACATTAAAAAAAAAAAAAGACAACAGAGGAAATACTTAAAGACAAACAAACCAACCCTGAGACCTTGATCAAAGAAGGCTGACACAAATTTTCATGAGTTCAGAGTTATTTCGTTCATCTCATACAGCATATTTATGAAATCACGTTCGTGCAAAAATTTAACCCAATGACCAACCTAAGTATTCTACGATAAATCGGGAAATCAATCTCCTTCCCTCGATTGGCTTGATGTCACTGAATATGTGGATGTTCCATGCCTTATAATACAAGGAAAAATATTTAACCGTAATCAAAAAAGTCATGCTTCATACCTAAATCAGATTTCCAGTAATGCACAGACTCCTTATAAGCTTAGCACCTACTAACTCAGGAACACATGGCGGTGCCTAGCCTTGCGATCTTTTATTCAACCACTTCTTCCTCCTTGAATGTCTTATTCCAGAAGCAGGCAGCCTTGTGATAAAAGGTAGAAGACTAAGCTCTGAGCCTTGGCCTCCTCATTGAGCAAAGGCCACTGTGAGGCCCGCCCTGATTTCCCCTATGCCTCAGGCCTCACTCACACATGCGCTCATCACTCCAGATCCGACCCAAGACGCTATTTCTCCATCCAGGTCATGACAGTCTCTCTTTTTCTGAGATCCCTCACCTCTAACAATTTAGCATTGAATTGTTTCTTGGCTGCTTACTTAAGTTAGTAATTCTCCCCAGACATATTTTATTCCTCTAGGACAGGTCCCATCGTATACCCGGAAGCACTTTGTACAGAACTAGTCAAAAGAAATATTCACGGATGCGTTGACTGTTGAAGCCTAGAGAAGAGCCGTTTAAAGTGATTGTTTCAAAAAGCAAAGAGCTTAGATGTTAAATTAACTCTTAGGAAATGTTTTAAACTTATAAGGAATTCCTTACAAACAGGCATTTTTTACGTTTTTTAACAAACTAATTATAGTATCTTATTTGCTAATGTTTCGCAAGTTCCAATAGTTTGAACCTTAATTCTTAGATCACCCTGCAAAAGCAAATTTTCTCCGTTACATGAGTCAAGTCCAACATTAATTGTATTATTTCACTATCACATCGAATAGTGCTTCATGAGGAAAATGCCATCTGGCTTCGAGACTGTTCATAAGACTTTCCTGAAGAATGATTACGTTGCATTTGTAAGATTAATTATTTTCTATGCTACAAGCATCAGCACCTGTCAGCATGGTTAAATGGTTAGCTTGGTGCCTATTGAACATCACATATAATTCAGCATTAAGGTAATGAAATATATGTGAATAAGGTTTGCCAACGGTGAACATTTTAGAATTGGGGTATTTCATTTGATCATAATACATAGCATTAGCATAAGCAGAGTTCATAGTTTTCTTCACCGTCCTCTCTTTAAATAGCACTTTTTTCCATAGCAGCTTCTCGAATGACATAATCAAGTTGAAGAGTAGGATGACAGCCTGGTAAAATCTTGCTATGAACTACTGAGAATTTTACTTTAACCAAATGACTGATCTAAATATTTTGTACTTATTTATAATAAATATCACAGCCACCTCAGAGTTTTAAAAGAGCTCTTAAAATGGCAACCAATAACCTACAGTCATGGTTACAGTTCTTCTCTGGAGACTTCATCATGTAAACTGATGCAGACTAGCCGAAGTGGATCATATTCCTATGAAGCATTTTTGTCACACTAAAGATTTTATTAGGCACCCCCCATCTAGAAATTAATTTACATTTTTTCTACAAATTGTTCAAAGATTCACAAGGCAATCCTTATCATCTCATTAATTCTACTTTATATTAGATTATAAAATGGGGTGCTACACATGTTGTTTTAGGACCACACAGCTGTTTCTTAAATGGTTGTTTTCTTAATTGTACTTAGTTTCTTGAATCTAATGCAAATACGCTTTAATTTTTTTTTCATCATTTAGGACACAAGGAAAAAAGAACAGGAAAAATACTGTCCATACCCCTAAGCAGGAGTGAACATCCTATCTTATGGGGAGTATCTCAGCACTGGTGGAGTGCTGGTCTGTATCAACTAGAAGGTTCTTTCTCACCTTGATCTATGACCACAGGGTTAGGTTTATTCTTCTTCACAGTGAACTCAACTAAAGGAGTCTAAAAATACTTTGTGAGCAGCCTAAAAGCAAGTAACAATATATGCCAACCGAGCAGAAAAGAATGCTGATACTAAATTTCCTGCCTATGGACTTCCTACAGGAGAAGGCCTGGTAAAATCTGTTTGTTGCTGTTGATCGGTTTGCAAAGCCATTCCCTCAATTAGCTCCTGGAGACACAGATAGGATAATTAAGTAACTAAAGATAACATCCCCCAAGAAACTCATTTTCGGCATCAACCTACGACTACAGCAGTATCTTGCCTAAATTTCATATTTTACTGTCCCTGCCCACCTTCTGCTGGAGGCACTAATGAAGAGACAAATAGCCACAAGTCACACAGTACAGAGAAGACTAAGAATTTGAAAAGGAAGCACTCTGATCCAACACACACCTGGATTATCCACAGTTTGATCATATGCACTGTTGTACCATGAAGAAAAGAAAAGGACCACTTTGGTCTAAGTAGAAAAGAGTAAGGAAAAAAATTTTTAAAGTCTTTTAAACACAACTTAAAGGATCATAATTTATTAAAAACTGGGGAAAAATTAAAGATCGCTTTATGGGTGAAGAAACAAAGACCTCCGATAGAAGTGACTCACCCAAGGTCACAAAGCCGGTTAGTTGCTAAACAAGAGTGAGAACCCATATATCCTTATGTTCAGGCCAAAGTTTACTCACCGAGTCTGCACACCTTAATGAACTTTTATTTCAGTGTGCTCACTCATTCCTAACAGGTATGAGACATTTTAAAGCTGACTGAAAATATCCATACACATACGATGTAGTCAAATGAATCAAACCATGTTTTTCTCTGAGGCCAATGGAAGTGGTTTCACAGGTATCACAAAGTCGAGGGTTGGCAATCGCTGCTAAACTCAGTGCTTGAAGAACACGCGACATCGGCATATGTGACCAACGCCTCACGATCACATTTTTACATGGGGACGGGATGGTACATATTTCGGTTTAGTTAGTTCTAGGTCTATCTGTCAAGCAGAGTTCAGCAGAAAGCAATCTTGCAGAACTTAGAGAGCTGTCCCCAGCCTGGTTCACGCATAATCTGAAGCTTGTCCTGGGTAGCCAGTAAGCAAATCAGCCATGAAGACTTTTGTCTGACAAATCTGAATTACCAAATACCAACAATACACGAGTCAGTGCTAGCAGCTGGCATAAAGGAATCTTATGTATTTACCTCTCTGTACACCTATTAGCCTCTGAGCCTTTACAAATACCACCGCAAGGCAGCGCCTACCATTTTTATGTCACCCGAAAACTGGCAAACAGTGCTAAAGACAAAAGTTAACCCCTGACTCAGAATTCTAAGGACACCAATCAGGCTAGTTCTGCAAGAAAGTCACTGAGCTCAAGCACAAGGGGGGAGGGATTTTTCTCACATCATTTATTGTAGTGTCTTTGTTGTTTTGTTTTTACAGGAAGACCCGTGTAACAGGACGCAGCTCCACCTTCCGAGTCTGGACCTTTCCTGGCCACGGCACAGCACCGGTTTCTCACTCGCCTTCATCCCGAGCTGCACTTTCCAGCTTGGGCTTCCTGTCCTATATCCCTGGTTGGGGGCGGGGGGTGCCCTCCAGGAACCAGTGGGCAGTTCTCACTCCAGTCAACAGCACAAATGGGGACTCTTTCAAGAGCTAGCAGTGAGGTCCCTATGAGTCCCACCCATTCATGAGTCCCATGAATCAACAGTGTTGATTCAACTGGAGCTTTCACCCTTCTCTGGCCCCCACCACTCAGCACTTCCCCAGGACTTCTGACCGCTTTTATCAGACTCCTTCTCCCCTAGGAGGGCCTCTGAAGGTCTGTCAGGAGTACCAAAGAATTACAGTAGAAGACACTAACATTCCAGAAGTTGCTTTTGTGTCTTCACCTAAAAAAATGCCAGAGAGGGGCGCCTGGGTGGCTCAGTCAGTTAAATGTCTGACTTTGGTTCAGGTCATGATCTCGTGGTTTGTGAGTTCGAGCCCTGTGTCGGGCTCTGTGTTGACAGCTCAGAGCCTGGAGCCTGCTTCAGATTCTATGCCTTCCTCTCTCTCTGCTCCTCCTCTGCTCACGCTCTGTGTCTCTCTGTCTCTCAATAATAAATAAAAACGTTAAAAAATTAAAAAAAAAAAAAACAAGAAATGCTAGAGGATCTCCCTGCTAATTTGGTTTCTCCAAGCCACATAGGAAGGAACCAGTTGCAATACTATTTCACAGAGAAGGAAGGGTACTGGGAAGCAAGGGGACAGTGCAACACACACACACACACACACACACACACACACACCCCACTCCACCCTACTAGCTTATTGGCCAGCTAAACAGTTGTTCTCTTTAGCCCTGATCCTTCAAACCTCAACCACCCAGCAAAACCTCAAAACCTGGGAACAATAGAGTAAAGCACAATCTCTCATCCAGATGTGGGAACCTGAGAGTTTCTGGAGGAAAATCTTGTAATCTTGCATCTGTTCCAATGCACGCCTTGAGTCTCAACTGAGAAACCAGTATCCATAATGTTTTTTTTTTGTTTTTTTTTTTGGTCCCTGTTATCCCTCTTTCTTCCATTCCCTCAGGGATCATTCCGAATCTTCCCTAGGCTTGGCTCAACCTATAGGTAACTTCATCTGTCAAAATCGTTTCTCTCCTGGGAAGACTGAGGTTTATCAACCATGGTCAAAGTTCAATTCCCCACTCTTCATCTTACAAACCTATCAACATCCATATCCATTCCTAATTCTGGGACTCCATTTGGAAGTCTTCCTGCTCCTGTCTAGCCTTCCAATTGTGTTTTTGGCCTTAACTTTGGATAGAGGCAGCCTTTCCTTTTTCAACTTCTGTCTTTACACCTTCCTTGTACCTAGGACATAAACCTATTAAAAAACAGTTGTTTTTCTCACCAGGCCTTATCTTAATGCAGTTCTGACGGTTAGTCTCTGAAGCTACCCCCACACATATAACTCACACATATCGACAGATATGTACACCCCACAACTCAATCATACTGAGAAAACACTCTTCTACCTAGTGATCACAATAATCTTCCACCTTGCTTCTCTGAATAGGCTTCATTTCCCATCTCAGGCTCCTAATTTCCCACCTGCCCTTTATACCTAAATTCCCTGGGGCATCATTCCCATGTCACGGCTCTTCTCACTTACCTTGTATGATTTCATCTGCCGCCACATGGCATGGACTAACAAGTCCCTACTAGCAGCTCCTAGATCTCAACTGATTCGCCCAGATTTAACATTCATCTTCAGAAGACTATGGCCAGTGATCTGCTTGGGACAGCCTGATGATGCCATGTTCACGGGCATCTCAAAGTCAAACTTCTGAGGAACTGTCTTCTCAATCTGGTCCTGTACTCTCTACCCCTTTTCCCGGCACTGGGGTCATCACAATCCTTGAATCCTACTGCGTAACATTGCATTTAGGACTTAATACATACGTAATGCACCGAATGAATGAACTGATTAATTCCTTCTAATATCATAATTATAATGCTATGAAATTAGCATTTGGATCATGTGAATGACATGACAGTCAATGCCATAGGACACAGGTTATAAACTCCTACTTGCCCATCTTCTCAAAAGGTAATACGAGTATCATCTACAGGGAAATATGTTCACCACTGTAATATAAACTTGTTTTAGAAACTAATGACATTTAGTGACCAGACTACAAGGCCTTTGAGACCATGGTAATTTCTGCCTAACACAAGGGAGAAGTTCAACTTTCTAGCAGGCAGCAACAATGAGGGTGAATTTACTCTGGAACAACCTGGTTTGCAATTGAGAAGTTGATGCAATTAAGAAAATGTGTTTATACATTTCCAAAGAAGGGATTAATGGGGTTACTATTTTCTTAGCCTAATGAAGTAGCTTTTCAGTTCCAGAATTACCCCACAGTCCTTTCCAACAGCAGAATTCTGTAAGTCTTCAGCTATTGTTATGCTTATACAATTCCTCTACTTCTGCTAAATTCCTTAAGTCTCCTGGTCAAACGTTGCTAATTTCCTTTATTTATTAAGCCGTTATTGTCTCTAAGTGAAAGATCCATTTACTTATCATTCAATCACTTTTGAGGCCTTTCGTCTCCCACTGAGAAGAGACTGCGCAGTACGTAACAAAAATCTTCAGAGTGTAATCAGGAATAGAAGAGCAAATTCCCTGGGTCAGCTTCACATCCTGTCGAAATCAGGATTCTACAGCTCTGTGGGGACATTGCCCATGGTTCTAAATAGTATATGAATCTGGACAATTACAAATGTATGTTTTTGCTTTTTGCTCATACACAAGCCACACTAGGGGCTTGCCTCAAGTTCAATGGCTCCTTGTATTCAGTCAGTTTCCCAGCCCATGCTCTCATCTCATTAGAATTTCTGTATCCTCTGGTCTTGCAAAGTTCCCTTTACCTTCTTTTGTATCGGACAAAAGATGGTAATTTACGTCTAATTAACGGAACTGAGTCATAATGAGTTCTTTTCTCTTAGACAGCATTTGAATGTCCAAAATAACCAGCAAGATTGGGCTTTTTAGTCTCTCTCCAGCTTAAGGTTTTATAACACAATGCTCTTATTCAGGCCTCCTACTTTGCATACAGTCAGAGGGCTGGAGGTTATCCACATTGTGAAATTCTTTGGCTAGTTATGCCCAGAGTGATTTACTGGCATGCGAGGCAGATTTAATACTTTCTGCTAAGCAGATCTGTTGAAACAGTCAAGCTTACGATTGCGTCCTTTTTATGTCTCTTCCTTATACTTTGAAATGATATTTTTTGCCAGTTGATGAATTTGATAGCATTCTTTATGAGATCAATTTCCTTGCAGAAGATACAAAAGACAGGATGAAAGACAAGTTTGATGCCAAGCACACAAAGGGCTGTGCATCTGTGTGAAGAGAAGCGTGGTAAAGCATGAAGCGGGCCTCCCTGCCATGAGGAGGGACAAAGATGCAATGATGTAAACACAACAAGCCTGCCTGAAGAAAGCAAAAGCACATGTTCTAACAGAAACAGTAACCAGGATAAAGTACTAAAAGCATCTTCTCCCTCTCTCACATGCCAAGGTATTTTAAAATGCCCTCTATACATGCAGGCATGCCAGCACAAATAAACCACAGAGTCTGAGCGCCGCAGGCATCAGGCCCTCCTGCAATGACACCATTTCGACGCATCGGGTTTTTACTCCTGGGACCATCTTCATTCGATCTTTCTATTACATGGGGTTAAAAAGAAAAAAATAATCCTCCCTCTACACCTCAAATACCTCCACACCCAAATACAAATTCCTTTAGTAGAATATCATTGTTTCTTTTTTTAATGTGGCAAAACCACCTGTCATTATCTTCTGCTCTGTTCCAATCTAAAAATCAAAAAGAAAACAAAAAATAATGCTGACGAAACCTCCATTATGGGAGCCCCGGACAGGGAAATGAACAGCCGCCTTACACAGAAGGCCAGAGAAATGCAGGCTACCAATACTCGGATTTTTATTGTTTGTCTCCTCATCTTTTCTCCTTTCCCTCAGAGAGGGTAGAATATAAAATTTACAAACACAAGCTCCTCAGTAGATACACCTGATTTGTCAAAATGGAAAGATGACTCCTTGGTAACTAGGCTGCTTGGCGAAAATATTAAACCAGACAGGAAGTCAGAGAAAATTAAATGCTACCTTGATTAATTAGGCTTAATGGGTAAGAAGCAACTAATTTATAATGCTAAGCTGACAAAAATAGGTTAAAGAAAAAATAGACCTTCACATCACATTAAAGTAGAGTTTCTTTCTTTTTGGGGGGGAGTTTGAATACACTGGTACTCAAAAAATGATCTACATTTTTGAGTATATAAATAAGAAGCTCTATAGGCACTTTTAAACACTGTCCTTGCACGATGACAGTGAAAATCTAGTATCAGAAATAGGCCATACATAAGAACTTAGCCCTGAATGTGTAAATGGTTAATTTATAAATCTGACACTTGAATCGCAAGTTTTTCCAGACTAAACTGAAAATCAGGGGGATGTCTCCAATCAAGCTCAGAGATTCTTTTCTAATCTAGAGCAGCACGGTGAATTTATAGCACGAGGGACCTCACAACATTGCCTTCTATCTCATGCACTTGAACGCACGCAGAGTCATGGGGAAGGAATGTTCTGGGGGTAGGTCTGTTCTAGAGGGCTCTGATGAGCTGGGTACCTCCCAAAATGGGTGAATGAAGGGGACAGGGGAATGAAGATTTCCAGCACCCACAGCGCCCCCAGTCGTGGGGAAGGATTCCTACTGGGTTGGGTGAGCGGGGGTGGGGGTGTTCCACAGTGGTCACCTTTGCGGTGCAAGTCAAGTGTTTCTAAACTGGGGGCTGTCTATACTTATCAAAAGATAACCACAACTCAAAGTAGTGTAAGTGAAAAAAGAATGAAAGCAGACAGTGTGTACTGTGAGAGAAAGCACAATTTTCATGCTGGGAGTTGGGCAAAGAATAAAGTGCAAATTCAAGGAGAAAAAAACTAGAGCTGACTTAAATAAATAAATAAGGAAAGATACATTATTATACTTAACTATTATAACTTACAAAAACCATTCTAAAAGAATTTTGTCAACAAATAAAAATCTACATGCTTATGACTTAGTTTTATTCAGTTGTTCTTTCTCATAACTGAATAAACACAGAAAAGAGAAGAGAACAGAGTCTGACAACAGCTCAGAAGTATTTTCCCTTTACTTGCCATTCAAAACCATCTATCACTTCAGAATATATAATAGAAAACTTTTACAATAAAGAACTGCAAGAAACAAACTGTACAAAAGACTAAATGTCAAATAAACTTATTTTGAATCCAAGCAGATCAGTGTACCATGAACTGGTAACTTTCTGGAAAAAAATTTTAGGACTTCAAAAAAGGAGTCAAAATACAATAAACGTCCTTCCAGATAATAACTACCACAGAAAATCAAACAACATTCAGTCTCAACTTGGAAAGGATAACCGATTGCATACAGTTTCTTCATGTTATAATTATAGTTAACAGCATTTCCAAAGTGTAAGGAAATTTTTAAATGGTTAGTATGTCTCTCTACCTAGGAATATCTAGTTTTTCACAATGTCTTTTCCCCAAAAAGTTGCCTATAAATTGTTAGTCTGTAAATAAGTCATACTTTAAATGCCCTCAAATTACGGAAATAATTTAAAACAATTTCAACTACAATTTTGTTCAAGGCCAATAATCTTTTCTAAAGCACATGGTTAAAAATAAGTTATTGATTTTCTATTTGGTGATACCTATAACTGTTTGTTTTTTTTTTTTTTAAAGAAAGATTAGAGGAAGTAAGGTTAGCTGGAATTATGATTGGTACTCTTACCAGGTCTTATTCCAAGAGATACATTCAGTAACACATATTTATTTATTGGGCATCCAGTACCTAAAAGGTATATCAAAGGTGCCAGGAATACAGCAGGACACAAGACAGCCAATTCCTGTCCAGATGGAACTCTCCACACTGCAGATCCATGTCTGGTAGATAGAGAATCTTCAATACCATAAATTGTGCTTTTACAAACTCTTTGATTATATCCTTTTAGTATATCTTTGAGGTTTCAGTGATAACAAACTGAATTGTAGTTAGCATGCTTCAAAAAAAGTATTAAATGCCATAGCTGTAAGGGTCTTGGGGATTAATTAGTCTGGCTCTTCCTTTCCTGTTTGAATATAAGCACTAATTTTTAATTTACAAACAAAACTACACAAAAACACAGAACTCTGTGGACTCCCTCCGACATAGCATCTGTTAACTAAGGTCATGTATAATGAAAACAATACTTTAAATTAGGTATGTGTTTCAATACATGCTCATCACACTGATCTCCATAACATCTCAATTAATTTGAAGAACAGTGGCAAATGTGTGGTACATGGATTTGTGTAACTGGATCATAATTCTGGGCCCCTTAAAGTAAAGAACCAAAAATCTCATCCACTTCCTTCATGTCACCACTGAAGGCCAAAGATGATTGAACCATCTTCCCAAGGTCACACCACTGGCTTGCAATATAGTTGACTTGGCAACACTGAGGTTTTATAAGCTAGCACCTACGTAGCAACTGTAAGCATCTGCATAGATGCTACCCACAGCCTTCCTGCCAAAGAGTGCATTTCTCCTTCACCGACAAAACTCAAAAATAAACCCTGTGCACATTTATTAGAGTATCTTCTGCATTCCAGCAAACTCCTGGAAATACTATAAACGCTTTTTTTTTTTCCTCCTAATCTTTGGCAGATAAGAATTTAACGAAAGCAAAAATATAACTTCAGGGCAAAAGACAAATATTCTTTTATTGTACTGTAGAATGTTGTATCTATCAAGGCCTAAAAACACCCAGAAGCCAGGATAATATTTCTAATGCAACATGTATCTTTCTGGTTTGGGGAAGGAAAGAAAAAGTTCTTTTATTCCTTTCCACTCTGCCTACAACTAGAACACTGAGATAATAGAGATTAAGCCTTAAATTTCTATATCTAATAGCGGTAGAATCACAAGAGGACTGAAAACGCATTTGTCTCTACAAGCTAATACCCAATATGTTAGTCCTCTGGGCAGTTTACATTGATTTTGCATTTAACTGCATAGGCTGATTTTCCCATATTTTCCAGGACAAAGTTGTAAAAATGATAGGATCTAGATATACTCTAATATGAAGCCAAAAGAAGAAAGTCAACTTAAGGGTACTGGTTTCTGTAATACCTATATGATTGCAAACAGGTGTGTTTTTTTGTTTTGTTTTTGTTTTGTTTTGGTTCTACTAGAAATTGACATAGAGACCAAATTGAGAGCAGAGGTGATAAAAATTGCACTTTTCCCCCTTTTCCTCATTTCCCACTGTTCTTAAGTTACTTTGAGAAACAGGAAGAAAATGAAAACACCCCCTGACACCTTTCACCTACTTTGTAACCAACTGGGTTTAATTCCCTCTAGTTCAGTTAGCCAGTAGACTTTGTCCTTCAGTCTGTCTGCCAAACAATTCCCAACCTCTTCGATATGCTTTTGTAAAGTGTTGAGGGAAAAACTCATTAGTTTTTGTTAACATCAAAGAAGATAAAATAGTATTTTGATGGGAATGAAGCAATTAATCCTAATGATTAACTCAAATTATTTTTCAAAGTATAGGTTTCCTGAAGCTTCATAGAAAAAGATACTTTAAAGACAACCTACTGATCTGCTGTTTGAAGGAGCTGCCATTGGAAAATTAATTAACAAAATACCAATGGTTTTAGGACACCCTCAAAGGGATTATGAGGAAGCGACATTAATAAAAACTTGTTTCCAGAGAAAATGATAGATCTGCTTTTTCATTTGATTAACTGAGCTGTTTTAATCACTCTTTAAACAAGGTCCCCTGCATTAGCTTGCTAGGGCCACCATAACATAGTGCCACAGACTGGGTGGCTTGAACAACAGAAATTTATTTTCTCGCAATTCTAGAGGCTGGAAATCTGAGGTCAAGGTGCCAGTGGGGTGGTTTCTTGTGAGGCTTCCCTCCTTGGCTAATAGATGATGGTCTTCTGCATATATTTTCAGGTGGTCTTCCCTGTGTTTGGCTGCGTACTAATCTCCTTGTGTTATAAGGACTGAGGTCATATTGGATTAAGGCCTACCCTGATAACCTCAGTTTGACTTAATTACCTCTGTAAAGTCCCTATCTCCAAATGCGGTCAATTTCTCAGGTATTTGGATTATGACTTCAACATATGAGTTTTGGGAGCGGGGCGGTGGGGGGGGTGGCGGGTGCAAAGTCAGCCCATTACATTCTTACTAACCGGAAAGTAACCCTTTACTTCCAAGTTGGCTCTATATGTTTAAGGTTTTCAGCCCAACATTGTTTCTTCATCTCCAAGTCCAAGGAAAGAAAGTAGACTGTGGGAAAGTCAGAGAAATTACTGACCGTGACACCAAACTAACAATGGGTGGTGCTAGTAGTGTTACAACCTTAGCCTTTTTTATTTTTTTAAGAAATTTTATTAGCCTTTTTTAAACTGAAGGAATGATTAAGTTTGTGTTTGAATTTGAAATGATTATCATAAAATGAATATATATAAGTCAGGGAAACTGTTGGACGCATGAAGTCTAGTCATCACTACTCAGAAGCTCAATGTCATTAAATAGCACTCAATCCAATTATCAAAATTCTTTCAACAGCCCTATTTTCAAGAAGTAGGAATAAAATGTCGATCAGAAGAGAAAAACAAAAAAAAAAAAATGCAGGCATGTAAAAATAGTAAAAGCCTCACAGAAACTGAGAAATAGAAAATCCTAATGTACAATATTCTTTTGTTGGAGATCCTATCTTTGAAGAAACCACAGCTAGAAAAATCCATAATTCATCAGTGGTATCAAAATAATACTTCTAGTATTTATTTCTAATTTTACTTATATTCCATAGAATGAATGAAATTATAGAAGAAAGACACAAACATAGAAATCTTCACCTCTATCCTCTCATTTTAATAGTGAGGGATGAGGTCCATTAAACAGAAGTTTTCTTAGCAATCAAGTGGAATTAGCCAATAGTCAAGTCTAGGCCACAACCCCCGTCATCTAAGTTACATGTTCTTTCCAAAGACAATTAATGAATTTGAATATTTTTCATATTATTGGGCAAATGACAAGGGTTGGTAACACTGAAATGTGACTTCTGGCATTCTGAAGGACTTGTTTAAAAAGACAGTGACAACAAAGCTGTCTTTCCTAAGTTACCACATACCGTTACTGCATCAGAGTTTGGGGCAATGGTTCTCCTCATCATCTTTTTGTTCAAGGACAGCTTTGAGAATGTAGTTGGTGACGCTATGAACCCCGTTCTCCAAAAAAAAAAAAAAAAAAAAAATACACATCTACACAAAATCTGGTATTTCACGGAAATCAAATATTCCCCTGAGAAATACTCAAGAATAAAAGTCTCTGACACCGACCAAAACAAAGCCCAAATTAGAAGAGGTTAAGTGGAGTTCCTCGCCCCACAGCCCTCATCTTAATGGAAAGAGTTTTCATGGAATAAAGTAATAAGTTTCCATGCAATAAAGTAATAAGGTGGGAGTTCTAAATTTTTATAATGCAGTGAAGAGATAATACAGACTTTCGAAGGTTTCTTTCTGTCCTTACACCATCGTAATCCCATATGGAGGCTGCTATGTTAGCTTTGTCTGGTATGATTAAGATAAATTTGTTTTTATCTTTTAAAGTCTAAGCAAAGTAGAAAAGGAAAGAAAGCACTGGATTGTTCTCAAAAACAATAAAATACTTGACCATAGAGTTCAGATAAAACACTGGGAACAACGCAAGCAGAGCCAGCCAGTTGCATGATAAATAAGATTTCCTTGACATTTTCTATTGCATTCCTTTACGTATTATATATTATACTGAAAAACGAAAACTCAAAACCCTGTAGTTATTGAGAGATGTCTTTGTCACAAAGAGGATCGAGAATAAATCCCAAAGGCAAATTTCAATCTTATTTTCCAAAAAGCGAAGAGCATACAAATGTAAGAAACACCACGGTTCCCAGATCCCTGAAACATTTTTAGAGCCACATACAGGATGAAGCGAGATGGGACAGGCCAGCCAGACACGTGCTCAGAGCCCACATAGGAGCGAATCTCAACTATTCTTGGATCTGATTAAAAACTCACAGGCTCAAATGTGCAAAGAAGTGCATAAAGTTCTCATCATATTTATGAGGAAATATATCCTTTTACATTTTTGAAATATTTTCTTTTTGGAAAAAAAAAAAAAAGAAAAACCTCAGCTAGGCTGGGGAAAGTCACAACTGCCTTAAAGTTTCGTTTCCTCGACTGTAAAAAGGAGTTTTAAATAGATGATTTCTGAGATCTCTGCCAGTTCTAAATACTACATTCCTATGACAAAGTTTTTAACGAAAGAGGGTGGGGATTTACAATTGGCCAGGCCAATTTAACTAAAAATTTTTCAAGTTTGAGAAAATAGCCTTTAAAAAATTTATAACATGTTATTACATGTTTTTTTCCCCAATAATTCCCAATCACTGAAGCCTTAAGGTGTCTCAACCCATATATTTTAGCGCTTAACAACCATCCTACCCTCTAAACTCAGACTTCACACTCTGTTAATTACATAGGGACCTGTGTTTTCCCACTGCTGTAAATGATCTGGCCAGATTACAGGGCCTAGGGTTTTTTCACCTGCATACACTCCATGCCCAGTAAAGCTTAGGGCAGCATTCAGACACCCAATAAGTGCTTGCTGAATGAACAAACACACTTAGGAGAGATTACATTGCTATGTGTTAGGCATGAAGAATTAAAAAAAGAATCTGACCGGGTTTCCACTCCTTAGGAAAAATCCAGAAGGGAAAAACATGGGCGCATAAAGAATGACAATGTATGGGAATTGAGCTCCACAATGGAGAGGTGCAATAACAACATAGAAGAGGGGTGAATGAATTTGTCTGAGGCAAGGAGGTTATTACTGTGAATAACTGGGGGCATTCCAATGTCAGAAAATGAACTATTTGGGAATTCTGCATTTTGTACCAGTCCTGCTTCTTTCACAGGTCATTAATGAGGGCGGTTCAGACATGGTTTTAATTCCTTAAAGTGTCTGCATTCAAGGGAGAACCCAGTAACATGAGGTGCTATTCCCTCTACTACTGAGTCTATCAAAGTTGCGCCATACAGGGTTTAAATTTTACATACACAGAACATACTTAAGTTGGAATAACTCCATGAAGAATGGACTGATCTTAATTATGACCAAAAAAAAGTTCTCTTAGGCAAATATTTGGATAAAAATTATGAACAACGATTTTACACAAGACAAAATTCCGAAGTAAATATTACTAGAAAAGGATTGATCCTTGCTAGTAATCAAAGATATATAAATTAAAGCAACCTTGAGATGCCATTTCCTGGCCACTAAGGAAGCAGGATTCTTTTTTTTTTTTTTTTTTTTTTTAATATGCCACACATAACACACAACCATGAGGTAACTCTTGCAGGGATTACTATTAATTAGCAACACATTTTTGGAAGACAATATAAAAACACATGACAAAAGCAATAAAGTGGTTCCAAGTAATTCTGCTCTTAGGAATACAGGCACTAAAAATACCCCACAAGAAATAAAAAAAGATATAAGCGATACGTTGCTCATTTGGCATTATATGTCACAATCGAAAAGCGGAACGAAACCCTAAATGATCAAATTAGGGAAGAATGGTAAAAAATTAAATATATCGACACAATCTCATGTTACGTGTTTGATAATTTATGATCACAAAGGCTCTGCAGAAGCAAACCAAAGAATCTGTTAAAAGGAAATGTACAAACTATGAAATGCCACGTGTGCTCTGTAAATAAGAATTAAATAGCATAAATCAACATTTGCTTTCTTGTAGCAGCAACACTAAAAATAAACGATCGGCTAGATGTGCTCCCTACTCGAGAAGGATCATAAGGAAAATTAAAAATGTGCCAATGTAGTAGAAGTATGCAAATTTACAGCATTAGACGATTTCCCCCACGAACATAAGTCATCTTTCAATGTCTCGCACATACGCCGCCTCTTTGGATTGGCAACAGGGCGGGAGGTACTATGTGCTCCCACCTCTGATTTCCGATGCATTCCGCTAGATTCCTCCTGAGGCGTGATTCCTTCTGAGGCAGGAACGAGGATCTCCCTCACAACAGAGGGTCTTTAAGTACCTGCTCTGACTTGTGGTGAGCAGGCCGGGGTGCATCTCCTTCGCTTAGGCATCTGTAGCTACAAGGAATTTAGATCTGAAACAAAGCTAGGACTGAGAAACCGAAGAGGGATTGGAAATGGAGGTGAACAGTCCGAGTTCTTCTCTATACCTGTGGGTTAAAATATTCAGAAGAAAACAAAGCTCTGCAGTTTGGTGTTTTTAAAAACTGAATTCGGGGCACCTGGGTGGCTCAGTTGGTCGAGTGTCCGACTTCGGCTCAGGTCATGATCTCGCGGTCCGTGAGTTTGAGCCCCTCATCGGGCTCTGTGCTGACAGCTCAGAGCCTGGAGCCTGCTTCGGATTCTGTGTCTCCCTCTCTCTCTGTCCCTGCCCCACTCATGCTCTGTCTCTCTCTGTCTCAAAAATAAATAAACATTAAAAATTAAAAAAAAAAACTGAATTCACAAGAAAATATTCAACTCATCTTCCAACTTTATCAATAAAAAAGATGAGGTTGGACTGAAAAAAAAACCTAACCGTTTCTGAAGTGCATTCTTATCTATCTAATCTGTAATTTCCCCCATATCTGAAAAGCATTGCACTGCAGCTTAAATATATTAAAACACGTTTGCTATAAATGGCCACTGAAATAAAAGATTAAAATAACTTCAATTGTTTTTTTCAAATTCCTATTTTTTAAAATTTGATAAAAATGGATAGTTTGTTGTTAATTTAATTTTATTTAGAAAGGAATATATTAGAAGGGCACGTGGGTAGCTCAGTTGGTTAAGCATCCAACTTTGGCTCCGGTCATGATCTCGCGATTGGTGAGTTTGAGCCCCACGTTGGCCTCTGTGCTGGCAGTACAGAGCCTGCTTGGATTCTCACTCTCTCCTCTCTCTCTATCCCTACCCTGCTAGCACTTTCTCTCTCAAAGAAAAGAAAAGAAAAGAGATGAAAAGAGAAGAAAAAAAAAAGAAAAGGAAGAAAAGAGAAAAGAAAAGAAAAAAAGAAAACTAGAAAGGAATATATTAGAAAGGTCACAAAGGAATCTTGCAAACAGCAAAAGTCCCAATTTGCATATTCTGTGTTCCAAAAATTTCGTTTGCAGAAAATTTCTCCTGAGGAAATAATCATGGATCTTATCAAGATTACAGTACAAGAATGTTTATTCCAGAATTGCATATAATAGAAAAAAGAAAAAAATTAAAGTTGATTTTCATTGTCCAAGGAAGTTATGTTCTGAAAAGTTATGGTGAATGCCAATTTAGCAAATATTTAAGTCTTGCTCCTCCTAGGGGAAATGCAGAGTTCGGGTCCTGCGAGCCTCTGGTCACAACATTTTCATCACCAGTCAATACATAACCTTATTATATGTGTGTTTATATTTCAAAAACACCTTAAGATATATTGTTAATTCATTAACATTGAACACACGGCCAACAGCACTACTGCTCAAGCCTGAATGAAGCTTACCTAACAGTTGCATTTTCTCCAAAAGGCACATCACTGCCTTTCTGCACTTAGGAACACTACACAGCATTTCAGGACACCTGTGAGCCATTTTTAACAACGGAATCGCCAACAAAGCATGCAAAAATGTGAAAGCTCAGCACTAAATGGACCGCAAAAAGGCCACTTATTTACAATACGAGAACCACAACAAGAAAGCAGAGTGTTGCTTTGTTCGACACCTGCTGGGACAGTATGTGGTAGGTGACTCAAAGTTCCACACCTCTGCACATGGCCGCCAATGACCCTGAATGGGCTGCAGGTACTGATCTGGAGGTTACAAATCATTTTTAGGGACTAAGTGAATTCACAGATATAATGAGGATCGACTGTACGAACACAGGGAAGAAATGAATGGATATAACTCATCTAGGAACAGAAGTCTTTCCAGGTGGCAGCTAAGCAGGTATGCCACATGAGATATTTTCTTCTTTTTGCTCATCTGCTGTTTCAAAGTAAACTTAACATACTTCAATTGTTTAAAAAAATACATGATTATTCAAATTGCCTACAGCAAACCAACTAACTTCTTGATTAGAGGAAGATTATTGCCAACAAAATCCTTTAAATGATGGTGCTTCCGTTGTATTTTAAGAACTACCTTAGAGTGGTAACCATTCTGTAATATTGAGAGTTTTCTGACATTAATCACATCCCTAAATACTAGCGGTATCTATTCAGTAGGTACTAAAAGGAGTGCAAGTCAAGAAAACTTCCTAATTCTACGGTGTGCATATTGGATGAAAAGAAAAAAAAACAACTCATTACTAGTAGGATACACAATTCATTTTCAAAATACTGATGATGTATTTCAATTTTTTTGTTTGTAGTCATACCACTGAGGTGGTCATCAGTCATGGGATTTTAGGAAACACTTTTCCATCAGTTAAAATCTGAAAGGTTTGGGCGCCTGGGTGGCTCAGTCAGTTAACCATTAGACTTTGGCTCAGGTCATGATCTCACAGTTGACAAGTTCGAGCCCTGTATGAGGGCTCTGCACTGATAGTGTGGACCCTCCGTCTCCCTCTCTCTCTGTCCCTCCCCCACACGCACGGCGCTCTCTCCCTTTCAAAAATAAACACTTAATAAATAAATAAAATCCGAAAAGTTATTATCTACACAGTAAAAGTAAAGGCAGTTAGCAAAAAGCCACTAGAAGGAGGTTTATAAAGGCAGAAAAAAACCAAAACAAGTTAGGGTGAAGAGAAGATAAATATTAAATACAAATAAATACAAACAAAGATATGAAATGGAATATAAATATTAAATACAAATAAATACAAAGATATGAAATGGAATATAAATATTAAATATCTCCTTAATAAGGAAAAAGAGGCCATGAAAATGTAAGAAAAATTGAGAGGCAGGATGATGTCAAAGGAAGCAAAGAGTAAGAAAAAAGATGTGGAATTTCATAGAAGAAGGTTTAGGTCCTTTTGAGTATTCTGGAGCATTCGAAGGTAGGAATGATCTTCAGCTTAGCTCACATGTTGAACACCATGGCCAAAGAACACAAAAATCCACACGAACATCTGTGAAGTTATGGCTTTGTAACCAGCAAAACCAGAAGTATTCCCAGATTTATACAATGGAACTTACAATTTTTTAACGTCTGTGATGAACGTTCATTCAACTGTTAATTCCAGTGACATCGTATCTAGAATACCTTAGTACTTTGTTTCCCACTTCATATTTTATATGTCCAAACTTGTCATCCGAGGGCTTTCCGTCCACACACACAACCTCACCTCCCTAGCCATGTCCTATGACCCCTGTCGCTATTTGTGTGACCCTCCGAACGATACACAACTTAATTTTCATCTACCATAATGAAGTTAGTGGTAAATTTTCCTGTCTTTCTAAGTCATTTGCACCTGTCTGCATTTATTCACTACCACCCTATTAACTTGTTATTTCTCCAAAAGCCACCTGGAGTCTTAACTGGAACCACACCTGTGATTTATAAACAAATATGCCATAACACGTTTGGGAATTTAATCTCACCCGGCTTATTTAATACCTATGTGCAATTTAATTTCAGTAAAATGTTATGTTTGCCTGAAATAGTAGTTCCTGGGGATTCAGAGTTTTAAAAAGAGAAAGAATTGATTAAAGTACAAGAATAAACTTTTCTGGAATTCAGGAAACTAAATGGCGTATGTGGAAGCAACAATAGATTACAAAAATCTGCCCTATGCGTGAAAGGGTTCCTATTCTTATTTCCTTGATTGCTTAAGGATTCCAAATACGTGAAAGTAAAAAAAATTCCTTCACCCTAAAAAGACTTCCAACTTTGGCCATTGTGAATATCTTGTCAAAGCCAAAAATAGCCCCTTGCGCACCTGTTTCGGTTTTTCTCTGTCTTCTCCATTTTTACCTACATATCTTCCTATTTCTCAAACTGCTCAAGAGGAAACTGGCGATGGCTGTGCAGGGTGAGAAGCTAAATAAAGCATGTTCCCATTTTTCTCCGGCCATCTGTATAGAAATGCCCACAAGTCAACTCACCTTTATCATGGAGCTGAAACCAGCTTTACTATGAAACTGGCCTAGTTTTCCAGGGAGAAGAGAAAGTAAAAGCAAGTGGTTCCTCTCTCTCTTTGGTGGAAACAGTTAAGTTTTCCATAAACCAAAAAATCACGAGTTAATTGTATTACAAAAGACGTTACTATCATTTTTTTTTTTACTTCATTAAATGAAGAAATGAAATCCCAGGTGTTTGGAAGTGACTGACTGCAAAGTGCCTAAAGAATCAAGAAATGAACATTCAAGCACAGTCTTCTGACCCGTCTCTGCAGAATCACTTCCTGAAACATTTTGTTTTGTTTGTTTTAACCAGAAACACAGAGTACAGTACCACAGGCCAATATTCCTGCTTTCAGGTTCTATAGATCCAGTTCCTATGCATTCACGGGGCTCATTTCCGCACTGAGTATCCAACAGCAAATGACAGTAGTTGGTACCTTGGGGAAGGGCAACTGGAGAGTATTCATTTTTTAAAATGAATATGCAAATCATTCCCTTGCCTTTTTAAGTCAAGAGTTTAGGCCCTTAATGTAAATTAAATATAGAAAATCCTAAAACTTATCTGATGGTTTGGAGTGAATTAATGTCACTAGAGGCCTTATTTATTTGCCTTATTTGTGGGCTAGGTGACAAGGGGTGGGGGCGGTAGCCCCAAACTACTTATCTGAGAAACTGAAATGCAAATCAGAGGGAAACGTAAGGTATAAAAATAGACTATTAGTATACAGTGAGTAATGCGAAATACCCATGAATCCCTCACAGTGCAGTTGAAACTGGTTCTGCAGATTATAAAAAAATCCAGAGTGGAAATCTGAATCAGATAAAATACATGCACGCACGCAGCAGGACTGACTATAGTCATCAAAGCATTACTTGCCTAGAAAGAACATCCTGTTTTCACTAGTTACTTAATAGTAGGTACTTGTAGTAAGTAGGTACTAAGGAAATAGCAATTAAAAAAAAAATAAATGAGTGATATAAGTAAGGATCTTGAGCCCAGCTGATAAACTGTTATCACATAGTTATATAGACATATCCCCCCCAAAAATCAAGAGGATTTTAAAATGCAGTTTAAAAACAATTTTTTGGTTCTATAATAAGAAAACAGGCTGCACACTGTGAATGCTGATGGCCCAGGAGAAGCTGGAACAGCACTTTTTCTGGCAAACTCTACCAGCTGTGGCCAGTGGCACCGAGCTCTTGCAGTACCTTCTGAATGCCAACTGGCTGTGACTTCTTCCTGTCTGCCTCTCCAAGAAAACAATCAGTGTTAATTCCAGTTGGTTACATTATTGATCTTGGTTACTTAAACAGATTTATAATGAAGGAAGACTATAAATAATGTTATCAAGAGTTTCTGTTGGTTCTCTATTACGACCATGAAAATATTTGCCATATATATTCATTCAAAGGCTCCCAAAGCATTTGCTTGTGAAGAAATTACCTAAAATAAAGTTAATTAAAAGAGCACAGGTATTCGTTCTGTACCACAAATTTTGGTTACATGGAAATTGATTACAACTGTTGTTATCTTGAAATCAAGGGTCATAAACAGACCATATTTATTTTGCATCCTTCTTCAAATACTTCTTTAAAAGCCACGAAGTAATCCAAGAATCTAAACTAACCGTTTTACACGGGGTTCCCCACTATGAAGGTGTTATTAAGGAGCACAGTCTTAAAATTGGCTCATAAGAATAAGCAATATTATTCTCATTTTTATAATTAATTCACAATGAATTAGGCATTTTTAAATAGGAAAAAATTAACCACCTAAACACATACAAAGATGCAAAAATAAATCTACCAAAATAAAGTGTACTTAAAATAATAATGTGTCCCTTCCAGCCTTACATCACGATCTTATGAAAAGTTATATTACTTTACTGGAGCAAATTTTTGATGATAAAAATACTTGACCTGGACCCACGTGTCCAGGGGTATAGTTGTTCTTATACTACTCTTCAGCTGTGTGTCCTTGGACAAGTCATTTAATCTCTCTGGACCTCATTTCCTTCGACTGTAAACTGAGAAGGTTGTGGTTGCAGATCTCTAAAGTTCCATCCTGTTCTAATAACCTATGAATCCGTGAGAGAGAAAGTTCATAAATATTCCATAATCTTCCTTTTACCAAAATGTTACTTCCAAATATAGATAACCTTTCATGACACAAAGCAAATGTTATGACAAGGTACTTTTCAATTAATGCAAATGTTAAAGTTACTATTTAAAACAATTCAAAAATAGAGTAGACTCTATCAAGATGTTGTGATTTCAGATATTTCAGAACACAACATGGGGATCGCATGCCAATCAAAAAAAATCTGAATGAAGCAAATTATTAAGTATGAATTTGAGAGTTCTGGAATCATTCCAAATTCATTGTATCCTTTTCAAAATAAGCTTTTCATCAGAAGAAATACAGTAAACTTTTAAACAGAACCCATCAATTACATACATTTAAAGTATAAAGATTTTTTTTTTACTCCACTCTTAGAAGAAAAGTTCAATCTGAGAACAGAACAAATTTACATCAGTCATTCAATAAACCTTCTTCCCTCCCTTGTAACTTCTGGGGCATGGCCTATGTCACAGAACTCTAAAATAAAAATTCAAATTTAGAAAAAGCTGCACTCGGGTCAATGAAGAGTCCTTCATTAAAAATACAATCACATTCATTAATGGTGTTATTATAGCCAAAGTATCCTATCATATTTTAGAAAGATGTTTAAAAACAAAGCTTGAATATAAATGTATTACTGGTTAACCCCTTCATGACTGCACCAGGAAAAAAAAAAGACATTCCACTATATGGATTCGTGCTAATTAAGAATTTATTGTAAAAGCAATAACTTCAGGTTGTAATAGATAAGAAATGAGTAGAATACATGCTCTTTAACTATATTCGTAATATTACTTCACTCACGGGGCTATTCACAAGTTCTCTACTCTGAGATTTTGAAGGTGAGATTCTTGAAAATGTTTATTTCCTGCCAGCAGTCACCACCAGCGAATGTGGAGTAGGAAAGTGTCAGTTACTTGTATCTTATGGGCATCAGTTTATCACGGTCCTTTTTCCTCCAAGATAGATGGTCTGAACTTATTTTTTCATCTGAGGAAAAAAAATATCTATAGGAATTACTTGCTACAGTTATAAATTTATAGATTAAAAAATCATATCACATATAACTATTAAATAGTGAAGAAGTTCACAAGATGAGCTTCCGAGTTTCCAAGTTTCTGAACCTCTGTCTCATTTAATAGACTCTTCTCTGGCTTAAGTAAACTGTTATTTTTAAAACTATTTTTCTATATAACGGTATCTTATATATCAACATTAATAAAAATCAAATTCAAATCCTTAAAATAATTTGTAATTTGGACTTAGCACTTCTAATTGTAGAATTTATATCATAGGTGGCATGAAATAAGTTTATCTAGTGACACAAATGTTTAGTTAAAATTATTTTGGATAAGAGCACAAAAATCAAAATTATGTACAAAGAGGCAACTCAGCTGATTAGAAAACACACACACACAAACACGCACACACGAACACATAAACTAAACATTCATTACCAATTCTATGACGAATACTGTCTTAGATGATGAAAAACGTGGAAACAATAAAACTGAAAAATGTGGTAAGTTTGATGATTAAAAGTAGGCAACACTAGAATGTACTACTATAGTACATTTGCTGTTGTAATATCTTATAAAAACCTAGCACCTTCTTAGACTATAAAATCGAAGTTTATCAAGAACATATTATCTGAAACAAGGTACCTAAAACTAAAAAAGGAACCTAGATCTACAACAAAGCATACCCCAAACCTACTGATATTGAGTTCGAAATGTTGAAAGATTTGTTGATTATTGGCATGAGAGATGGATGGATATAAAAACTGCTGAATCTATGATATACTGTAATACAGGAGATTGCAGGAGTACTCTTCCCTAAGACACTTAAAATGACACAAAACTAAATAAGAAAAAACCCAATGTAAAAAAAAAAAGCTGATAAATGACTTAATAGCAGTATCACACATATGCTATGCCTATGCTGTATTACTGATTAATATTGGTACAAACCTGGCTTTTACAAGTAGGATTAACTCCTCTAACATTGAAGAGTTACAAATAAGCACATTAGAGTTCTTCTCGATTATATAAAGAAGCAATCAATAAAACAAAGAGTGTGGTAGGAAGACTACACATTCAGAAAGGCAGCTGTTAAAAGAAGATATGTTACCCTTTGGAAAAAAAAAAAAAAGTAAAAGTTTTTATGGATTTTAATTAGCCAGCTTGCAAAAGAAAAAAAAATCAGGTGAGGACTACTAATTAACACCTTCCGGCCCCACTAACACGTTGGAGTCTAGCAAAAAGGAAGAAAAGGGAAAAAAACACTTGAAAAAAAATAAAAATATAAAAAACAAGAAAGAAAGAAAAACACCCACTCCAGGCCATTAAAAAAAAAAAAAAAAAGAAATCAAGGTTTCCTCCAGCATCCTTCCAACAGCTACTGACAAGATTTATCTTCAAAGAACTTCCTTGTTTACAATACAAATCTTAGCCTCTGTTACAAATTAAACCCAATTATCTGGTGAACAGTTTCCATAATAAAACCTGATAGACAGAGGAAGCAGTAACCTTTCCATTTTCTCCCCTCTCCATTTGATGGCCTGCTAGATTTCAAGAAGTGAAAACCACTCTTACTCATCCCATTAACACATAGGTGTTGAGAGGGCATGGAAACCTCTGGAAAGATAAATGGCCTCATTTTCCGTGGATCAGGCTTTGGAGACAACTTCCAAAATCTGAAAAAGTGCTGAAAACTCTCAGTTGCTTATTTGATCCATAAATTTAAAAACTACTATGGGAAACATAACATCTACGGAAAAGCATCATTAACTCTGGTCAATAGAAACGACAGTCATTGGTATAGCTAGTCATTGCTGAAGGACAAACTGCAAATATTCTAAGAAACAGATCCATCTGTTGAGATAGCAAATAGATGAAATGCAATCACATACACTTGAGTCCTGGCCAATTCTAACTCACCCTGACAGACTGGGGCTCAGCTTTTAATCAAGCAGCTGCTCAAAGAGACATTTGTGTCCCTTTAACGGTCAAACACAACTCTGGCCCAATGAGGAATTCTAGAAAATCAACTGTATTCGAAGTCCTCAAAATGCATTTATGCGTGCCTGATACATGCACACCTCAATTACAAAATTACAAACTCTAGTCTATTCTCTGAGAATACTGTACAGTAGGCACATGACTTATCAGAAGGTTTTAACTAGCCATTTTCTATGGATGCCGGCTCTGCTTTGTGAAAACCTTCAACGGGAAGGTACTTCTAAAAAAAACAAGGTCACAGTTAGATTAGAACAGCTTTTCCCAGATTTTCTTCACCTTAACTAGAAGGTGGAGTAATATCTAAACAAATAAAAAGGAAGCTTCCCTCTCTTCCGTCTTGGTCTGTAGAATTCCATTTACCTGATCGGTCAAGAAAGGCAGAATAATAAAAAAACAAAACAAACAAACAAAAAAACCCCCAAATCCATTAATACCTCAACAGGCTTTGTTCAGAACATGAAACATTAAATAATACTTTGACAACATGACAGCACCTTCTCCGGTACTAAAAGCATTATGATTAATCTTATTAAACCAGCACCTGAACCATGGCCACCGTGTGATGGGCAAATAATTATATACCTAATGACATAAATACTGTATCTACAAACTCCTATTCATGAAGCTAGTAAGGAGCAAAAGAGAAGAAATGCCCAATACAAATAAAGACTTTCCATAGAAACAAAATTACCATGCCCCCAGATACATACAGTTTTGGTAGACTAGCCTGTCCCCTAAGTAGCCTTTCCTTTTTTTTAGTTTTTAACACTGTTATGACAGAAAAGAAGTCATAAAACTTCTTTTACAAAGAACTGACAAATGAAAAATCGAATGCCATTTAGTTTTAAGTTGGAAAATTCCTATATTCTCACATATTCGGAAGTAATGCTTTCTTCGTCCTTACACAATTCATGAAACATTTAAGGAAAAAGGCTCACTGAGGAGCATAAGAGAAACTTACGTGGAATATATTGGCCACATCCCGTTTTAAGTATTATAATAATGATCAAAACAACATATGAGCTAGACGTACAAATGAGACACTTTGGACTGTTATTCTTAAGAACTGGGGAGTGATTTATTATTGCAGATTTCAATATCATTCTAGACAGAACCAAGTCTTTAGCTTCAAGGTGATTTCACAAATAACTGGTGTCAAAATATCCTGGATACTTTTCCCTACTACTTTGGAATATGAAACTCTGGGGGGGGGGAATCTTCCATGTCTAGATAATCAGAAGATCAGGAGGAAAACTTCTTCTACTGCTTATAAAATTATGTTTTATGTCTTATTATCATTAAAAGCACAGAAATGGTGCCAACACTTATAGGGAGTCATTAATTCTTTTCATATGCCAAAACAGTATTTTGAAAAACGCTGGTTAACAAATGCAATTCCCTTTCTTTTTTGAACGATCGGCCAAGAATTTACATACCATACTTCTGGAGAAGATCATTTTTGACAGAAGGAATTGTCAGGGCAAGAGTATACAAATACGGGGCCATATGGTGTCCTTTCTTGAGATAAGAGGCAAAAGGCAATAAACCTGACACGCTTAGGAGTTTATTCCCTTCCTGAATTATGGACTCGATGCTGCCCATGTTAACATGTAAAATAAGACCACGCTCACGCTGTACTAACTACACACGGGACCTCTGCCATTATCTCCACTGTGGAGCATTGTCTTCTGGTGAATTCTACTCTTAGTTCCAGCCAAAGACTCGCATGAAAACATGTTTCCCTACGTGGGACTCTCAACCAGCCACATTCTTTCACTGCATCGATTATTTCTTGAGAATAAACTTTCTTCACCTTTGTTACCCAATCCTAAAATAATGACTCTGCTCTACAAGCTGGTGGGCCGACCTCCCTAAGCAACAGGAGGTTATCAGCAGAGGGATAATGAATGTACATGCTACCGAGGTACCTAATGGTAGCCCAACGATGCCCTTGCTGTCAAAAGGACAGTGACAAACATGAAGTAAATGTGAAAAGTGCTAAGCTGAATGTGTTATTTACTGTATCAAGAGTTCAACGGGAATGAGGTCTATGCTTATGCAAGCTGCAGTGGAAACTGAGGCCAGGGGGAGGCGGCTAGACTTGGCCAAAGGTACACAGCTGCACAGGACAAAGCTGGCTATAGAACCCCAATCACTATTCTCCAAACTGTGGCTTCTTTTCACCTGCCCACACTGTCTGCAAGGTCCATTTTGTGGAAGCAGAAGGACTTCAGGTAAGTCAGGCTGAACTGGGTTAGTGTGGCAGAGAAATTAAAGAAGACGATAAAGAAAGAACGTGCCCATCCGACGGTTTGGGCAGAGTCACAGAAGGAGGGCCTTCTTGCTTCGTTCAGTAAGGGGAAGAGAGTTCTTATCAACTCTCCTCTCAGTTCCCAAGGCTGACCTTCAGTGGCTCGCCTGGCCTACTTACGGCCTTGCAAACAGGCAAGACAAACACTGCCTGGGAAGAAAACAGCGGAGCAGGACTTCTATTATCAAATCTCAAAGCCTCGGCAGGTTGGCCTCAGCCTCACCCTCCCTCCTGGAGCCTGCCTGCTGACCTAGATGGAGGCGCGTCAGAGCGTGTGAGCCGCACGCGCACGCGTACGCGTGCCCCTCCTCCCCGCCCCAGCGGCCCAACCTCACGCTCCTTCTTTTCTCTTTGGTTTCATCTGGATTTGGGATGTTACTTAACATAACCTTGAAATAGAAGTTGCTTTTTTGAAGATTAAAAGCATATGTGTTTGAGGTAAGAACACTGTCCACATTAAAAAAAGAAACAACTCTGTGCTATAATTTGTGGGAGCAAAAAGCATCTCAGGAATCATCCAACCAAGACCTATCTTTTCATAAATGAAGTAACCGAGGATCAGAGGGGCAGGTGTTGTTTCTCTGAAATCAAAACCACTGAGTTCTTAGATGTCTTTGTCCGCCTGCAACCTTTTGAATGAGAAGGGTCAAATGCAGGCAGAACACCACACTTCAATGTTAGAGATTCAAAATTTGGCTTAACCTGTGCTGTCCTTTAGCATAGAGATGTGAAAAAGAGGTTTCTTTTCTTTTCTTTATTTCTTTCTTTATTTTTAGAGAGACAGTGTGTGTGCATGTGAGTGGGGGGGAAGCTGGGGGCAAAGGTAGTCAGAGGGAGAGGGAGAGAGAGAATTTTAAGTAGGCTCCGTGCCCAGTGCAGGGCTTGATCCCACGACCATGAGATCATGACCTGAGCCGAAATCAAGAGCCTAACACTTAACCGACGGAGCCACCCAGGCACCCCGTACACGTTTCCTTTCTTTAAAACCAGCTTACTAATAAGCAACATAGAAAGACGAAGAGCTTGAAAGAGATGATCTCTAGGGTTTTTCTCTCAGACCTAAAGTTCTGTGATTCTGTCCCACGCTGAACAAGAATAAACGATAAGAATAAAGTGTCAATAGCCTAACTGCATTCCCAGTGAATACTTTCAAAATTCTAAGCGAATCAAGTTTGACCAGTGTACGCTTATGTTTCACGTCTTCGCCTTTCCAGCCTCTGTCGCACATACATATTTTTATACCCACAAAACTAGAAGGACACTTTGACCTTAGCATTTAAGGGTAACGGACAATGAGCCTGACAATTGGCTGTTAAGAGCTGGATATATTTAGCATCTAAGAAATGTACTATCAGTACACTGAAAGTATTTGGAAAGTTTCGTCATCAGTAGATAGAGCATGAATCATGTCTGTGTCACTACCCAACCACTTGTCTAATCTCTTCCACTATGAATGCAAGACGCCGTGTCTCCAGAGCTGGTTTGTTTCATATTTCAGCCCCGTGGCCACAGACAAATGTGCTGATCCAAAATAAAACCTGACTTTCTGCACTCACTGTCCTCAAATGGGTCAGTGATGTCTCGACCTGCAGAATTCCACACTGTGATCTTAATGAGCAGAAACGCCTTGCACGCAGCCCTCAGCAGAAAGGACACCAAATGGCCAGTGAGAGGCCAGACCCAAATTCCTTTGAAGGAGGAACCAAGGTGATGGATTCCACAAAAGGCTGCAAAGTTACTGAAAACTTCACTAAAGCTGCAAACGCTCTTAAAAGAAATTACCAGTCTGGTTTAAAAAAAAAAAAAAAAAAGAAGAAAGTTTCTTAAGACTAAATTGTAGTGTTCATTTGGTCATCTTTTCGTATTCAATAACCTTTACTTCCATGAAGTGAAGTATGCGACCTCTTCTAAATGTTCTCCAATTTGTAACTCAGGATTTATTTTAAAAGAAGGAGAAGAAAAAAAAAAATTTCCTCAGGATCCTTGCCACATTCAAAGTAGTAGGTTTACAAACTCAAACAAGTAGATAAAAAAAAAAAAAAAAAAAGTAACCTCAAACATGCAGATCAAAGCCCACACTTTAAGACCCCTTATCTCTGCAGTCTGGCAAGCAAACAAGACACAGCCGTTGAATGTGTGTTCACTAATTCTCTTAAGGAAGAAAAGTCAATGGCACAGAGACAACACAGGAAAGAAAATCAGGGAGGCCAAATCTGCAGAATGAACGAGAAAAAAATATGTGAATATATGCATCTTTTTTTGTGTTAAAATTTAAGACTACTAGAGGCGTGGGTAAAAGTACAGGGAGAAGTCATAGAACGTGAAGAACGTGTTCTTTCAAAACCACCTGTATTTATCAGGCCTTGAGTAAAATCCTGAATCCGGGGGCTCAGGTACAAAGAAACTATACATAGTCTAGAGCCGTGCTGCCCAAAGGAAGTATCATGTGAGTTGCACGTATAACTTTAAAGTTTCCAGCAGCCAGCTTAAAAAGGTAAAAAGAAATAGGTGAAATTAATTTAAATAGTATATTATATTTGGGGCGCCTCGGTGGCTCAGTAGGTTGGGCGACCGACTTCAGCTCAGGTCATGGTCTCACAGTTCGTGGGTTCGAGCCCCGTGTTGGGCTCTGTGCCGACAGCTCAGAGCCTGGAGCCTGCTTGGGATTCTGTGTCTCCCACTCTCTCTGCCCCTTCCCCAACTTGTGCTCTGTGTTTCTCTCAAAAGTAAAGTAACATTAAAAAAATTTTAGATAGCCTATGATACTTAACCCAATATATCTAAAATATTACCATTCCAATTAGCAATTAATATAAAGAAGAGACACTTTATATTCATTTTTTTGTACTTGGTCTTCAAAATCTGGAGCAGGCACGTCATAAGTGCTCCATCGCCACACGTGGCTACTGGCTCTCACACTGAACAGCACAGTTAAATACATACATAACTGCCTGGAATGCAGAAATGTCAATATCCTGTTATAAAAAAAAACGAAAAACAAAAAACATGTGTTTACCAAAGATGTGCCACAAATATTCTCTGCTGCCTGAGCTGCCTAAGAAGGAAGGGAAGGGAACAGAGAGAGAGACTAGGCATAAACAAAATGTGAATGACTTAAATTTAGACACTTAGAAAGAACTTCATAGCTACTGGGACTAAAACATTTTTACTGTAGGCATTTATATGGAATCCTCTTCCTTGGAATACCGTAAAAACGAGCATGATTTTTAACAGTAACTTTGAATTAGCTCTGAAAAAAAGACGGAGTATAGAAAACTACTGCTGTATATTCCCCCAAGCTCCTGATGATGACTTCTAACGTATACAAAGTTACCTTTCCTAGAAGACTGAGTGGTTTATATAAATCCCAAAGGAGCATACTGAAGATATGTAGTTTTATTTTCTGAAAACACCTAAGGAAAAATGACGGTATACTGAAAAGGAGAAAGGGGAAAGACTGTGTAAAACAAGAGCAGTCATTTGGAAACAAATCAGATTTCATAGTATTTAGTACTGTTACCCTCTGCTCCAACAATTAAGATGTTAGGTGGGATAAGAGAACCAGATCCAAAAGTATTTCCAATTAATTCCAGGCCTGTTTATTCACCTGTAAATTATTTTTTCCAATGATTCTCCCACATACAATCTGTACAGAAACACTGCGTTCAATGAGAAAAAAAAGTAATTAATATTTCATATCTGGATTATTTAAGCTTTATATGAATGTTTTTAAGTTTAATTGACAACTGAAGAGCAATAAAATGGGCTTCTGTTTCATTTAAACTCTGTTCTTTTGCTTTAACTTCTATGCCATGTAGCTGTCAAAGATGTTTTACTAATGGCTCACCTATCAAGCTATAGTTCAACGCTGACATTATCTGAATTTGGTTTCAGTAAAATACTGAGGTTACTATGTCATGAGAGGTTTTAGTTATGTGGCTTCTAAATTTTGAGGCCGTGAATCTGTTATTAATATGCCATGACCTTAGGCACATTGTAACCTTTGGCTCAGTCTGTCCATCTTCCAGTCTTCTAAAAATATCAATGGAATACTTTCCATCTAAATTGTAGGCTGCCTTCATAAAGGAAAGCAAATATTTGGAAAATATCTTACAATGAACAGGGTTAAGGTTAGGTCCTGTTTGTCCAAGATGTCTCAGCCCTCAGTGGTTCTCAACCATTTTCTTCCCCTATCTAGCTGAGGGATATAACAAATCCCTAGGAATAACAGGGAGTCCTAAACGATGATTCAAAGTGATGATCTAAGGGGACAGTGCCAACCCCCACACTGTTGCTCTTGGAGAATGTAACTCTTTTGTTAAAATTCACTGAGTCAAGAACCTAGGTGTGCCGGAGTTTTCAGCCTCTGCTTGAAGCCTGGGAATCAAAGTGATACCCTGGAAAAAACTGAGGCCACATAAAGCGCTTGGTTCCTGTATAGGAACTACGGCTGGAGGATCTTGTACGAAGTTCCTGGCAAAGATCTCCCCACACACAATGTGCCACAGGTCACTTCCATAAGAAATGCCATGGGAGAAGGGGGCATGAGTCATATCATTCTAATTCCTGCCCAATTCTTCACACCCTCTACAGTGGAAGAAACAGGAACGTCTCTAATGTGAATCATCACGCTCTTCGGGGCTGACCACTTCAGCACCCATCGGTGACCTGGGAGAGGAAGTCAAATTAGTCAACACCGAAGGATTTTCAAACACAGGCCAGGATCTCCCACCGGTTGGTGACAAAGCTTCCCACCAGTCACTGGTATCCTTCTCAGAGAATTTCCTGATATCAGGGCCTCTGGCAGTCATCAGGAAGTCAGTCTATAGCTCAGCTCTCATGAGAACCATACCAGAACCACAACGACCAATTGGCCAGCTTTCCAGGTTGCCCAGGATATTCCAAAATCAAGTAACTGCTATTAAAATGTTTACTTCCATTTACACAAGCATACCTAAGTGAAGTAGAATTTTTACAATGACTTTTTTTTTTAAGTTTATTTATTTTGAGAGACAGAGACAGCATGAGTGGAGGAGGGGATGAGAGGGAGACAGAGAGAATCCCAAGCAGCCTCCATGCTGCCAGTGCAGAGCCTGACATGGAGCTCGAACCCACAAAACCATGAGATCATGAACTGACTGAAACCAAGAGTCAGACGCTTGAGCAACTGAGGCACCCAGATGCTCCTGCAAGGACTTTTTTAAATGACAAAGCAAGTGGGACATCCAATCTCCATCTCACGTTGTACAATGTGGTCTAGACCTGTCGAACATGTATCACGAAAACAACTGAATTCGAGAAATCTCATAAAATTCAATATTGCATTTTTTTAACGTTTATTTATTTTTGAGAGAGACATAGAGACAGAGCGTGAGCAGAGGAAGGGCAGGGAGAAAGGGAGACATAAAATCCGAAACAGGCTCCAGGCTCTGAGCCATCAGCGGGGCTCGAACTCACGAATGATGAGATCATGACCTGAGCTGAAATCGGCCGCTTAACCGACTGAGCCACCCAGGCGCCCCTCAATATTTCATTTTTATTAGTTTCCAACAGATTCCTCTTTCAGAAGGCTTCTCCTTTACTATAACATTTCTGGTATTAAATGGTGATAACAATTGTTTACTTGAAGCCGTGCCTCTAAAATATGGGTGATTCTGCCCTCCAGCTAACTTCTGGTAATCTTTGGAGATATTTTTGGTTATCACAACTAAGGCACCTCAAGGGGAGAGGTTGAGGATGTTGCTAAACACCAATGCCCAGGACAGTCCTACACATCCAAGAACTATCTTGTTCAAAATGTCAATAACGCCTAGGTTGAGAAACCCAAACCCAAGCAAAAGCCTTCACTAGGCAAACTTCTTTGAAATTTTACTCATTTTTTAATCCAGATGACCCAAGATTGCTAGGCTACCAAGGATGAGTTATTAGGGAGAGATCACTACGAGAGAGTTTAATAATCAAAGAATTTTGGGACTAGATGACTTTGAAACCTGAGCATCTATAAGAATGATAATAGATGATTTATTTGCATTATATTTTAAAATACACTAAAGGCTTGAACTTATTTTCTGATCTCAGTAGGGAGCCAATTCCTTATCGCTACATGATTTTAAGTGAATGACCAGCCATGGGACTATTTTGGGAAGAACTCTCAAAAGGTCAGAGTCATAACCAAGATGATAAGATACCAAAAGTCATTGATATTCAAGGTTTTTCTAGAAAACCAATTAATAACAAAGACTGTATGTTACACACTTTTTCCAAACAACCTTTCTCTTGTTAAGAGTGTTCATGCTATTTCCCTATTTGTCTTTGATCCTGAGCACAGAATCAGTGTGACGGTAGACACTCGATGTTTAAATGACTCCAAGTCTGAACTCCTGACTTCATGAACCAAACCAGACCTTACTAAAGGTAACTGAGTTACATGAAAGAGTCAACACTCTTTTGTAGGCGGGGTAGGTTCATTAGGCAGCTTCAACTCCCACAATCTGGTTTTCGTACTCTCCCTGCTGCACCAATGATAGTGTATTTGAAATTAATCTTCTAACTTCTGAAGTTTGAAAAGTGGCTTGTTCATCTTACTCATGTTTTTCAGGCTGATATTTAATACTCCCCTGAAATTGAAATTGATGGTGACTAACAAAAGGGGAAGTGATGACACACAAAGAGAAATCCATTTACCTATTTGTAAAAACTAAATTGGCCTAAACAAGATTAACTGAAACTGGAAATATCAACCTCAAATTAAGCAAACTATGTCCAGATGCCTAGGCACGTGATCTGAGGGGAATATGGACAAAAACAAACAAACAAAAAAAACAACTACAACTGGAACAAATGTCCACAACCAGCAGGTCGGAGTCAGAGACATCCCTTCCAGGCTAGCCAGCTGGCCCCTCACCCGGGGAGGATTCCCAACTGCAGGGCTGCTTGCACTGAGCCCACCCAACAGCTTCAGTTGTGAGCTGGTCCACAGAGGAGACTCGATGGAAGTGCTCCTAGAATACACTATCCACAAAGGGCTCCATGCTGAAACCCCGGGACTGAGGCTTGGCATCACTAGGTCACAAAATTTATTCACGGAGAGTTTAAACCACGAAGAAAGTTATGCAGCCTTAAGATGAATCACTCAGACTTGTGCACGAATCCTGCTTTTTTGTAGGACACGGCTTTAAAAAAAAAAGGCTGATTTTTTTTTGTTTTATTTTCTGTTATTTTTAAGATTAAAATGACCAGTAAAATGATAATCACAGACCTGAGAGAAATCTTAGTAACCACACAGTGCCAGCCCTGCATTTTACAAATGAGGAAACAGGCGCCCACAGAGAGTACACGCCACGGTAAGATTATACTGAAGTCAGTAGCCGAGCTGACCCTGAAACCCAAGTTTCCAGACTCCGAGATTGCTGCTTTCTAGTAGGTTAGGCCACCTGTCATCTAACTAATATGTGCAATCCTGCAGGGAGAGGGGGCCAAGTTTAAGAGCTTTCATATATCTCAACCTAAGCACTTTGTTTGACTTGATATATTAAAACAACAACAGCAACAAAAAAAAACCAAAACCAAAAACCACAAAGAATAGTGATGTGATATCTCCATCCTTATTTAAACCTTATCTGCCCTCCTGCCAAGCTTGGGGCAACACAGACATTTTCCTTTTCTGTTTTTTTGTCTGTTGAGTTTTGTTTTTTTTTTCCCAATGATATGATTCTACCCATGTCACGAAACAAAGTCTTTCAAGAGCTGTCTGTATGATAATTAATATTCGCACAGCTCTGTGTTAAAGGACCGAGGTTGGAAGGAGAGTAAGAAACAGAAGGACAGAAGTACAAGAGGGAACGAGGGATTAGGAAGAAATGCCGATTGTGCCACATGTCCTGGCATATATTTACAGCCAAGTAAAGTGTTCCATCTGCTCTTATACTTGATTTTTTTTTTAAGATTACTTATTCTTTTAGTAATCTCAATACTCAGTATGGGGCTTGAATTCATGACCCCAAGATCAAGTGTTGCATGCTCTTCAGAATGAGCCAGCCAAATACCCTTATTATATATGATTTTTTAGTAATATTAACATGAGTCCTAATTATTCTAACGTAATCAAAGAAAATGATCAACCTATTTCAAAAGAATACTGTTAAAAAATAAAACAAGTTCCAGGGCACCCAGGTGGCTCAGTCAGTTAAGCGTCTTGACTCTTGGTTTCGACTTAGGTCATGTTCTCAGGGTTCCTGGGATTTAGCTCCCTGTCAGGCTCTGAGCCTGACAGGGTGGAGCCTGCTTGGGATCTCTCTCTCCCTCCCTCTCTGCCCCTCCCCTGCTTGAGCCCTCTCTTTCTCTCAAATAAGTAAACTTTAAAAATAAATAAACAGGGGCACCTGGGCAGCTCAGTCGGTTAAACATCCGACTTTGGCTCAGGTCATGATCTTGTGGTTTGTGGTTTTTAAGCCCCATGGCAGGCTCTGTGGTGACAGCTCAGAGCCTGGAGCCTGCTTTGGATTCTGTGTCTCACCCTCTCACCCTCTCTCTCTTCCCCTCCCCCACTTATGCTCTGACTCTGTCAAAAATAAAAAAGATTAAAGAAAAAATCATAAACAAACGAATAAATAAATAAAACAAGTTCCAAAGTTCTCAAAGAATGACCAAAAAAAAAAAAAAAACCAAAACACCTGGATGAACCAGTGTTCTCTTGTTGCTGTTTTATGCATTTAAGGTTTGGTGAGTAGTGTGTGTGTCTGTGTGTGTGTGTGTGTGCGCGCACGTGCGCACATGTACTCCAACTTCATGCCGTGAACAATATGAAGGTCATACCATCTTTTGCTATGTTTCGAATTTTAAGAATAAAACCCAAAGAGTGTACCTAAGGAAGTCTTAGCCAGTATACCTTAATGGTTATTGATGTATCCCATTAATATATATTACAATGAGCTTTTTATTATTTAAAACAGTTTTTCTTTTTAGAAAGAGAGCATGGGATCAGAGGAGTGGGGCTGAGGCAGAGAGAGAATCTTAAGTAGGCTCCACGCTCAACACAGAGCCCCATGTGGGGTTTAATCCCAACACCCTGGGATTATGACCTGAGCTGAAATCAAGAGTTGTCGAATGCTCAATGACTGAGCTACCCAGGCACCACAGCTTTTTACTTATAAATATATTTTTTAATTTTTATTTATTTATTTTGGGAGAGAGTGAAAGCAGGGGAGGGGCAGAGAAAGAGAGGAAGAGAGAGAATCCCAAGCAGGCTCCACACTGTCAGCACAGAGCCCAATGTGAGGCTCGAATTCACAAACTGTAAGATCATAACCTGAGCCGAAATCAACAGTCAGATGCTTAACCAACTGAGCCACCCAGGAGCCGCCCCCCGCCCTGAGCTTTTTACTCCTTAAAGACCATTCCACAGGGACAAAAGTTACAGTCTAATTAAACGGGAAATTTTAAAATCTGAGTTGCTTAAGAAAAGAGAATATGCATAATCACCAGCTAAAAGAACATTTTATATGTTAAAAAAAGGAATTTTCCAAATCCTGAAACTCACTTTTTAAATAGACGTAAATAAAGTTATTTTCCTTGTTCCCTGACATGACCAACTGATGACACTGGGGGCAACTTCATAATCAACAGAAAATTCAAAACCGAAAAACAGTCCAAGGTACACACGTAAAGAATCTGAATCCTCAAGAAAGTTTCCCACCATAGCAATGAGGCCTACAGTGGATTATGTTCAGGGAATACGGCACAGAGCAGATTCTGAGTGAATAAAGAGACTCTGAGGCAATTTTCCCTTGATTTCTACCAGGTACAGTCATTGTTGTCAAGGCCAGCTTTTCACAGGGATGTACACACACCTGTAAAAGCTTTAACGCTTAGAATTTGTGCCCAACTCATAGTGTATGTCATGCATGCAGGAACCCCATTTAAAAGAGCTTATTAAGAACTGAATGAATGAATAAATAAAGCAACATTCAAGGCATAATCAGACACAGACCACCCTTAACCTGCTAGGAAACAAATGGATGTCCATCAGTAATTAAGGGCCATCTACCACACAACCAAATTCCTCAGAGATTAAAATTCTGGAATTTGAGATCATCAAGTTTTCCAATTAAAGGAGATAGATATCTTATGCATAATTTATAAACCATTCAATAATGCCTTCGTATTGAGTAATATTGAGTGGACCCTCAATAAATGATCTATAATAATGTAAATATAGAAAATGGCATCTGCTATTTATATATACCAACTCTTCTGTGCCCTGGGACAGATACCGTAACCAATATCCATTCCTACCTTCTTCTAAAGCAAAAGAAGGTTTAGCTGTGCACGCTGAAGCTCAGAATAAAGAATTCATTTCCCTGCCTTCCTCTGGGTTGTTGTGCCTCCTGAGAAACCTCTGGCTAATGGGATGCCAGGGTGAGTGATACGTGCAACTTCCAGATGATGCCTTTAAAAAGAAGGGGCATTCTCTGCCTTTCAGCTGCTTGGACTGCGAACTTGACCGTGAGCCATCTTGGAATGCAAATGAGAGCATCATTCTAGGAAGGCGAAACAGTAACAGAGAAGGAGTCTGGATCTCTGAACAGCTTCATGGAGGAAAGCCACCCCACCTTCCCTGAATGCTGACTTCCAAATGATTACATGTGAGAGAAATTAGCTTCTTTCCTAAGTTACTGTTATTTCGAGTTCTTGTTTCACACAGTCAAATTTGTGTATTACCTAATTCATAAACCAAGTGAGGAAAAATCACTCTTTTTAATAATCCCTAAGTACTCTGGCTAAAAAATCTCTCTCGCACACATGCATATGCACACACACACACCAACTGGAACAACAGACACAGACACACGTGGCTGTCGTGCGTGTGTATAGGTCCTGATATTTTCAGAGGCTCTATCTGGCCCATATTGAAGCCCCAATATATTTCTTAAACTTGCTCTCCTTAATGCATTCATCTGCACAAGAGGCTTTAAAGTATGACTAGTTGAGAATCTGAGGAAAGAAATGACAGAATATAGAATAATATAAAAGATACGGATTTTGATACATAAGTTGTATGCATCACTTAGTCTTCTCCCAAAGTTTTGCTGTTATGTAGTCACGGACATAAAACAAACATACACCTGTTTATGACCAAAATTGATATTTCATCCAACAGTACACGGCTAGACAGCCTGCGTGTATTTACAAGATGAGACACGACCATAATAAAGAAGACAGACGAGCAGCAATAAAAAAGAGATAGATATAAAAGGAAGGCATGATTTATGCCCAAGTCAGACAGAAAACCTATGGTACTTCATCGACCCCATCTATCCTATCCTAAATTGTAACCTAAAAGTGAAAGAACAGTATTGAAGAAATACTCAGACACAACATACACAGGTCATCCCTGGACACAGATATCACCCAGGCTATCATGAAGTTGTCTTATTGTTGTTATTTCCTTTGAGAACAACTTCCTGATTAGAAAATTAAAATTGTTTATCAAGCGTTTCAGCCTTTCTCAAGAGAGAGCCCCTTTGGCCACAAGTGTAAACTTTCGCTCATGGAATCCAACTGTACCCACAGGCACCGTGTCAGCTGATAGCTAATAGGCTCATTACAAGTCAAGGACAAATAGAGAAACCCATGGAAACCGCAGCGAAACACTAATGTTATCCTGGGCAGTTTCACCTAAGTAGCCAGTACTTAGAATATATTTTACTCAATAACTGGCTTTCAATCAACCAGAAACGACCACAAGAAATCCTCAGCCTTCTGGTTATTCAGGAGTGAAGGGTCAATAGAAAACACCTAAATAAACGAAATTGTCCAGCACATCATTACAAATGACATGTGAAAACATGTGAATGCTTTCTTAAAGAAACACATATTTTCATCTTAACCACTCTATTTACACTATTTTCCGGGGTCTCAAAGACTGCGCCTTCACCGAATGCAACCTTTTCATTATGTCCCGTTTTTCTTGGCTTCCCTGCAGTGTTTCAACTCTTTGGCCATTCTTTATTTCTTGAGATTTTCTTTGTCTTTAACTCATGTTGTACTGATTTCCCTCTAATCTGCTTCAGGGTCCCATGATTCAGTCCTGTGCATTTTTTTCTTTTCTCTAGATTCTGGCCTCAAAGTGCCAACTCTAACTATAGACTAGATTCTCTAACCTCTTCTCCAACTCTAGTCCAAGCCACAGCTGTTGGATGTCCTCCCCTTAGTTACCTTTCCAACGATTGGAATTCTTTCTTCTTTGTCATCAATCTAACAGAAATCTGAGTATTGATTGTGTGCCCTGGATTAGGGTTACCAAGAAAAACAAGGTCACTAGGGTGCCATAAAATAAAACCACACTTGCATTACTGTGGTAAACCATAGAGGGTTGGGGGCATGAGAGCACCTATTCCCCTGGCGATCTGCAACATTTGACTAGGGTTTTATAAAAATCACAAGCCGAGAAGCTAGCAGGACAGAGTGGGAGAGAGGGCAAGAAGGGCACAGGGGATCTGTACAGAGGCGTGTAGATGAGAGTGGACAGGAACTGTACACACTTTGCTCAGCAGGTCTAATTACTAAAAGTGCCAGAAGCACAGGCTGGTCCTCTTTTATCACTCTTGACCTTTGGGCTTGATGCTTCCTTATTTTAGGTAAGAGGATCAGTAATCTTCTAGTTACTTCCATCTTGAAAATGTTAGGTCTCCTGGTACCTCATGCCCAACAAATGCCATGCAGAAAATCCCATTTAGATTCATCTAATTCATGCCTAAGTTTTAAGACCAATCTCAACTGCCATGCCTCTAGGAAGCTTTTCCAGTCTCTACACAGACACAAGAAATCCCTCCTTCAGGGGTCCCTAATACTTCGACGCACCGGGTTTGAACTCGGCACCACGATTTCACAGACAGTTCATAGAGAGCATAACTATTTGCATTTGTATTGGCACCACAGTGTTTTTACACAGCAAGTACTCAAAGGTGCTGCCTCTTTTCCAAGTATGTTTTTGTTTCCTACTCATCTTTACACTGCCTCTTCTTAAGGAGAGTATTTTAACAATCTCATATCCTTAAGTTACCTAAGTCCTCTTTTAGTTTTTAATTAATGGACTTCATGGAAGAAAGGGGGCCTAGGCCATTTGCCAAATTCCTTCCAAGTCTAGAATTCTAGTCTTCCATCTTACAAATATGGTGAACTAAAAATAATTACTGTTAAGATTTCTAATTATAAGATACTGAGAAATAAACTTTTAAATCAACACTTTCTAAAGAGATTTCTCTAAACTTTTTCTTCTTTTTTTTTCTCCATACTTCCTTAAACAGAACTCTTTTTTGCGCACTAGAAGTCATGTACTTTATTCTTGCCTAAGAATATAAACATTGTCCTACAATGCTTAAATAGAAACTAAAAACAGAAATTCTTCAATGGGCCTCATGTTAATGATTTAACTATCTTTTACTGAAAATAAGTAATTTTATAAATAGGACAACCTCTATGGAGATAAGATTTTTCCAGCAAAAATAATCTTAAGACATTTCTGGGTGATGATGAGAGTTCATAAAAACAAATATATATGAAGATGTAATAGCTAACAAGGTGACAAATTGTGTTTTAGCACCTTATATAAGGAATCGATTTTTGCATCTCAGTTCTGCCTATCTCAATGCAAGTGTTAGAAAACTGACACCCCAAATACTCTAAAACACTACTCCAAATACAGAAAGATTTTAAAGCTAAGAGAGAAAGTGGTAAAAAAGTCTCATTAAGAGCAAGTCCTGAACAAAGCCTAAAACACAAAGAGAAAGTACAATAGATTCCAATTTGTTTTATTCATGCTGCATATAAATGAAATCTATGTTAAAATGACAGTTGACAGATGACTTCTCCGATGCTACAATAATCCATATACTTTCCACAACCACGCTGCTAACCTGTGGGCATTCTTTCATAAAATGCAAGATTTTATTCCAAAAACCATTTAGCAGCAATCATCTTATGTGATTAAGTCACAGATGTTAAATGAAACACTATTTTGCCGATACTCGGTTTTTCTTTCCCGAATCACACGGTCTCTCTTCACTCCTTCTTCGTTATTTTGGAGGACATGTCTTTGGACAGATCAGGGAGTGAGCTCTGTGGAGCCTGTCTGGAGGGGTTCTCCAAAGTGTTGCTCCGCCCTGGGTAATAAGAAAAAAAACCTCAAACATAATTTGATTGTGCTTTAGAACAGGAAAACAGACACCTTCCTAGCCTGGCAGTGATGCTTGGAAGGGAACTGGAACACAGACTTCATTACACTGTATTGATCTCACTAAATAAAGGGTTCTAAATGTATTGATCGGCTTGGATTAAACCCCTAACTGTTTGCAGGACCGCGCGCGATGTGAAGGCCGGTTCACTGAGGAAGGAAGAACAGAAAGCACTTTTGTTCTTGGGCAGCCACAGAGCAGCATTTGACACTAAGTAGTAGATTAACATGATTAAAATAATAGACAGCATTCAGTTAGAGAACAGGCAGGGAGATAAAACTTGTGTTAAATTCAAAGATGTCTCAGTTTTAAAAATGACATGATAGTAACTCAAAGGTAAAATGACTTTTAAAAGAGGAATATTTTCTTTGCATATTTCTAAACAGAAGGGCAATTTTGTCTCCTTAATACGGTTGTTGCCTTGAAACCCCAAAAGATGCCGTACTGACTTTTTTCACTCTACGCAGCAGCTCCCCCACCTTGTCACTTTCAATATTACTGTAAGATGGTGCATGCAAGGAGGGGCAAATCCAAGATTAATTTTAAGGTTCATTTTGTACATCTGCTCATTTTCATTTGGAGGAACATGATTTTCTTTAGTCAAACTCAATTTTCATTCAAAATAAGCCTGAATGTGCTGCGAACTGATCTTATTACAATAAAATAATGCTGCCAAAATTTACAGGAGGCTCTAATCTCAGAAAAAGAGAAACCTTCCCCCTTTATCCTGGTTTTCAGAACACAGGCCAAGCATGCGCTTCCAAATTTCGTCACTCTTCATCTTTACACTTTCAAAAAGTTCTTGATTTTAAAACAAACAAAAGAGAACCTACTTGTTTTTTCTAAACATTGGCCGAGGGAAAATTTCCAGAAAGTTTTGCCATCTTCCTTCCAAATTCAAAGGGTTAAGTACTCTGACCTACCACCATATTTACTCATTATTACTCCACCATTACTACTCCAAAATTTTTGGTATTTAAAAGAGAGGATGGCAATGATTTGGTATTAAATCACTACATTAATCTCTCCGATATTTCTTGTCTTTTCAACCTCACTGACTAATAATGATTAAAGTATGACTCATATAATGAAATAAAGTAATTGGTTGTAGTTCGGCGGGGAAGGAGGGGAAACCAGCTCAGGGACTGAATCCAAACTTGAATGTAATCCAAATCTTGGTTTAGCCTCCAAAGGGCTGTGCAATACAGTATTTTAGCCAAATTGCTATGCCTTTGAGCTTCAGTATGATGGAGTGGACACTGCCTACTCACTGGGTTAGTTCTAAAATTTTAAGATAATTATTTGAAAACACCGTTAGATACAAATATTAGTAATTTTAAAAAAACGCCTGGGGTTTAGATTCTAATACCTTTATGTCCACTTCATCAGGAGAATGCCAGAGCTGTTACACAACTATTAGGGACGTTTTAGCTGGAGAAGGGAGGGGAGAGGCTTCTACTTTAATATTTATGTTTCAGGACACCACAGAGGAGAAAACTCTTCAAGTTCCTTTCTCTGAAGGTCAAGAAGCCAGAAACGCAATACATTACTATTCAGCCATTGATTCGTTCAACCAATATTTACAAAGTACCCAGAATTAATAAAGTAGCTGCTGCTGCTCAATTAATACGTCGAATATGAAAACTATTATCTGCCAGCAATGATTCCAAGGAAGACACGAGGTGGAAGGCAGTAAAACTCAAAGACCATATTTAAATTAATTTTCTTCTTCAAGAGGGAGTCAGGATTAAGTAGAAGTGCACTAAGGGGCAGGAATGAGGAAGTGAACTCAAATGCTTCCTTTATAAAAGTGGACTTATCTACTCTAATATGTTAATGTATTAAGTGTAACTATTCAATTGACTTGATTTCTGAAAATGTTTCATGTTGAAAATGAATGAGTGGAAGAAAAAAGTCCTAAATAATGACCATGAATACTTATTTAGCATTTAGTGGGTGGAGGGCATTGTTCTAAGGACTTTATAGATATTAACTTATTTGCTCATCTAACAGGCATGTAAATAAAGGACTGTTATTATGCTCAGGAAACTGAGGAGGCTAAATCTTGGGTATCATTTATAACCTAGAGCTCACAGCTCCTGATCACCAAATACATCCATTTACATGTAAGAAATATTTGGGAGAGGTAGAAAATATGAAAGATAATTAATCATTTCCCTTAATTTCGTACCAAAAATAGGAGGGAGAAATGACAACTTATCTTAAGTATAGCAGACTGACAAAACAATGGGGCACATTAAATAAAAAGAAATTGTTAAAAGGTCATATTCTATTATCCTAAAGGAAATACCTAGATGCCTATGCTTTAAACACTGGTCAAATATTTTTATTTTGAAGACTGTCATCATCCTGAGAAAAATGGACTTTAGAAATCCATAACTAGTGATGCCTGGGTGGCTCAGTTGGTTGAGCGTCTGGCTCTTGTTTTTGGCTCAGGTCATGATACCAGGGTCATTGGATTGAGCCCCATGTCAGGTTCTATGCTGAGCATGGAGCCTGCTTAAGATTCTCATTCTCTCTCTCTCTCTCTCTCTCCCCCCCCCCACCCCTCCCCCACTCATGTGCAAGTGCATATGCTCTCTCTCTCTCTCTTCATAAAAAATAATTAAAGAAATCCTAACTATTTGCTCAATTATATACTGTTCTCAAATGGGAATATGAAATGAAATTTAAGTAAAATAATTGGGAGAGATAATAAGACTACATAATAAATTTTAAAAAATCAAAATGAATCATTTCTTTAAAATTCATACAGTACACATGCTAGCCTGAAGATGATGGCACGCAGCCTTTGAAAAAAACATGGAATCTTCCACATATTAGTAACTGAGTGCTCGTGCGAATTCTCCAGCTTCTTCTAAATCTGTTTACTCAATCTCTTTCCAATATGTATAAAATGTACCCCAACTGGTTTTTATGATAATTAAGCTAAACAGCACATCCAAAGCCCCCTAACAGTATCTGGACTCAAGCAAATTTGGAATGCTGACATAAATATAAAACAGAGTTAGAGGGTTTCTAATCTCTTTGTCTACCAACAATTACCTTTAAAAAAAAAAATCTTACTATTGGGTAAATCTCTCCAATTTTCGAATCTCTGAAATAAAGAGAATGAGTGATATCCATCTTGACTTCAAAGATTACCGGGTGTGCCGTGCTTGGCACAGGAGATAAAAGAAATGTGAATAAGGCAGAGGCCAACCTGATAAAACTGCATGGTGAGTATGGAAAAGCAGCTTTCTAGAATTGAAAGGTAGACAGAAGAGAGTAGTAGGTTCTAGAGAGGCAGATCAGCACAAGCAAAGACATGGCAATGTGACCAAACAGTGTAGCCAGGACCCATCAAAAACAGTTCCACACAGGAGCCCATAAAGTCCGGGCTAGGGACAAAGAAACTGCAGAGGAACGCTCCAGGGTCAGATCCTGCACGAAAGAGCCTTTCACCTTAGGTGGCTAGACTCTCTCCTCAAGGTACTGTGGGCTCATGTTGGCGCATCGTGAGTCCTTGGGCAGGAGACAGACACAATACCTGCCATGCATAAAGAATTCCAACAGCAGTAGGAGAGGGAGATAGCTTAATGAAGAATTGCATTATTAAAAAAATAAAAAAAGATGAGTACTATGTTACTTATTAAATCATCTTCTTTTGTACAGAAAAAAAAAAAAAAAAAAAACCTGTCAAGTCATCCAAATCCACCAAATTGATATGGAGGAAATAATACTAAAATCTACAGGGCTTTCCTCCAGTTCCCGGAGGACCAGTTATGGATTTAGCTGATGGATTCAACTTTTGAGTGGCTTGGGAATTTATAAGCTTCCCCTTAATAACAGCAAATTTAAATTCTGGTAGCCATAGTGACAGGTTATTATAGCCCTATCTAAAATTTGGGAAGCAACCAACAATGCAGGACCCTAAGGTAAAGGAAAAATACTTTTTCCTGAACAACAGTTGGCAAGTATTCAGTATGTGTTCAAAAATACACAAAATAATGCTCATTCCACTTTTTAATAAGTATTATTATTTAATAATAATAATGCTCATTCCACTTTTTAATAAGTATTATTATTTAATAATAATAATACATTAACAAAGCACTAAGACTGATTACAATAGAGTAATTTAAGCAACGCCAAGTAAAGAAAATCTTCTACAAATATATATGGATAGAACTAGATCAGAAAAAAAGTGAGGTTTACTATGGTTGGAGGTAGCACTGCCCTACTGCATAGTCTTTCAACGCTATTTCAGTTCACATGCAATTAGAAATGATTTCATGAAAGAACAAAAATGTGTAACATTTCCTCTTTCTTTTCATATATACACATGAACTCAGCTAATTGTATGGTTAATATGGTGCAAAGCTCTATGCGTTTCGGCATCAAAGTGTACGGCGGTGATGCCGGCCCAAATGGAGGGCGCTCAAATATTTTGCAAAGCCAAACTATGACCTAGTAACTTACAATCTTAAAAGAACACTTAGCGACAAACATTTCAGATAATAAATGAAAAGATAAAGAAATGACCGATGACTAGTTAGCTGCCCTCCTGGGACACTGCCATTGTTCCCAGGACACGCGATTAAGGAAACAGTGAAACAATATGGCGAGTACATCAACAACAACTAAAGTGAGATTATGCAACTCATTATTACATTTTTGACATACTTTACAAACGTTACCATGAAATTCCTCTTCAGTCTTTTTTGTTTTTTTTTCCCATAATCAAATGTAAAATTAAAGTGAATTTTAAAATAAAGGGAATTAATAGGCCACACCAGAACATATAATTGGGTTTTAGAAAACTTTTTAACTTTTTAAGTAACTAAGTCTCATAATCTTGTCTTTCTATTATTTCATAGATTATGCATCAAGATCTCTGTGTGTACAATATAATAAGTGTGTGTTTAAAATATCAGATGTACATATATTTATTGTATGTTTGGGTACCTCCAAAGAACCTGGACTGCCAAACTATAATATCCAAAGTGTTATTTTAATATATTTCAATGGCATTCATGAGTTAAAGGAGCTAACTGAAGGCTGGGTGCAGCGTCACCCCATTTTTAACGAGGTTGCCTCCCACAGAAGCACACAAACACACAATAAATAGATCGAGCTTTGCCACACATTCATACACTATTTACCCAGTTCTGGCAGATACACCAGTGGTACAAATCAAAGCCTATCTTAATTGCCATTCTGCTTATATTTGGAAGTAAATCTGTAATCTGTAAACTAATTTCGCATGCAGCCTACACTGGACAGGTCATATCCATAACCTCTAATGACATTAAACCCTTACATACAGGTTTCCTATGTATCCTACCTCACTCGAAACAACTAGGCATCATATATTATGCGATTATTGTCCCTTCTACCTGCAGACGACCTTTGAATTGCCATTGAGTGATCTGGCTAATAGCTACTCCACCGAAAATTATAATTTGCCTTTCAAAACATCCTTGAGTCCAAACTGACATATTCCTAACGTGAAGATATTTTTATTTTAAAAAGAATTTATTTCTGTCATTTTAATACTTTTAAGTCACAGCTGTCAAGATTTTAATCTCATAAACAAAACATAACTACCTGCATTTAAAAGCTATCTAGGGGCGCCTGGGTGGCTCAGTCGGTTAAGCGGCCGACTTCGGCTCAGGTCATGATCTCGCGGTCTGTGAGTTCGAGCCCCGCGTCGGGCTCTGTGCTGACGGCTCAGAGCCTGGAGCCTGCTTCGGATTCTGTATCTCCCTCTCTCTCTGCCCTACCCCTGCTCATACTCTATGTCTCTCAAAAATAAATAAATGTTTAAAAAAATTTAAAAAAAAAGTAAAAGCTATCTAAAACTTAAGCGAATATACTTTAATTGAGATAACTATCAAAAAATGTGAAAGAAAAAAGAATATGTGAAAGAAGTTGCCCTTGATGTCTTTGATAAGCATAAACCGAAAGTAATATATCAAAACTTTATTTTTCTTAATCAAAGTCCAGCCAATGATTTGTAAACAGATGGACATTATCTAAGTCTCCAGTTCTGGCCACAATAGTATTAACTATAAAAACTGAATGATGACTCTATATGTCAGTAATCGTAATTTATATAACTTTCTTATTACCCATTTTTTAGACATTAAGAATTTCATAAGAAAAGAGTTATTAGGTCAGGAAGCAGAATTTTTGGAATAATGTGCTGTTAAGCACGGTGTCCCTGCTCTGCTACTTCCGTGGTAGAATAGCAAACCTCTCTTTCCATTTGTAAAATAGATCTACAATCAGAGTGCTCACACCTAACAGGTGACTGTGAGGCACACAGGCTACTTCACTCACACACACACACACACACACACACACACACACACACACAAAACCACTTTCATATCTAGTACACAGTGTCCAATAAATAAAGTTAGTTAGTCCAATAGATAAAATTAGTTAAAGCATTATGAACATTTTGGACTGTTTCAACACTAACAAAGGGACCACAGGCACTGGTAGGTACATCACAGCCAGTCATCAGAGACCCGTTTCTGCTGGAAAAGAGGCAGAAACATTTCTGGAGATTCTGAGGCTGAGTGAAACTTCCTCTATCCTAGGTTGCAGGGTAAATGCAATGCTTTTCAAAGTGCAGATATAACAAAAGATTATTAGTATCACCTGAAATGAAATGGAAAATGGAGTACATCACAGTCAAGGGTAAGTATATTGTCTTGTGACATACACATATATATGTATGTGTGTGTGTATATATATATACATATATATATATACACCCTCACATACATTCATACATACATACATATGTAAATACATAATCATAATGTGAAACAGATTTGTGGCAATGTTTCCCAGTCATAACAATTTGAAAACCAGTGCTCTAACAGACTGGTTATACACTCCCCCAAATAGGACACCTGTGAAGTAAGCACAACGATCCTAGCTAAGGTCTACAAGGCAGAATTAATTGGCAAAAGTCCTGAGACAACAGAGAGCTTCAAGATGCGAGTGTAGCAGCTGAACAGGCCTCTACCAGGGAGCCCCTTCGGAGAGGATTTGGGCTCTGTCCCCAGTGACTAAAGTCTAAAATTGTGTTACCTCCTTTGGGGCGCAGAGAGCTGTACGGCTGCCAAAACTTTCCAAAGTGGAATTTGACTGTGAGAGCAATGACTCCTCCAGAACAGTGAAATAATTAAATTTCCGTGGGAAGCTGAGACTTCAATAATCCCCAAATTTCGATGAGCTCTTTTTAAGAATTAATTAAAAATTTACAATTAGACACATATATAAGCATACACACTCATCCATTCCATGCATCTTTACTTTTTTAATGCTTATTTATTTTGAGACAGAGGAAGAGAGAGAGAGGGAGCACGACTGGGGGAAGGGCAGAGAGAGGAGACACAGAATCTGAAGCAGGCTCCAGGCTCCGAGCTGTCAGCACAGAGCCTGATGGGGGACCCAAACCCAAGAACCATGAGATCATGACCTGAGCCGAAGTCGGGCGCTCATGGAATCTTTATTTTTAAAAACAGCCCTTTACACCATTTTCTCAGCAAACCAGACATATGCCCCTCCGCAAAAAAAAAAAACAAAAAAACAAAAAACAGTTCCAAAATTCTGAGAAAGCAAATGTCATTTTGTGTTTGTTTTGTTTTGTTTGTCTGTTTGCTTTAAAGATCTTATTTTTTTTAAGCAATCTCTACACCCAACATGGCGCTCGAACTCACAACCCCAAGATCAAGAGTTGCATGCTCCACCGACTGAACCAGCCAGGCACCCCTGAGAAAGCAAATGTCATTTTGGACCAATAAATACCATCTAATTTGTTGACAGGATGACCTACACAAAATAGCTCAAGTAAGATATTCTAAATTCTAAAGTATTTGACAGCAATAATTTCCTTTAAGTTTTTTTCTCCCTTTTTTACAAATCTATTATTATATAATCATCATTTCTTTCAAAAGTACTAAAATGTATGTTTTCTGCTAGGAATTTACCACAGCCTGAATATTTGTGGGCACCCAAAATTCTTATGTAGAAACCTATCCCCTGATACATGACATTTGGCGAAGGGGGGCTTTTAGGAGGTGTTTATAGGCCATGAGAGTGGAGCCCCCATGAGGGAATTAGGGTCCTTAAATTATAATAATAATAATAATAGTAATGGTGAGTTTCTTCATCTCTTACACCATGTAACGACGGAGTGGATAAGACAGCTGTCTATGAACCAGGAAGGAGGCCCTCACCCTATCAGCCAGAGTCTTGACCTCTGACTTTCCAGTCTCCAGAACAGTGAGAAATACACTTCTGTTGTTTATAAGTCATTCGGTCTATGAAGTATTCTGTTACAGCATCCCAAACGGACTAAAGAAAGACTTTTCTCGGAGAGTGAATCTTCTGTCAATTTTTAAAAATCTAACACTCTGAAAGACTTTTGAATCCCTACTTTGTAAGAAAAGAGGCCACAGGAGTGAGATGATCATAGCAAGGTCCCTGTGCAAGCACACTGTGCGTTTTTAATGACAGCCCCTCACTTCCCAACTAGGCAAGTTACAGGAACACTTTGATAGAATCTGCACATAGCAACATCAATCACTGCCATGGTGATTTTCTATTAAGATCTGACCTAGAAAAAGCCCTTAATTTTTCTTTCTGTTCTATCTTACAATATATTCTTAGAAGAAAATCAAAATATTTTGGAACACATTTGGAAAAAATAGGTCCATTTAGAGAGAGAAAACACTAAGGATAAAGAAATTGTTCCCAGAGCAGTTTTCTATAGCCTAGAACAGTGTGAATCTGCAGCCTCATTAAAATTTCCTTTTACCCAAATACTTTCCACCAATTCACACACTATCATCTCATTTTTACCTTTCTAAATTACTAAGCACTTCATTTTTCTTCTAATTTCAGTATTATTCCCTGAAAAAGATGATACTCTCCTTGACGTCATTTCCTCTTTCTTAGTAAGCCTCCAAACTATTGTTCACAGACATTCATGCGTTTAATCTGTCAACTAGTGTTATGGCCAGGATCTGTCAGGCATTGTGCTAGGCACTGGGGGTACTGGATAAATGACACAGTCCCCACCTCACAGAGATGGGCACTATCTCAGGTGCCACGGTAGAAAAGCACAGATGCCTGAACAAAGCAATACCTCTCTACCTTGATATTTTCCTTTTCTGGCCATAACCACATACCAGCTTCCCATTCCCCCAAAGTTAGGACGCCTGTGCTCCCATCCTGACTGAGACCTTCAGCAAAACCCACTATCAGCTGGGATGCAACTTGCTGCCCATAACAGAAAACTCATCTCATGCTGCCTTACACAATCGATGGGGCTTATCAGCTAACATGACCAGAAGCCCAGGAACAGGAAAAGGTCTGGATTATATTAATTCAGCTGTTCAGTAACTGCATCCAGGTTTCTTCTCTTCTCTCCAGTCTGCCTCGAAAAGGATGACTAACAAGAACTCTTGGCATTATTTCCTCCCCATCCAGCGAGGGCAAGAACCATGGAGGAAAAGGGGACACATGTAGGGGAGCAGGGGGAATAAGGGACAGAAGACCTTGACACAGACAGGTTGAGAGGAACAGTATTTTTTAAATTGGAGCTCACCATTCCAAAGAGTTCCACTGTGGTCAGAGGACAAGGACTATGAATTCTCTTCCCAGAACCAGAGGTGGATTAAGCTTTCTTTAAGCTATGAATTGTGTGGGGTTGCCAGGAGTAGATAGCCAAAGAACAACTGAGGAAAGAATCTCAGGGGAGGCCACCATGATGATGTCTATTACATAACTGACTTCACAGAAAACATTATTCACCTACTTTTTAAAGCCTGTAAAGTCAGCTTCATCCATAATGTCCTCTCCAGAATCCCTAATTGCCTAATTCTCCTTCCCAGCTCTAGAGGACACCCACCTCGTCAGCCAACTCGGTCCCTCCCTCTGGCACTCCAGGACCTGCAAGACTTGGCCCCATCAGTCTACGTTTTGGGGAACTAATTTCCAATAAAAATCTTCCTCCCGTGTCAATCCACACACATACTTCTTATCCATCTTCCCTCCTTATCTATCTAAATTTCTCCGAAGCGTGGCTCAATAAGTCATCCCTGTCAGATCTGGCCCCTCACTGACCTGAATTTTCAGGCACACCCCATGAAGACAGCATGGTATATCAGGAAAAGCACAGGAATGGAACTCACACAGACCTGGGTTCAACTCTTGGTACCACCACTTGCTAAGAATGCTTTGGGTAAATCACATTAAAATTGCTTATCTCTGCATTCCCTTACCTCTAACACTATATTACCACTTTTGCCTCGTCATTTTATTAAAGACCTGGTGCATACAGTCAATTGGTAAATTAAAAAAATTCTAACATTATTGAGTCATTAAATCTCTCTTTTTTAATGTTTATTTATTTTCGAGAGAGTGCAAGTGTGGGAAGGGCAGAGAGAGGAGGACAGAGGATTTGAAGTGGGCTCCGTGGTTAAAGCAGTGAGCCCCATGTGGGGCTTGAACTCACAAACTGTAAGATCATGACCAGAGCCAAATTTGGACACTCAACCAACTGACTTACCCAGGAGCCCTAGAACCATAAAATCACTTATTTGTATGCAGTCTTCTGGTTCTGGTTCTCCCTAGTGTTCTCACAGACCAGGTCTTCACTTCACAAGTATTTTGGGGCAAACAAGAGGCGTCATCTCTATATCTATGTCCAATTAACTGTTGGCCACTATGTCTGGCAAAACCAAGATGCTATTTCCTAAGGGCAACATTCGTCTTCTATCATCCTCCATAGAAATGAATTGCTATTTTTTGAGTAAAAAACATTAATGGTACAAGAGCATTCAGGGTAGAATGTCCAGAGTCCAAAAGGGTCGAAGAAAAGGTAGAACTCGAGTGTACTTACTAATACCTCAAGGAGACACAGCAAGGTTTTGTGATCATATTATTGAGGGGGGAAAAAAAGAATGATCAAATACACATGTATTGGCAACATGAATTTTAAAACCCAGACAAGCAAGAGAATACCAGCAAGTAGGGGATGAGAAGTTGAAAGTGCATGAAATGCTTCATCCAAACCAGCCTTTATAAGAAGCACTGACCTCAAGGGCTGGAAGAAAAGGACTGTACAATGAACAGAAATCAGAAGACAGTGTCCAGACCACATGCAGCCACTTTTTAATCTTACAAGTCTGAGTGAATCACTTCACCTCCTTTAATTCAGTTTCATTATGTGAAAACAGAAATGCCCCCCACCACATCCCCACTGCACCCCTACATCCTACTTGACTCAGAGTTTGCAGCAGCTAAATAAAAATTTACTAAATTTCTGAAGTATGAAAGGTTATGCAAAATAACACATTTTTATATATATATATATATATATATATATATATATATATACACATATATATATAAACAATGTGAATGCTAAAGGTAAGGTGATTCTTACAAATCTCAATGTAGCACTGATGAAATGTTCATGTTGAAATCACTAGACATCATATATGAATAACCAGCTAAACAAAGGATGCATCTGTTCTTAATTGCCTAGTTTCTTTAAGTGGCTGCCTGGAAAATGATTAATTATAATTATTATTTGAGATATGTTAAACAATTAGGACACTGAAATGGAAGACTATCGAGGCACCTGGGTGGCTCAGTCGGTTAAGCATCTGACTTTGGCTCAGGTCATGATCTCACCACATGTGATTTCAAGCCCCACGTTGGACTCTGTGCTGACAGCTCAGAGCCTGGAGCCTGCTTTGGATTCTGTGTGTCTCTCTTTCTGCCTCTCTCTCTCAGAAATAAATAAACACTAAAAAAAAAAAAAAAAAAAGAAAGAAAGAAAGAAAAAGAAATGGAAGACTATCAAACCTCTGATAATTGGGCGCTAATATGGACTGAGGATTCAAGTCAGTGGCTAATTTGCTAACCATTAGTAGAGCAATAATACTATACTAGAGTTTTATCAGTTTGAGTAGTTAGTTTGAGATTACCTCATAAGGGATCATTTTCCTGTGCATAAATGAAACAAGATGCTTCGCTAAATGTCTTCGGCATCAACAGAATAGACGACAAGTCAACAAAGGATGCCATAGCAGATCTAAGTGATGGAACTGAAGGAATAATTACACAGATCCATAATGTGAAAATGTGCAGGATTTAATTTCACAAAGGAATTAGGATAATAAATACTCAGCTCTGCCGAGATTCTTCTCTGATCATTTCATGAGGGTGGCCCGTTCTTTTTGGCCTTTAAAACCCCACAGAGATTCTACGCAGAAATATTTATAATTTAAATGATTCCCACAGATTATGACTGTTTTCCCCACTACCATAACTAATAAGGGTTAGCTGCGCACTGACATTTTCCAAGGCAATGCACAGTGACTTCTCTACACATGCCAGAAACCAAATATTTGCTGAATAAACGTATAGAACACAAGGATTTCTCAAGCTCTGAAAACTTCCATATCAATACTTTCTTAAGCTCCTAACATCTGCTAATCTGGAATAGTTAATTTAAAGTGAATTTTTGAAATAAAATACCAATAATGCACTGGCCCTTATTTGTATGGTTTTTAAGACGTAATCCAACAAACTGCTAAACAAAGTCAAGAGCCAATATGAAAGGAGAACATGAGGAAGGCTACTTGAAGTCAGAGGAAAATCAAATACAGTATATTGGTGCTTCCCCTCAGAAAGGAATGTTCTTAGTTAAACCATAATATCAGTAATCGAAGGAGCGAGAAAGATTTCAGCACCAGGAATTACCTGGAAGTAGAACTTATGAGTCATTTTCTTTGCCATAATTTTTTTAACCAGTTAAGTGCAGAATCTTAGTCCATGTATTCACACTTATACTAGAATTTACTAGTCTTCTTACTTGAGCATCTGGTCGCATCAATGTTAAGATGTCTAAAAACAAACAAAAATGTAATAATGGTGTATAAAGATATATTCTGATCAGTCATTAACATAAACAAAGGTTTCAGCAAGGTCTATATTATTTTTAAGTTTATTTATTTACTTGGAGAGAGAGAGTGGGAGAGGAGTAGAGAGGGGAGAGAGAGAGAGAGGGAGGGAGAGAGAGAGAGAGAGTGAGAGAGAGAGCGAGAGAGAGAGAATTCCAAGCAGGTTCCGCGCTGTCAGTGGGCTCGAACTCAGAAACCATAAGATCATGACCTGAGCTGAAATCAAGAGTTGGATGCTTAACTGAGCCAGACAGGCACTCCATGAATGTCTATTCTAAATACAGGTAATATTTGTCCAAAGACAGAAAGTACGCTTCTATATAAACAAAGCAAACCAAACGAACAAGAAAGAAGAGGTAATTACAACTTCCAAAGTATAATATCTCTAAAAATCCATCTGATCTGTGTTCCTGTCCTGGAAATACATACTAAATCCAAGTGTGTAAGTTTGGTGGAATACCACTTTTATTAGAATCGCCTGGAGTTCACTTGCAGCAATGCATGTTCTAAGGACTAAGACTTTAAAGTCTGGGGTAGGCCTAAGGAATCTGTACTTCAACAAGCTCCCCTCAGGGCAACTCTCAAGCACCCCAAAATTTGAAAACCAAGGATATTGGCTTTAAAAAAATAAAAGTTAAAACAAGAGAACTCTGGAAGAGTTATTTCCTGTACTTTTTAATATAGACACTACAAACAAAAGTCAAATTGGAAATAATAAAAGCATATAAATAGAACAGATCCATGTAATAAGCAATTTAATAGGCAGTGCGATTAAAAACTGATGAGTTCAATTGTTAAAGGGATACTCCTTCATATTACCAGAAATCTCAAAACGAGGTGAAATGATGCACTGTCATTGGGCACAATCCGCTCGTACAGGGAGCCACCGGGGATGCATGTCCTGGTTTAAGGACACATGTCTTCAAATGTGGCTGGCATTTTCAATTTCATTCTTTTTTTTTTTTTAATATTTATTTTTAAGAGAGAAAGCCTGAGTGGGGGAGGGGCAGAGGGAGAGAGAGAGAGAGAAGGGTACAGAAAATCCAAAGCAGGCTCTGCACTGACAGCAGAATGCCTGATGTGAGGCTCAAACTCACGACCTGTGAGATCATGACCTGAGCTGAAGTCGGACGCTCAACCAACTGAGCCACCCAGGCACCCCTCAATTTCATACCTGATACAACTCAGATATTGAATATTAGCATCAAAGATGATTCCACTTGGAAAAAAAAAAAAAAGCCCAAAAGAAATTTTTTTCAAAACGACAGTAAAGTAAAGCATCCATCAAAGGGACCTCATCCACATTGAAGAAGAAAAAATAATAGGTCAAGGTGACGGTGACTTTCCTTTACAAGTGGGCAAATCCCAACCAGAGTGATCTATGAAAGATTCAACAAGGAAAAATTAAAGAAGCAAACTTATACTCCTGCAGTGACAGGATTCAAAATACAAAGTTACTGAAGGCCTCCCCCGCCAAAAAAATAAATAAATAATAATTGTCCTCAGTTTGAAAATGTAATGGATTCATCATAATGGATTCACCTTTGTTCTATGTTCTAGAAGTTTAGGGGACAATCATTTACTGACATAAAAATCCTCAAGATGAAACACAGACTTCGTAACAACTTAGATGTGCTTTAAAAGATATCTGCATTCTTGAAGATAGATGATTTTTTTACTTTTTGTTAAAGTTAATGAAATTCATTTTTCTGCAGGAATCTGAAACAGTAACTGGGATGATCTAAATCCCTTGTTATTTATACCTTCATACATCTGCAACAGGCCTTTTCTCCATGGCCTGATGTTAAGAAATCTTATTTAAGAAAATTATAGGCCATGAGCTGAAATATAATCTTAACGTGTCTCTTGAAGTTGCTGTAGGCTGAAACTCATCAACCACTTTTTGGTCTTTTAACACTTTAAAGTGGGCGGGGGCAGGGGTATGGTTTACTCCATCGATCTGGCAGCTTATGTCATCTGAAAACTTGTAGATGTTATCTTACACTCTTTGTTCAAATGAGGATTTAAAGTAAGTACCGGCATTGATTTCTGAGGCTACTAGGTGTTTGGGTTGCCAGTGGGGTCTCCAGATGATGTTGAAACGAGGGCTTTTTTGAAAAAAGAATCAACTTTTAGGTCTAACACTTGAGTGCAAAAATCAATTTTTACAAGTGCAAGATGGTAAGCAGTTCATCTGAAAAAACACCCAGGAGTTTTAGTTAACCACAGGCTTAACAGGGGCCAACAGAATGATGTAGCAGGAAACGGTGCCAAGGCCATCTTGGGCGGCGCTGGAAGGGCCGCATTCACATCATGGCAGGAAGACAGGGCAGGACACAGAAGACCCGAGTTCAGTGATGGAGGGAACCTCGGTTTCCTCTATTGAAAAGAAGGAGTAGACCGGGATGCTTGAGCACCACTGAGGAAACCATTTGATGTTCAGCCTGTGGCAGAGAAGAATAAGGAACAAAGGCGATTGTGTTCTGGTACGTGAAGCATCTCTACGTGTTAAGCTCCCTTTATAGGGATTTCACCTGTCTTGTTGACCACCACCGCCTGATCCTTGAAAAGGTCCTGACAGATCACAAATGTGCAAAAATACTCGTTGAATGAAAAAGCGATGACATAAATGACCTGGGAGCATAAGAAAATACACTTGCTGGCCTGTATGGTGCCAAAAGATGAGACAGGCACCAGTGGGTAAAAATTTTAGGAACATATGCTCCAGTTAAACTTTTTAAGAAACCACTTTTTAACAGTTAGAGCTCTCCAAAGACGGAGCAGACTTTGTAAGGGAGTGATCTCCTCCTCATTTGGGGGGAGGGAGCAGAAGTGGTATTCTTGCAGAAACTGGATAACCATCTGTCAAGGAGGCTACAGCAATGAAAACACTGTTTACATCATCGAACACCACAAGGGTTTCATTTTTATCCTATCTGCCATTTCTGTAGAGCAAGCCTTCTGCTGACATGAAATCATCAAGCTGAAATGAAGGATTTTAAACCATTTTAGGAGTGACTCAACAGAATGTGTTAGAGTGGTTCCCAAATGCAGGTACATAAAAACATCTGTGGAGCTTGTCATCAACGCAGGTTTCTAAGTCCCACTTGATCTCATTTCTCTCGTGTGCTCCGTGACATTGTCCTAGCAATTAGCTCCTTCCTGTCTTCTGCACCATCGCCATTTCCCTCGCTACTGGAGTCTGTGCTGTCCCCTTGCAAACCTGTCACTCCCTTCTGTAAAAGAATATCCTCGGTTGACCCCGCTTCTTTCTCCAACCACCACCCACTTCTCTTCTTCCTTGTAAAGGAGAACTCCATCTGTATCCAGTGTCCCGCCTCCATCTGACTGTTGACCACACCCAAATTGAAGATCCCAGTTACTCCATGTTGCAGAACCAATAGTGAATTCTCAGTCCTCGTCCAAACTGATTCTTCACAGTAGCATCTGGCGCAGATGATCGAGCCCTCCCATTAAAACATTTCCTCACATGCCTTAGAAGATACCCACCTTCCTGGTTTTTAGCCAACCTCCCTGGTCACTCTTTCTCAGTCTCCCCTCTGCCTCTTCATCCTGACTTCCTAACACTGGAGTGCTCAAATTCTTGATATGAAACCATTTCTTTATTTTCGTTGTTTCTCTTTTCCTCGCACTGGGATCCTTAGTGAGTTCACCCTGGGTCCTGATTCTACTTACTGTTTATACACTTAGGACTCCCCATTCTGCAGCCTAGCTTACTCCACTGAACCCCAAACCTACATCTAAATATCCTCCTGATGTCTCTGACATTCATCTCTACAGATTCAAACCGAATTCCTGATCTTCCCCATGACAGGGGCTAACATCCTTCCCAGGGTTCAGACAAAATATCACAGAGTCATCCTTGACTCTGTCTCCCCACCCCTCATCCAAGCCGTCAACTCTTGCCAGCTTTATAAACTAGGACTTCTATTTCATACCACAGGCAAAAATTAACTCAAAATGGGTCAACAATGACCTAAACATAAGAACTAAGGACCATAAAAATCTTAAAAAGAAAACACAGGAGCAAATATTTATGACCTTGGATTTTGCAGTGGATTCTTAAATCTGACATCAAAAGCAAGGGCAACGAGAGAAAATAGACACACTGGACTTCATCAAAGTTAAACACTTCTGTGCATAAAAGGACATTATCAAGAAGGTAAAAGACAATCTAGAGAATAGCAGAAAATATTTGCAAATCATGTAATCTGTCAAGGGTCTAGTATCCAAAATATATAACAAACTCCCGCAACTCAAAGACGGTAAACAATCCAATTTAAAAATGGGCAAAGGACTTGAATAGACATGCCTCCAAAAAATACATCCAAATGACACCCATGAAAAGGCACTCAATATCAGCAGTTATTAGGGAAATGCAAATCAAAACCACAAAGAAGTACCACTTCACACCCAGTAGGATGGCTACAGTCAAAACAAATGGAAAATAACAAGTTTTGGTAAGGATGTGCAGAAACCAGAATCCTTGTGCATTGCTAGTGGCCATGCAAAATGGTGCAGGTGCTATGCAAAACAGTTTGGCAGTTCCTCAAAAAGTTAAACATAGAATTACCATATGACCCTTCAATCCCACTCCTAGGTATATGCCCCAAAGAACTGAAAATAGGCACTCAAAAAAAAAAACATATGGTTACACATGTTCATACTAGCTCTATTCACAATAGCCAAGAGGTGAAAACACCCCAAACGCCCATCAACTAATGAATGAGTAAATACTCATATAGTTTACAAATTGTAAACCATATACATATTTACACACATACAATGGGGTACTATCGGGCCCTAATAAGGAAGTCCTACTGACACATGCTACGTTGTGGATGAACCTCCAAAACATTATGCTAAGTGAAAAAAGACAGATACAAAAGGTTTAAGGAACTGGATTAAGGAGGAAGTATTTGGGGGAAAATGTTTAATGGATAAGGAGTTTTACTCTGAAATGATGAAAATGATTTGGAACCACTCAGAGGTGGTGGCTGCAAAACATTGTAACATACCAAGTTCCATTAAATGATTCGCATTAAATGTTAATTTTAGTTTACATGAATTTCACATCAATAAATTATTTTTAAAAATATTCAGAATCCAAGGGGTGCCTGAGTGGCTCAGTCGGTTAAGCGTCTGACTCTTGATTTCACCTCAGGTCATGATCTCAGGGTTTATAGGATCGAGCTCTGCACTGGGCTCCATGGGCACTGCTTGAGATTCTCTCGCTCCTCTCTCTCTGTTCCTTCCCTCTCTCACATGTGCTCTCTAATTCTCACTCTCAAAATAATAAATAAATACACATTTAAAAAAAATAGGGAACGCCTGGATGGCTCACTTGGTTAAACATCTGCCTTTGGCTCAGGTCATGATCTCACAGTCTGTGAGTTTGAGCCTTGTGTTGCGCTCTGTGTTGACAGCTCAGAGCCTGGAGCCTGCTTCAGATTCTGTGTCTCCCTCTCTCTCTCTGTCCCTCCCATGCCCATGCTCCCTTTCTCTCTCTCTCTCTCTCAAAAACAAACATTTTTTTTAAATTAAAAAGAAAAAAAGAAAAGAAAAAATCAGAATCTGACCCCTTCTCCTAACTCTAGTGCTACCACATTGGTCCAAGACACCATCTTCTCTCACTGACATTATTACTAGTCTCTTAAGTGGTCTTCTCGTTCCCTCTTAATCCCCTTTGTTTTTTCTCCACACAACAGCCAGAATGATGTTATTTTGTCAGTCGGATCATATCTTTCCTTGGCTAAAAGCCAATAGTTTTTTATCTCCTCATAGTCAAAGTCAAAGTCTTTACAGTAGTCTACAAGGCCCTATCCAATGTGACCCATTACTGGTCTAACCTCATCTGGTCTCACCCTCTACCACTCAGTCCCCTCCTCTCTCCACACACAGATCACACCAGGCTCCTTGCTGCTCCTCCAACATTCTAGAAACACTCCTGCCTCAGGGCCCTTGTACCTGATGTTTGATCTAGTTTGAATGGTCTTCCCCAGATATCTATAGCTCTTAGACCATCTCCAACAGCAGTTCTTACTCAAATATCTCCTATGCAATGATGTCTCCCCTTAGCACCCTATTTAAACTACAGAACCATGCATTCTCCCTATTTTCCCTTCTCTGCATTATTTGTCTCCATAGCATTTATGCCATCTAACATACAGTAAATTTTACTTATTTCCCATGTACATTTTCTACTCCCCACTAGATGCTTACTAGAAAGCCTAAAAAGGACAGCGAGAAAAGGTCTCTCTGTTCTTAGGCCGACAGATTTTAAACCATTTGGGTGCCTGCTTGCTAGTGTGTGTGCATATGTGAACTGTGACTTACTTTCTTTAACACAGTCCTAGATGCAAGCTTGTCAGAGAGTAGGCCTCAGCTACTCCAAATTACTGAAAGCTACAAATAACTGTAAAAGGATTAAAAAAAAAAAAAAAAAGTGACCACCCAAACTGGCTTATCTTGGTTTGCAGCATTACATTAAGAAAGATGGACCCAAAATACATCAAAAGGGATATTAAAAATTCTAAGTATTAAATAAAGTCTAAATGATATGATGAAGACAAGGATGAAATTCCTTAGTTTTTATATTGATCTTATTACTGCCACGTGGTATTAAAACAAGGTCTCCACCCCTAACAATCCACATGACTGCATTTCATTTGTAGTTCCTTAGAGCTTATCATAATATCCCAGAGAACAATCTCAGTACTTAGTGCCTTTTCCCACAACCAATGGAAATCCAAGTTCAAGGGGCTGGTGCACTTTATAAACAAGATATTTATAAACCTACCTTTCAAATATTTAAAAACATTTACACATTCAATAACAAAAAATCTGTATCAAAATAAAAAAAAAATGAAAGCAGAGCCAAGATTTTCATAACAATTCGATACAAACCTCGAACACCGCGAACTACTTGAAATAAAGATGGCTTCCCCATTCAGTAACACATATCATACAAAAATACTCACGTTATTAAAAAAGTAGTGTAGTCGTAAAGCCCTGCTAAACTAATAAAAAATATTTTAGTACTGTTACAGCTTCCTCAGAGCATGTTAATGCAGACAAGCCTCAATCAGTAAGTAAACTAATCTAAATCAAATTCCCTCCACTCGAAAATAATCATCATGTCCTGCCCAGAGTTAGTGAGTATAAATGGATTACTGAAAATATTCTTGGTAATTGTAGGTTGCTATTTATGTTGACCAGAGTTGGAGGAGTTTACTTAGTGAAATGTCTAAGCATGCAGACCACCAATGCACAACACGCAGGAAAATCACTCTTGACATCCATACTAAAAACAGCCTGGCTCCTCTCTGCAATGTCATGGGGTGGTTATTTCATAGTGTCAGATACACTGCTGGGGACAAAATGAAAATTTATGATTGCAGTTATTTTATTTTCAGGTAATGTGCTACCACAAGAGATTTTTCTAGTTCAGCGGAGTAGAAGTTAAATATTAAAGACTAAATATTATTTTCCAAAACCCTAAATTTTTCTCCTTGTAAACAGGTGTGTGCAAAATACAAATGGTGACAATAACTGAAGTGTATTTTTTAATTATAGGGGGCTTTGTTTGCCTTATAGTCAGCGATTCCCAAATATGTCTAGTAACACATAAGTCACGGAATGGAGTGGAAATAAAGAAGACCAAGTCTAAGATAAACTTGTCACAAGACGCCTGGCCAGTTAGGCAAGCTCTCGTTAGCTCTCATTGTTTCCTGGGTTATACCGTAATGTTTTGTTTTGTTTTTTAATCATCGCCATCATCAGAATTAAATTAGGAATCAGGAAACCTGGGTTCTAATTCCAGATCTCCAGCTAACCATCTAAAGAGCTGTCTAATCATAGGAAAAGCCTATAATCTCTCTGAGCTCCAATTTGCTTATCTGTAAAATGAGGGAGGTTGATAATAAATGCTTTTCAAATGGAACAGGAAAATGCAAGCTAAAAATGAGTCCCTTGACATATTAAAATTGATCCTAATTTATAAAGGCAAACACAGAGAATACCACAGGATAAAAAAGGAATGTTTTTCACTTGAGGGGAAATAGAAATATGAAAAATATTATAAAATTTTATTTCATGAGGATGTAGCCAAGAACTAACATACTCTTAGCCATGGAAGGAAGAGTCCTACAAACACGTAAAAAGAAAAGTCAATAGTCTATATTCTCTTTGGCCTAGAAATTCTACTTTTGAGCATAAATCCCGCTAAAAAATATCCCTAAAGAAAAATCAAAGTTCTCTAAAAAAGAATCTCCATAGCAGCACTATATGTAAGAGAGAAAAATTGGAAACAACCTGTAAGTGCAAAAATAGAGGCACAGTTAAGCAAAATCTGGTTTTGCTAACAAAATGGAACAAAGACCTATATGGCCATTTTTTAAATACTGAACTATCTTCCAAAGAGTGAAAACAGTCAACATGGTAGAACATGACATGTAAAGGTTGATCACAAAATACATTTGCCTTCTTCATTATTTTATAGAAAACATCGATGACAACTGGAAGAGAAACTGGAGAGAAAGAGCTAGTTCACTGGGTCCATTCTTTCCGTAAAGTTCATCACAACACCAAAAAACCCAAAAGGTACAAGAGGAGAAGAGCACGCTGTCCACACTACAGCCCAGTTTTTACATCTTCCATCTTCCTTCTACATAGCTTCATTAACATGACGAATACTACCTCCATCTCCATCTAACGCTTCGTGTTTTCCAAGCCCTTTCACAAAGATTACGTTGTTTCGCTGTCTGAAAAACAATCGGCATTTGACACCTCTACAGAAAAATGTTAAACCTTTGTACAAGGCCTGGTGTGTCAGGGATGTATCCTATGAAACCATACTGTACCTATTGTTGGGACTCCACTCTCCCCTAATGTCATCAATAAGAAATCAAAGGAGGCATGAAGAGTCAGGAGTTGTGACTTCAGTAAGCTTTCGGACTCTAAAGTAAACTTTAATATGGGAGAACTGGTCAGGAGGCAAATGCCTCTGAAAACCATTTACCTGCATCTTACGGACTATTTCTTCTTTCTTTAAACATCCTAAATCATGAAACCTGGCAGAAGTGATCACTCTGGTCGGCCTAGCAATAGATCCCTTTCAGATTTAGTATCTGTAAGGTAAGTGAACGGCAGTGCACGAATTCATGAACCATAGCCATAGCCATGGCATGGTATTCAGGTTCAGTGTATAGATGCACCTTTCGATCATTGTCCCAATAAAAACTCCAAAAAAGAGAGAAAAGGTAAAAATGTAAAATTCTTCTAAATAACAATTCTCTAAAGGAAACTTAACTAGTGACAACAGTCTTGTAAAAAAAAAAAAAAAAAATGGAGATTTCACAAAAGCCTGTGTCAACTTTCTCCCTCATCCCAAAATCGTCTTTTCTACTAATCAATATTTTGAACTTTATGTTTTAAGCTTTCAGATGCTGGTGTCCTTTAACATGTACTATGAGTGACAAGGAAAAAGGTAATGAATGGTGTAGCATGAGAGAAACAGTTTTTAAACAAGGCTAAGATATAACGATGGTAACAGTTGGGCGTACCGAAGCACAGAAGTTCTATCAGAGACCATGACACACACTTGTCTCGGTGATGGCTGCGGCACAAAGTCAAAAGCAGTTTCAATCTTTCACATTTACAACTCTTAGCAAAATCCCACGACCTTGGCAAGCAACTGTGCCCAATTTCCACCCTCACCAGCGTTATCTAATAATTAGAAAATAGGCTTTCATTTTCAAAACCATTCAACGTGCCAATGCACTTCATCTTAAATCACTGGTTTCTAACGACAGACTGTGTGTTGATTTGTAACCAGCAAATTTCAGCCAGCTTTTAGGAAAAGAGACTAAAGAGAAAGAATTATCCATTTAAAAATGAATCTCAGAAATAAATTGCAAAAATTCAACAAATTCCTCTGATATTTTTTCTCTGGCTGAGTTATTCCAGAGAAGCATGATCAACACATTCTTTTTTTCAGTATTCAAATAATATTTACAGGTCCCGTAGGTCCTAGGATACCAGATAATAATTCACAGATTTAAAGAAAATGACAAATGTATGGAAGAACTCCAAGACTCATAGTAAGTAAAACTATGATTTGAATTAAGCCTCTAACTTGTCAACCATTACCCACTAGATGAGCAATTCAGTGTTGAGACAGACTAATTTAACATTTACTCATTAAAATACCATGTAATAAGGCAAGAACAGAAAGATGTCTTTTAAAAAAAACAACTTCAGAAAGATCACAAAGGTGTGAGCAAATCATATTAGAATAGAAATGAAAATAAAATGATAATCTGCACTAAAAACCTTAGTAGCTAAGAGGCCATTTACATTTCAAAGTCCTCTGTCTATGGTATTCTTAAGTATTATACCACTAAGGTTTGTCAGCACTGCAGAGACACTTCAATTAAGGCTATGTGGTAGAGCCCTGTGTAAATTAATTAGCTGAGGTTGCACGGATTTTCTAAAAAGAGCTCTCTAAAACAGCCTTAGAGATATGCACGATTTGTGGGGAATTATAATTCAAATACAACTTACTAATCAATTCTTTTTGCTTTCGCATTTCAATGACATTTTGTGTAATGATAAATAAGTCCATGAAAATACTACTAACCAAACTTGTATTTGCTTTCAATTAGAGATAAAGGAAGGGGCTTTCATGTTTGTTTATGATACTCAAACTTTTATTTCATATTTTATCTAGACTTACTGGCGTGATTACTGTAATGAACTTGATCTACATTTAAATAGGAGGTGTGTCTATATTTGAAATTCACATGTTAACAACTAAATTAGCCATCTAGTCATTTCTATCAACAATGTCATAACAAAAATACAGATCTCATGCTCCTGCCTCAAGACTTAACCTGGTAAGTCCTTTATTATAATTTAGCTGAATATTAAAGTGTGATGTGTTTTATCAAATATCCTAGTTATCTCTTGAATTCAAAATACTAAATGGATTTTTGCTGTAAATAATTTCTATTAGAACCAGATGTTTGGCAAAGAGGATTCTTCAACATAAGTAAAATGCATGCAGAAAAACTAAAAATTAATTGCATAATGGTTTCTACTATAAATTAAAAATGGAAGAATTCTGAAGTTTTCAAGAGATTAGGAGCCTTCCAATTATGTACATAAGAGATTCATAAGCTCTTCTGTAATCCTAAAATAAAGTCCCTACAGTCTCATTATAGTGATTGTGAGAAATTCATACTTGTTATACAGTAGAGCTGATTTAGAGACTTTTTAATGGCTAATTTGTTTCAAGAGCATAGACACCGTATGTACACATATATCTTTTGAGATGGTACCATTGAGAAGAGGCTGTCCTTCATGCACATCCTGCGATAACACCGCACTGTAAACATCCTCAGGAAATCCAGTCTTGCATAACGCGATTTCACCAGAAGCCTCTACAGACGCCTGCAACACAAGAAAAAAATGTGTGCAATGATTGCTACCTCCTTCAACTGAGAAACATTCCACTTGGCATAAAGCCTCGATTTTTCTGCTATCTTGTACAAACAACCCCTTTGTTTCCGAACGGTTACAATTAGAATGTAGAGGGCAAAGGGTTAATCTTTTTGATAACTGGAGTAGAAGAAACAAATCCCACTTGTCCTGTCCAGTAAAATCGAAATAATACACATTCTAGGTTCTTCTAAAGACTGCACATTTCCATTAAAATGGTCATTGTGACTGAAGAATTATCAAGTGGACCAGGGGTAGGGGACAGCCAAATAGTTTTTAGGGTCCCACGAATCACCACTGCCAACTTAACTTTTCAAGAAACATGCATACGTTCAAGTATGTAGATTTTTATATCTTCATCTAATTCTCTGGCTATGAAGTTCGTTTCAACATCCTCTGTTAATGAAAAAACAAAACTACAACATACCGCAGGATACAGAGTTTTTTGTACTAAGAAAAAAAAAACAATCAGAAGTATGTGTTTCTCTAATTTGAAGGGCAGGGATACATTAAAAATGTAAATAAAGATTAATACAATTATATTTCTTTTTTATACTTAAAAATTAGGAAGTCTCAGGGCACCCGAGTGGCTCAATTGGTTAAGCATCTGACTCTTGGTCTCGTCTCAAGTCATGACCTCACGGTTTGTGAATTTGAGCCCTGCATCAGGCTCTGCGAGGACGGTGCGGAGCCTTCCTGGGATTCTCTCTCCCTCTCTCTCTGCTCCTCCCCAGCTTGTGCTCTCTCTCTCTCAAAATTAATAACTTTAAAAAAAATATTTAAAAAAGTTAAAAAAAATCTCTCTTGCCATCTTCCTCTCTGTTATCACATACACCTTTAACCATCCAGTATGACTAAAACTCAATCATACCAAGTTCTATACACTCACCCTTCTAAGTTAGTTTCACTATGTCTTCCAGCCCCACTGACATCATCACAGAGCTCAATGGCACTTGTGCAGTGTTGACATTAATTATAGGAAACTTCACCCTGCAGTGATGGGGATCTAAATACAGGAGGAGGAAGAGAGCACAGAAGCTGACAGAGGGAGGGACTGCAGTATCGGCAGGGCTAGCATTAGAAGCAATCTGCCCTGGTGAGGAGAATCAGCAATTGGGAGGAAGGAGGAAGGGAAGCCCCAGAAAGAGAGAGACATGAAAGCAGCTGTCAAAGCAATACAGCGCCGCCTCACAATGAAAGGGCCACCGGTATTATGCATGAGAAGTTTTGCAAATACGAAAGCCATAAAAATCCACACTAATCTAATATTTAAACTGTTCTTTTCAGATCTGGAAAAATAAAGGAAAAGGTAAATTTGAACTTCTTTAAATATTGCGCAGTATTTAATCGCAAAAGAGTATTAGGAGCCACAGTGAGATATTAGTTCAGACCCTTCAAATTAGCAGTTTTAGTCTGTCGTGTACAGAAAGGACGGCATCGAGTCAAGGATCCAGAGTAGCCAACTCCCTTGTACGGGTGTTAGTGGAAGCTGGCACAGGCACGATGGAGCGCAATCTGGAAAATTCTATTACAGATGACTGTGGATACATCCTTTCCTACACGGTAGGTCGGAAACTTTCCTATGGGTACTCAGTCAATGTGTGCAGGAATGCTCACGTGTTCACTGCAGCACAGTTGTAACAGCGGGATCCAAAGACTAACTACACGCCCATCAAAATTCTCCCACTGCCAAAAAAAAATGAACATGCAACAGCATTAGAATGAAGAATTAGAGCTACGTTTATCCCCAGGGTTACATCTCAAAACAAACAGTTTCTTTAACTCTCATGTAAGACTGCAAGAGAAACTTAATTATAAATCAACCTAGGGATGACTATTATTTTTAGGTAAGTTCAGAAATCTATTTAAGCAACATTCCAAACTCAGACTGGAAATGGTATACTCTGCAGCATGAATCTTGCAAAAAAAAAAATGTAAAGCATGATTGATGACTCCATTTCTATACATAAAGTTTAACATAATGTGAAGTTACTGACATACATCAAGAAGGAAGATAAAAACACGCAAGGTACTGGTAACACCAAACTGAGGACAGCGGCTACCCCACCCAGGGGAGGGTGAAATAGGAAGGTGTCAGGGAGGGTCATACAGATGGCTTCGATTTTATTTGTAATAATTCATTTATTTCAAAGATAATTTAAATCAAATAGAGTAAAATGTAAAGATATGCACAGGAACATGGGTGCAAATTATATTGTTCCCTACTTATCTGGTAAGCTCTATGTATTTCATTATAAGAAAGAGAAAACGTTAGGGACTAAGTGGAAGTCAGGAGACAGGCTTCCAACACCCATCAAGTTAGGGACACTGGATGCTAATTTGATTCTTGCCTTCTGGAAATATCCAGGTGCTGGTACTGGGCCTGGCAAAGGACAGATACTCAATAAGGAAAGCGTTTGCTTTTAGCTAACCAAAACAACTAAAGGGAACTCCCTGGTTCGCCATGTAAAATGGCGACACCAAGGTGTTGTAAATTGTGCCCTACTGATGGGTTGGAAGTCGCTTGCTCACCTCCAGTCCAGGCTTCTGCAGAGAGAGGCCGTGGCAGGGCTCCAACCCAGGGTAGGTGGGAGCAGGGCTCTGTAGGTGCAGCAGGACCGAGCAAACAATGGGCGGTGTGCAGTAAATAGGGGTCACATTCCAACATGGGCACTGGCGTGAGGGCAGCGGGCAGCCATACACTCAAGCACCCAGAGATCAATAAAGTCTAAAGACTAGAGGGAAACTGTAAACTTCTCTTCAGCTCCACTGTTAGTGCCTTGTTTTCCGGTGGATCTGCCCTATGGTAGGAAAATAAGCAGCAATATATTCCTCACCCAAACCCACGGGAATGGAATTTCAAGGCCGAATCGAGTCCGTCAGTAATGCTGGGAATGTTCTCTTCTGCGTTTCTGTCTCCACCTTATTTCAGAGAAGGGAATTTCTGTCCTCAACACGTTAGCCTTTGCCCAACCCCTTTGCTCAGTCTCCTCATGTAGGAAAGGGGACCTACCTGCAGAAGGCGGCTGTGAGAATCTCTGAAACCGTGAGTGTGAACCATATCTCTAACAGCTGCCTACCAATATTAAATACCCATGGGAGTCATATGTTACTATGAGATTTTCACATTCATCTTACACAGCTCTAACTTTTCTAAATTCTTCTTCCCTAAGACAAAATGGATTCATAACATAACATTCTGTTATCTGTAACGTGTTTCCTTAAAAACAGGCTCTAAGAATTATTAAATGTAAGGACCTATTTTCAGTTGCTGCAACTGGGGAGGAGGGTGCTACTGGCTCTTAGGGGCTAATGGCCAGGGATGCTGCCAGTCATCACACAACGCACAGGCCAACCCCTCCCCCCCCCCCCCCCCGCACCCGGCAGAGAATTATCTGGCCCAAGATGTCAACAGGGCCAAGAGTGAGACACGCTATTCTTTAGCAATCCACAAAAAAAGGGGGTCCCTCTACCCTTTATCATCCCCAGCAGTGGGAAGTTCACTGTCTTTTCAAACAGTCCACCAAACTCTTACTCGAACATCCACCGTTTCAGAAAACTGGAACAGTTCCACCGTGGATTTGCCTCACCATTAATGGATCACTCTGCCGGACCCAAGAGGAGGCTCCAAAAGTTCAAGGACAGAAACTTTCCCCCAAAAACATTCTCTGGAGGAGGAGGTTGTGAATCACATGCATGACCCTAATATTTGAATAAGGTAGGGGTCAGCAAACATCCTTCTCTAAGGGGTCAGACAGTAAACACCTGAGGCTTGACTAGCCATAGGATCTCTGTGGAAACTCCCCAGAGCTGCTGCAGCAATGCGAAGGCAGTAACAGACATTGGGAAATGAATGAACACAGCTCTATTAATTCAAAGAAAACTTCATTTATAGACACTGAAACTTAATTTTCATTTCAGTTCTGTGTGTCAAAAATATTTCTTCTTCTTTTTATTTTTTAAAAGCATTTAAAAACGTAAAAACCATTCTTGGCCATACAAAAATGGGCATCAGGGGTATAGTCCACAATCTCTGTAATAGTGTGGTAAGCGTTATAGAACATTGCTATCCCACCTGATTCTCACAATAGCCCCTTGTAAGGGGGGAGGAGGTGAAATTATCTTCATTTTAGAAATGTGCAAATAGGTTCTCACTCAGAGGAGTGTTAAGATACTCAAGACCTCACATTCAGGAAGAGGAAGAAGATGCGAACCCTACAGTCTTTCCAAATAGAACCAATACAATTCTTTCCAGAAACTTGTACTGAGTGTCCATTTGCCAACGGAAATGAGACACAGTCACTATGTTTAAGAAGTTCAAGGCTTAACATGGGAGCAAAATAAAAAGTGACTGCAATAGAAAGTGGCGGCCAGGAGGTAGAGACATACAGAGAGCCCAGGGCAGCGGCCTGAGGGCCTCCCAAGCAGAACCCAGGAGTAGCCAGGCGGTGTGGGGTGGTGGGAAGCCATCCCAGGCGGTCACTGTGGAGCTGAAACAAGGCAGCAAGAAACAGCATACTGCCTGGGGAATTACAATGAGTTCAGTGTCCCTGGAGTCCAAGAAGCAAGGCAGGAAGTCAAAAGTTGAGGCTGGAGAGTTAGACAGGGTTAGATCATAACCTGGGGTTATCCTCTTGCTATGAAGAGCCAGGCACAGATTTTAAGCACAGGCAGATTGCATTTGATAGAGAAGTCTCTGATACTTTGTGGGAAAATGCAGGGGGGTGAGGCGACAAGTGACAGCTGGGGTACAGGTCAGGACACAGACTTGAATGGGACAGGGGCTGCAGGAATGAGAAAGGGGCAGATCCTATCAGTATGGGTTAAAACCGATAGGCTTAGTGAGGGCGGGGATTTATGATGGAAGAGAGGGAGGAAGGAAATGATGCCCTCCCCCATGTTTCCAGCTGACTGGCTGTGAACTTGGGTGGCACAAACTAAGAAAGATAATCGTAAAATTATAACACCAGGAACAAAGGGCTAAAGAAGCAGAAAGAATGGGATGATAAATCTGCCTGGAGAAATCAAAGAAGACTCCATAGCTGAAGTGACATTTAGGCTCTGTCTTTAAAGATGATTAAAAATTTGCCAGGAGAAAGAGGAGGAAGTGGAAAAGGGCATTCGAGGCAAAAGGTGCCACAGAGACAAAGGCTTGTTGATTTATATTGAGCTTGTAGTCAACCCAAACAACCCTGATCTTTTTTACCGGAAAACGATTAAGTCATGGCTTCCAGTATCTTTGCTGCTGATTTTGGGCCCCAAGGGGCAGCAATTTACATTTAATCTTCCCAGATTTGATGGTGATAAATTAATAAATCCACCTAGATTTAGTCATCCCCCCTCCAGCTCTCTGCATCTAGAGAGTCTGAGGCACTCCAATGTCTTCATAAAGACACTTACTCAGATCCTACAGACAGGGCGTGACACATGCCCAGACATCACCCTTCCCACCACCCTGGAGCCCTAAGCCAGGCCCTTAAGAGGGCCTATTAGCAGAATGGTGTGGAGCACGGACTCTCAAAGTGCTAGACTGCCCAAGACTGTCAGACATAGTGACACAGTTCCCCATCTAGACAATATGGACAATAAAGACAGTGCCTGGTCACTGGGCAGGTGTGAGGATTAAATGAGATCATATGTGCAAAGGGCTCAGGATAGTATCTGGCACATGCAGATGCATTAGCTGTCAGTCACAGTACTAACACTATTAGTACTATTAACAAATCCAACTCACAGCATGTCTCCTACACCTCAGTAGTTGCCAAGCTTGCTCTCTAGCACAGCAAGTAATCTGGGACATTCTTCTAAAATGCAGATTCCTGGGTTCACACCGTGACTCACTAACACAGAATTTCAAGACACGTGATGGGTAAACTGTACACTTAACAAGTATCAACGCAGCAGGCGGTGGTCACACATCTGGCCCCCATGTACCTCCTGAAACCTTTCTGGACTCCAGGCACAGCACACCTGTTTGCCCTAGCCTTCGGGTCTAATAACCTAGCAACAAAAAGCAATAGAGAAACCATTATTTTTCCTGCTTTTAACAATTCCACGCTGTCTCCTAGCTACCGGGTGCATGTGAACATTGAAACCGGTTCCAGAGTTCTGCCCCAGGTCAGCATGGGGCTCTCTATTCTTTTCTCTGAAAATGACACTTTCCTCATTTGGTGTTTTCCTTTGCATTTAATTGGGGCATTATCCCAGCCCTCATCCTTTACTGATTTTCCTCTCCTCCACAATTCTTCAAAGATTCCAAGCAGGCAGCAAAAGTCCGCTTGGCCCACTAGGATGAAATTCATGCCGGCCAGAGGAGCAGAACTCATTCAGAGCCGCCCCGCGCTCTCACACAATCAGTTCACCTATCTTGAGTTTCAATTTCCTCTTACAAGTATTTGCTCTACTCTGCCCAGGCTGAAGATCGACCTCCTTGTCTAGAAAGGACAGAAGTGTAATAGGAGTTGAGGAGTACTGCTTGCCTCTTAGTATTAGTCTATCTGTTCCGGTCCTGAACTCACAATGACGTCACTTTTGTTCTCGTTAAAATTTTTCTGTAGTCTCAATACCGTGAGCTTGATAGCCCGAAGTCCACTACTCTTTCAGGTCCCCGTCATCGAGATTCTTTTTTATAGTCTTCCTCGGTCACTGGCTGCGCTTTCCAATTTCCTCCAAATCACTCCTGAATCTGAGCTTTTAAATACTCCACTGAAGCCACAGTGGATGTTTGATCTCCTCGCCGCTCCATCTTCTTCCTGATCAAGATTATCTATGATTATTGGCTAAAAATTTTACATCTGAGAGCAACCCAAACCTGATAGAATCTTTATCTTTTCTTTCTGGCTCTGAAGACTGCCTAACGAAAATCCAGGAGCTCTTGGTTATCAAATTTAATCAACTGGATGTTTTCCCCCAAAGCATCAATCTCTTCATTTTTTTCCCTTCCAGATACTCTACAGGCAGAATCTGGTAACAATTTAAATTCTGGGAAGTAGATTATTACAAGCAGTCAACAAAGCTGAAACCTCCTTTTACTTTGTTTTTCTCCCTTACTTTTTACGGAAATAAAGGCAATAATGTGTATAGTGGTTAAGACTTAGGGCTCTGGAGCAAACCTGCTTGGGTTTAAACCCTGTCTCCACTCCCTGTGTGACCTGTGTGAGTTTACCAAGCTACAGAAGTTCGCCTGTACCCCGGCTTCTTCCTCTATACTACCATGATTACTACTGCGATTACTATTGTACTACTACTACTGCCACTACTGCTAGAGTATCAGCCTCATGGGATTGCTGTAAAGCATATAAAAATTTTAAAAATAATACCTGATTCAGCACAAACAAGGGTTAGCTATTATTATGATATTGTTATTTTCTGTGGTAGAGACTTTTTATCTCTTTGCTATGTGAGTGCCTCAGAAATATTCCTAAAGCATTTTGTGAAATAGGAACTCTGAAAAAAACAAAACAAAGTGGTAAATCTAAATTCATTCACAAATGTGTACAAAAGTAAGTAAGTGGGGGTGCCTAAGTGGCTCAGTCGGCTGGGTGTCCAACTTCAGCTCAGGTCATGATCTCGTGGTTTGTGAGTTCGAGCCCCATATGGGGCTCTGTGCTGACAACTCAGAGCCTGGAGCCTGCTTTAGATTCTTTGTCTCCCTCTCTTTCTCTGCCCCTCCCCTCCTCATGTTCTGTCTGTCTCTCTCTCAAAAAAATAAATAAATAAAACATAAAAAAAAAAAAGAAAACAAGTGGAACCCTTTTCCTGGTATGTGATTTATGGGGTAGAGGTGGGCAGTGCTGGGACAGGAAAAGGGGGATAACTACGGCAACACTACTATCATTGTGGGGTTAGTTCTTCCAAATGCCATACGCAAAAATAAACACCTAGTGAAGAAGTTTTCAAGTGGTTAATGGGGTACATGGTAGTAGAGTAATGGACTGTTCAGGACCAATTCTGCATGACTAATTTTTTTATTTTTTAATCCAATTTATCACCAGACAATTACGTTTGCCAGATTCTCTACATTTCACAGGATTCCATCCATGATGTTAGAGGCTACATTAAGATTATTCAAGAGCTGCTGCCACTCTTTCAAGCTTTTTCTCTGTGTCAGCCATGCCACTGATGCCACTTCGAATTTCATATCCCTGGAAACATGCTTGAAATGTGCAAAAGCTTACCCTGCACTTTGACAGTTTTGATTTGCCAGGTACTATGCTGGAGGGAGAGCCCAGCATTTTGAACTGGTCCTTTAACTCTTTCTTGACTTCATGATACAATCCAGACCAGCTTAGATGCAAGGAATCCCTGACCAAGGCCACACAATGCCCCCTGTGACCCACCTAATGGTTTCCATCGTTGCTTCGATTATATTATGAGAACGGGTCCCTGAATATCTCTAGCATCAGCACTTTTATTTTTTCTGATGTTTATTTCTTGTAAGGGCAAACGCTCGAATTATAGCCTCGATGCTGGCCACAGAACCTGACAACTCTACTGAAACTGAACTCACAGCCAGAGGACAGCATCACAGTACTACAGCCTGATGGACAAAAATCTGAGTTCCGCATACAAAATGTGGTGCAGAGTGTCAGCTTCTCAGGAATTGAACCTATCAAAGCTTAGGACCACATACAAACATATACCGAGTCAAGTTCACCAGAGATCTGTGCCATCCCCTCTCTCATCAGCCATGTGAGAAGAGGCTTCCTGGGCATCAAGGCTTTGTGGAGCGGAATCCCAAAACACAGATGAATTTAGCAATAAGTGTCATGGATTTAATGAATGGGTAGCAATACTACATGTACTGATTGACTTGGCTTGTGAAAGTGTAACACTATCAAGAGGTAGTAGCTCAGGCAGTTCTGCAATTAAACTGTCATTAAAAGTTTTCACAAGTGCCTAAGGCAACTCAGTAGAGATGACCAATCCTGGCTTACATTGATTTTGCCCCAACAACTCATTACAGTCACCAGAGACTGCAATATGCTCATATGCGATGTTCAAAATGTCATCAAATAGTGTATTACTTAGCATCAGACTGTGTTTATTTTCAACGTAGGCATCTTAAATATATGGAGTATTGATGATTACTAATATTTATTGAGTGCTTACCATGTTCCAGAATCTGCACTTCAGTGCTTTCCAGGCATTATACCTCAACAGTCTTCACAACAACCCTATGAAGAAGGTATTAGAATAGTGCCATTTTGCAGGCATGGAAGCAAACTGAAAGGAAATCGCCTTAGGTCATTTAACTAGTCAATTTGGGGATGGTATTCAAACCAGCACCGAATGGCTTTGGGGACCACCTTTATCCACTGCCGGATCAGGGACAAAAACATCGGAATGGACCCACACACTGACACAGGATACCTGACTGGCTAAGGACTAGAATTTGTTCTATATGAATTAAGACTGAGTGGATCTGCTACCATTATCAATTTTTTCCTAAAATGATTCTCAAATGATTGTGATAGGATATGATACCTGTCAGTAAAATAATTCCAATGTTTTTGTACACTCTGGGAAAAAATTAGGATAGGAAAGACATCAGCTCAAACTTGCATAAACATCTTGTTCTTTTAAGATACCAAATCGAAACCCCTCCACCTCCCTCCAACTCTTCTAACACATGGAAAATTATCAGCAAATACATATCGTGGTGAGTTTATTAACTTTCAGTAGGCAATATTGACGAGGAAATAATTACAGTCTATAGTAGCAGACTCTTTGTGCACTCCTATACCCCAGACTCCCTCGTATTCATCTACAATTAGGCCCGTTTCATAAAACCTGGAGCACGGCTTCATTTTTTTTTTTAATGCTTTCACTTTTCAAAAATGGTTACAGACATCTCCAGTCCCCATAACTCTGATTTAATTTGAATAGCTGGCCATAGTGATGATTTATCTAACTCTGAGTCCTTGATAAGATAAACCCAACCCAATTATACCATTATTCTTGTGAGAAAATAACATTCACAGCACAGCTTCCAGAAATGTGCTGCAGTGAGAAGAGGGCACTGTCAATAACATCAGAGTTCAAAGTCATTCCTGAACTCGTTCCCCCAGCAGCACGCTGTCCGGCGGTGTTCTAACGGGTGAAGCAATAAAGAAGTAAACCCACGAGCCTTGCATGCTAACTCAGAGGTTACAGAGCTAATATCATCAGTTCCAGTCTCAACTCAGGGGCTGAAGACGAGCATTTTTTTCCACCCGTGGTTTCAGTGAGGGATTCAAGGCTAGCATCTGGATGGTTTCACTGTGTAACCTGTAGAGAGGGAATGCTTCCTCCCCTCCGGATCTTCTTTCCATGTGGAAGGAACTCTGCTAACTCTTCACACTCCTGCCTCTTTCTATTCCACCAGTCAGTCCTACCCTGAGTGGCAGTTCTCAAAGTGTGATCTGGGAACGCTAGGGGTCCCCGAGATCCTTCTAGGAGAGAGATCTGAAAAGGCAAAAACTCTTAACAAAATAACATTATTTGTTTTTTCACTCTCAATCTCTCACAAGTATAAAGTGGAAATATTCTAGAGGCTAGGAGATGTGTGATACCTTAACAGAAGCAGATACAGGAATCCAACTGTCTTCTATTAAGCCAGACATTAAGGAGATTTACAAAAATATAAAAGCATGATGCTACTCTTCCCACGAATTTCACTTTTCTGCTTCGGATACAGCTATTTTTCATAATAATTGGTATTTATGTTACATATATAATGGGTTTAATATTTTTAAATGAATTAAATACCTAATTTTCTCAGTTTAATTTCTAATTTGCTGAACACCAACAGCTATTACCCACATGGCCAAAGCTCATGGGGGCACTCAATAATTTTTAAAAGTGTAAAAGGATCCTGAGACCAAGAAGTTTGTGAACTGCTACCCTAGAGAGAAGGAGAGACCGAACTTATCTGAAGGCTGAATTCAAAGAAACAATCTGGACAGATGGTGCCCAGCCCTGTCCCTTACCCTTCCCACTGGGGAGTCACAGGCCCACAAAAAGAGTGTGATCTCATTTTCCATGCTGGGAGTTCACAGATCCCCTGCAGCAGGTGGGGGTAGGGAAGCGTATCCAGAACTGCCTACAACTCAGTGCGCATGTCTGCGCAATTCTAGGGTTCCCCACTAGCAATCCACTAAAGCCACACCCTCCAGCGCAGCCCTTATCAGAACCACGTGATACTTTCCTTTCCCAATGGTTGACTCTGCTGGCTTATATTTCACTTGGTTTAGAACTGGGTTTGGGAGGAGAGGTCCCCCTTCAGAGACTTGTCCTTGGTATATTATCTGGGGATCTTGGCAAAGAATAAAAAAGGAATCTAACTTTGGGGAAGAAAATACTCTTGGAGGTACCGGGTCTCCAGGCAGGGGAGAAAGGATGTTTTACTATGGCCCTGCATGTTTTTCAACTTGGTGGTTTGCAGCCTTGATTGTACAGTGTGGCTGGTTTTTATAGTTGGGCAGGTAGCTTTTAACGTCAAGAGGCTTTAATTCCTAAACCACAGGGTATTTTGATCTTGCTGTGTGACCACAACTTATGGTGATTATTCTCCAGGAAAGTGGCTGTTTACAGAGGTAGGGCCTAGAGCAGATGACAGTGGACCTCAGGAAAGACTATAGGCCAAGGATCTCAGAAAAGAGGCTGGACATGTGGTGACCTTAGCCAGATGATGAACACTTTTGGGTGAGGGCCACGGCAGCCTGGTCTTGGCGAAGGCCTGAGGCAGCCCAGAACTTCTGGAGGTGCCCATGGGCACTCAGGGGCCTCTGCTAAATACACAGTGGCAGGTGAGGCACAGAAAAGGGAGATTATTTCAACATTATTGCCTAAAGACTATTGAGAATAATATTTGCTATTTTTAAGAGACACTGAATTCTAGAGCCCTATCAAGGTTCTCACTTGAAATTACTAATGACAGGTCTAGAAGGCAGCACTGGATTGGCCATCTCTACTTCTGTTCTGCAGTCAGAAGCAAATGAAAGTGCAACTTGGATTCTCATAATTGGTCCACAGGCTCAAGCATCAGCCTCCACCAAGTGGTCCGGACTGGTCTTTACAAATGAAGCAGAAATCTTTCCTTGCAGATGGCCTTTTTGGCCAAAGCAACCCCACAGCAAGTGGCAAGAGACTGAAAACACCTGCTCCCAAGACACTATGTCCCACAGTCACCCACCCGACAGAGCCCACACTGGTGACAGCAACAGGCTGTCAGTCTCAAGGGGCTCACAGGGAAAGGTCAAGTAGGAGGTTGAATGTGCTGGTTGCAAACCAAAACTCATCAGGAAGAGGTGCCCATTTGGAGGTTATATTCAGGACTTGGTACTTACCTGGGGAGAGGGAAACCACCCATGCACTCTCAGTTATCTTTGAGAAAGCTGGCATTGGAATACCGCCACCTATGTGCAAAGTTCAGAAATATCCAATGGTGGCAATCCCTGTCTTCTCTGAGGTGCCTTCCTTCTCATGCAGCATATTCAATAGCTTTAAGTCTCCGTCTCCCCTTTGAACTCTGTGTTTCGTTCAAAGGTCATGGATTATAGACAAGAGGCTTAGCCTGATTTGCATTTGCGTAAGGCTGTGAACCAAAGAAGGTTTTCTCCGCCCACTGTGAGTCTTTCCCTCAGATATCCTGGGTTCTCTATTACCATCTTTGGGACACTTAGAGACAGGCCAAGGGGTCATAACTGGGCCTTGGATAAATCTTCTAGGATCAAGATGGGTTTGCCTTCTAAATTTGTAGGCTGTGCTACTACTGCTATGATCATCCTGCATGCCTCATTAGGTTTAAGGACTCTTAAAAAAGTAAAGCTATTGATATTCTAAGGCCTCAAGAGGTTGGAAGTAAGACTGACCTGACAGAGGCCCATCTCCCTCTCTGTGGGCGATCGCCACACTTCCAGATGAGCACATGCTTGGCAGCTAAGAACAGAAACTCAACAGTTAATCCAAAGTCTGGAGAAGGTTTAGTGGAACCCTTACTCCCTACTTTCAAGTAAGCAAGAACTCTCCTGACCTCCGTCGACCTCTCTGGCAGGTTCATGTGAAACAACTGAGCATAGAGTCCAGTACCTTCATCACCTCTTTTCTGTTGGAAGCCAGCCTGCTCACACAGTGTAGATATCGTTATGCTGTCGGTGAACTTATAAGAGTAGGGTCCCCAGGTAGGATGCTGGCCCTCACCCAGGGTTGCTGAAGATGGGCGACAAGTGGGGGGATTAATTCTAAGATCGTACATATTTAATCCACATTCCCCACCCTTGTCTTTGTCAGGAATAAAGGTTGTATTTTGGCTGTCTATCTGCTGCCTGTTTTGTCTTATTTGTCCAGAACTTAGATGGGTAAGAAGCACTATTTCCACGTTTCTTCAAAGATACCCAAAGTGCATACGAAGTCTCAATATTACTGAATACTCTCAAAGGCCAAGGCTGAAAGATCAAAAAGAGGCCAGGTTACATAACATCTTTATACCACTACAGGGCCACAAGCCCACCAGAATGGCTGAACGCTGAAGGTAGGAGAGCAGACAACCAGGTCTCTTCAAGTTTTGGGGTAGCCCAGGAGCTGGGAATAGAAAGTCACACGTACCTCTGAACTACTCGGTGACTATGCTTCTGGGCCAAGCAGGCTTGAGGTCAGGAAAAAGAGGGCAATTCATAGAACTGTCAACTACTCATCAGTTACTTGCATGTCTTAAAATCACCACCAAGGGACCATGTGACCAGTGACAGAAACTGCCTACTTCCATGGTAGCCTATCCTAATTCTGGCTCAGTCTACTAAATTTTCCCATTCCTAAGGCCAGAGTTGCTCCCTGAAACTGAAATCCCTAAAGTCTTGATTCTAAAGTCCCAATCCTCTTCCAGGCTGCAACCTTCAAAATCTAGAATAGATAGGCTAATCTTGTCCCCACTGTGTCTACTCTTGCAGACTTCCAAGGAACTGGTTGTTACCAGCAAAGCAAAACACTGTTCAAGTCCTCATTGGCCACATCCTAGAGGTGTGCCTTTGAGTGAATGGGTTAAGACAGGCTTCATTCAGATATTTGTAAAATGGATAGTGATGATAATGTCTTCCTATCTGATGTGAGGATTACAGGAGACAATACAGGTAAAGGGCTTGGCCCGGCACACAGTAAGCACTCAGCAAATAGTAGATTTAATTACATTATCAGTTTTCAAGAAGGCTCACAATCCTTGACAACACAACACATGAGCCGTGACTGAAAATGTTAGGCAAAAAGCACATAACAGCACGGCCAGGCTATAGACAAATTACAAACTTCATCTGTTAGGCTAGGATTCATTCAGACACCTCAAGGAAGAGAAAAAGGCCGAAACACATATAAAAACAATCTTCAAGTCATTAGTATCCAGGAGAATGCAAATGGAAACCAATGAGATACCATTATATAGTCTACTAGATTGTTAAAGTTTTTTATGTTGGACTATAACACAAACAGAATTATGGAAAAACAGAAATACATTGCTGGTGGACCCATTTAGAAAAAAATCTGGTTTGCAACCCAGCAATTCTACTCCTTGGTACGTATCCCAGAACTGTCTAGCAGCCCCTCACCTGGGAGCTTGCTAGAAATCCAAATTCTCAGGCTCCACCACTGGGTTACTGAATCAGAAGCTCAGAGGGTGGGGCCAGGAATCTATGTTTAATAGACTTTCTGGTGATTCTTATACAAGCTCAAGTTTGAGAAACGGAGTCCTGGAGTATCCCTGACAGTAAACACCCAGGTGGCAAGTACAAGAATGTTCACAGTAGCAAAATTCTGCAAACACACACACAAACCCATCAACAATAAGTTGAATAGGTAAACTGTACCATATTCTTAGCATGCAATGCCCTAGAGCAGTGAAAATGAACAAATTATAGCTACATAACTCAAATACATGAATCTTACAGACAGAATGCTGCACAGAAGTCACAAGAAATACATTTTAGATATATGTAAATATATATATATATATATATATATATATACACATGATACACATAAATACACACATATGCATGGTACATTTATGCATAAATGCATAATATATATACATTTACATAAACACCTCTCTTCTCGCCTATATATATGGAATATACACACAAATGGTAACACTATAAAGAAAAGCAACAAATAATTATCAGAAAAATGAAGACAGTGGTTACCTCTGGGGGGAAAGAGGGGAATGGAAATAGTATTCTGGAGACTTCGAAGGTACTGACAACATTTCATTTCTTAACCACTCTGATAGTTACGCTGACATATTTGTGTACTTTATTTTTTACACTGTGCATATATGCTTTATATACTCCTCTACACGTATCACATTTTAAAATAAAAAAGAGGTTTTCCTAAAAGGTTGAACTTTAGGGGAGCCTGGTTGGCTCACTCAGTTAAGTGTCCAACTGTGGATTTGGGCTCAGGTCATGATCTCACACTTTGTGAGATCAAGCCCCAAGTCAGGCTGCTCACTGAGAGCATGGAGCCTGTTTGGGATTCTCTCTCTCCCTCTTTCTCTCTGCCCCTCCTGTGCCTGTACTCTTGCTATCTCTCTCAAAATAAATTAACTTTAAAATCCTGCCTTGGGGTGATTGGGTGGCTTAGTCAGTTAAGTATCCAACTCTTGGGTTTCAGCTCAGTCATGATCTCCTGATTCATGAGTTCAGGCCCCTCATCAGGCCGTGGGCTGACAGCTTGGGATTCTCTGCTTGGGATTCTCTCTCTCCATCTCTCCCTGCTCCTCCCCACCTCTGTGTCTCTCCCTCAAAATAAATAAATAAATTTTTAAAAATAAATAAAATAAAATAAAATTAAATAAAATAAAATCCTGCCTTAAATTTTTACCTGCATTCAAATAGACACCAAACCTAGGAACACAGGTTCTGCCATCAGACTGCTGGCATTTGAATTCTAGTTCTTCTCCTTAACAAAATCACTTTGGGCACCTTATTTTAAACTATCTGTGCTTTGGTATGCTCAAATATAAAATGAGTATAATTTTTGTGAGTTAAATGAGTTAATACAGTTAAAGTACTTAGAACAGTGCCTGGCACATAGTAATTACTCAAAAATGATGTGCTATTATTAGGATAGGATGAAACTGAGTTAAAAGTAACATTTCCTGCATCTAATCACCAATAAATCATCAGCATCCATAAGAACAATGATTCTTCACTCTGTTTTTGCAGATTCTGTGCTGCAGTTATCAACCAACAGTATCTTCAAACCCCTCCTCTCTATTAGGTCCTCATCATCATGTTAAAAGCATTCAGGGATCAGTAACTAACTCTGGTTCCTTCTAGGCTAGTTCAACGTGTGCGCGCATGCACACACACATCAATATCGGAACATTAAAGAATTAAATCACAGAAGCAAAGAGACAGACCTAAAAGACACTAGAATAGCTTCTGTTCGATTACCTGTAATTCCCAAATCAAACTGCTGGCAGAATAACATTCCATATATATTAACCCCTTTCCTTAATCCTATCAGGCTAGACAACATCTGTTAGAACTTAAGGAGGAATGTTAAAATATGTACCCTTCAATTGTGGCTTCCCAGTGGGGTCTAAGGGACACTGGTGCAGAGTTACAAGTTATCTGGCTCTAACGCTGAACACAGAACAAATCTTTGACCATCTCAAGAGCTCAAATTTATTCAAATAATTAAATGATTCCTTAACTATGTTTGTATAAAACAGTGGTAATGACTATCCCTCAAAGTCTTCAGTTAAAGATCTTATACCTTGCTTACCTTATGGAAGCACTTTTTAAAGTGATGTATATATATTATATATTAACCCACTTACTTTAGTAAACACCTTATGATAGATACAATCATAAAAATGTCATGTTGTCTAAGTTCACATAACAGACAAGTGTCAAAACTGGGGCACAAACACAGGCCAATTAGCTCCAGAGACCGCATTCTTAACCATTGTGTTTCACTGCCTCTCTAGGCACCTAAATCAGTACAATTAGAAAGAAAAAGAACAAGAACCAGAAGTCTATGGAAATGTTAAACTTAATAAACAGAGCATTTCAGTTCAGACAGAGAGAAATTTTACCTGACAAATGACAGCTACTCAATGTGTTAGGGTGTATGTGTTTTATGTGTGGGGGAAATAAAGCAAGACTCCCTACACTCATACCACATACAAAAAAAAATTTCAGGTAAGTAAATACCTAAATGTGAAAATATGAACTGATAAATATAATTTGATATAGCATGAGGTTTGAGAAGACTGTGGTTGGAGGTGGATGGTCTCAATTTATATATTGGCATATACCAGAATAGTATTCTAGAAACACATCATGTGTGTGTGTGTGTGTGTGTGTGTGTGTGTGTGTGTGTATAAACAAAGAACCAAGACTTTGGAAAATAAGAAATAAGAATCATGACATGTACAAATGCAAATAATAAAAAAGTAACCTCGCTGTTTTTCAAGAGGCCTTTATTTTAGGTCATAAAATGTTATAAGCCATCTGCAGACAGTCCATTGTTGTCTACATTTAAATATACCAGTATACCCTCTTTAAACATGGCTTCACAAAGACAGCCTCAAATAAAGGGAAGACCGTACACCAAATCATGGATATTTCCATTTCATTTACAAAAGAGTTAACTATAAATCAATTTGTAAATTAAATCAACAGTTATGATAGTCTCCCCAAATGTTCCTAGTATTTGTCAAACAGAAAAGACAGATCTGTAAATAAAATTTAATGCCAAAAACACAAATACCGTATGTAAACAATTACTTCCACGGGAGAAAAACTATGTGTAGGGGCAAAACTTAAGTGAAATACAAATTATATATTAATAAGCTAAGGCCATGCAAAAAGGACAATATCTTTAAATACTGTATAATAAAGTCCAAAGATGTAATAATGTAAATAAATTAGAGTTGCCTTGAAGCAAACAAACCCTTGGCGGGCTATTACGTCCAGAATTCTATTCTTTAGTCCATCGATATGCATGGAATCCTCCCCCTAGAATCTGGATCTACTAACCAACCATTATAAACAGAGAGAAAAGGTCCCTAGGAAGAAAGATCTTGGAATAAATATGGCTCTCTGCTTCCTTTGTAACAACCTCTCAGACCTTTAAAAAACCTATACAAACACAAAAGAGGGTCAACTGTACCCAAAGATGCACTAAACAGTTGGAAAACTAGCAGTTTGTGGCATTATAACCCCTCGATTTAACCTTTTTTAAATTAAAAATAAATCTGGGTAAGACCTCATTGAGAAGTGGGTCACTAGTAAGCTCAGAGAAGGTATTAAGAAGCATCACTGAAAAGATTAGAATCTGTTAACACCCTTCTGCTTAAAGACTTCAAAGATAGAGGCTATAACTTACTGAGTTCCAAATGTTTTTGGCTTTTGGCTAGACAAGACTGCCAAAATTGCAAGAACTACAGATGAAATCTGACTAGGAAAATCCACAAAAGGTGTCTCATGGCTTGACAAACCAGAAATATGCAAGCAAATTTTAGCTGCAATGAAACAATCACTCTGGGGATTTGTTGTTGTTGTTGTTGTTGTTTTTATTTTTTTTTTAATTTTTTTTTTAACGTTTATTTATTTTTGAGAGACATAGAGATAGAGCATGAGCAGGGGAAGGGCAGAGAGAGAGGGAGACACAGAATCCGAAGCAGGCTCCAGGCTCTAATGAGCCATCAGCACAGAGCCCGATGTGGGGCTCGAACTCACAGACTGTGAGATCGTGACCTGAGCCGAAGTCGGCCGCTTAACCGACTGAGCCACCCAGGCGCCCCTGTTGTTGTTGTTTTTAAATCGAGGTTCAACTTCCTTAACTTCCTGGATATTTCTATACCATCCATGAATCTTTCCTAATTTCTATTAAAACATGATGATGCAATTATAGGGAAAATTCTACAAACTGAGTGGAAGATGCCAGATACAAAAGGGAACACAGTATATGGTTTCATAAAGTCCAAAGATTCCATAAAGAATAAGCAAAAGGAATAGATGTTATTAGAAGTCAAGTACATATTCAGCATTGGAAGATGGTTAAATTGGAGGAGGGCCCTCATGCGGTACTGGTGATGGGTATCTTGACTGGGTGCTAATTCAATAGCATGTTCAATTCATGAACATTCAGCAGGCTATCTACTTATATGAGCCCTTTTCTATGTGCATTTGATAGCTCCATAAAGTATGAGTGTGTATATTTATGTGTGTGTCAAATCTGAATATTGGATTCCCTGAAGCAGATTAGAAGCCAATTTTGAACATGTTAGCACCAAATGGGACTCCACTGGGGGTAGATGCCAAAGGATCCGCAAAAGGCTAATATTTTGGCTGCATGAAACATACTTTTCTTTATTTACTGGACCAGAAAGCCATGAAGAATGAACTTCAGACTTTGAACTTTTGTGTTAACCAATTAAGACAACAAAAGGAAAAGAAAATTAAAGTGGTCACAGTCTCTAGTTTATATTAAAGATTTGTGTTAAGCAGAGAGAGTGGATTATATCCCCTTTAAACTTAGTATAAATTAATGGCTTTTTAGTCATTTATTTCAGAGTTCATTTAATAGCTTCCCAACCAACCAACGAACATTTTGTTGGAGATTACAGGCAAGCCAACTGTATCTGCCCAGTTACGATAGGTCAAGTTACAAACCAAATAGTTCTAGGCTTTCTCCTCAGCAAACAAATCCGTGTCTGTACTTGGCCCTTCCACAAAACATTCACATGACTCTTTTATAGATGTGGACTCTTTTCAAGCTGTGGACATGCATGTTTTAAAAGACCCCCAAATAATTTCATTTGTGGGAGAAAAAGTATGATTCAGATGATTGAAACATGGAAAATGTGCCACTAAACTTATTTCAAAACTTGGAGTCTCTTGAACTTATTTTCACAGAAAAGAACGCTTAAAAATATATATATCGAAAAAAAGAAGAAAAAAACATGCATAGCCTGAGGGCTTCTAGGCTCTTAGGAAGTATTTTAAGTTCCAGGATTCACCCATAAAAAGTATTTTTGAGCGCTTATCAGCATATTATTTGTTGATGAAGGCAATTTGAAGAGTATTATAAAACTGATTTGAATCATTTCCCTATGATATTTTCTTCTTTCTCTAAGGTAACATATTTTAAAAATGAGTGAAAACCCTAACCAAGCATTATATTTTGGCTTCAGATGCCAACATAAATAAAAATATTTAAGGTCAAAATTAATAGAGAATATAACTTGAAAGTTGACGATTTAAAAAAAATCTTATCAACTTGGTAAAGAAAAATCGAAATTCCTCTCTAATGTAATGTTCCCTCCTTAAATACCATATGAAAAGTGTCCCAGTCCCCGACAGAGGGAGAATACTCTATGCTTTGCGGTCAGGCTCCATCCACTCTGACAGATATGATTTTACTCTGGATTGTCAGAATAACTACTCAAACCGAGTTCCACTTTCATCAACTATAAAATGGGAATAAAACCACCTCTTTTACAGGGTTACAGAAATAATTAACTGAGATAATACATTAGTTTCCTTCACTGAAATTAAAAATATTTTATTTTAAAGGTTTAGTACCGGGGCGCCTGGGTGGCTCAGTCGGTTAAGCGTCCGACTTCAGCTCAGGTCATGATCTCGTGGTCTGTGAGTTAGAGCCCCGCGTCAGACTCTGCGCTGATGTCTCGGAGTCTGGAGACTTTCAGATTCTGTGTCTCCCTCTCTCTCTGCCCCTCCCCTGCTCATGCTCTGTCTCTATGTCTCTCAAAAATAAATAAATCTTAAAAAAAATTTTTTTAAAGGTTTAGTACCACCAGATATTAGTTTAAAAAGGAAAAAAAGATTTGAAGAGGTGGCAGCAAATATCTAAAGTTTCAATGGTTTTTTCTGGTATATGTGCTTTTCTGAGTTACATGAATGACCTACTGAAAATTAATAAAAATAAAATAAATTGTGAGAGGTCTTAAAACTGTATATAACTGAAAAAATACCTGAAAGGCCATCCTTACTGAAAGCAGCAATACAAAAATTCAATACTTAATGTAGAAGAAGAAAGTTGAATAAACGAAAAATTTATTTTAATAATGAGGGAGAAAAATGGTCACTTCACATTTCTATTTCCAGCAATTTTTGGAATAATACAGGTTCTAAATTATGCCCCTTTCATTAACCTTTTTGTTTTACTAATTTCTTTTGCTAATCCACTGAAACATTAAACATTATATCAGAATGTGAGGAAGGGATTCTGGGTATAAATATTTTCAAACATGATGGTCAAGCAATTAATATTATTTTTTATTTTTTTAAAGTTTATTTATTTTTGAGAGGGGGGGAAATGCAAGCGGGGGAGGGGCAGAGAGACAGGGAGACAGAATCCAAAGCAGGTTCCAGCCTCTGAGCTGTCAGCACAGAGCCCAGTTCAGGGACAAACTCACAACCTGCGAGATCATGACCTGAGCTCAATTCAGATGCTCAACCGATTGAGTCACCCAAGTGCCCCTTAATTAACGCAGAAAACAATATTAAAACTACAATATATATTAAGTATGCTATAGTCAAGTAAATTTTTAAAATAACATAAAAACCAATATTAAAATTACAATACATAGAAATATGTAAGTATATCATTACTCCAGTACTTATTTGTTTATTTTTGTTATACGAAGAGTAGGCATACTTTGTAAAAGAAAACTTAAGAACCAATCATGGATCAAGCACTTCTCCAAGCACCTCTATATATGATTGCCGTATTGTATTTATAATAGCACTTCCTTTTAAATACCTGAAGCTGCTTTAAAGGCATTACATAGTTAATTTTCCCAATGCTACCTAAGAAAAACCCAAGTTAAACAGTTTTATTTAATCAAGGCAGGAGACCAAAACATCTGATTCCTTTAGTAAATTTCTTCAGTGTTTCAAGTTCTAGATGGCAGTTAGGTCTTTACACTTTCACCATTAGAACAGATGAAAAAAATAGTCGGTCAAAGGAATGTAAGAAATATTACCATGGTTAAACCGACAAATCTCTCAGGCACAAATAACTCAGCACAATGAAGTCATTTATGATACAACATGGAAACGAATATATTATTTAACTACCCATTAATTTGGCCCATCTTCATTTGGACCTACTTGTAGTTCAGCTCACTACTTACTATAGGTTGTTCTCAACTCAACTTTAGGAATTCTACTGTTAGTTTAGGTCATATTCATCTTATTCATATATTGTTTGATCTCCTATTCTTTCATTATAATGTCTATCATGATCTTTGTCCAATATCTCCTCATTTAAAACCCTTGAGATCCCACTGATTATTTGGCGGCGCTTCTCTGAAGGTTTTCTAGGTGTGTGACTATGCCAAAAACATTGGGTGGTTTAACAATCTTTTTTTTTTTTTTTGCCCTGAAACTAGAACTAAAATGCTTTTATTCTACATAGTAAGGGTTCTCAAATCTGACTGTATATTACACACAATTTATTAAACCAGTTCCTATTAATGACATTCAGAGTGCAACAAATCCAATCCTTCGTAATTATACACAACACTTCATGTGTACATCATGAATACAGACATATCTACAGAAAAATAACTAGAGAAGGACTTGCTAGGTCAATGGGCTATATGTTTAGTCCTGACCCATATCACTAATTCAATGGTTCTCATGGAAGCTATCTTCTCTCAAAGAAACATAAAAGTACAAAAGGAATAAAAGGAATAATTTTTAATCTTAGTAGTATCATACTCTCCCTTCCTTTAAGTCTAACCTAAAAATATATTTACTTTTAGTGGTAAATGCAACATAGCCCATGGGAAAAAAATATATTTTTAAAAGTCAAGCATATAAAAGACTCAATGATTTCTAACCTACCATATATAATACACTATTGCTAATGACTTTCAAAAATGACATTCTACCACTCTGATAATATGAAAATCTTTCCATTTTAGGTTAAAAATTAAAGTCATTCCAAAGTCTTTGTAAAGGAATCATTTTGGGGGATATTTTTAAGCAGCCCCAAGAGTCACAGAACTGGAAAGTCCCTGAGAGATCAACTTATCCAACCAAGGCCCAATATTTCACCATTGAAGACACTTAAGGTCATGAGAGTTTAAGGGAGTAAACTACCACATCTGGACTGGATTAGAACCCCAGGCTTTCTGCCCTTGACACTAGTTCTTGCCCCCGACATCATGTAACAGCAGCTTATTTGCACAGAATAAAATTATTATACTTCTGGTGCCCAAATCAGCTTGGATGACACACACACAAAGGTATCAATTAGCAAATGACTGACACTTCATGATAAACTGTGATAAATGTTGCAGGAGACACATATGTAGATAGTGATCCTCTACATACATATAGTGTGTGTGTGTGTTTGTATGTGTATATATATACATGCGACCCAAGGGCTTAGGGGCTGTTAAGTACAGTGGAAATTCAGACAAGGAAGTGCACTGAGTATGAAAGAGAGTAACAAGAAATAAGAACTGAGAAGCATGTACTTATGACCCAAATTTTCCTTCAAAAACTCTGTGATAACACAAATTGTAATCTTTAAATCCAAATCTTTTAAAAGGTCCCAGTTAGCCACGGAATTCACCTTCTTCTGGCTACTTTAAACATATCACTTTCTCTATGGAGAAGATATGGCTCTAACTAAAACATTTATCTGTATATACCTCTTCCCTGGCATGACTAGGGTTGTTTAATTAAAACGTATCTACATTTAGTTAAATACAGGAAGACTAGCATCTGCTCAAATTAACTGATATAATTTGCTAAAAAATTAAACCAAAAATAAGTTTTTGGTAAGAAAAGACTGAAATGTGAGGCATAATGATGTGTCGATACAAACCACATTTCAACTTACAGTTCTTAACCCAACTTGAAAATGCTTACTTAGGTTTCTAGAAGGTATACTAATGGCAGATAGGAAATGCTCAAATGACAAAATCCAAATTCCAAATCTATGTAATTTTTAAATAGTTGAGAAAATTCACCACAAGTCTGTGCAGTGCTTAAACTTGATTACTTTTTGTATTTGGGCCAAAAGAACAAATTTAAATAATGTTAACTTGGGCAAAACGGTAGAGTATATACACAAACATTACGCTTCTTAAATAACAGCCAGGATTTTTCTTTAAAAATCACTCTTCTAACTTAAGAATATCCCTTTGAAAACAGGATGGGGGTTTGAGTTAACTCAGGAATTTTTTTTTAGCATTTTAAAGCAAGATTTACTGTTACTTTAAGTCTTGACATTTCCCGATTAATAACCCTACAGCTTAATGAGGCACAACAGATTTAAGAATTGAAAATTTTTCATGAAAAAGGAAATTAAGGACAGTTTGGTGCAATACAATGTCACCAAAACAATCTGTTTCCAGGAGACTTTAGTCTCTATATGTAAAAAATACAATCTAAAAAGATATTTCCTCTTAAAATCAGTCTGAACTTTTAATGAAGGTCAGAGCAGCCTCCATGAAGGTATGAAAGTCAAAAGTACAATCTGTATGTAAATTCTGAACTTGCTATTGGGGCCTAAGAAATTACATATACCGAATACTTTTAAATATGTCCACAAAATATGTGAGGATAAAATATCTTAGGATGCACAAATTACTATTTTTCAGATCACATCCAGTGTGCTTGCAATGCGCCATCTATGAGCTATGACCACATGTTACAAGATAAGAAAAGGGCAAAGATACTCATAACTGTGGCCACTAAGTAGAATAAATTGTGAACACCAACTGTGTTAATTCTCCTTACTGTCACAAGAAGTTGTTAAAAAAAATCGAAAATCAAATAAACACTGAGAATAAATCTGTTTTGTACCTAAAATGATTTCTGCATCCTTGATTTTCTACATCCTAAAATAAAACTTCTTTTCATATGTTTTGTGTATTGAATATTAATCTATTCAAAGTACACCTAACAGGTAAACATCACATATGGTTTATGCATCTTTTTTCATATACCCTCACCCAGGATTGAAAGCAGGACCTATGTGATAAAACTAAAAATCCAGAGGATCTATAAACATTAAGGTGATATCCTTGATGTATGTAACCCATACAAGTGTATTTAAATTAGAACAATGTGAACTAGAAAAACAAAACAGGTTTCTAGTCTAGTAATTACTGGGTAAGTAGCAAAAGTAAAATTGATTTTTTTTTTTTTTGGTCTGATGATAAATCTATTTAGGGACTTGAAAGTCTCTTGTATAATTTAAAAGGAAAGCTTGTCATAACTTTGTTATGTCCCTTGATCAGTGAAATTTAATGCTCAAATTCTGCTTTTTCGTTTTTAGTGTAAAGGACAATGCTAATGCCGTAAGTTAAAATGAAGAATAGAGTAAAATCTTAAAGCTGAATATCACAGTGTGCAAAATTGACTAGAATCATGTAAATCTAATAGAAAAATGAAACTAATAAAGAATCTCTCAAAGTAAAAAATGTTCAAAGTAAAACAAGAAACACTTCATTTAACACATAAAGGCATGAAGTTCTTTCAATTATTTAATTATTCTTTTTTGGCTGGTCTGAAAAAAATAAGATTGCTCTCTATCTACACTAGTATCTTACTCATTCTCCTTCCTAAAACTCTTGTTTTCTTAGTCTGACCTTAAAACAAAACAAAACAAACAAACAAAAAAACTAGACTACTAATAGCAGATGACTGCAGAGGGGCCATTTTCACCTTGCAGATAGATCTTTGTTATTCTGGTGTGTAAAGCAGGCCATTAGCACAAAGTCATTTCTATCTCAGTCTTACAATCCACATGGTACACTTAACCCTAAAACTCATGTTGCATAAACTGCTCTGCTTCCACTCCTAATGACCTTGCAAATCATTCAATGTTATTGCTTGACTTGCACCTATGAATTAGGAGACTGCCAAATAACTTGATGACAAAGTTATAATTTCCCCTTTCCTGGGGGTTTATCAAAGTCAAGATAACATCCTAGAAGAAACTGAGAAAGGGCATACAATGGTAAAGACAAGCACATTATTTGCCGTTTATAAATGCTATTTTTTTAAATGCTTAAAAACGAAAACGACTTGCAAAATCCACACCTGACTTCAAGGCGGATGACTAAGAGGAAATGGGACTGCACCAGCGGTACCACGCTTAGTCCCGTGGTATTAATGACCAACAAACTGCCTCCACAGTATTCAATTAAAACTTACTTTCAGATCAAAAAATTAGTGAACATGCCATCTACTGATGGACTCACACTCTGAAAATGTACTAAAAGTTCCTTGTAAATTTGTAAGACCATTGAATGATGTTCAAAATTAATACTTTTAAAAATAAGATTTTTTTGATCTATGACATTTTCTGTTCAAAAAAAAAAAAAAGGAAAATGTCTTTTGTCCGTAAGATTCCTAAGTTTATCTTGGTTTCTCCCTAACTTCAAACAATTGAAGTAGCACTTTTTTCCTTCTTCTCCTTCAGCCTAACCTCTTTAGCAAACCCCATTTGAAAAGAAGAAACAATAAATGAAGTGACAAGAGGGTTCGAGAATGAGGAGTGTGCACTCCAAGAATAAAGGGCGGTTTTATAACAGGAGATACTTTTGTTAGCAAGTGACTGACGGGTCTCCTCCCCCAGTTAGAAGAAATTCCATCCACTTCCCAAAACTGTAGAGGCCAAAAACTACTAGTCTAATAGTTCTGAAACCCCAGAGTCAGGAGAGAGCCGAGGAGGGCGGACTGGCGAGTGGGGGAAGGGGAGAGAGACCAGCAGGAGACGAAAGAACAAAAGGAGAAACCCAAGAAAGGAGAAAGGAAAGACCGGACCCGGGCGGCCAAGAAGCCAGAAAAAGAGCGAGCCAGAAAGCTGGAGAGCACAACCTGGGGGAGGAAAGCGCAGAGCCGGGCAGGGCGCTCCGCTCCACGGCGCACCATGGACAGGGCTCCAGCGGCCTCTGCCCACATCCCTTTAGGGGGCGGCGAGAGAAAGCGCGAGAGACCGCGGGCGCCGACCCCGTCCCGCCCCCGGTACCCGCAGTCCCCCCCGCGGCTGGAGCGCGCCAGGCCCTGACCCGTGAAGACCACGGAGGGGAGAGATAGGCACCATCTGTCCCTGCCCGGGCCGCCCTCGGCGCAAAGGCACTTCGGAGCCGCGCCCGCACTTTCCAGAGGTGCCACCCGCTGGCCCACCCCCAGCCACAAGGGAGCGCAGGGGGCCCCTCGGGTATATTTCCCGGGGGACCCTGACCTGCATTCAATGTGGACACGCCCCTCTCCTGCAGCAGTTTTGGAACCCCGTCGCTTGCGGGGGCAGATTCGGTACCCCCTCCCTGCCCCTGCTCCCGACGGGGGTCGCAGCTGAGACGCGCTGCCTAGCTTCCCGGGACCCTGTCGGTGGACGGGAGGGCCCTCGGGGTATCCCCCGGGCGAACGCCGCGGGAAAGTTGGGCGGTCGGGCGGGCTGGAGACCGGTGGCGCGGAGTGGCAAGGGAGCCTGGGACCTGCCTGAAGCAGGTGCTTCCTGCCGCGGAGGAGCCTCCTAGTACTGATTCCATGAAGACGCTGTCTGGCGCTCTCCCGAAAGCGTGAAAAGTGCGGAGGCTCCTCGCTTAGGCGTCCCCGTGGACGCACGCAGGGCAGAGACAGCGGACAGAAGGAGAGGAATGAATAATAGCCGAGTAACGGAACTTCTCCCCGCCCGCCGGGATAAGGGGCGTGCGGGGCCAGGTGCTGGGTGCGGAGGCCCCGGCCCGTATAGACTCTTCGCCGCAACGGGACAAGGTTTTCTTTCCAGGTGGGACCGACACAGAACACACTGAGGGCAAGAGAACAATTACAGAAGGCAACTCTGGGCTGGGATAAAGACAATAGGAAGTGGAGCCCTCGGGCACCGGGAGGCGCGCGGGTGCAAGGGTGGGGTGGGGTGGAGGCATGTCCCGTAACTAAGACACCAGAGTGAGAATTCCTACTGCAAACTCGCGACCCACCCTGCAAAAATAAACAAAAAATTGGAGCAAAGTGCAAAGCGAGGTGCGAGAAGCGTAGAGAACTGCAAAACCTGGGAGCTATCCTGCCTCACCCTTCTGCTGCCTGGAGACACCCCCCGCAAGCTCGCCCGGCCCGGAAGGAAAAGAAGAGGGGGCCCGCGATCTCTGTCCCTTCAGGACCCGCCGGGAACGGCGCGGGAGACCAGCTGGTCCGGCCAGCCCTACCCCTGAGCCGGCCCGACCCTCGTGCCTGCGCAGCTCCAGACCGCGCGGTGCGGCACCTCCCTTCCCGGGTGCGCAGCCTGGCCCCGCAGCGGCGCGGGGAACAAAGGGACCCGGCGCCGCCTGCCCCACCCCGCCCGCGGCCCGGCCGGCGGAGACCGCCGCGTACCTGAAGCAGGGCCGCCAACAGCGGCAGCAGGGTCCGCGGCGCTCCCACTATCCGGCACATGGAGGCGGAGAGGGGCCGAGCGAGGAGCCGGAGGCGGCGGCGGCGGCGGCGGCGGCGGCGGCGGCAGCGGCAGCACCAACAGCGGCGCGGAGAGACGGCTCCAGGCAGTTTCCACCCCCTTCCCTTCCCCTCCCCACCCCACCCCCTTCGCCGCTGCTCTCCTCTCCCCGCCAATGGAGAGCGAGCTGATGACAAATAGCGGGCCGCGGAGTCCGCGGGACTCGCACCAGGAGTAATAAAACAGACCAAGAGATCAAGAAGCTGGGGAGGGGGCGGGGGAGAAGGCGGGCGTGCGTGTGAGGGTGTGAGAGAGGGAGAAAGAGAGAGAAAGAGTGAGTGCGTGTGTGTGTAGGCGGCCGCGGTGGCAGCGCAGGCGGCTAGGCTCTGGCCCTAAGCGCAGCGGAAGCCGGGAGGGATGCAGGCGGCGGGGACCTTGGCCGGTGTAGGATGCGGAGGTGGAAGTGGAGCGGCTGGCGCTCCCCAGGAGCTCCGCAACGCGAGGTTTCGGGCTCGTGGCTTTGCTTCCTCTGGGTCCCCTCTCCAGGGCCGCTCTGCAAGACGAAGATGCCGAGGAGAGCGCCGCGGGGAGGGCGTTCCGGGCCGTGCGCGGTGCGCCCACAAAGGGCGGCAGTACCGCCGGCCGGCGCCTCTGCTGCGTGGGGGCTGAGGGCCGCTTCCCGGCCCCCTTTCCGGCCCCCCGGAGAGTTGGAGACTGTTCTCCGGCCTCGGCCGCGCGGGGCTGAGGCTGGGGGCTGGCGCGGCCGCTACTGCCCCGGCTCCGTCCGGCGCAGCTGCCGCCGCGGCCGCCCCTGGTGCCTGCGCGCCTGCACCCGCCTGCCGGTCCTTGCCCGGCGCCGCTCACTCGCGCGCGCCGCCCCACCCCCCCGCTGCCGCCGCCGCCGCCGCCGCCCGCGCACCCTGCTCGGCCTCCGCGAGCGCGACCGACGCGAGCCGCAGCCGCCACCGCCGCTCTCCCCGCGCTCGCCGCACACGCTGCTAGGCTGCGCGGCCCTCTCGCCTCTCCTCTCCTCTCCCCGCCCGCCGCCGCCGCCGCCGCCGCCGCCCTCGCCCCCGCCTCCCTCCTCCGCCTAGCTTCCCCGCCCGCGTCGTGGCCAATCGGAGGCCACCGAGCTGCGGCTGTAGCCGGCCAGATCCGCGGCAGCCGCCCGCCCCCGCCCCGCGAAGGCACCCCGTTTTTGCTGCAGCCCGCGGGGGGTCGCCGGAGGGAAGTCTGGGGTGCGTGGAGCACCGCCCCGGCAGGTGGAGGGGCTGCGGGAAATAAAATAACTTGCACAGGAACTTGATGGTTGGCAGGTTCATCTTTGGACCGCGATGGGGAATTAGAGATTAGGAAAGGGGGGGAATGCCTGCGAGGTAGCCGAACGCACGCTTCTTTTTCTGTTTTGTCATTCTTTCGAGATAGATGATTTTTCTGGGTAGGGACAGACACAACAAACTAGCAACGCAGGCGGAGCCCACCCTGGTCATTGTTGTCTGAGGTGCTTGCTAGGAGCCACCTGCGGGCCGGCAAGGGCGGAGGCCGCCGTTTCTTTCCGGCGCTAGTACTTCTCCCACCTTTGCAGATCTACTGGAACAGCCCGAGTTTGTCTGTTGTTTCGTTTTCTTTTGTTCCATCTGGGAATTTGAGAGTGCGCGTTATTTTCTTAGAAATCTCCTGTTTTATATTTCTGCTCGTTAGTGGTACTGTTCACAATTTTTAGCAAACAGTTTCAGGGACTTTGACTTCCTACACCACCTCCAACATCGCCAACAATGGAAACCAGAAGAAAGAGAAAGAAAGGGGTAAACAATCTAAAAGCCAGAACTCGCTGTGAAAATAGGATTATCTAAATGATAAAATGACACTACAGAGTTCGCACCAAGTAAAGGAGTTTTGTTTTCTCTTCCTCTCTTTAAAGCACAAACTTGGAGTGGGACACAAAAAGTGAGAGACTTAACAAGTTTGGGTCAAAAGCATTTGTGGAATGGAGGGAGGGGTGAGGACCAATTGATTTTGGCAAGGTAATACATTTTTTCCAGAACTTTTTTTTTTTTTTAAGTTTTACAGGTAAATAAGAATACAGGTTTTATCTAAGCGTTTCCACACTATGAAGGTCGTCGAACATCGTTGCAGTTAATGAGTATTTTCTTCTGGTTTGGGTAATTGAAGTATTAACGTTGTTTGAATTTGAGTTTCAGGATACTGATCATTTAAGAGCTTGATGATGAATATCTAAAAATCAAGTACTAATTTCTTTGACATGAGTGATGCAGCTTTTAATAATGTACAATTGCTGGCTAGGCTTTTAGAATTTTAATATTCATAGGGAAGCTTATTCAATTTTAATTAAAACATAATAGTGTAGGCCCATTTTTAAAATGGATCTTAAAAAAATTTCCTGGATTTTTCTCTCGAAAGAATAAGGAGGGTCATGTTAATTAAATTTAAAGATGAAAGGCTAGGCTTGTTCTTTCTTTCTGTTTTGCTAAATATTATTGTCCTACTACTGCTAATCGGCCTAAAAGTTCTCCTTGCAATAGGATATTTCTAAGTTCCAATTTCAAGGAGCCATGCATAATAGTAAAACATTCAGTAGCAATATGGAGATATTGTTTGTTGTATTACCAAGTGGCATTTGTAGAACTTGTCTTCATGCTTAAGAATTAAGCTTTGATCCTGGAGATGAGACCTTAGTTTACATCCTCCCCACTGCCAACAGCAGCCATTGATACTTATTGGCGTTCCGATTAATTTAAAGTTAGAACAGATTTCAGCCCGAATAACTCTATTGCTTGTTAGTAGTATTTGCTAGAAGCTTTCAACATCATGCCCTTATAAACTAACTCTTACTATGACTTCAAAATCTGCTTTGGAATGCCTGTCTGTCTAACTAATTCTCTGATTCCAGTAGTTTTTTTTGATCATACAGATAAGCACTTGCAGCCTTTTTTTAAAAATTTGGTCCAACTTGCATGCCTCTCATTTTTCAATGGTTGTGAATTGCTTTGGAATCTTGCCTGAGATTAACTTGATCACATGGTCAGCCACATATTGCTAATCAGCCTTTTATCACAAGAAGGAATAGCCTGGTCTAAAATCACGTTATCAGAGACTTCATGCCTCCATTTGATGTTCATAAAATTAGATCTGGTGTTGACTTTGGCATCCTTGCCTCCACTGCACCGTAGTTAAGATAATCTAATGGGGCCATTAATTTCACTGGGCAAGTGGTAACCAAACTCAACATTTTCAGCCTCCGATCACAGCATTGTCAGTCAGAAGACTAACTTTCCATCAGCCTGAAGAGCTCCAGGGCTGCAGGGGGCTTGGCAGTGACCCAGAGAAGCAGCCAGGTGTTGGGGGAAGAGGGAGAAGACAAGAAAACAATAAAAATTAAGTCTGAGTTCATACATTAAAAATCAGACTAATCCCTTGATTTCTGGCCCGTGGGCTGCTGCTGATTTACTGCAAGAGTTCTGCAAATAAATGTGTGCACCAGGCATCATGGAGAGACTGAATAAACCATGTGTCCTGCATACCTAGCCAGTCTTCATAGATAAATAGATAGATACCATGATGATTCATTTTTAATAATTTATTTCAAAGTAAATCATAACAACTTTTTGTTCTGGTGTATTTTCTCAAACCAGAGATGCTAAACCTACAAATATATCATGCGAGTGTTTTCGTGTAAAAGGGTCCTCACTTTGGAAACAAACTACAAATAGTAGTAGCCTGCTTGCAGCATCCCCACATACAGCCGTTCCTCCACGATCCCTGAACAGCTCCTAGGCAGCAACCACACTCGTCTTTACCTTGCAAAAGGTTCTTCCCAGATATTGAATGAAGGCACTCCTTCCCTGTTGGGAGCCATCTTGGACACACAGGTTGAGACACCTCCCTGTGTGAAAAGGCAGACGCTGCAAAGACCCCTGCCAACCGAATGGTGCCCCAATACCACCTCCTTCAAATAACCTTTCAGGCCTGGATTTCTTGGGCTGCCCTTGTTGACCTCGAGGGATGTAATGCTCTTTTGTTTTATGACATTCAAATAAAAAAGGGAACCTGGAATGTGATGCATTGATGGATAACATCTGAAGGAGACTATGTAAATGTACTCATTCATAAGCAAAGGACAAGCTTTGGGAATTCTGCCCTTGGCCCTTACCAGATGGGTTGCACCTCCCCCATTGTAGTTGGAAGAATAGGTCTCAAGGTAACACCCTGTTCTCTCCTGTTTATAGATAATTAACATAGGTCTCAAGGAAACACCCTGTTCTCTCCCCTTGCCTTAAATGTATATGCTAATTAACTTGAAAACAACTTGCAAGATTGAGGAAATCGCTGCTTTTCTGTTAAAAATACATCATTAAAGATATCAAGTTATGCTTACTGATGGCATGTCACTCATTGACGTAATGTCCTTACTACCTTTAAATAAAATACTGGGATCAGTAGGATATAGCATGAGCACCTGCTTGGTTCCAGAACCCACACAGCTCTCTTGAGTCGTTCATCTTGCCGACACCGTTCATCCTCCGGGGACTCCTGCACTCGCCAGAGCTGGACCCCAGCACTTTCCTTTTCCTCCTTCTCTCCCAACCTCCTTGACAAGCTAGAATTGTCCCTTATCCCTTAGGAAATGTCCCGTGAGTTCCAAGTTTCTCCCCATTCAGCTTTAGTGTGTTAAAGCTGACCTTTCCTGGGAATAGAGTTATGGAATGTTCTAAATTAAAGTTAAAGATGATCTATGCAACCCCCTTATTTTCCAGGAACACCGAAGCTTAAAGAGGTACACAAGGCCACTCACTGGCAAGCAGGGAACCCCAATGAGACACAGGCTCTCTTACTCCCTGTCCTAGCTAGGCTCTTTACATTAATCTCAACAGTCCCTTTTAACTTTAGAAAAATCAATGATATGAAATGAGAGGAATGTTTAACAAAACCAAGAAAAAGAAAATTTAACAAGGCTGGGGATTTGTCCACTATTTCTCTTAGATATTTTGTTCTTTGCAGTCTATGTGACATGGGGCACATAACTGCTTTTCTCTCTGCAGATCTCAGTTCTCTGGTGCCTTTTTCAGTATGATGATCTCACTATATTTAGTGTGATTCTGACGCTTCAGGGTTCGTATCTTTTATACAACCTAGCTGCTGAGTAGAAGCTGGCTGTTCATTTGGTACTCTACCAGGGATGTTGTGATCTGTCCCAATACTAGAAGAAAAGCCTGACTTTATTTTTTTTTAATCTACTCTTGTGTGGGGGATATTATTTACCTTCTTTCTTTCCTTTTTTTAAAACTTTAATTTTTTTAAAAAAGTTAAAAAAATTTTTTTTTAGTTTTTTTGGGGTTTTTTGTTTTTAGTATATGAAAATCAAACTCCATGTTACCATGGAAAAATATAACCAAGTAAGTAACTTGGAGTACTTATGGTCAAGTAAGTGAATAAAGGAGTTATAAATTTCCATGACCAGGGAAGCAATTCACAAGCAGCCTTTATAGTACAAGGAGCACCCCTCTAACCCACAGAAGAATCCTATCTGGAAGGTAATGAAAGGGCATAAGAAACAGATTATGGATTTGAATTCAGGGGGGCCTAGCTTTATGAACTTGGTTGAGTTTCTCAACATTTCTAAGGGTCTTTTTTATTATCTCTAAAATGTGGATATCAGCCTAATATGAACACAGCAGAACATAGTGATATTTCACAGTGATACAAGAAATTGGCATTTTATGTATGTGTATATTACCTATGCTTATTTTCTTTGAGGATTTGGAGCAGAGTTACTCAATGAATGTTCCTCTCACCTCCTCCAGTACCATTTGCAATGAAAACAAACAAGGGTTTTAATCAGAGTTTTATTTGGAGGCTCAGATTCTATAGAGCAACACAAAATCTCTAATGTAGATAGTAGTAGCTGAATAAATATTCTATAGACTGAAAAAAGTAATAAATATTTAGTGGCTTTATAAGGTGCATAAAAATATCAAGAACATAAAAGCATTAGCAGGAAACTATCTTCAGTATTAATGTATTGATTTTATATAGGACAGACTTATTTTCAAGTTATCTCATAAATAAAATGGCAAGACCGGGACTAAAACTTACTTTGCTTAGAATCTTTCCCCAGCAAACCTGATTTCTATCATTTCTCAAACCATTTTTGGTGTTTTCCCCTAGTCAAAATTTCACAGTTGATTTCAGAGCCCTGATAAAACATCGGATGTATTTGAGAAAATATACTTTGCATGACTTTCAAGAAATCCACCTTCTGCTTAGGAAGCATGGGTATTTATGGGGTAACAGCAGCACTTGGGGTTACTTAAGAATCAGAAGGCCTATTTTTCAAGATAAACGTATCTGCAGAAAATAAAACAAATCACGCTGAAGACTTTGGTAACATTGGTTCGGCCAAACTTTTGCCCTTGTGTCCTCTTAAAAGCAAAGATCTGCCTTCTGGAAGTTTCCAAAATATAACTGTCAGTGTTTAGAGGATACTAAAACATATTTAGTATCTGAACTTATACTGACTCTGTGCCCTTTCCTCCAGTGAAATTCAAGGCAGTTGATAAAGCATTTTTTGGACTCAGGAGACCATTGTTCTCTTCCCAGATCTATGGCTGGCTGAATAATCTTAAACATTGCACTTAATTTCTTTACACACTTTTTTACCTATACCACCTAAATAGTTCTACTTTCCTCCCAAAATGCTGAGTGATCTAAGAAAATAATGTCAGTAAAGCCTATTTAGTTCTTTACTGAGAAGTTGTAGATAAATATACGGCTTTGGATTCAGCTATCACAAGAGGAATGATTATTTGGTACCTAAAGTCAAGTCACAGTTTTTTTTTTTTTTTAATGTTTATTTACTTTTTGAGAGAGAGTGAGAGAGAGGCAGAGCATGAGTGGGGGAAGGGCAGAGAGAGGGAGACACCGTATCAGAGGTAGGCTCCAGGCTCTGAGCTGTCAGCACAGAACCTGACACGGGCTCCAGCTCATAAGCTGTAAGATCATGACCTGAGCTGAAGTCAGTCGCTTAACCCACTGAGTCACCCAGATGCCCCAAGTTAAGTCACATTTTAATGACGTGGCACAACCAACAAGCTGCGTTCTGCTTATGAAATCATTCTCCTTTTTTCCCCCAATTCACCCACAAATTTAAAAAATAATATATTTATCTGCTTATTACAAAGCTAACACATTCTCATCCATAGATACTTGAGAAAATTATATTCAGTTAAACACACCATAATCATTCACAGATGATTTCTTGCACTGCAGTACAATCTGGGAAGATACACTCCAAGTTTTCCTTTTAAACTGAATGTAAAAAATCAACAATAGTCCCATTTATTACAGAATTTACACTGTATGTCACTGTGATTCATTCTTTCCGTAGCTCAAAAGAGCTGAGTGATTATCATAAATAAGCATTTTCTTTCTGGGAGGTCTATTATTTTGAATCATCCTTGAGAAACTTTTTTCAAACATATTTGTAGGAGATGGGAATATTCTCACTTCTGAAGTTGTGAGACAACCAATAATAAACATGTATTTGCATAATCCAAGCCATATGAAATTTCAAACCCTTTGAGACCTACTAGAACCTGAAATGTCTTCAGGTGAAGGAAGAGTTCTTCAAGGATCTGGTTGTCAGGGCTATGCAGGAAGGGGTGAGCAGCTGGCAGGAACAAATGAGCACAGCTGGACATCAGAAGAAGGAAAGAACAGAAGCATCTGAAGTCTGTGCTCTGTAATGAGAGAAAGGGCTCATGATGCGGACAGAAGGTGAACTATGGCTAAACGACAGGATAGGGGCAAGGTCTTAATCCTAGTAATTGATCAATAAATATTTGTTCGGTTTTAGAAGTGAGTCATAAAGAGAGAGAGAGAACATGGAATTTGGACAAGAGTGTGGGATAGCCTCGTAGCATCCAGAAGTGACGAGAAGGTCCACATAACAGGGCGGCTGATAGGTAACAGCCATCCAGGGCAGTTGGGTCTGTCCTCTCTCAGAATTTGCTCATCTCCAGATCAGGGCACGTCATCAGCCGCAGTAAGAAAGTTTCACTCTGAGATGCTTGCTGGTGGGGATGTGTGCTGCTAGTCCCAGTTCTCAAATTGTTACATCGAGAAATATTAAAAACCTATTATACTTCAGAAATTCCCCCTCTTGAGTTGTTTTTATAAAGTTGAAAATGATATAAAATGGCTTTTGGTAGTTATAGTCACCAAAAAGGCTATAGCCTTCTTTTTAATTGAAAATAAACTCTATCCATATATTAATGAGATAGTATATGAAGATATGTTAGCTTCTTTAATTTTTTGTTTTTTAAACTTTCTGGATGTAGAACCTTACAGATGGATCCTTAATTTTCTTATCTCTCATTTTTCTCTGTTCCCTGCCCCCTTCTTTCTCTCGCTTTTAAATATGTTTTCTGGGAGGTTTCTTTAGCTTTTTCTTCCAGCCTATCTGTTGAATATTTGGTCATATTTTTGATATCCAAGAGTCTTTGTTTGTTCTCTGATAGTTTCTTTTATAGAAACTTGCTCTTGTTTCATAAATGTAAGAGCTACTCTTATCTTTACATACTGCTTTAAAAAGTTTTCTTCCACTTAGTGAATTATCTCAGTTTACTCTCTGTTGCTTTTCTTGTGGTGTTTATTTTCGTCTCTGTCTTTCATGTGAAAGGCTTTCTTGGGGGTGGGGATTATGTTGAGGGTGCAAAATTTCACTTGATCCTCCCAGATTTCCGTAAGCCATCTTGCCCTGCCTCCTCTTCGCTTGGGTGATGAGTTCAGAGACTGTTTCTAAGACGTCGAGAATCTTAGAACCAAAGTCTTCAAACCACTGCCCTCTCACACTTTGATGAAATAGGAGTCTTTACTCCCCCACTTACAGTACATGCCTATGCCTGTGTTAGCCTGGGGACTAGTTTCTGCCCAGGAGAAGTATTTAAAGGGACTTCCCAGCTGAGACAGCTCAAGCCACACTGCACTCTGCTGGTGGCTTGACTTTATTTTTCTCTTTCTAGATTTATCTGAGACTCATTGCTTGACAGAGGTAAGAAGGAGCCCTAGGTGATTATCTGGAGGCTGGATGACTGCTGATACTTTTTCCCTGAATGAAATGTACACATCAGTCTCCACTGTATCCATGGAAGCAGCTTAGGATACCATTGTGATCTACCCTTTCCTGAAGTTCATGAAGAACCACTACCACCACCACCACCACTCCCCACTGCCCTGTCATTCTCCATGTTCTTTGGAAAAATAGTGTTTCCTTCACATATCACGTAGTCCTACTTCACTGTTTTAACACCTATAGTTTGAAGCTTAAAAACAAAACAAAAAACAAAAAAGCAAAACAAAACAAAAACCTTCTAGATCCTCTATACTGAACATAATATAAATAATAGTTCTGAAAACCACTTTTAAGGTTGTCTCACGTCCTGTTGAAGCGATCCATTAGGGGATATTCACCCTCATGTGTTCAATTGTGTTTGCACTAGCTAAAGCGATCTAGAAGGCAGTACTTATCCATATAATATGGATAGATTCATATTTCCAGTAGACAGTAATGAAATATAAACTTATAATACAGGTAAGTCAAACCTGAAATGCAGAGTAGTTGAGAAAGATAGACTTCAATAACTAAGGGACATACCACAATTATCTTTAACCTTTTCCTGATGCTGTTTTCACATGGTATGTGTGTACTAAAATGTCCTAGGAAAAACATCATTTGTTGGAATGAAAAAATCATCCTATAAATGTATGTGAATCAATCTGTGCCCTTGGTATACCTTGCCCCAAATAATGTGACAGGTTCCTAGTGGGGAAGCCCTTCTACTCCCTGGTAGGGAGCCTACTTTCTCCCTAACATTCCTGCTTTTGAGAATCATTGATTGAATATTTAATTCCTCTTCCCTTTCACTTAATATGAACCTTCTATTATTCATCTGAAGTCTAATGAGGTTGAATTTCATCATCTTATTACTCAACAATGTGCCACCACTTCACCTTATAGTGACTTATAAAGATTTTATACACATGATGATTTCAAGCTTGGAGTTAAAAGGGATATATTTACATCCGTTAAACAGTTGTATAGAAATTGTTCACCATTTCATCAGAAGTTATATTTCCAGAGAATTGGTTCCAAAAAATGTGTTTCTTCTGCTTAGAATATCTAGTGTATCTTATGGTAAAATCGGGTAGCTGACCACTTACTAGTAGAAACATAGAGGAGGAAAAGCCTATTTTTAATTATTAAGAAAATACTTTCTCTTTAAAAAAAATAGGGGATTTTTAAAAAGATTGTGTCCAAACTGGATCACTTATCTGAGAGTGAAACAAAATATAACACTGATACTGCAAATCTTTTTCTTTTACTCCTAGCTCTACAAAGGACAGGAAGACATCAGAGCTGCTCTGCACAGACTCCAGAATTTGTAGGAAAAGAAATAAGGGGCTGGTGACAGGCTGGCAGGTGGGGAGAACCATGGTGAGCAGGAACGTGGACGCTGGAAGGCTCCGGTGAGAGTTTCAAACTCCACATGCCTGGCAAAAGTTAGCAGTGAATAGATGATGAATTGAGATAGCTCCTGCAACCTGCTTGGATCTGAATAAGCAGGAAATTCTTCAGTTTGCTTAGCAGAACCTAGAAAAGATAATCCAAGACTCGGGATAAAATCTTAAAGGCATTTCCTGTAGTACATGTTTTTTGGTTTGTTTGGTTTGTTTTTAAGAATCACAAAATCAGGGGCCCCTGGGCGACTCAGTCAGTTAAACATCTGACTGCAGCTCAGGTCACGATCTCATGGTTTGTAAGTTCGAGCCCCACAGTGGGCTCTGCACTGACAACATGGAATCTGCTTGGGATTCTCTGTCTCCCTCTCTCTCTGCCCTTTCCCCACTCGTGTATGCTCTCTTTCTCAAAATAAATAAACTAAAAAAACAAACAAACATAACAGAAAACAAAAAAGAATCATAAAACCAACCTGGTTACTTGCACATTGTACACTGTTAAGAAATCACTTTGCATCCCTCTGTAAGTCCTAAAGTTTGAATTGCTGGTGGCATCTCCTAAAATCAATATGGCAAAATCAGACTATTGCCAAAATTAAAGTAAAAAACAATTGCTATTTATAGTTTTCCAAAGTTAACATTAAAAAAAAAAGAACGCTGCATTTAAAAAAATCTTCACTAACAGCAAAAAAGTCATGTGTGGTCCTCCAAAATGCTGCATTTATTTTAAACAACCAATATCATAATTGCTAGTTTTGCCAGAAATCAAATTCTTAAAATCTTTATGCTCTTTTTCAAATATAAAAATAAATGTTTTGTGTCCTTAGTTACCAGTTTCCCAATTTCTGTTTTTCATTTAAAAATATTTGCTTTTGACCACAGTTTTCTTCCCTAAACATTTTTTTTACCTTTGTCCTCCTTTGAGTCAAATTCATAGCAAATATAATTTCTTAGCTCTATGTGATTGATGCTACTTTTAAAAATCTGTACATATCTGAGTCAGCTTACAATATCTTAAAAACAATCCAGTGAATAAAAAAGGCAGTAAGAAGGGAGTAGGTGAGGAGGGAAGAACAAAAAGATACTTAGTTATTCATATTGCTGACTTTTTCTATGCTTGGTTTAAAAGTCTAATCCACAAAGGTGTGTGGTGTGGCCAGGCTCTTTGAGCCAGCCATTAGGAGGTGCTCATAGTTTAGAACAAACTCTTCAAACCTTCAAGGCTACTTGTCATCTCGTTTTTATGCTTTGCTGAATTTATCTTTAATTTTAGAAATTTTATTTCACTCGAACTTACCACTTGTAGAAATTGTCAAACTGACAGGCCTGGAAACCAAAGTCATCCAATTAGGCCAAAACACAAAATGTTTCTATGGCATCTATCACCACAAAACACCAATAGGCCCTTAGACAAACACATCAGGTTAAAAGAAAAACATGTATTTGAGACGGAACAACTTTCCAGCTACTTTGCCTTCAGACAGATAAAGCTGATGATAATTGGTGTAGAGCAGTGGTCTTCAGGAAGTTTCCCCAAGGGCAGCACCAAATTTTGTAAAATAGAAGGGTACGTTTGTATCTTGAATATGCCTCCAGGGTAGAGTCTATTCTCATAAAGCAGGTTCACAGCTGTTTATTATGGACACTATTCAGACTGTGAACTATCCATTCTGTTTCCACCATTATTGCTTTTTATTTACTATATCAGACCCACACTGACTGGCTCCTTGACAAGTGTTCCGCAAAGATATGAACACGCCTGGCACAATAAAGACTCGGGGACAAGCAAGGCCCCCGGAACCATGGGTACGCTTCGTTTGCCAATAATTCACTGTTTGGAGGAGAGAGAAAAGGATTTTAGGCTGGTTATTTGTAATAGAAGTTACTGTTAATGGGTTATAGCTATCTGTACACATACAAAAGCTTTTAGAACAGTGTGCATGCATTACTCAAATGATTTTAGGATGGCTTAAATAATCTCGTGAACTTATCAAGTTCAGTGTGACAATCAAACATTGGACACTGAAGCAATATATTTTTAAATTATTGTATTAAAGGAAACCAACACAGAAAATTTAAAAAAAAAAGTATGACTAATAACATAGAGAATCAATTAAAAAATAATATTACTTGGAGTTAACTCCTGATGAACAGACATATTTATTTTACTTTCCTATTTTTGGCACCTGACTCACAGTAAATATTGTGGGCCTGTGTTTTTTGTTTTGTTTTGTTTTTTGATTATTGGTTTTTTGCTTTTTCAAGTTTTTTAGTCTGCACTGCATAGTGTGGATCCTGACACCTACTGGCAGCATAGAATTTTGCACCCTAGTTCCATAAGACACTGAAGCCCCTTGTTACTTAAGATAGGTAAGGATATTTTAAATTTGTGCCTGTATTATAGGTTAATAATAAACTCTACTGGAAAAAATTGTATCTTGGAGCATGACTTTTGGTTCGGGTAGGCTACATTATGCCGTCTTAACAAACACTGCCTAAATCTGAGTGGTTTAAATTAACAAAGATTTAATTCTCTCACATACTACACGTCTGTTGTAAATTATTAGTGATGGAAAGTGCGAAATGAAGGCTGAAAGTCAATTCCATTTCCAGCTGCACCATTACCTACCAGCCTAGTGTCTCCAACAGAGTTACTCATTGATTTACGATATCTTTTTTTGTCTGTTGAGCAGGGTCTTACCATGTTTGCATCAGTTCTGTGCCACTGTAATTGTTACAGTTTTATAAATATTTTTTTAAGTTTATTTATTTAGTTTGAGAGAGAGCGAGCAAGAGCAAGTGAGGAGGGGAGAGGCAGAGAGAGAGGGAGAGAGAGAATCCCAAGCAAGCTCCACACCTCAGCACAGAGTCCCATGTGGGGCTGGAACTCACAGACGGTGAGATCATAACCCGAGCTGAAACCAAGAGTTTGGCCCTTAACCCACTGAGCCACCAGGTGCCTCAATTGTTACCGTTTTATAATGAGCTTACTATATGGGAAGACTTAGTTCTTCCTCTAATTGTTGTTTTAAAAAATTCTGTGTTATTCTTACCCGATTAGTCTCCTAGGAGAAATTTAGAATATTTTTGTAAATTACCTCTAATTATATTTGGTTTTTGTTTGGATGGCATTAAACTACGCATTAATTTGGTAATAATTGTAAAATATTTAGTCTTCCATATATGTCCTTTATATCTCTCAAAAATATTTGTAATATTATTCATATGTTAAAGGTGTTTTATTAAAATAGATCATTGTGATTGTGATATTATTTTTTGTTACAATAAATGAAATTTATTTATACAATTTTCTTTCCACATTTGTTATTACCTGCACATAGGCATGATATTGATTTTGTATTTTTCTCTTATGATAAATAAAATAATTGTATGAAATTTTTATATGATGTCGTTTTGCATTTTATTTAAATGTCTTGTATTTATAGCTCTTAGTTTTGTGTCATGTCTTCCAGCATAGAACAAAGGAAGCCTTCTAAAAAGGACATCATTTTTATTTTTTCCCACATTTAATAGCAATCTTCCTTGGGTTTAACCATTGGAAGTGTACCATGGCGACCATTTTTTAATAATACCATTGGTGTTTCCAAGAATTGTAAGAGTGTTGAATATGTTTAATACCTTGTTCAAAAATTATGATTTTGTTTTTCTTTTTTTTTAATTTTTTTTAATGTTTATTTATTTTTGAGACAGAGAGAGACAGAGCATGAGTGGGGGAGGGGCAGAGAGAGAGGGAGACACAGAGACCGAAGCAGGCTCCAAGCTGTCTGCACAGAGCCCGACGCAGGGCTCGAATTCACCGACCGCGAGATCATGACCTGAGCTGAAGTCGGACGCTCAATCGACTGAGCCACCCAGGCGCCCCGGTTTTTCTTTTTAAAAATATTTTAAAAATCTATTTATTTATTTTGAGAGAGGCAAAGAGAGTGGGGGAGGGGCAGAGAGAGAGGGAGAAAGAGAGAATCCCAAGTAGGCGTGGAACTGCCAGCACAGAGTCCAATGGAGGGGCTTGAACTCACAAAATCACAGGGTCATGACCTGAGACAAAACAAAGAGTCAGATGATGCTCAACTGATTTTGTTTTTTCCTGACTTAAGGCTTTAATGTATTGTAACAATAAATTATGTAATATTGATTATGTTTCCATTCCTGAAATAAATCCTACCTGATGATCTTTTTTTATGCAGTGTCAAGTTCTATATTTTATTTGTGATTTTTAAATCATATTTATTTGGAGATATGTTGAATTTTTTCTTCTATTGATATCATTGGCAGATTCTGGTATTTTATTTATTTCTAAAAGTACTCTTATGTTGTGTTTATTACATAATTTTATTATTTGCTAATAATGTTATTAGACATTTGCTGTTATTCTATTTTTTCTCTATTTCTTTTCTTTTCAATGAATTTTATGACCTAATTATTTCCTTATTTTAAATTAATCTTATTTTCTTTCTCTAAATTTTGTTTATTTGCATTCTTCACAACATATAGAAAATATTGACACATATGAATTCACTTTTGAATACCACTTTTGTTTTAACATTTTTATTACTTTTTATCTCTTCCTTGGCTCAATAGTTTTTTAAGGAAGTATGTTTTCATTTCTAAGAGGTTGAACCTTGTTTTCAGTACAGAAAAATTTATATTTTTCATTCCATTGTTGTCACTTAATCTGGTGCATGATTTTGGTTTCTTTGAATTACCGACTTTGCTTTTGGTTTGGTATCAATTTTAATACATGCTTCTTAAGTATTTTACATGAAAGAAAGTTACTGGTAATGCCAAGAACTGTGAAAAGTTGAGATTTTGCCCCACTTGATGGCTAATAAGTTAGCTTCCATGGTTGTATGAATGTTGGGAGAAGATATGCAATTCTGGGGTCAGAGAGAAAGGATTTTATCCCTCACAACAGTAACAATAGCTAGAGTATCATCATTTTTATGTCAGTGCTCCATGCTGCGATTTCCAAAAGACAAGGTAAAGAAGACTAGATGACAACTACACACACCATGGTATCTTACAGGAAAAGAACCCTGAGTTTAGGGAACCTGATCATTTTATAAATGGCAATAAGCACGCTTCGCCTTTGTTCCAGAGAAGCATTGTCCCCATCTTCCAAGACTTTAAGCATGCCAACTCTTTGCTCCAGAGGGAGACATTATTCTCTCTTCCAAGGTTATTTTCTATAAAATCATCCTTGGAAAGAGATCCTGAAGCATCCAGTGCCTCTGCTTGCAACATGTGCAAGAAAGCAAGAAATTCGTGGAGGATGGTCTCCCAACAGTGGTATAGAGGATAAATGCTTTTATGTAGATAGACAGACAGACAGATAGATAGATACATAGATACATAGATACATAGATACATAGATAGATGATAGATGTTCACCTTGGTCACTTATATTTATCAGCTCAATATAGACATTGATATAAAAATAGAGATATCCAATATGTATATCTATCTAGAAGGTTGTGATATTTAACAAAATAGAAAGTTGTGTGTTTAAAATGTTATGTCCTGTATTTTTAATAATTTTAAAAATATGTTTTAAGCTATTCTTCTTTAGGTTCCTGGTATTATGATTTCTTTTCCTGTTATAACAATCCTTTTTAGTCCCTTTTGTGTGAGTTGCCACCTCTGCTGTAATTATTTGTATAATTATTTAGATTTCTCTCTTACAAGTACTAACTCATTGGATTATTTTTTATTCAGTCTGATACATTTCGCCATTTTAATAGAGCTGTTTAAGCTATATTCATTCATTTGTTTGGTCTTAGATAATTTTGTTGCCTGGTTTTTGTTTGCTTACCATTTGGCTTCTGTTCTACAGGCTATTTTGTTTACTTTTATCTTCTAAGTGCTTTAGAAAGCAGACTTCCTGTGTTTAATTAGTGGATATTTAATCATTATTAAGATATATTAATAACTATTTTTCATTAATCAAAATAGTAACAAAGAGGCCCTTGTTTATTAATTGGGCTTCTTTTATCTATTTCTTTCTCTGTCCTATAATTCATATCATTATGTAAACTTTGTCAATGTTATATTTATACATATTCCTCGTATCAGGAAATTAGAGTTTTTAAGCTGTTGCATTTTTATTATCCTAATGATGCCAATTATTTTGATTTTTCAGTATTAGCTTCATTCTCTGCCATCGTGTTTTGCAACAGCTGTTGGAACGCTATGGTCACAGTTTGAAGGCCAGACAAATATTCCTAAATTCTCCAGTTTCTTCGTGCTGTGGAGCCAAGGGGGAAGTGAATCAGAATTCCAATGGGTCTGGGAAACCGCTCAAGGGAATGATGCTGACCCTTCTGCAAGCACCAGGCAGAATGATAAAGAAGCGGGGGACGATAAGAGTTCCCTTCTACAGATGCTGAAATTCACAATGTGCTGCCAGGAGCCCTACAAAGGATCCCTTTCCTCCTGATCCAAAGCTTCTATGGGGAGTGATGTCTGTTTCTATTCTTCCCTTCTTTTCTCCTCTAACTTCCTTACATCTCTAGTATCATCTCACCCATTATTGGCCTCAAACTTCATAGTCTAAAAATGTTCTTTTTAAAGTAACCCAAATGCATGGGAACACTTGTCTTCATCTGCTTTCACTACCATAACACCATAGACTGGATGAGTATACAACAGAGATTTATTTTCTCACAGTTCTAGAGGCTGGAAGAGATCAGACAGTCACATTATTGGGATCTTGTTAGAGCTCTCTTCCTGGTTTGCAAATGGTCTTTTTGCTGTGTGCTCACATGTCCTTTTTTCAATGTGTGCTTGGAGAGAGAAAGACACAGATTGAGAGAGAGAGGTCAATCTTCATTTTTAAGACCAACAATTCTGTTGGATTAGGACCCTACCCTTATAACTTCATTTAATCTTATTTCTAGAAGTCTTATCTCCAAATATGGTCATGTTGGAATTAAGGTTTCAACATATGAGTTTGGGGGGACACATAACTACTATAACCTTTGAGATCATCATTTATACTATAATCTGGGCCCAAAAGCCCTTCCCACTTTTCATCAAGTGACCAATTTGTCTTCATCTTTCAAGACTAGCTCAAGGTCACCCCCTCCAGGAAGTTATGATTGAAACCATGATAGCTAGTGGTATGTGGTCCTTCCCTGTGGATAGTTCTCCTTTGCCTGTTAGTGTTGGATGAGCTCTAGTTTACCATAAACTCTTCAGGGCCAGGGCTAGTTTCTTACTTACCTTGAGACTTTCATGTCTTGGGGAGTGTCTAGTTCAGAGTAGGCCCATAATCAAGGTTGGATAAACTTAAAGCACAGATACTACAATACCCATGTTCAATGAGGCACCCGAAAATCCTAGGAGAGAAAGGAGAGAAGGAGGAGGCAAGGAGGGAGGGAGTGGTACCCAGCAGGAGCAAGGACCTGAGCCAGGCCTGGGTGGGTGAACTCTGGATCTTATCGCTTGACTAGCAGGACTTCTTAAGCCACCAGCAGAGAGTCCCAAGTTTGCATCAGGTGATGAAAACTGAGTCCTCTTTTAGAAATAAACATTTTGTGAATTAGTAAGAATTTGCCACAAAGGGTGCTAGCCTGCCGTCTGGCATCTGGGAAATTCTGCTGCATAGTTAAGTTGCCCGGAGGACATACACTTCATAAAGTGGTAGAAAACTGTCAGGGGTCTTTAGGGAATAATATTCATCTCCCTATGCAGTCTTTTTTCATAATGTCTCTTTGCAGTAAAGAAGGCCTCATGATAATAAACATGTCCTTTATAGATTAAATGGGGATCGATGACCCTTAAATTTAGCTATAAAATAATAATTTTTTTAACTCCAGCATGATCAAAAAATTTGATGTGCCTTTTAAGAGTATCAAGATGGAAAAGTTACCACCAACTTAATTATTTCCACCGTTGTTTCGCATGCTGTACACACGCATGTTAAGAAAGGAAAAAGTTTGGAGTCAAATCTTTTAGCCAGGCTCTTTTCTCTCTTTCAGAAACACTGTACCCAAACTACATTCTCTTTTCTATTTTAAAAATAAAACTAGACCTTTGATCAACAGATTTTTTTTTCACACGATGCCAAACATTTGAAGCGAAAGGAAATGTTACAGTAACTTAACAAAACTGCTCTTTTAGTTGGTTCACATAGATTTATTTTTGAAGACTGAATTGCTTGCTAATTTCCCAATTAGAAGCTCATGTAATTGCCACATAAGCATCCTCTTTTGTTCCTCCTCTGGATGCTGTCCTATAACCTGGCTTCAGCGGCTCCTAAATGTGACCCAGGCCACCTTCACCAGGATCTGCAGCATTGCTAGGCTCATGCGGGTTGTTGGTATGTCGAAAAGTGCCAGCACCAGCAGATTGAACCCTCACTATCCTCTCTGCATACTCTTCCTCTGTAATCTCTCCTTCCCAATCAATTACATCCCAAGCGGCATGGGGTGGAGTAAAGTGGATCTCTTTCTCAACAGCAGTGTATGAGGAAGACTTTATTTCGGCAAGGCTTAGTGTCTTTTCCATTTCATTGAAGAGTTAAAGACTAGAAACATTTTAATACAAAATACCATAATCTCTTTAAAGTATACTTTAGTGCTTTCATATTTCAGTTTTACTGCCATAAATATTTCATCTTGATTTATTTTTTAAAGCCAATTATGTAAAAAAAACTAAGTAAGGGGAGATATATTTGTGTATGTCATAGAGAAACTTAAAAAAAAAACAACTTATTAGTCTATGATTTGGTAAATAGACCTGTGTATAGAGTGTAATTTATAATTTGCATCATTAAAAAAAATTTCTGTAGCTGGTGAATCTACTGAATGTGTTGATTGCTACTTTTAAATTTAAGTAAATTCTTTTGCCTTAGCAAATTTTTTTCAAAGCTGAAATACTAAATTAATGTAAAGACCTTTTCAGTCAGAAGGCTGCTCTCAGTTCAGATAACAATTTAAGATCGATGATGAAATAGATTGTGTTGATATAAGAACAGTTGTAACTATGGTTTTGATTTTGCAAATAAAAAGCACCAACTTCTCCAAAAGTTCTTGTCACAATATTAGTTACATGATGCTATTTTCTTATACATCTGAGATATAATTTTAATAGCTTCCTTAATGAGGATTAAAGAAAGATTCAGGTACAAATAGGTATTATTTCCTAAAGTGCTATAGTAATGACAAAAGTCTAGAGTATTTAGAAATATTTCAAACTATGAATGGATGCCCTGGAAAAATTGCTTTCATTGACAACTGAGTTAATTATAGTAGTTCTGTTATTCAAAGCCCTATTATTTGGCTGCAAAAATCATTGTAGGTTAAAAATGGACTCACATTAGCTTCTCTATAGGTATACTATTTTACATACTTTTAAAAAAATGGCCTTGATTCTTTTCAAAATCCACTGAACACAAATACTTTAAAAATATGTATTTTCAAAATGGTACTCTGTGACATAAAATCTGAGTTGTTTATAATTATTTTAGGTACCATAACATATTTATTTCAGATTTTTAAAGCAACTTTGTAAGAATTAGCATGATCATTGTAGAAGTATATTAGATACACACGCTTGAATGTGCATTTCATAAAGTATATTTATAAAAGAATGTTAGCTAATCTATGTCTAGTTTTTCATGCAGCTCTCCGGGAGCCAGAATGTGACTATCATGGAGTCATTCGATTTTAACAGAGATCCTTTCTCTATAACTAATTCAACGCATGGCTATATGGGTAATTTTGAACAAGTGGATCTTTCTCCAACCTGAAAGGCTGCCAGGAGGGAGAGTGAGTGAGAAAAAGAGGGTTTCAAAGGAGTCACAGAGAACCACAAAGTAATCACGAAGCACTACTGTATTGCCACAATCCCCCTACAGAAGTGCATTGAGAAGTGGTGATATACAACAGAAGAGGACACATCGTTACAATGACACACTCTATAATACTTGGGACAACAGTTGGAAATGATTTTGTCATCAAACAGAACAGCCAGAATTGTAGAAAGTTTGACTCTGTCTATTGTGAGGAATTTTTAAAGAGCTATGATAGCTCCTCCTGTTATTATACAGAGTCTCACATAGCAGTGAAACACGAAATAGAGAAGACTAGAAATGTAATGTAGAAATTGCCATTCTAACCTTTATGTATCACATGTAATGAAAAAAGAAACCTTTAAACCAAATATTACATTATACAAGTATATAAATTATGATTATTCTAAATTTAGATATAACCATTTTATTGAATCCAAAGTGTTGGAATAAATTACTAAAGAGGGCTCAGTCTTCTAGCCCTGTGAAATCCTAGCAAATGAAATACATTTTGGGTCATATCAGAGCACTAGTGCTAGAGTAAAGGGAGGAAAACTTGATTTTGCAAATGTCATTGGAAATACTTTAATAAAATGAACAATCCCAGGGGCACCTGAGTGGCTCACTCGGTTGAGTGTCTGACTTCGGCTCAGGTCATGATCTCACAGTTCAGTTCGTGAGTTTGAGCCCTGCGTTGGGGCTCACTGCTGTCAGGGCAGAGTCTGCTTCGATCCTCTGTCCCCCTCTCTCTCTGCCATCCCTTGCTCATGCTCTCTCTCTCAAAACATGAATAAACATTAAAAAAAAAAAACAACCCCAGTGAATTAAAACAATATCATTGAATATATAATGTTGCTGCCATTGCTGAATTTCAATAGAAAGAAAGCCAAACAAATAATGACTGGGAATAGGATCAAGACTGATTCTTGAGAATAAAGCAGAAACCCTATTGTAACAGAGCCTAATGGGCCATCAGAGTGACTTGAGTCTGGAGTTTTGTTTGATGTTGCTTAAATTTTCCTTACCAAAGTTAAGGATCGATGCTAGGTCCTAGAGCCAGATTCAGCCCACAAATGGAGACTAATTTTTAATATGAATCTCTTTATGATCTAAATTAGGCCAAGTATCATGGGAGTAAGTGATATGTTAGAAATAATGTTTAGTACAAGAGTCAAGATCAGGTCAGTGATGGTTTGGAATTCATTCATTCATTATCAAACATCAAACATGTGCATGGAAAAATGAATTCCAGCATAAATATTTGTCTATAACTTCTGCTAAAAGGGACCTGTTGAAATAACCCAAGGAGGAAAATGATATGTTAAAAGGAGTGTTTTAGGAGAATTAGTTAATAGAGATTTCAGTGTGAAATGACTAGAATCAGGTAGTATACTTAGGAAACTGTCAGAGTTTCTAATTCAGGTGTGTTGTGATAATATCTTAAAATTTTAATTAATGAGTTTGCCCTTCTACACATCCTTACACTTCATCTTCCTCTATTTAGTCAGAGGTATCATTGTCTAAAAGAAAATAAGGATTAGTACAACAAAGATTCAAAGAACCAGTCAATGTTAAGGTTTTGAAACTTTTTATGGGCCACTAGAATTGAAGTTAAGTTTTTCAATAATAAGAGGGGACATTATTAGAGGGGAAAAAAAAAGCTTTGTATAAACAGCACAGGTCCTATCAAAAAGGGTAGGTTTAGAAATCTATGTGTCTAACCAGGATTTCTTTTTTCTTTTCTGCAGGAAGCACAGACAAAACAAAACAAACTAAAATACAACTTCCTGACTGTAGAGGAGAAGGAGAGGAAAGATAAAGAAGAAGAGCAGAATAAATTAAGGCTCAGTAGCCTGAGAATGAGGACTTCCATTCTGCCCTCTCCTAAAATCAATCCCTGATAAGAAAGAATGATCGAAACTCCACTCATGTTTGGGGGAATACAGGAAAGACATGCATCTCACAGATTCCAGATATAGTAGGGAGACCTCAGCTCTTGAGAGAAACCTGTATTGAGCATGGAACACAAGTTGGAAAACTGAAATGGCTAGAAAACAGCATGCACAAGTGTTGCCAGCTCTGAGACAGGCAAGTCTGGCACCTGGTCAGGCTAAGGAGGAAGCAGAATGAGCACAGAGTTGGTCCATGGGCAGAGAAGGGCATTTCAGTCATGCATGTAATGAGCTGGATGCCACAAAACCGAAGGCCAGCAATGATCATACCTCTCATCAGAAGTCAAGGTGGGTGGATGCTGATCACTCTGGACCAAAGCTTCTCTCTCAATGGTGAGTGTACATCGGAAGCAGCTGGACCCTCTGCTGGAACACAGATTCCTGGGCTGCTTATCCAGAATCTCCGATTCAGTAGGTCTGTGTGGAATGCGGCCCAAATATTGACATTTCTAACAAGTTTCTGAGTGGCCCGGATATTGTGGGTTGAGGACCTCACTTTGAAAAGCACTTTCTAGATCAAATGTCTTTCCTCCAAACTTAAGATGGTATATCCTCCTCCCCCAACACATATACTCAGACTATAGATGGCCCCTGGAGAGATGTGAAAGGGAAGAAGGGGACACATTGTGATAGTCCGAGAAGTTACCAAAAAGAGCGTGAATTTATAACTGAAAGTACTAAGTAATCACTGATTTGAGAGAGTGAGCTTCGATTTCCGCATAAAATTCACCACTATCAGCAGAAAATTTGACTCAGGGGTCAAATTCAATTCAGTTACGACAAAATGAAGAAATATACTATTTGTATACCTCAGTTTTGTTACTGTGAAAATTCAAGCCCAGTCTGCTAGTGCTTAGTGCAAACTGTGTACTGAGATATAAAAACGAACTTAGGACTCCTGGAGAGGAAACATTCAGAAGGGATGTTTTGGTCCTTTGTTACAGTGAAGCTTTGTTATACAACATTTTGCTTCTTAACTGACATGGGAGTAAGATGTTTCCATAGCCCTCGTACCACCATTCTGCTACTCATCCCCTGGGCCTCCTCAGAGAACAGAGAAAATAGGGGCTATGTCTGAGTGGACAGCCCTTCTGAGAGCTACAAGAAGGCAGAACATCTGTGTGCCTGGGAACACTGCTCCCACAGACATAGTTCTCCATCTGGGCTCCTGCACGAACACACTTAGTGCCCCATTCATGACTTGCTCCGGGTCCTTGTGCACCCATGGCAAGTAACAATGTTCAGTCTCCAGTGGAGTGGGATCCTCTTTTTTCAAGGGTCCAACATAAAATGTAAGAGCCCGTCAGATGGCATTTATACATGGGCAGCTGGTAGGGCTTCTCTGTTCAATTCCACACCGGTTTGACCTAAAATCAGCCTGAGCACCTTTGGTTTTGCATTTTCCCTTTGCAGACAAGAGCAAGGTCAGTGATTTATAACTCTTGCCACGCCGAATGCACATTTATGAGACCTAGCTGAAATGAATCTATTACATGTTGCCTAACATCCCTTCAGCCTCTGGAAGCCAACCTTTCATTTGATACTCTCATACAATCACATGAGCTTCCATCCCAACTCATTGATGGAAATTCAATGCAATTCCTTCTCCAGTATTTCTAAGGATTCTTCAAATGACACAGGGTAAACACACACACACACACACACACACACACACACACACACACACATGTTACAGTGAAGCTTTGTTATACAACATTTTGCTTCTTAACTGACACGGGAGTAAGATGTTTCCATAGCCCTGGTACATAGCATATATATATATGCCTAAATACATGGTGCTGGATACACTGTCTACTCTGAACTCTGAATCTTTGATCTCTCTTTTCTTTAACCTATGGTAGTTTTATCTGCGTATCTAACAGTCTTCACTCCTCATACTTTATCCAAGGCATAGACAAAATGTCATGTAGACATTCCCAAAAGCTCCAGTAATCCAGTTATATACCCTTTTATTTCTCTTAACTACTATATGCAAGGTGATGGGTGCAGCACTAAAAATACTCAGATAGGTGTACTATTGTACATTTCTACAAAGTATGGAGCTTTTCCCAAATGTAGGAAGTTAATGGATGACAGTGGTAGCAGGGAACAACAACAACTAACTCCTGCATACCAGTGTCAGGTGTCACCATTTCGAAGCCACAGGGATTCCCTTCATAGACTCCATCATTCTTTTGAGGACAGCCTTTGTGCCTTGTGCTTTGTGGTTGACTCATGCTCTCATTCTCTACGGAGGCCTTTCTCTGTCATCTCTTTTCCTCAAGTCCTGGAACTTCTCTAAAACTCTTTTCTCTTGAGATGCTAAAAGAAAAAAAGAGAAATTGATTTTTTTAAAAGTTAGAACAAATCATGTAGCTTACTCTGTCTTATTTCAGTGCCTTTTCATAACCAAAAGTCCCAGGACAGGGTTTGCTCAAACACACGAGACAAGTCTTTTGGACAGGATTCATGACAAGTTAAGAGAAGTTTACACAGACTATTTTTCCATCATGGAAAATGTAAGCCACCGCTATCAATGTAGTGGACCAACAAAACATTCTATGTGACAGCTAAATGATCATGTCTTGGGGATTTGATTGTGACAGAAGGGCAGAGAGTTGGTCTGTTCCTGAGGTGAAGTGAAGATATACTGCTGCCCTACTAAGAGAAACCAAATCTCTTTGCTGTATTTTTTTTCTTTAATAACATATTGAAAAAGCATTTGCCTGATCAATAACTAAACAGCAGATCTCAGGAAGGTATTCATTTATTCCAAAAGAGAGATCACATCTGGACAAACAGCTGCAATTGGAGTTACTTCCTAAATATGTTTATAATAATCCATTGTCCTTCTCTGTGGCCATCTATTCAGCCCTGCTTAAATAGGTCACTTAACTGTAGGTATGATAGGAATACTATGCTTGTCTATCTCTAGTCCTGTTTTGGTGGCAGGAGTCTGTGCCCTCCTGCAATTTGCTTTACAGTTTGGAAGAGAGGAGATAGTGTCAGGGACTAATAATCATTTCTTCCCAATATCTCATAAGCCAAAAAAACCAATGTGAGTATTCTGGCATTGGCAGACAGTATCTTTGCTTACTATGCATTCAAAAAGTGAGGAGGGGCACCTGCGTGGCTCAGTTGGTTAAGCATCTGACTTCAGCTCAGGTCACTATCTCCCAGTTTGTGGGTTTGAACCCCTCATCGGGCTCTGTGCTGACAGTAAGGAGCCTGGAGCCTACTTTGGATTCTGTGTCTCCCTCTCTTTCTGTTCTTCCCCCACTTGTGTGCTTTCTTTCTTAAATCTCTCCTAAAAATAAACATTAAAAAAAGTGAGGTTATTGCCTCATTTTATAGAATGTACAATCGCTCTGGTTGGTAACTATAGGTCTCTTCGAGGAATCTCTAGGAAGATTCAAATTTATTATTTTATTCATATACAGAGTACTTCTTCAAAAGAACCTGGTATTACTCTTCATCCCAAGGGCTCTGAGTATGAAAACTGGGTGAGAGGCCATAACTGTATCGCCCTCCAAATCCGAAAATTAAATCTAAAATGTTTAAATTATAAAAATCAAGAAGGTAGTAGGGAGCAGTTAGTTCTATTTCAGTCCAGTGGACACTACAGTCTGTTCACATCCACCAATGATTCCTGAGGCTGATCTCATTCTGATTTTAACCAGCTGCTACCCACTTGGGGAATCATGCCCACTTGTCTCTGGCCTTCAAGCTTAAGAACAGCCACTTGGCCTCTGTCAGGAGGCAGTTATCTCATTATCCTTCACTGAACTTAGGAAGCCCATTTCAATTAAGTTATTTCTTATAATCATGCTTGGCATTATGGGATGTTTTTTGTGCTTTGGTAAATGAATGTCTTTGGAGCCCATCCAGGTAAAACAATGGGGAGATGAATGGCAGGTCACACTTGATAAATCAGTACTAGAATTTCTCTCTTTCTTTGTATACCTTCTTCTACATTATATCCTAGAAATTCTTGCATTTCAATCTCATCTAGCCTTGACCACCATGGAGGCCAAATTTCAATCTACTGACCAAGTAATCTGGTGAACCATGACTGCATACTCAAACATCAAACATCTTTAATCCACTATGTCCAGGAAAGTACAACGATGCTGATAAATGTCACCTACTCCAACAATTTGCTTCTGTCTCCTGTACTATGACCCTCAGGATCCATTCATACCATTCCTCCCCAAGTTTTCACCAATATAAATTAGGAACAGCTTCCAATTTTTTTGATGGATAAGCTATCTTCTCTGAAGTTAGACTTTGTACCCATTCTTCTGTGATCTGAGTGTAGTTATGGGTCTGGAAGCAGTGCAAGTTGTATAATCATGCAGAGTTAGCATGATTCATACTGCCTCAAGTATAGTCCTTGCAGTTTCTTCAGACAGGGGAGGAAGGGCTCCTCCTACTTTCAATAAGGTTCAGTAGAATTTGAAGGACCAAATCTGTCAGAATCCACCTCTAATCCCCACTCTTTTTCAATAAGTGCCCTAACTTTCATATAAGATACCACGCAGAGCTGTGAATTCAATGTGCTTTGTAATTCTGAAATGGAGTTCAGTTTTAAAATATATCAGCCATATATTTGGCTACAAGAATAGGAGAAATTTTAGGAACTTCTTTTGTCTTCTGATTATGCTGAACTGAAAATTTAAAATCCTAAGCTTTTGGGGGCACCTGGGTGGCTCGGTTGGTTGAATGTCTGACTCTTGATTTTGACTCAGGTCATGATCTCAGGGCTGTGGGATTGAGCTCTGTGTTGACCTCCACACTGAGTGTGGAGCCTGCTTAAGATTCTTTCTTTCTCTTTCCCTCTGTCCCTCTCCCCCATTCATGCTCTCTCTCTCTCTCAAAAAAATAATTAAATAAACAAATAAATAAATAAATACTGAGCTTTTCAATTTCTCTTTGTAGAAAGAAGTGGTACATCAGAAGCAGATAGGTGGCCCTATAGTCCCTGTAGTAATCATTTACAACATTGTTTTCTTATAGTAGCCTCTTTGTATCCCAAATCCTTACCTTTAATAGCCACTTCATTTCAGGCAACAATAATGATAAGTTAATGATTATTTTAAAGTCTTTGAATGTCATGGACCATGACATCGAGGTTATCTTATGTTCAAATTTAATTGGGCACGAACTATCCCAGATCCTTCTCATTTTCAGATGAGATCCGTCTATTTTTAGGACTACTTTAGTACCAAATATTTTCTCAGAGGCTCCTACTGGACAAGAGCAACTACTTGAAATATTTCAGACAGGAGAGGATTTAGTAGAGGGCATTAGAAGCTTTCCTAATTGCTAGAATGTCTGGAAAAGCAAAGGTCATGGAAGATGTCTGTTAACTCTCAGATTCACTACTACCTTACAGAGGGGCGGGGAGTTCCAAAGGCATGAAGAATGACTAGTAATTATACAAATATAATACCAAAATAGGTGATTCACTAGGAAACACCTGGAGGGGACTGCAAAAGCTCAACTCTGCTCAAGACCCTGCTTCTACCCACCTTGATGTAGGAGCAATTATATGAATTATGCTTTCTCTCTTGCACCTTTCAAATCTTGCACAAATGCCTCTCATTGGCAAAATATAATCTGGAATCCAACTGGCAAGGGATTTGGAGAAATGCAATGGTCAGGCTTTCAGTCGCTGAGAATAGGGGAGGTCAGTGTGGGGAAACCATGCTGATTTGCACAAACAGCACAGACAGCATAATAAGCCTTTCTGAAATAGTCTATGAATTTGATTTTTTAATGACTTTGTATAAAAAGGAACAATCAAAGGTATCTATGTATTTACCTCTTTACCCATATGCTACACAGTGGATGTTGATTAAAAAGTTCATGGTTCAACTAACACAGAGCAAAAGGCATCAGTGACTACATTAATCCATACTAGGTTGATTTTTCCTAATGTTATTTTGTGATTAGAAAAGAAAACACAGAAAGAATCACATCTTGGCCAATTATAGTGATATAAAAATAATGTATAAAAATAATAACACAAAGCTAGAGTGATGCAAGGCAACTAAAATTTTTGTGAAAGTTTAGTTAGATCTTTTAAAAATAAAAACCATCTAGTAGAACAAATAAGGAATTAAATATTTGGATGAAAGCAGAATAAGCCTTTAGCATCCAAAATAAAACATTTCTCTTGTTCATAATCATTGAGATAAGTGTATGTTGGCTGAAAGTGAATCAATCAAAATCTTTTATAGGTCCATATTCCCTTCTTCCATACTTAGAAAACATAATGTTGAAATATTGGATTAGTAAAAAATTAAATCACTTAATGAGATTTCTCACAATTACCAGTATCCTTAATATTTATAGCTGTTTTGATAGTTTATAACCTTTAAATCTGCATGACATCATCTAATACAGTGCCTGGGTCGAATAAGAACCAAATAAATATTTGTTGAGTTAATGAAAAAGAATGTAGACTGTACGTTTTAAAGATTGTACCAAAAAATGGTAAATGGGTTTATTAATGTTCTTAAGCACCAGGCTAGAAATCAAGAAAAAGGCAGTTAATTTTAGCTGCCATGAGTCAATTCATTGTGCGAGCTTAGGAAAATCATTTCGAATCTGTCGAAATCCTTATTTGTTTTCATAATAATGAGTTCTCTTACCTACATCACAGAAATACCTTGAAATAATCACTTTGCTTTGAGCTCTTTGGAGGAAATAAGAACTATAGTCTTACAATGTGGATTGATAACAATACTAGACTTTTATAGTAGTAAACAAGCATGCATTACTTTATATATTAGTGAGGTTTCATTGTTAACTAAATCCGATTATATGAATAAGAGGAAATACTTAGATTACAACAAATTTCAAAAGCTTAGGTATTAAATATGGAATATTGTTCACGTATTCAACAAACCTCTTTCTACAAAGTCTGTTTAAAGACTCACTTTGTCTTTTGTGTCTTGCCCAGACCTGAATCCTACTGTCAGCTATTAGAATATTGCCGCTGCTCCAAAGTGGGGAGCTTTTTACCCATCGGATAAATGACAACCTTTTGCTCCCAAGGGGCTTTCCTTCCATTACTTCTTGACCTCTTGGTAGTGCTGAGATGTTCTTAATAGAAAGCTTTTCCTCCTTCCCAAGGATCTTATCATATGAATATAATTTAAAATCCTCAATAATTTTATACTGACTTCCATCATCCCTTTCAACTATGTTCAATGAGAAAAGTTTTTATGCCCCTGGTCCTCTAACTGAAAACTTGTTTATTTCTGAATTTTGTAATCACTCCTAGGAAAAAGAAAAAAAAAATCCAGGGTGGCACGGGGTAACCCAAGCAGAGACATCTATCAGAGCTCCCAGGACACCATATGTGGACCAGAAATGTTAGTTGGTTCCACTTCTGCTTCTCTGGCCTCAACATGTTGGAGGAGTAAGCAAGATTCATCCTATATAGAACTTCTGGTGGAAAATTAAGACCAGCAGAGAATTCTGCAAAATCTCTCTTATGAAATATAAAATACCCATGAGTCCTTCTTAATTACCAAAGTCTGAAATTAGAATGTCATAGCTCACATAAAATACAAAACTCCCAAATTCAAAATTTCCCATTCCCCCAGCTAGGCCCTGTTACAACTGGAAAGCTATTGGTGGAGGAGGATGTGGCCAGGATTTTCTGTCTTTCCAAGATCCTCCTCCTCTAGCTTAACTTTGATTTCTGATTGGTCTGGGGTTGCTGGAAATTCACACATAATCCTCCCTCCTCTGGCTCACCACTCCTCTTCTGCTGTTGGTAGGGATCTGGTTCAGCTCCTGTCAAGCACTGCTCATCTCTTAGGCGGACTGAGTATAACCTGCCTCCAGCTCTCATCTATGCGTATGAACTACTTTTTGCCCAAGGGAAATATGTACCGTTTGCTCAATGCAGCACCAAACTGTTCTTTGCCATTGTGAAAGAAGCTTTTGGGTGAAGGCAAAAATCAGTGGGCAATTGTGTCTCTCAATGAAAGTGAACTTACACCAAGATTTCCCAGTGATTTTTTTAAGTTTGTATTTTGGTTTATTTCCTTACCAGTAATCTTTTTGAAGTCCCTTTTACTAAGATTGCGATGAACAGCTGATGTTCCTTCGACTTCTTTCTGGGGAGAAACTGGGGCTCAGAGCACCTGAACAACTCTCTCCTTTTATGCCCTTTCTGTGATTGAGTTTGAGTTATATTAAAGTTTTAAATATTTATTTAAATGTTTACTGGAAATGTGTATCTTCATCTGGCACCTCAATTGAGATTTTCATATTTGCTAATTCTGGCACCACAGGAAAATTTCAATTTAGCATTCTATTTCTGTGCACTAGCACAGAAGGATACCTTTCTCTTGATGGTTTCCAGATACATGGAGGACTAAGGGATGGAGAGGCTGTTTATGTGCTCATGTATACTTTTGTTCAAGAAAATAAAAGCACACAGTTCTCCTTGTTGGCTGTATTTATGGGATCAGAGGCTCTATTTGGGACTATTAGAAGATTCTTACAGTTTCCCAGTCTGTCCTAGAGACTGAGGTTGGAGGGACAGAAGGAAGCTCATGTTGCCTGGTTTGGAATTCCAGTGTTGGTGACTGCATCAGCCATCTTGGTGATCCCAAAGGGAGGGAGAGGTCTATGTGCTTCTTCTCTTTTCTCTTCATGGCTTCTTTCTTTCTTTCTTTCTTTCTTTCTTTCTTTCTTTCTTTCTTTCTTTCTTTCTTTCTTTCTTTCTTTTTTAATTTTTATTTTTTAAATATTTATTTATTTTAGAGAGACAGGCAGAGCATGACCAGGCAAGGGGCAGAGAGAGAGGGAGACACAGAATCTGAAGGAGTCCCCAGGCTCCGAGCTGTCAGCACAGAGTCCGATGCGGGGCTAAAACTCTCAAACTGCAAGATCATGATCTGAGCCGAAGTCAGTCAGACAGACTGAGCCACCAAGGCGCCCCTGGCTACTTTCTTTCTTATTTGGAAAACTGATTGAGCTATCCATTCTCAGTTATTTTCTGGAATGCTCACATTTTGGCACAAAGGTTTTCATTGGTGTGGGAGAGCAGTGGGAGAAAGAGGTGGGGAACCTGACTTTCAAATCAACATTCGGGCTGTTTTAATATAACTAGATCTGTTTGATATGAAGGAACTTTGCTTCATTATAACAACTTTATGTGATAAAGCAGATTGCTTAGGTGGCAGAAGCTAGAAGGATGCAAATTGACAGCTCAATATGTCCAAATGTTCAGTGGGATGATAAATCAGAGGGTGTCCTGCTCTCAGGGCAGACGTATGTTCTGGGTCTGCCATTCTTACTTTTGGTATTGGAAAATAGAAAACATGCCTACTGACTTTAGCCAGGTTCTGGATGAACAGATAAGCCCATCCCTCTGCTTCATTTAGGATACTTTAAGTTGTAACTAATTGGCTTAAATACTAAAGGGGCTTTATTGTACCATGCAACGAAAATGTTCAAAGACAGAGGAGAATTCAGTCAAGGTCTTGCGTCTCTCTGACACTTTGGATCTGCCCTCTGCAATGAATTGGCATAAATGAAAAGACTCTTTCACCAACTTAGGGCTACATGTTTCCTCATTCCTGTCCACAGAAGAAAATACCCGATTGGTTAATCATAGACCACATGCCTGCCATCCTTTAAGGCTAAGATGACTGCCAAAGATATGCATTATTCTATTGGAACAAGCTAAACTAGTCTGTTGGAAGACTAGTTTGAGGTCCATTCCAAGTAGACTCCAGTCATAGCTATTAACCAGGGGAGGAGAGAAGCAATCGCTTGCTGGATAATTCCCAATCACAGGGACACTTTTTAAAAATAAAGTAAGGAACCAGGTGCCTGGGTGGCTCAGTCGGTTGAGCGTCTGACTCTTGATTTTGGCTCAGGATACCAGGATCGTGGAATCAAGCCCCATGTCAGGCTCTTCACTGAGTGTTGAGCCTGCTTAAGATTTCTCTCTCTCTCTCAAATTAAAAAAAGAATGCACACAAAAAAATAAATAAATAAGAGGTGCTGATAGTTGATCTTCATTTCTTTATGTACCTGGGAGCATGGGCTAATAAACACTCTAGTTTGACCCAGCAAGGCTTGAACTGAAATAATTTTCTCTGTGGTTTTATATTGTTTTTTTTTTTTTTTTTTGATCCTTTCAAAGGCACCAATTTCATCAATATGTCATATTGGATCCAAGGATCAGAGTTTAATCTATATTTTATACCAGCTTTATTTATATATGTTAAATGTTTAATAATTAAGACAAAAACTCTAAGCAATAGAGCTTTAGGTGATTTTTATCTGATGGTAGTTACTTTATTATTACAATTTTTTAAAATGTTTACTTATTTATTTTGAGGTAAGGGAGGGGTACAGAGAGAGAGAGAGAGAGAGAGAGAAGATCCTAAGCAGGTTCTGTGCCATCAGTTCAGAGTCTGATGCAGGGCTCTGTCTCAGGAACCTGTGAGATCATGCCCTGAGCTAGTCAGGAGTCAGTCACTTAACCTACTGAGCCACCCAGGTGTCCCAATGTTAGTTACTTTAATTTTAATTCACCACACTTCCTACGAAGGCTTTGGATGTGGCTACATGGAATTTTCACTTAGATTGTACTCCCCTATCAATACACATAATCGACTTCATTTGGCTTGGATTAATTTGTTTTTAATTAATTATCTGTTTTAAACAGCTACCAGAAATAGCCATTAGGCTTAGCATTGACTTGGCTTTCTATAAACAAAACTACTATTATGATTTCTAATCATGGTAATGTGAATTTATCCAAAGAGCACTAAAAACTTAAACATATAATAAAGTTTCCAGGTAGCTACTCATTTTAATGGTATGAAAGATAATAAGTGAACTTGCTTCAATGATATAATTGAAAATAAGGCATTTCTTTAAAAATTTCAGGGCCCTTGTTTTTCAAAGCTGCTTTTTCCAAGAAATGACCCTCCTTGTTTTCGTGAAAGCATCTTCTTTGAGAGGGAAATTTGCTTAAATGTTTTTTGACATCTCAGAATTTTGTTGGTCTGATTTTCCTAAACTTTTCTTATTCATAATGGCTAAAAGTCATTATGACAGCACCTATTACTGACGAAAAAAGAAAAAAATACCAAGTCCACTAAAGCATTTCTGAGTTACTGTCCGGTATAAGAGAGATCAGAATGAATTTAATGTAGGCAAATGTAATCAGCCACAGTATAAGAAAGTTTAATCTGTTTTACCCTTAGGGAGAAACAAGATCTGAGTCTAAAGATGGTTATAACTATAAGAGACATGAACAAATTAAAACAGCGAACAAAGAAAACCTTTCTTACAACAGAATATTCTTTAGAAAAACTAATATGCTAAAATTTGTGGCAACCGATAGTGACACCAAATATTATCCATAAATCTTGGACTCATTAAATCAGTTGTAATATTTTATACTTTTGTGTTCCTTTGTGATATAATCAATGCATTTTTTATTTCACTAGTTTATCTAGAAATTAGTCAGCTTTGAAGTTACTCATTATTTTGTTCAATGTTTATTTCCATTGGTGCCATACCGTGGAACACAATCAGTTGAGAAATATATGGTGATATCAATGAGGAAGGAAGTGACGATGAATTTACTCATGAGATTGGTTAGAACCTTGTGCCTTTAATATTAATATTGACAACTCATCTGATGGTGTGATTTAATGGCCTGTAAATCCTCACTTATTTTACTGAGGTACCGTTGAGTGGATCGTTTCCCGTGCCAGAAATTTTGGTAAGTACTATATGTAAATTCATTTACGAATTTATTCAGTCCTCACAAGAACCTTGATGACTCAGCAACTATTACTCTCATTTTATAGATTAGACACTTGAAGATTCAACAATTAAGTGTTTTTTTTTCATCCTATATATACAGCATGGGGCTAGAGTTAAAAGCCAACTATGTTTAATTACAAAATCCATGCTCTTTACAACAGTTTGCTATTTCTTTCTAGTTATATTATTCTTTTAAAGTAGATTATTGATTAGACTTTTCTAGCCTTAATTATGCCTGGTCATAGGTATAGAGAGGTTTTCATTAATCCAGAATAGATTTGCAGACCAACTGAGGTTAAGATCTGGTTGAAGATTGGCTTGCATAATATTTCATTGATTAGAATACACTCATTTGTTCATATTCTAACATCTTTGAAATCAGGATGGTCTTATAATTGATAATAATGAGGTATCTGGCATAGTTTGATTATGATAGTTCAATTTTTCTTTCTTAGTGGATTTAGGCTAATGGTATATAGGCAATCAACAGTTTCTTAGATTAGATGATACATGCTACTTAGCTCTTCAAAGGAACTCAAAAAATTAGACAAAGCAGAGTAATTCTGATTCATGCTCAGCCCCACCCTATGCCATTCTCTGCACACGGTTGAGAAGAAAAGATACTCTGCTTAGAGCTGGGGTAAATTTGGGAGTTTTACCTATAACTGTTTCTGTTATCCAAAGATGCTCAGTAAAATAAGAGGGTTCTAACAATGAAACTTCTGCTTCTTCTTCAAATTTTCCCCTGGATATGTTATTATGATTTCAAGTTATCTATATTCTTTTCCTCCCACCTCTTTTTTCTATTACTATGAGTTCAATCTTACTAAGGGTTCTTTCCATAATTCTTTTAAAATTTAAATAAAAATGGATGTTTTGGCCTATGCTTTTTACATATAGACCATGTAGGATTTTAAATGATTTTAAAGGATAAACTATTCTTTTTTTGTTGTTACTGTCCACTTGTATATGAGGATATTTGAATTTTTCCATTATGGAAATCCCCACTGTTACTGAAGGGCTTAACAAGCTATTGAAATTGATACAATTTTTATTGTTGTGTGAAGCACTCTTCGTTTTGAAGCCTCTGGAAAGCTCTGCCTACCTCCTCTCCCACTTCCCTAAATCTTTCACTAATGCCCCTAAGAGAAATTGACCGTTTGAACCTTGGAATATCTCCACAGTTTATGTGCTAGAGAAGTGTCTTAATTTCCTCTTATCTAAAATGGAGGAAGAGAGGTGTGGGATAATGATACAACCTACCTATCTTGCTTATAGAATAAATTAGCTAATATAGGTAAATCTGAGAACAAATGTCTTGACACCAAATAAGTGTTCAATAAATGTTTGCTATTGTTAGAAGCCATTTGGTTTATTTCATAAACTTGCTAGGCTAGTCTTTTTTCTGGGTATTTTATGGATCGTAAATTCCTAGAAGGCAATGACGGTGTTGTATGCATCTCGATATCCTTTTAAAAAAATTATGTTTATTTATTTTTGAGAGAGAGAGAGAGAGAGGGGGAGAGAGTGCAAGAGGGGAAGGGACAGAGAGAGAGGGAGACACAGAATCTGAAGCAGGCTCCAAGCTCTGAGCTGTCAGCACAGAATTTGATGCAGGGCTTGAACTCACAGACGGTGAGATCATGACCTGAACAAAAGTCAGACACTTAACTGACTGAGCCACCCAGGTGCCCTTTGATATCCCTTTAAATGCCTAAAGTTGTACATTACATATTCTGAAAATCCCATTTTTTATTGATGGGCAAAAGTTCTCATTTAGCACCCACCCCAATTGGATCTGTAGGACTTACTTAATACTTACAGGAACCAGGGTACATAGATCTCTCCCACTTAAATTTGGTACATTAGAAATGAAATAGGCTTTAGGCTTAGTCAGATCTGAATTTTAATTGCAGTTGTCTTTTGCTTTGATATTGGAAGTCACTTAGAACTCTCTGAACCTCAGTCTGCTTCTGTAAAAAGTGAGGGATATTTACCCCATCCGGTTGTGGTGGAAATGAAATTATATAATGTATGTAAAGGACCTAGCACAATGCTTGACATATAGGAAGCTCTCCATAAATAGTAACTATTGATAATTATTATTGTTTCTATTTAAAAAATTATTACCTTGAACAGATTACTTCATACCATTAAATCTCAATTTCTTTGTATATAAATTTCTTCATATATAAAGGGCTAATATTGCATTATTCACATGATTAAAAAGAGGATTCAGGTATATACAGAAAGTTCATATCAAAATGTCTTCACAGAGTAGGTGCTCCACACATGAGTTTTATCCTTCGTCCTTCATTCCCTCACTCCCTTTCCCACATTTTATTCCTTGATATAACAAAGAGGAGGAATTTCCTTGTTCTTTCTTTCTTTTTAAGTTTATTTATTTTGAGAGAGAGAGAGAGAGAGAGGGAGAGAGAGAGAATGAGAGAATACACAGGGGAGGGCACACAGACAGGGAGAGAGAGAATCCCAAACAGGCACTACGATGTCAGGGCAGAGCCAACATGGGGCCTGACATCACGAATTTGTGAGATGGAGAGTTGAATTCTTAACCCACTGAGTCAGTCACCCAGGTACCCCTCTTAGCTCTTTCAAAAGAGATACTTTCAAAAATTCCTTAACTCTTAAGTGTGTTGTGCTGTTGTGGAAACTTTAGCAAAAATGAAAAGCCTAAAGACTTTGGGTTTTCAAGGTTAGAAAAGTTATGAAGACATTTGGAATAACCTTCACATATCTCCTATCACCGATACCATGTGGCATTCTATCATTTCTCATGGGCATTTCCAGTCTTCGATTTTCAATGGTGCAAAGAGAATTAACGCTTTAGAACTTATAAACAGTACTCCTGAGGAGTCCTATTCCATTACGTAGTTTCTATATTTGTTACCCAAGACTTTTTTTGAGTTGTGGTTCCTTTGTCTGAACAAAGTGAAAAGATCCTAAAACAAAAACAGAAACAGTGATGGAGCTCCTTTCTACACTATTGAAGAAGAAGCTCTAAGAGAAGTCCATCATGCTGTATTTCTATAATCTTACCCAACTAAAGTGAGAAAGCTTGTATAGATCGGCATATTTGTATTGGAACACCACTGTTCTAGAGGATGGGACTTTATACTGATAGCATAATTTGACAGTAAATCATTATTATCTCCTTATTAAAAGATCAGAATTTAGAGCACAATGGTCATGCTTGCCAATTTGACCATGGAATCATTAGCAATACTGACAGTTCAATTACAGTTTTGCTTATGTTGTCACTGATTGGAATCATGGCAATTTTGGAGGATATTAAATCCTGGAGGGACCTATAAACTGAGTGGGGCTGGGAGTAGTGTTCCGCATTCAGAAACAGCTTCGTGGGTGCGTCCGTTTAAGGATGTATGGCAGTAACACTGAAAACTTTCAATATTTTACATGCCACGTCTGTCTTAAGAAACACAATGTGTGACACACATATATAATAAAACGCTCTAACTGGAATCATAACATCAGTGAATTTCTTTTCTGTACTCTGTGTAAGGAAGAAAGAAGCAGAGCACAATGAAATAAACCAATATCTGGTCAGTTCAGATTCAGAGTTCAATATACTACAGCTTATTACCTCAACAACAATTCATACTGACCCCAAGGCACTGTAAAGTCATCAATCATAAAAGAAATATTAAATTATCTTTACAATACCTATTTAGCAAGGCTGTAAAGTAGACTAATACATTTTGCAAAGATTTTTTTTAGCCACTTAGGTTGAAACAAAACAGGTTTTTCTATTTAACCCCTCATTTATCCAGACTTCTTCATGAGAAGTTAACAAAAGTTCTCGTATCCTACAAATGACTGCCAAATGGGTCCTGTTGGGATTTTAATTACGAGTGGGAATAATACACAGTAAGGAATGTAAGGAACATGTCCAAGATGGGCTCACTTTGAAACATTCATTATGATGCCTCTAAGTCACATTTGGATGCTGACGAGAATGTCAAATATCCCACTCCTACATCAGTGCTGCTAACGTCAGGGGAAGAGACACCATTAGAGGAAGAGGTAACCCCAGTCCCCCATGAACCCTTGCAGAGAGAAAATAATTAATCACTCCCAACTGTCTCAACCTTGCATTTGTAGTTTCTGACTTAAGTAGAATATGCCTACCATTTATCTTCATTACTGGACCGCAACATTAATAAAAATCAGCTTAAGATCTGAGCATAGAATCACTTCCTATAGATTCCAATTTAATTTAGGAATGCCTACGTTGAGGGAAACATCTCTTCTCTGCCTTTGAAAAATGAGTTGGGTTTTTCTGTGATACCCGGCAACGGCAATAAACAAAGATGATGCAGATGTGAAGACCCACGGCCAGTTCTTCCATTGATTACCTCCAGACATTAATTTTCAATCTAATTGCTGTGGTTGGCACTTTCACCTCAGCGGTACTTACGTATGCCTACAGATCTGTTTGATCACAACTCTTGGGTTTTGAATTATTTAATACACAATCAGTTTTAGAAACGCTGTGCTTCATCTTCTACCGAGAAGTTCTGCAAAGGAATAAATCTGATGTGATTTTTAATAAAATGGATGTTTTAACCACAGATCCCCTTAAGAGTTTACCATCCTTGTAATCCTGAGTTATTTTCTTTGTTCATGAAACACTTGCTTTAGTAAAATCAGAATCACCAAACACTGCCACATTCCATCTGGGCTTAAAGAGCATTAGAACACATTATACGTAAAAGATGATAAAATGCATTTGCCTCGTGAAAATTATGTCTTTGTAAAAGCGTTGTTCTTTCTAGTTAGCTGAAATCTTATGATTTCTAAATTCTTAACTGTTTTGTCAGACATTTTTAAAACAGTCTATATCAGTTCCCTTTTTTTAAAAATTTTTTAATGTTTATTCATATTTGAGAGAGAGAGAGAGAGCAAGCAGGGGAGGAACAGAGAGAGAGGGAGACACAGAATCCGAAGCAGGCTCCAGGCTCTGAGCTGTCAGCGCAGAGCCTGATGTGGGGCTTGAACCCACAAACCATGAGATTGTGACCTGAGCTGAAGTCAGATGCTTAACCGACTGAGCCACCCAGGTGCCCCCCCCCCTTTTTTTTTTTAAGTAAACAGTCTATCTCCTCTCATACTGAATACATAACACTTAGCTTCTTCAGTATTATGAAGGCACAGGTCTCAGACTGCCCAATCTTTGTACTTTAGATGTATTAAACAATATTACCATCTGAACGGTACAGTTGGGATCTCCTCAGCTTCTTTGTTCTTCCTCCAAACTACTTAATGTTGTTTTAGTGGCAACAATAAATGTTCCTTTCATGATTTTCTGCACTTGTGATATGACATTATATTTATTCACTGTTTTCCAAAAAGGAAAATTATGAGAGAAGCATATGATATTAATTGCTGGGCCAGTTCTTATGAATCCATTTCAAACAGGCTTTCCCTCTTTTCTAATAACTACTTATTTTAATTGAGGTATCAACTATCTTACATATATGAACGTATCTTTTCAAGATAAAATTTTGCTAGCTTTCAAAAAAACATTTACAACTCTAATATGTGTGTGTGTGTGCGTATACACATATATAAAACTCTAAAATAAATAAATACATAAATAAATACATATATGCACACATGCACAGTAAGCCAAATCTAATAAAAGTTTAGATAGACTGAGAAAGTCACATATTTTTAGATCTCTAAGTGACTATTATTTACACAGTATGACCAGTTCTTACATTTATCAAGGCCAATCCAATGTTACTAAAGTGATTGTTTCACAGAGAAATTAAATGAAGGATTATCTAAAGAACTTGTTGAATATTTTCAACAAGATGAACAATTGCCTTTTTTTGCCTGTTGGACACTATTTTAGCCTGAGTTATCCAAATAATTTTTAAACTCTTCATTCCACCATTCTTTGTAGACAGGCTCATATATGAATCAGTCTACTCGGTTGGCCCTTTGAGAATGGTATCTTAATGTATATTTAAGTACAATAAATACACTTGAAATTTATAGGAATAAAGGAAATGGATATAAATTGAGCTGGAAAATGTAGTCTGTAGCCAAGCAACCACATGTCTAGCTAAAACACAAAGGAAGTTTCTACTGTTAAAAAGAAATAGGAGAAGAGTACTTACCCAAATCTGCCACTGTGGCCACCCAATCTGCCTTGTGCACCCTTCTTCCCACAGAGATCACATCATCTTGCCCCAAGTGAGAAAGACTGAAGTCTCATCCAGGAAGCTGCATCCAACGTGAAGTCCAAGATCTCTGAGTGAGATGTTGATGTTCCGACAGGCTCAGAAGTGGCTCTTGGATGTTCAACGACCTAGAAAAAGATCACTTTTCTACTTCTTATGCCACACCCGATAAAGAATGGCAGCCTAATACAATTTTTCTGTTTGGAAAATGTAAGATGGGGAAAAATACAGACATCACAGATCCATGGCAATGGTGAAATTGTGTAGCTCACTGTTTCTATGGTTCCCCTATTTGCCTTTTTATTTCTGACTAAGATTTTGAGGGAACTGCATTGATAAAGAAGGATGCCACAAGTGACAAAGGCTTTAGGAATTAACGTACTGACCCATAAAACAGTCCCCAGGTCTCCTAGCTGGATCTCTAAGGGAGCAAGCTTTGTGAAAGCTTTGTTGCCCCAGGAAAGCATCCTTGTAATGACAACTTGTCTCTTATAGGCAGACTTTTAGTTAAATGCTCCCAGTTAGTTTCATTTAAGAATTACCGTGGTCAAAGATCTCTTCCTATCTTGTTGATGTCATTTGTTTATTGGTTGCTGCTCTTGACCATCCCTGTTCCCCTCAATTTACTGTTTGCGACCCTGAGGCCATCTGAAACAATAGGTATTGGTGAGGAGGCAACCCTTAATCTGCTTTTGCCACTGACTGAGTCATATTTGAGAATACCGAAGCCAAGGCTCTGTAGAGCCATCTTACCTGTTTGGAGGACAGAGCAGTTGGTCTTTCCAATTCTGTCCTACCCCCAAATCCTGCACACTCCGCAAATGGACTGAGAGTTTTCCTTAGTGGAACTTGCTTTTTTTTTTTTTTTTTTTTAAATTTGTTTGTTTGTTTATTTAGAGGAAGGGGCAGAGAGAGGGAAAAAAGAAAGAATCCTAAGCAGGCTTTATATTGGCAATGTGGAGCTCTATATAAGGGCTCCAACTCACCAACCCTGAGACATTGACTTGAGCAGATATCAAGAGTCTGAAGCTTAACTGACCCAGCAGACCTTTCTTCCCTTCTCTGCTCTTGAAATGTGACGCGGTTAATTCTTGCTTGAATTCTCTCCTTTTAGTACCTTGTTAAAGGGCATATGCAGGACACAGCACCAACACTGACATTGTCCAAACAGGTCTCCTAGAACCATAGTCTTAGCATGTAAAATGTTTGTCCCCAAGAGTCATGGGTAACACTTTTTCCAAATTTTTATTGCGGCACGGCAGACGTCACCATCTTTCTGATCTCACCAAAACACCATTGCCACATATTTTCAGTTTCAGTTAGGGCAGCACCAAACATCCAGTAGTTGGAGGAGCTCAAGGAGCGAACATGACCTCTGGTTGACCTGCGAGCTGGACTGAGAGGAATGGGCAACGAGAGGCTTTTCTCTCCCTCCCCGGGCCCCGGAACGTGTGTTCCTTCTGCTCACTATCCCTGTAGCCGGAACCGCTTCAAGGGTGCAACCTTGAGAGAGTCCTGCATTCCGGAACTGGTCGGCGCCTTGTAAGTGACTGGAACCCCATTAGTGACTCTGTATAAACTCAACATTCTTGCAGGCGGGCGGAACCGCACTCCCCTTGCGGCAGCCCCAGGCAAGCTCGGTAAGTTCCCTCGCTCATTAAACCTGCCACCCTACCAGTCAGGCTGACTGCTTCTTGCTTGCCTCTCTCCTAGCCGTCAGGGCAGGGCGGTTCCCACCTTCCGCCTGGAACTCACCCGGTTGGGGAACGGTTGGTGAGGAAGAAATGGGCTTCTGGAAGGAGGCACCTGCGGGGAACCCCAAACTGACCGCCGCACCTCTGCGCGCGGGGCGGGGGGCTTGTAGGGCAGAAGCTTGTGGACCCCGCGTGAGCTGGGGCGCCCTGAAAGCGCGGGCTGCCCCGGGGCGCTGGTTGGAGGAAGTGCGCAGAGCGCGCGGGGCCTGGAGGGCAAGCGCAGGGGGCGCAGCGGGCTGGCCTCCCCTGTGGGCACTTCGGTGACCACCCAACCCCACCTGAGACCACGCCTGACTTTGAAAGTTGAGAGAAGAGGCTGTGCGGGTGTCCGCTACTCTGCAGGCTTCCTGTCGGTCAGACAAGGCGCAAGGGGCTAATCATTGGTGACCTTGGCATGCTGTTTATGCCACGGGTTAAGGTCCAACTGCATAGGACAAGGCCTTGACTGTGGCATAATCTGGGAGCTAAGGGTGAGATCCCTGGAAATATGAGGAGAATGATGGAAAGGATGTGGTGGTGATTGATAGTGAAGTGGAGGAAACCTCCCCTGTCGTCTGACCCCTAGCACAAGGAAAGCAACCGTAACCTCAGCCAGTGGAGCAGCCCGCAATTCAGGAATCATTTATGCCGAGACAGTATACTCTCACTAAGCTTATTGATAGAGCCGGCAAGTTCCAGCAAAAAAATCCCAAGGTTGTGCATGTGCACCAACCATCATAGACTCTGATGCTCCGACAGAGACCGAGTCTCTCAAATGTAACCGAATGTTTTCTGTCTCTCATGTAAACAGTTCAAGGGCAGGGGGGTGTGAAAGCAGGTAAGCATCACCTCGGAATCCATCGCTGCGTGTGGGTTCCATTTCTCCATCAGCCAGCAGAAGGGGGAAAGGAAAGAAGAGCTTTGTGATAGAAGCGTGATCTGAGAGTTGTTCATGTTGATTTGCGCGCTCAGTTGTTGTCCAGACCCCATCACTGCTGTAAGGGAATCGTAGTCCTTAGCTTGAATAGCTACGCCTGTGTGCTTCTGTGAGGGAGGAGGTCCATTTCCGAAAGGAAGAAGGGGGAAAGAACTAATAGATGGCTAATCATTTTGTAAAGATTATAAAAAATTGACTATTGATTCTTAATGTTTCTAATTTTTATGTTCTGACTTTAACACACCTCCGTTAATAATTAAAAATTAGACCCTAAGATAGTGAGCTGTATAGTTACTTGAGTGTTTTAGGATGTACTTACATAGGAGATATTAATTTAACTTCGTTACTGTGTATTTTCAAATCAGTTTCCATGGAATGATACATGGATTGGTGAGGAAAGAAATATAAGGTAAATTTTTATTCTCTAGCCTTATATATAAATGCCTGCTAAAAATTTTCATTATTATATCATATATAGTATATAGGTAGGATATATAATATTCCTCTCATAATGATTTAAAATATAAAAAAAAAGAATATCAACAATGATACTGAAACACTTGAATATATATATATATATGCAAAAAACTTGAACTTTTTTGCATTGTATACAAATGATCTAAAAATGGATTCTGAACCTAAATGTAAAAACTCAAACTAAATCTTTAAAATTAAACATAGGAGAAAATCTTTGTGACCTTGAGTTAGGCATAAATTTCTTAAATACAGCACGAAAAACACAAATTATAAAAGAAAGAAAATGCTAAATTGGACTTCATTAAAACTAAGAGCATGTGTTCATTGAAAGACCCTGTTAGAATAAAAAGACAAGCCACAGATTGAGAGAAAATACTCGCAAAGCATGTATCTGATAAAGAATTTCTATCCAGAATATATAAATCACTCTCTAAACTCAATAATAAGAAAACAACAACCCAATAAAAAGATAGGTAAAAGCTTCCACAGACACTTTGTACTGGCGGAGAAGATACACAAATGGCAGACGAGCCCACAAAGAGATGGTCCACGTCATTAGCCACTAGGGAATCACAAATGAAAACTACAGTGAGATACTGTTACATACCTATTAGATAGAATTGCTAAAGTTAAGAAGGCTGACCATACCAAACTTTAGGGCGGGTGTGAGAGCAGTTGGAACTCTCAGACGCTGTTAGTGGGAATGTAAAATGTCACAATCATTTTGGAAAACAGTTTGGCATTTTCTTATGAGGTTAACCGTATACCTATCATATGACTTAGTCATTCCACTTTTAGGTATTTACCTGAAATCAATGAAAATATATGTCCACACAAAGACTTGTACGTGAATGGTCATAGCAGCTTTATTTTTTAATAGCCCCAAATAGGAAACAATGCAAATGTTCATCAATGGATGAATGGATAAACAAATTGTGGTATATATTCATTGAATGGAATACTATTCAGCATTTAAAAAAATCAACTACTTATAAAATAAATAATCACACGATGAAAAGTACAACACAGCGAATATAGTCAATAAGACTGTAATAATGTTGTTTGGTGACAGATGGTAACACACTTATCGTGGTGAGTCTATCATGTCTATAGGATTGTTGAATCGTTATGTTATACACCTGAAACTAATATAACACTGGGTGTTCATTATACTTCAATTAAAAGATTAGTGAAGAAGAAAATGAACTATCGATAAATGTGGATAAATGTAGATAAATCTCAAACTGAGTATGGTAAGTGAAAGAAGCTGTAACAAAAAGGAGTGAATACTGTATTATTTCATTAATATAAAATTCTAGAAGATGCAAACAAATCTATGGTGACAGAAAGAAAATCGGCGATGATAAGGGAATGAGGAGGAGTGGGGGGCTGGGCAGGAGAGAGAGATTCCAAGGGGCATGAGAAAACTTTCAGGTAGGAGAGATGTTATTTTGATTATTATCAAAATTATTTTGACTAATTAGTTTAATTGTGCTGATAGTTTTCATGGATTCATACAGAGAGAAAAACTTCAGTAAAACTTAAAAATTAGAAATAAAAATTTTAAACTTGAGTTCTTTTGGTTTATAACATAAGCCCAGGACCTATGCATGCGAATTTAAATATAAATTTTAACAAAATTATAATTAATAGTTTTCCATTTGTAATTCCTTGTTATAACAATTGATCCTTGCATTTCTTATAACATATTTTGCCTAAAAGTAGATATACAAGGATTCAGTTTTTAAAAAGTCATTTAAAACTATAAAAAAGTTCATATTATCATTATAAGATAATTGCTAATTCAAGTGAAAGTATATTTGAAGCTGCCAAGGTCAGTTTAAAATAACAAAACTTAATTTTGTTCTGTTTTCAGAGATATTATTGAGTATGCAAATATAACAAATATTATTCTTCCATTAGATTTGATGCCATTCTATACAAAGTCTTTACATTTCTTTATATTTTAGATTAAATCTTTATAATACTTAACAAGGCATAGAATTTACTTTTGATATTACCTATTAACTATATATCTGAGTTACTTTTATTGCTTCTTGCTGCTTCTAAATATTTGTTGAAAAATTATCTTTTAAAGAACTAGTTTAACAATTCAAGATGAATTGTTAGTAATGTAAACTATAACCCTTTTTTCCCTCCTTCTTTTCTCCCTTCTTTCCATCCTTCCTTTCCCCCTTCTTTTATCTCCCCACCTCACTCCTCACTTCTTGTTCTTTGCTATGACCCTCCTTCCCTCTTCTTCCTTCCTTCCTTCCTTCCTTCCTTCCTTCCTTCCTTCCTTCCTTCCCTCCCTCCCTCCCTCCCTCCCTCCCTCTTTCTTTCTTTTTCTTTCTTTCCTCTTTAGAAACATATTTAATAAGGACTTACGTTTCTGTGTTCTGAAGGCAAACTCTAAGGAGTTGTTAGTTTATTAGCTCTAGCCTTACTTTTAGATATTTATTTTCTTGTTAGTGAGAAAAGGTGATGACACTCCCTTGAAGGTGGAGGTTAGTGTAGGAGAGTGGAGAATGGAGGATGGATGGCATGGGCTGTGAACACTGCAGACGCTGGAGCAGAGAGTGGCCCCAGACCCTCCAGCAGTCATGGAAGGTTTTGTGGTCCTTTAATGAAGAATGTAGTTCATCATTCCAGGCCAAACAGTGTTACATCTGCAGTGATCATGTACAGTGATTTTATTGAATTAAAAAAGTAACCATTTTAGTAGTTTCCGGTCTTCCTAAAGTCTTGTTGGCTGTAAAAAATCATAATTTGATTTCTCATAATATCCATTAGGATGAAAATTAGGTTTACAGAGGCCTTTTTTCTAGAGTGGCCACATGTCCTGGTGTATTGAACTGCCTGAGTTTGGCCGGCATTCGTGTTTTTTTTTTTAGTAATCATTGAATAGTCGTGTTATCTTGGAAAAATTATTTGAATTCTCTGAGCCTTAATTTCCTCATGTGTGCAGGGTTGCTCTAAGAAATACAGTAAATAATGGATGCACCATACTGCCTGGGCCGTACCAAAGGCCAAATGAAACTGTTACTCCTACCATCATTAATTACTTTGAGTCAGGTGGTTACCATTTAGTACAACTGAACCCCATTTTTTTTACATAAATAAGTAATTTATGCATATTTAAATTAAGTTGGTAGGGTCTTATGTTCCTTTTAGATCGATTATTTAGTGTCTTTACCACTGCATAGTCTTTTTATTATTACAAATTAAATTATCCTCAGTGACTGGTTGACTCACAAGGCTAATCTTTTAGATATAGATAATGAGTGATAAGGGTTGAATAATCTTTCTAGATTTCTTGCTTTCTAGCAGGCCTCATTTGGAAGCTGAGACTACTGTGTCAGCAACCCTGAGGCCTACTGCAGACTTTTAACTTAGCTTCTGTTATCTTAACATGTTGATTTTATACGTAGGATAGCCATATATTTAGATATTCCAGAACAATCTTAGCTTCCAATGTTTGCTCCCTTTGTGCTCCCCAAGGTACACTTGGATTTGTTATACTGTGTTATGCTTTTTGGTTTTGAACGTGAAATCAGTGTATTGATACTACTTAGCTTTTTTGGCTTCTTTGGTTCACAAAAGACCTGTTTCTGGATTCAAGGGCTTGACTCTGATACTCTTCGCCTTGAATCTTGACTTGATTTCCTATCTCAGTTTCTTCATTCAGTTTGCTTTCCTGAAAAAGCTCTTGGAGTTTATCATTTCAGTATTAGCAAGTGTTTACCCATTTTGTGAATAGTTTTTGTCTTTTCTGTGAAAATTTGAAAAATATGCCAAAATATCCTGGAGAAACCTTATGAACCTTCATAAAAACAGCATTAAAAAGCATAAAAAAGCATAAAAACATACTAGCAGGTATATAACATTGCTCAAAATAACTATGTAAATGTCTGTGGCAGAGTTGATTTTTTGTGTGTGTGTGAAACTAGAAATTTAATTTCTTGCAAAAACCTAAGGAGATTTTTAAGCAAGCAGTCTCACTAAAAGTGTGTCAACCCATACTCTTCTTGAGCTTCATTCATCATTTAATAAAATCACTATACTTAAATATTCCATCATGGGGGTTAGAAATGAGATCTGGCAATTCTTGGGAAAAGTGAATTAATGTTTTTAATGATCTAAAATTACCTACCATTTAGTTCTTAACATCTGTGCCTGCCTGAGAAACAACTAAATCAGCCCCTGAGTTTTCTTTTTCATTGGCACTAGTGTTTGATTATTATACATATTACAATCGATTGGATGTACCGTCAACGACTGGCATCTAATATGATATTTCATTGATTCATTGTTATTTAATGACTATCTAATATATGCTCTGCATTGAACTTGGAACTGGGAATAAAAAAACACTAAGAATAAGACATTGTTCCTAAATTCAGGGAATTCACATTCCAGATGATAACTAGTTCACTTGATCCATTTGGAGAAGCAATCATGCTATTCAGCGGGAAAAGCCATTATTTGGATTTGTGTAACTCCAAAAGAATAATTATTTGACTTACTATTTCATTATTCATTTCTAACTGGTTGCCTTGGCAATGGGAGCAAATAATCTAAGACAGTTGAAAACAATGAAAGAGTTTTATTTTGGTCCATTCTTTTTCCACTGTTCAGGTATGGTCTGACTGCTAACAAAGAGAAGTTATTGAAGCAGTTCAGGTAAGAAATGATAATTGAATGAAGTAGAATGGCAGCAATGAAGACAGACAAGAGCAGATGAGGTTGGAATAAATGTTGGACGAAAAGATGTTGAAAGTTCTCGAGGGTTAGATATGGGGCTGAGGAAATGTTAATTTGAGATGTTCATGAGACATCTAAGCGAAATGTTAAGGATGTAGTCGAATAAGTTTTGGCCTCAAGAAAGAGGTGAGATCAGGAAATGCATAGGTAAATAAGCTCTTGTTGAGACATTTTTACTTGGTAAGACCAATGTCCATGCTAAATTTAAGGTGACTTTGTTTTCCTGTTTGTAGGACATAGGTAGGCACTATGTTCAGGTTGATACTTTGGTTTGGAGCATGAACCTTAGAGTCAGACAGTATTTGAGGCCTAGTTTTGCTTCTCATTTCCTGTATGACCTTCAAAAGTTAATCATATTGAGTCTGCCTATTCTTGTCTGATGATAAAAAATTGTATTTGTGAGGTTTAAATGGAATAATGCATATAAGCATCTAGTATTATTTTAGGTATACAATAATTACTCCATAAAGGAGATATCAGTAAACTAAAGTGAAAGCAGAAAGTATGTAGGTCTTAAAAAGAGTGATGGACACAGACACTTAAAAATAGTTGTTAAACTAAATGGGATTGTTTTGTGTTAAATGGCAGGAAATATTGTGCAAGGCTTTGAAATGGGCAACACACACACACATACACACACACTCACAAAAGCACACACACTCCTGGGCACGCTATACTCTTCTAAGTTGTCTTTGAGTTATTTCATAGCTGTGCAAATCATAGAAAAATTAGTACAATAATACAAAAGGATTCTTGTTCATAAAAATGCCAACAACTTGTACCCAGAGAAGACACAATCTACTGGTAAATTCATTTCAGCATTCATAATTGCCTTTACATGTGTATCCTTTGAATTCTTCTTTGAACTGTCTGCAACATCTTACTGGTTCCCTCATTAATTAATGAGTTAAATAAGATCTTGAACATGCATTCATTTTATATGTGCAGGAAAGTTTTATTTTGTCTTTAAAAACATTATCCTTTAATAAAATAAAAAGTGGGGTACCTGGGTGGCTCAGTCGGTTGGGCATCTGACTTCAGCTCATCTTACAGTGTGTGGGTTTGAGCTCCGCATCGGGCTCTGTGCTGATAGCTCAGAGCTGTTCAGATTCTGTGTCTCCTTCTCTCTCCGCCCCTTCCCCACTCGCACTCTGTCTCTTAATAATAAATAAACATAAAAAAATTTAAAAAATAAAATAGAAAGCAATTCTTATCAGTCACCTTTCAATTTGATGAGGAGCAATTATGAGTGAGATGGTTATAAAAAGAGAAGTTACTAAGTATTCAATTATAAAGAGGAATGTACGTGCATGCTTTGATAAATATTATTGGACACAGACCATATTTCCAATCAGATAAAACATTACTTAAAACTTCAAATGCTCTTGGGGCTCCTGGGTGGCTCAGTCGGTTAAGTGTCTGACTCTTGATTTTGGCTCAGGTCATGATCTCATGATCTGCAATCGCCCCGTGGTGTCTCTCTCTCTCTCTCTCTCTCTCTCTCTCTCTCTCTAATAAAAAATAAAAAGAAAAGAAAACAACAACAAAAACTTAAAATACTTTAAGCAGTGTTTCCTAAATGTGTCCTGTGAAACATGGATATATTAAGAAATGTTTATGGATATTCTAGGAAAACAATGAAAGAATTCCCAACTTCAAATTAATTTGTGAAAAGACTAGATTAATTTAAGTTAAAAAAATTCGTTTACTACAGATAGTCTCAGAGTCTTCACTAAGTTAAATGTGTTGTGAAAATCCAGAAGAGATAACGTGTCCCATATCTCACGCTTATAAAGAGGTAGAACCTTCCCTTCATATCTATTGACATTGACATTTCTCAAGATGCATATTTAAACAAATTGATTTAAAGGAAGTCTTGTGAAATTCCTAGTAAAGAAATGATAGGGGCGATCCACCTGCAGAAAAAAGGGTAGGGTGGAATTGTTCTATCAGTCATCTGGTTTCAAGGACCTAGGTCATCTCTCCTGAGAGGATCACTGGATCTCTGCTGGAGCACAGCAGTGGCAGGGAACTAGCCATTTGAACCTTTCTGTTTACAGAGTCATCTGGGTGCAGCCATGATTCTTCCACAGTGGCAAGGCAGAAAGAACACTGCAGACCTTAGAAAACATCTGTTAAAGCACATCACGCTCCTACATTTCAAACATAACCTTTGCGCCTAAATTCCAATTGCTCTAATACATAGATAGGTTGCATTAGTATTTAAAGCCCGAATGCCTCAGGTAATTTAGAAAACAGTTTGATGACCGAAGAAAATGGGAAAGTCGTATTTGATTTGGGGACTTAGGTCTTAAAATGAATCCCTAAAACACATCAGGCTATATACTACTATATATATATATTTATATACCACAGTACATTTGGAGATCTCTATTTAAATCATTAATCTGATGAATCTAAAATGTCTAGTGTTTTGTTTTTTACGTAATTAAAAAATAGTTTTGTTAGGATATAAAAACAATATATATATACATCATTATGTATAAGAATAAATGAAATAGACATGATTTACTCATTAATGCAATGTTCAAATGAGATATCTGTGAGTTGAACATTAGCTGAAGGTGTTGTAGAATGCGTGAGAAAAATATGAGTTGTTATTTTCACTTAAAGCAACATGTAGTCTGACCGAAGATTCAATAATATAGGTAACCCCTCCCAAAAAACAGTTGGAAAGCAATATAACAGTGAATAAAAGCAAGTGAGGAGTCATGTGAATATTATAACTACACATGAGAAAAGAATTTGTGTGGGTTGGAATAGAAATTATGAGGATGATGAATTTTAAAAGAGGAAAGTTCCAAGGATATCAATCTAGGCAGGTGACTTAACAAATATATAAGAAGAATGGTATAAGAAGAAGGTAGCAGAGAAAGAAATAAAAGATAAAATAAAATTTTCTAAGGGTTCATGCTGAGGAATGATAACAAATAATTAAAATAATACAGAAAAGTCAGATAAAAAATTTTGAAGAATTTTGACATATATTCACATTATTCTAATAAGCCACTAAACTTTATGGATCTTTTGGAAATTTTTACCAGTTTTAAGTAGAATATCATTGGTACTTTTTATATATATTTGATATGTGTTAAAACTATTAATTCGGATAAATTGAGGAAGATAGGAGTCTATATAATTAGATTTATGGATTGTGAAACATTTATAAAAAATTGGCTGTTTTCCTTTTCTGTTTATCGTAACAATAACTACATGATGATTATGTTGTCTTGTTAAGCGTCCTGAGACAATTACTATACTTTCGAAAAATGATTTATCCTTAGAATTCTCTTCTCCTGAATAATGCTTTCCTAAGGAAAAGGTGCTTTAATCAATCAATTCTTTTTAAGTGTTTCTAATTATCATGTGTACATCTTCATTTACCATTAACTGGCTGAGCAAATCTTTTTCGCTTTACGAGGTGTGAAAGTGAGTTTCATTCTAGCTGTACCGGATGTTTTCTGTTTGCTTCTCTAAGATATCTGCTAGGGACCTGCATCCAGCTCTGTGCCCCTGGAGGCTGGGCTCATGGCCTGCGGCAGCCAGGCCTCCTGCTTTGTGCCTTCTGGGAGGTTCAGCCAATCTCAGGTACCAACAGGAACACTGAAAGGTGGCAGCAGGCAGGGTTTGGCAAGTTTATTCGCAGATCTCATGGCCACACATTGACTGTGTCTCTCCACTGAAAGACCACAGCTTCTTCTGGGAAGACCTTACCCTTTCTAGGTTCCAGGAGGGTTTGCTCCCTTTTGTCTTCAGGACAGGGAAGTAATGGCTTTCTGCTGTTCCTGGTTGAGGGTCCTGAGCCATCTTTTGTTAGTTGTTTATAAGGGTAATTGTACTGCTGTAAAGAATTAAAAAACAAAACAAACAAACAAAATACCTCAATGACCCTGTTTGAATGTGCCAGCTGATTTCTGTTGGGATTCTGAAACATAACGTAGCTTTTGTTCAAATAATTAATAAATTAATAATTAATAAAAATTGTAAATGGAGTCCCAAACAAAATATCTTGTTAAATATATGAGCATATTTCAGATGTGTTTAATAAGATATTTTGTTGGGGCCTGTGGGTGGCTCAGTCGATTAAGTGTCTGACTTCGGCTCAGGTCATGATCTTAGGGTTCATGAGTTTGAGCCCTACATCGGGCTCTGTGCTGATAGTGTTGAGCCTGCTCGGGATTCTGTCTCACTTTCTCTCTCTGCCCCTTGCTCTCTCTCTCTCAAAATAAATAAACTTAAAAAAAATTGTTAACAATCAATTTATCCAATTACTTACTTATTAAGAAAGTTAAATGTCCTGCTATGTGATAAGAATATAAAGAGTTCAAGATTCCTCAGTATTTATGTTAACATTGTATTATTAATAATAAACATACTTGTAAATATACTCATTAATATTAATAATATAGATATGCTAATCATGTTTATATTAACATTAATAACATGAGTTTGACATATTAAGAATATGTCATATTATTATTATCATGTTAAGAATGTCATGTTAATGTCAATATGAATATGGTTAGTATATTTATGCCATTAATTCTAATATTAATATGATTAATATGTTAATATTGTATTGTCCTAAGAAAGGTATCAATTAATACTTTGAATGTTTTCATTAACAAAAAGAACATACAGAACATCTACTATGTGTAACTATTGGGCATACAGTTCCTAAAAACATCATTTCGAGTTTTTTTCATGTCTGAAAGTGTACTAAACTTCTCGTTCATAGTTTGAGATTATTTTATAATTATTGTACTTCATAAAATGTGGGACTAACAATCTATTTGGTTGCATAGTGTTACTTCCATGAAGAAACACTGATTTTATGTAGTCTAAAATAAGATACAAAAGGAGACAAAGACAAAGATAAAAATAATTAATAAAAAAAGATCTATGACATTATAGATTGCTCAGGGGATTAGCTTTCCTTCCCTTGTTTAAACATTTGAGAGACGTCTGAATCTTTTTGTGTGGGTAGATTTAACCTGTCCAGGCATTAGAATAGCATGTTGATTATCGCTTCAGTGAGTTGCATTGCAGAAATTATTTGGATGTATATTAAACTCCTTGCACACTTGATCATCATCATATTTCTTCTAATTGAAAGTGACAAATATACAGACTTTTGTTTATTAATTTCTTATTGCAGAAATATGCAAACTAGAATCCAACTTTTTCAAACATTTACTCCAAATGACATTTTTTTCTCTCTCTTACTTTGAAAACTTTTGAGGAAAAATAAGTAAAAATGAAGATTCAACCAGATGTCTATTTTTAAAAACTTCCAATAGATCTCTGACATCAGGTCAGTCTTTAATATAAACAGTATAGATCATTGGCTTCAATGAACATCAGTAATACCGACTGTATTAGTTGTCTGACTGTCATCTGTACTGACAGGAAGAAAAGTAGCTTCATGATTAGTTCAAGTTAGGCATTAAGTTAATATATCCTAGACTTTTAGTGTCCTTATTATTTCGTTTCCAGAATTTAGCTCTACTTTGGGATAGTATAAAAATACAACAAAATGAAGTCACAGCTTTTGCAAATATTTATTATTGGCATAGTGAGATTTTTATTTCTTTCATGTAACTTTAGAATTAGAAAATACAATAACATTGAAACAGAGAGTTGATGGACACATGAACTTTAATGACCGATATATTATAGATCATCACATGACCACTCTACTTTGGGGCAGCTTAGAGAGGGAAGAGGAAAGGAAATATGGATTCTCGGATCAATCAATATTTCCTCAGATTGATAAAAAATGGTTGGCACGTGATAGGTGGACCATCAGCACTGTCTAGCATTCACATGTCTTTACATCATTGAACCAAATATGGTCCCCTGTTCTCCAGTGACTCTAAGCATGAAAGGTAACAGGCCTCATTCTCCACATACACAGATTTAGTAGAACAAACATCATGACAATAAGGGCAGCAGCAGGAAACAAATGCAATTAGCAAAGGAAGCATGGGTAAAAACGTTTAAACCCATAGCTTTTATGCATTAGTTCAATGATTCATTTCAAATTTAGCTTTTCAATTCATCTGTCTCCAGGTGTCCTCTCTTTCATATCTAGATGTAATTTTTTTCATAGAATTATGTGTTACTGGAACATCTGAGAAAATAAAATTTCACCCTCTCAAATTGTTTGCAGCTTCAAAGAGCATAATGCAGTGTTATTTTTATACAGAAAGTCCTGTCTTTTACCTTCAAAAGCAGTCTTCAGGTTTTTAACATACTGTTACTATTTTGGGTCTTGCATAAAACCTATCATTTTTAGGGGCTTGCAATGTGTTGCTACATTAATTCTTATAATAGTGTTTGTATAAGATCGCTATCCCTATTATTACTTAATGGAAAAAACATAATGCTTATGATTTTCTTGAATATTAATGCTTAGTAAATAACCAAATCCTACAGGGTCTGATGATCAGTTATTTATTGCAAATCTCACATTCTCCCATCCTATTAGTCTACCTACTATAACATGGTAGCTTTTCTTAGACAGATAGGCTAGATAGAAATAAAGTTAAATAATATCCAAGATATCGTTTTGTATACCTACTCTGGAACACAATAAAATACATGAAATTATTTGCCTATAATTATTCTTTCTTATAAACTACTAATATCGTTACTGTCTTGTACTCTGTTTTCTTAAAATGTATGAAGTGATATCTTCTGTCTCCTGCTTTATTACTGTTAAGGCTTCATGATATCAAGGGAGTCCTCACATCTCCAGAGATCACTATGTTATATAAAGAATATTGTCAAAATTTGTATTACAGTAATTGGAAAAAAAAAAAAAAAAACCTCTGTAAAATCTTTCTCATGCTCCAGAAGTGATGAAGGGCAGCCACAGTATGCCAGATGACCAAGTTCCTCAGTTTAACTCCAAGTGTTTTTATTTGTTTGTTTGTTTTTTGTTTTTTACCATTTCTTAAGCTATTTATAGATTTTTGGCATCACTTAACATCTATTGATAACCCCAGATCGGTCAGTGGCAGCAGGAACAAGGAGATAATTAAAACTTCTTATAGAAGTATGAAAGTATTTCCATTGAAAAAATTGAGTAGTGCCTGGGCGGCTCAGTTGGTTGAGTGTTGGACTCTTGATTTTGTCTCAGGTCATGATCCCAGGTTCATGGGATCGAGTCCTAAGTCGGGCTCCACACTCAGTGTGGAGCCTGCTTAAGAATCTCTCTCTTTCTCTTTCTCTCTCTCTCCCCCACTCATCTGCTCTCTCTCTCTCTCTAAAATAAAAAAAAATAAAAAATAAAAAATTAAGAACAAAAAATTGAAAGGTGGATCTACTTAATTCCAATCATGTTCTTCCTACTTCATTATTAATTTTTGAGAAAAAGAGAGAAAAAAGAGATATTGTGGAAATTTATCAAGAATTGTGAAAATTGAATAACATTTTAAACATTGTTATTTTTTTTTAATTTTTTAACGTTTATTCATTTTCGAGATGTAGAGACAGAGCGTGAGCAGGAGAAGGGCAGAGAGAGAGGAAGACACAGAATCCCAAGCAGGCTGCAGGCTCTGAGCCATTAGCACAGAGCCCGACGCAGGGCTCAAACTCACGGACCCTGAGATCATGACCTGAGCTGAAGTTGGCCACTTAACCAACTGAGCCACCCGGGCGCCCCGTAAACATTGTTATTTTTTAATGAACATCTTTTGAGAATAAATGGCACAGTTCCTTTTATAAGTGTTTCTTTCCATATACTATCTATTGTGCTATAAAAGTATTACAACAAGTATTACTTATAATAGTGTGTTGTAAATAACTTCAGGGTAACTTTTATATTAGTCTGTTTATTTGTTAATTGTTAAGTAGCAAGAAAGGAGTAGAAAAAATCTGTACTAATTCAGTCATCATGGTAAATCATATATGTCGATATCACCACTTATACTATAAAATTTTTTTATATTTAAAATTTGGTACTGTACTTTCCCATTCCAACCAAGCAAATACTTTAATGAGTATATAAAGAAAAAATAATAAGAGGTGTTCAAATCCATATTTTCAGTTTGTAATTTTATTTTGGATCGTGAAAGGAAACAATAATCAGAGCTAGCACAACAGAGCTAATATCTCTAGGCATTGTGCTTTTTAAACAATACTCATAATTTCATTTGACGGCAGCCTACTTCTATGGGATTCATAGTATTTCTACTTTGCAAATGAGACACTTGTCCAGAGTCATGTGGAGGTTAAACAACTTACCTGAGATAATGGTGTAAGTGTTGGAGAGTGATTCACATCTGGCCTGTGTGATTCCAAAGACTGTGTTCTAGAGACTGTTCAATCAAACAGGCACCGTACTTTGGTGTACATTTATCTCAGCATTATTTCAAGCTATGTCTCTGTAAGACAATGCTTCTTTCTCCAGTGTTACAAGAAAAGTAATTCAGTATGTAATGAAGGAGGAGTAATTTAAAAAGCTAAATTTGGAAACTAGCTCTTCTGATTTGTTGCTTGAAATAAACTTTCGTCCATCAACCATTAATATGACAAAACTGTACAAAAGATGTTAAAGACAACAATGGGTTTAAACTGAGAAACCCTGTTAAAATATTAAACATTTAAATGTTTGATTCATGAATTTAGTTTCCTGTATGTCTAGAGCTCTTCTTGATCTGTGATATAAAGCATATATTTTATATGTTGTAATTATGAGAGCATTTCCCAAAGAATATGTGCAATGAGATGAGTCCTAGGAGGTGGCAGGAAAGGGGAAGTGTGAGAGAATATTCCTTTTCAGGTATTTTTTGCCCCCATCATTGTTCATTTTTGCAGCATTGTTTTAGCATGTAACACCCTCTACGTATTTCATTTCTTCCAAAATATGTTTAAAAATCTGAATGCACTCTACACCTCAAGATATTATTTCACTCGAGTGCCTGGGTGGCTCAGTTAAGCATCTGACTCTTGGTTTCGGCTCAGGTCATGATCTCACAGTTTGTTGGATCATGCCCCACATTGGGCTCTGTGCTGACGTGCAGAGCCTCTTGGGATTCTCTCTTTCCCTCTTTCTCTGCCCCTCTTGCTCTCTCTCTCTCTCAGAATAAATAAATTTACAAAAAAAAAAGATATCGTTTTAGTAAAATGGACAGTGAATAGGGATATTTAACAGAAAAACTTGGCTTTGTATTTAATAGAGGCCATGTGCATCATTTTTAGGAACCATTTTAACCACAACATATACTTTAAAATGGATAGATTTTTTAAAAGAAATCGCATGAGTTTCAAAAGGAAAATATGTTTTCTAAAAATATTATTATCCATCTGGATCTGTAGACAGTAAGGTGATTTAATTTTGGAATGTATTTTTAAAGAATAGATAATAAGACATCAATTTCTTTTTTTTAGAAAGCTTACTTTTTCTGTATACCACATTTGTTTCCACTTCAAATATTTCCTTTACGGCATCTCTTCCTACTCTTCTTCGTCAAACATTTATTGATCATTAATTTTTTTGTATGAGAGTATGATGAAGAGTAAGATCCAGTCTTTAATTTGTCAGGATTTCAGATCTGGTTGTAAGGACAAAGCATTTACAATAAAAATAAATGAGATCAAGGTAGTGAAAAAATAAGAATCATAACATGGATGGTAACTATGTGACTTGAGGCTGTCCTTTTTCTCTTGGACTTATATTATGCATTCATAATTAATCATGATACTTTCATGCTCTGTATAGAAATAGAGAAGAGTGAATCTTCCTTGTTACTGAGCTCTAGGTTGCTGTGACCTATGAATTAACATTTTCATTCAAGATGGTACCTATTTACTGTTCCTGTATTCCATGTATTCCATGAGTGATATGATAGGAATTCAGAGGATAGAATGGTTAGAGAAATGTGTGCTGGAAAAGTCAGTTCTGAGCTTATACCTAAGAGTGATGAGACGTAAATTAATAGAACAAGGGAATGTCCTTATTCCCTTATTCTATTAGGGAATTCTATTAGGGAAAGTCCTTCATTCTGGGTTAGAGAATAGGTGAGAACAAAAAACACCTCACTTGTGGTGTATCATGGAATAGTCAGGGAACAAGTTAGACTGGCAGCATTACAAAGTGTTGATAGACAAGAGGATGCCTAGCTAAGGACACAGGATTTCACCTTGTAGCCATATATGCTTCTCAGAGAAAGTTCTGTCCAAGAGATAAATATTTGGAAATCATTGATATTAAATAATAATATACAGGAAAAGATGACAATCGCATGGAGAGATGTATAGAGTAAGAAGAGTACCAACCCTTGAGGGGCAGGAGACAGCCTTTGTAAAAGATGTGAGAGAAGTAAGCAGGAGAATAACCAGTCACAAAGTTTAGAGAGGGCTTCCAGAAGGAAGGAATGGTCAAAAGTGTCAAGTGATGCTCAGAGTCCCTGAAGATAAAGACTGAGAATAGTTAACTGAATTTCACTGTAAAGCAAGCAGTATAATTTTGGTGGAAAAATGGACAGAAAAATGGACAGAGTAATTTTAGTGTACTAATGGTGATGGAGTTGGGGGTGGACAGAACCAGACTTTAGAAGGAAATGAAAAGAGAACATATAGGCAATTCTGTTAGGAAAGGGAGCTATAGGATGTTGGCTAGGAGACAAAGATTTGCTTGTTTGCTTACTTGTTGGTAAACCTAAGAGAAGCTTTAGCATATATAAGTGATGATGGAAAGGAGCCAGCACTGAAGAGGATACAGACATGGGATAAAGGATAATTGATAGGTCCCTGAGAAGCTGGGAAGCATTGGGATCTAGTACAAAGGTGGATATATAATTAGGAATGGGAAGGACAAAGACACAGAGCTGTATAAACTCTTACAATTTGCAGATTGTATAAAGATTTGTTACCTCTCAAATCTAGATCTCCTCCACATATCTCTCCCCTGAGGTCTAGACCTATGTATCCAATTGTCTATTGAACATTCATACTTGACTATCACAATAATATGTAAAATTCCAGATAGAAAACATTTAATTCATTATCTTCTTCCCTTTTCACAAACCAGCTCATTATAACTAAGCAAATGACAGTGTCATGCACTCAGTTGTTCAAGCTATAAATCTGTTAGAATTATATTTGATTTCTCAGGCTTCTTTACTGAAACCTGATATAATCAGTCATTAGGTTCTATTGTTTCTACTTCCTAACTATCTCCGTACTTTGTCCGTTTTTTTCCCCTCTTCACTGCTGGTAACTTTAGTTCAGTCCAACATCATCTCTTTCCTTGATTATTGCAATCACAATGATGGTCTTACTGTTTCCATTTTTACAAAAATCTTCCTTTCTCCAATCCACTCTCTGGTTCAAGAGTCCCTTCTCAGGGTAGGGGATCCCAGCATTAAGAGGGAAAATGAACATCAAGTGACTTATTGAAAATATGTTTACCTTTGAACATTTGATTGTTGTTAAAGTAGAATAATGGCTTCCCTCTGTTCCTAAAATGGCTTACAATGTCTTGTCTTTTACAACCTTTCACATCTTTATTTTTCTTATTACATCTCTCAAATCTTCAGTGCCCTTTTAGGGAACGTTTACCATGTTCACTTGGCTAATCACTGTTTGCTCTTTACTGATGGGCATCTCGAAAATCACCTCTGGTAAGCCTTCTCTGTATCCCTCCCCCAAGTTGGGTTAAGTGTCCTTCTTTTGGACTTCCCATAGTGTCTCAGCTTTCTCCCATCATTATGTGTGTTTGTCACTTGCATGATAGTTTCCTGTTTCTTTGTTTCTCCGGTGAACTCTAAGAATTTGGGGACAGGAACTGTCATTCATTATTATATCACAGTGATGAGTAGTACACTGTTTGGTACATATGTATTCCATAAATATATGTTTAATTAAGTTGAATCTGCCAGCGGTGTGGATGATATTTTTTAAAAAGGTGGGAGGGGCACCTGGGTGGCTCAGCCAGTTAAACATCTGACTCTTGATTTGGCTTGGGTCATGATCTCACGGTTCATGAGATCAAGCCCTCATGAGCCCTGTATTGGACTCTCTGCTGACGACTCCTCTCTCTGCCCCTTCTCTGCTTGTGCTATCTCTCTCTCAAAATAAAATAAAATTAAAAAAAGAAGGAGTGGGAAAGAAACTGGAGGCAGGACTCTCAGGAAGCCATAATTGTTTTATATCTTTCTTTGTATCTTTCACATGCAAAGCTAATCAGAAGGATAGCCAGAAAAAAGTTACTGGTGTTATTATTTACCAGGCTTTTCCCAATGGGTTCTTAATTCTTGACTGCTATAATCGTGTATAGTCTATTTAATAGAAAAATATATCAATGCATGACTTTTATCTCAGAATTCTTTTAAGTTGATAAAAGAATTAGTTGAACATGAATTAACTCAGAAGTTTAGAGCCAGAGATACTTGACCATCCAGTAAACCTAAGCATACTTATTTCCAATGTAACATAAATGATAAACTATATGTTTCTGATATAAATTTCAAATTCCCTCTCATTAAGGAACCAACGATAACACTTGAACAGGTAGAGGTAAAGTAACACTTATTTTCCCTTATTCCCTTATTTCCCTTATTTGCCTTTCTCTGGTAAATTCTGCTACTCAAGTTTCACTTTCTCATGGTTCTGTGGTAGTATCTCCCTTTCTTGATTTAGGACCATTTTCACTATTTACAGAAAATTCTTAGTCTTTGCTTCTAAGGATTCTCTAAGTTCACTTTAAATACTGAGTTTTAATCAATGGGGGCTTTTAAGGAGGTATCATCTCTCAATTATGCTCTGTAAATGTAGCCCTAATTACTTATTATCTTGAAACGGTTTCTTTTTCTGCTGACATGATTTTCTAGCACTTTGGGTTTTGTTCCTGGGTCCTTGATTGCTCAGGGGAGAAAGGGTTTTATCTTACACATGTTTTTGCAGGAAGATTAATATTCTGAGAGGAGTCTGAGCTGAAAACAGTTTCCTCATGGTCAGAAATAAGGACTTCTTTCTATATCCTGTTTAGCTTCTTTATCCCCTTTCCTCATTCCCTACCTGGCAGGTTGTAAGTATCACTGTTTAATTTCAGTGTGATGTTAACTACACAAGCACAATCCTTACCTGATCATTTACATTTATGAAAAACTTATATGAATATATGGAAGCAACAATACACGTATAGGCACAATTTATTTTTAAAAATGAAATGAATTTTGGTTATCGGAAAAACGAAATTTCTAATCAAGAATGTTGGAGACATGACACATTTTTCTCCATAATCTCTAGATAAAATATCTATAATAATGGCCATGAGGGATAAAGAGGTTCCCACGCCCAGTCCGCTACTGTCTTCTTGTCTTTTCCATGGCTCTACATCTTAGAAAAAAGGGCATGGATAAGAGAGTTAGTATTTCTTGATTACCTTTTATACAGAAGAGAGCTATATGTTTTAGTTATCTCATTTTTAACTTTGCAAAAATTCTATTACTTCTAGTATCCATATTTTACAGGAGAGACAAAAAAGAGGAGCTGAGATGTTAAGTAATATTCTTCAAAAGTGCATAATGACTATGAATTAGGGGTCTATTTTATTAGCAGGGTCAGCAAGACAAGCATAATTTCTGTCTTCCCAGAGAAAATAATTGAGCAGAGGAAAAAAAATAGTTGTTTTTCAGGTAGGTAATGGCAATGTGTAAAGAGGCTCAAAATATTAGTAAAAAAATGGAGGAAAAAAACCAAAACAAAGCAAAACGAATCCAAAATAGTGTTTTGGATCTTGAAGAGCTTATATTAAAAATATATTTGGAATAGTTGGGTGATTCTAAGGCAGGAGAGGTTGTTGTGGCTACAGATCACTCTGACCTTCATGTTGCAGAGGTGGGTAATGTGAGTGATGACTAGGTAGTAAGGCCACGGAAGGGGTACCTTGGTGCCAGAATATTAGAGAGCTGGAATTGGAATCCAGACCTTAGTCCAAGTCCACAATCCTTCATTATAGCGCATTGCGTTCATATCTGAAATGATACATATTTAAGAGAGGAATTCAGCCCCATAGACGTTAAAGTACTCTGAAAGCTTTCTGGAAACCTCCTTTCTACAAATTCAGCAGCAAACCAGGGACACAATTTTGAAGTATGAAACGTGGATCTTCAGTGTCCCATTCTGCTTTTTGTATCTCCTTCTTAATTTCTTCCTTCCCCCTGTGTTTGCTTGACGTAATCATTGTCCAGTGTTTCATTGTTCCAGGTATGATCCATACAGAAATTAGAAACTTAAGTTATTAATCAACAGGCTATTCAACTTCCTTACTAAAACAAAACTGCAGTCTTTTATCATTTTAAGAGGTATATTCCAGATAATTAAAGACTGTATTAGTGGGGCAATCAGAGTTTCTGGGTAACCCAAAAGCAATAATTTCCAAAGTTCAGATGGAGGGGAGATCAGGATGGCTACAGATTAAGAAAACACAGATCTTCAAAGCACCCTCAAATTCTAATATTAAGGAAGAGATCTTAATTTGCCTCTGCTTAAGCTAGAAACTTGTGCTAACAGAGAAGTCCAGTGTTTGGGGCAGTGTTGAGAAATGACTTCGGGGGCGCCTGGGTGGCTCAGTTGGTTGAGCGTCCGACTTCGGCTCAGGTCATGATCTCGCCGTCCGTGAGTTCGAGCCCTGCGTTGGGCTCTGTGCTGACAGCTCAGAGCCTGGAGCCTGCTTCACATTCTGTGTCTCCCTCTCTCTCTGCCTCTCCCCCACTCATGCTCTGTCTCTCTCTGTCTCAAAAATAAATAAACATTAAAAAAATTAAAAAAAAAAGAAGAAATGACTTCAGCCTCAGAGATAGACCCAGGATAGACCCTAGCATCTTCTTGTTCTGTACTGTGTAGTTATATTTAAATGTATTTGCCCAATTTTCAAAATGGGTATGGGAAAAGTAGAAGAGGTTAGATATAGGATCCAGATTTTTCTCTGTTAGACAATTTATAAAATTTTACTTGGATAAGTAATTATAAAGTGACTTTGATAATTGGTTCTGTGCCTCATGTCAACGGTTGGTCATGTCACAACAATGAACAATGACTTCCAGAGGTCCTGGGGAGAGTGCTGGTTAAATCAGTCAAATCTACATTCAGTTTTTAAATCAGTCAATTCACTCACTGGTGGGAATGTTTGGCTGATTCTTGTTTACAAGAATACTTTTACAAGTATAAGGAAGATTTTAATTTTTAGTAAGGAACATTTGATACTCTCATGCTAAACTTTCATTAAAAGAAGTGTTTCTGACAAAGACAATTTTATTTTTTAATCATAATTTTGTGGCTGTCATTAGTAGGTACAATGTATTTCAGGTATCTTTCCTTTATCGTGGTTGTAACTAGGAACAGATTTATCTTATCACAGATGGAAGGGAATTATAATCATTTCAACATTTCCAGCAAAATATTCATATGTGTTATTCAAAACATGGTTATGAGATCAAATAACGTTGGGAAATGCTGGCTTTTATAAAGATTTTTCAACTCTAAAACTTTCTAAAACCTTTAATATGCTAATACAAGTTTTGGGTCTCTAAGAGGGAATTATAAGATGCTGAGTTCTCCAAACCTGTTTGACTATAGAAATCCTTTTTAATAGAACATCTTATCAGACCACCAAAGTGAATACACTTTGGAGAGTGCTGGATTAAGCATCCACCCAGCCAGCTTCTAGTATTTAAGGCTTACCTGTCAGAGTGCTGGCTGATACCTGCATGCTTTAGTTGCTTGGAAGACATTAACAAAAATACTTTATTCTCCAAAATGTTTCTTCTCTCTGAGGATATATGAGATCCAGGTCCTTGGCAAAATTGTGAAATTGGTCTTATCATTCTTTATAATGCTTTTCTTTATCATAAGTTTCTTTGCTTTTTACAAGCTTGTCTCTCTTGACATCACATGTTCTGATTCTTGCTTTAGAAAATCCAGAGTCACCCAGTGACACTCTTTCCTAGTGTGTCTTTCAAGTGAGGTACATCATACAGGATGTAGATGTCCAATGTCTGTATCGTCACAGTATGCCTTCTCTGTGTTCCATTGCAGCCCAGCCTTTAGTTGGCTGCAGGTGTCAAGTAACCTATTCAATGATCATGTATTTATGATCAGTAATTAAAGGTGCATTTTGACAGAGAAGAGCCAATGATATCCATATTTATACTTCAATAAGACAAATGGGTCTTTAAGCTGGGATTTCAGAGATTTCAGAAGGGTGGGAGATATTTTTGGTCACTGAGCTCTTGTGACACCTCAATATTGCAAAATTCATGGTCTGAAGAATAACATAACTCTATTTTTTTTTGCTGTTTAATTTTATAAGTTTAGAGCACACTGTGATTATAATTAAAAACTTAAAATATCCAGGTTTTATCAAGTAGTGTAGTATCTGTGAACATCTAATTGTAAAGAAATGACCCAGAAAACAAATAAGAACCTAAAGAATACAAAATGCATAATAAAATATAATATTCTGCTAAAAATGTTTAATTTCAGAAACTGTCTTAAATGTTAGGATCAAATATAAATAGGAAGGTTTACTTGTATTCAGATTGCATATACAATTGTCAAAGAAAATTAACGTGAATATGCAAATATTTTATGCTAATATATCTATTAGACTATAAACCAACACCTCAAGATGACTTTTGAGTTGGTCTCAGAGTTCTAATTTTACTGTCTAGCTAGCAAGAGCTCCCAAACAAAATTACATCCTGGATGCTCTTTGACTTAATGATGACATGAAATGTAATAACAGACTCAGTAGTGCCAGAATATTTAGTGTCTAACAATATTACCATTTTATCACTCTGGCCTTAAACATCCATCTAGGAAAACATATAGGGAGATGGTTACAAATCCTTTTAAAATAATGCCCCAAATTTCTTACAGTGGACATAATTTTATGTTTCGATGGGCTGCTTTGCTGTGTTTTGTTTTCAAAAGATAATTTTATTTAAAGAAAAAAAATCAATATTACAAAAAGTCTCTTTTATTCCATATATATTCTACTTCCTTCAAAGAAACAAATTCAATAAAGATAGAAATATAAGAAACAGTCTTGCATTTATATTATATATAAATAAAATAATATAATAATACGCTATATATAGGTTTGCTCATTTTAAGTATTCTTATATGAAACAAATTTATTAGTCCTTTTTTATTATCTATGACCCTCTTAGTAAACTGGTTTATTTGAAATGTTTTTACATTTCTGTTGTTTAGGTTTTGAGCTGGGATTTCAGGAACTTTAGTAGGGTAGGAGGTATTTTGAGTAATACCCATTATTTTCCAAATTGCAATGAATTTCTACTCAATATTTTAACTTTAGAGAAACATGCTACTGACATGTGGGCATTTTAAAACATTGTTGGTATGATATCAAATGCCATGCTTTTAGCATAAATTTCTTTCTTTTGTAGGTTCTTTCCACAGAACTTTAAAAAATATCAGTGTAATTTCGTTATGACATTGCTTCGTAAATTTTTTATTTAAACCTGCATATAGAGGGGTTCCTGGCTAGCTCATCTGGTAGAACGTGTGACTCTTGATCTTGGGGTCATGAGTTTGAGCCCCATGTTGGGTGTAGAGATTACTTAAAAATAAAATCTTTAAAAATAATAATGATAAACCTGCAAGTAGATGTCCTTCTTACCTGAACAACATTCATCCTCATCTCTAGTGCTGAGCTCAGTTCCTGGCACATGGTGTCAATTTCATAAAAGTTGATGCAGTAGCAGTTCTTGTAGAAAGAAGCATGAATTGGAAAGTCAACTGAAATATTCTGATGCAAATAGATGTCATTTCAAATTATGGTGATAACATTCACACTGTAGACTCATCCTGATCTAACATATCATGGATAACTAGAATGAACTTCAAACAGTAACTAAAACAGATTTTTCTTTTTAGTCCTTCTGTGAAAACAGTCACTAAATAATTCCCTATCCGCTGTGCTACATCTTTCTGCTTTTGTTTTTTTCCCATTTGGTCACTAAAATATCGGTACAAAGTGTAAATAATGTCTTCCATGCATACATTGCTTTGCAGTTTACATAATGCTTTCATGCTTATTATTTCACTCAATCCTTACCATTAAGGTGATGAGGGAGGTATTAGTGTCTTGAGATATCGAAAAGTTATACTGGCAGAGGCTGTTAATTGTCCCCCAATAGCCAATTTCCCCTTCTTCTCTGCAAATAGAATTATTGCTATTTTGGTGTGTGGTTGCCTAGTTAATGGCTACATTTCCCTGATTTCCTTTCAGCTAAATGTAGTTGTGTGACAAAGTGCTGGCCAATAGAAAGGCATGGTGGCTTAAATTCCTTAATTTTACCATTGTAAATAGAAGATATCTTCTTCTTTTCCTTTCTTCCTTCCCCCCACCATTTTTTTAAGAGAGAGAGCACCAGCAGGGCAGAAGGGCAGAGAGAAAGAGAGAATCTTAAGCAAGTTTGATGCTTAGCACAGAGCCCGAGGTGGGGCTTGATCCCATGACCCTGGGATCATGACCTGAGCCAAAATCAAGAGGAAGATGCTCAACTGACTGAATCACCCAGGCACCCCTCTCCTGTTTTTTGACAGCTGGAATGTGAAATTGTCATCTTAGACTCTATAGGAAGGTCAAATCTTAGGGATACCAGTGCAATAAGATAGAAGAACACTTAGCCCTATGTGACCTCCTGGGACATCTCATCAGCTCAGATTTTATGCGTGAGAGAAACAGACTTTCGTATTTTAAAAGACATTAATTGTCATTTTGTGTCTCATTTACAGCAGCTAAGCCCATGTCCTTACTGAAATGGTTATTGAACAGAAGAGGCATTTTTAATGGATCAATTATTTGTCATGATGTCTTATAAATAGAGGCTCCTTTTTTGTACAGTGGTTAACATCCTGGGTGCTGGGAGCTCCCCATAATTGAAATGAACTGATTTAAGAGTATTTTTTTAACTACCATATTAATTGAGATAAGTATTTATTTACTTCTGTGTCTCTTCATAGGAAGTGAAATAGGGAGTGGTCTTACTGATATGTTCCTAATCGATAGGCTCTCAAAAATTTATATTTTTGGCTTTTCTTTCCCATTTATTTGTTACAGAATTCAACATTTAGGAAAAAAGGTGTGCTCATGCTGGTACTCGATCTGTCTTATTCTCTTATGTTTACAGTGGCTACTGTCTGGTTTGAAAAGTAGTAGTGAGAATTTATTGGACCTTTCCCTCTCAGCACAGAACAAGGAGTAATCAAACATGACTATTTGGGCAGGATTATTGTGATATGAGTATCCAACCTCACACTGCCAACAATTTGCTGGAAGATTTAACTTGGCAAATAAAAATTGAATTTTTGTGGGCCCATAACAGTCACATATTGGACAATGTTTTTGATAATCTTGAAGCCAGGAAGTTTCTTAGTTTGATAGTTTTTCTTGAAACAAAATCAATATTTTTACTAATTTAAATACTTTAAACCAGGTAGAAATGTGTTTGACAGCTTGATATTTCTTTTGCTTTGCAAGGTTAAACTCTATTTAAGGTTTATTTAGATTCGTACTACCCATTGGGAATGGATTCAGTCATTAAGAACATGTTTTTATTTTGGTTCACTAAGAGAGTATTCTTTCTTTTGTCATAAATGTAATATTTTTTATAAATAAATAAAAAAGTAGTACATATATTTTGGATGCCTATTTTTTCTTAAGTCTATAGATGTTAGCATGTTGTTAAAAATACAGCTTTTTAGGAAAAAAGGACAATGTCTGAAAGAGATATTCATAATTGACATTCTATCTCAAATTAAATTAATTTAGTAGTGAACATTATTTTAAACATGTCTGACTTTTCAGCTATATTCTGATTCAATAGAAGAATGTGTTATTTCTTTCTCATTTCTAAGTGATTTGTAATTTCCTGTTCTTTGTATTCCTCATGAGGTAAATAAAGGCTTTGTTTTCTAGAATATAATTACAAACCACACCCTCCTTCCCCTTTCTTATCTGTTGTAATATTTATTCTTAAAGATTTCTTTGCTATGACTGATCAGTAATCCATGACATTTAGAACTGACTTAAAAAAATTCCAAATTACCCACTTTTCACTTTATTGGAACTTAACACGACCTAAGGAAATATGCAGGAAGAAAATAGATATGCTTTGAGAATAAAAATCCCTCTTTTGATCTTAATAAACCCTTAATAATTTTATCATGATGATTTAGATGATATAATTTATACATGTTAAAGTAGTTTAAAAAGATATTTTGATACTGAAACAAAAAATGTAGATATTCAAATATAAAACAGATTTCTTAGAGAGTTTCTTCTGGTTCAAAGTTCTATTGTTCTTGGTTAATCATTTTATTCTCTTTTCTTCCTCTAGTCATTAGTCCCATACCTTTCTTCACTAATCTAATTTCCAAACTACTTTTTTCATTTAATAGTTTTATTGTGGTATAATTGATACAAAAAGAACTGCATGTATTTATTGTGTACAATTTGATGAGTTAGGACATGTGCAAACATCTGTAATACCATCGCCACAATCAAAGTAATGGACTTAAATAGTACTTCCCAAACTTTTCTTAGGTCTCCTTTTTTGAGTGCGCATGTGTGTTAGGAGTTTTTAACTTGGGATCTACCTTCTTAACATATTTAAACATGCACAATACTGCATTGTTAACTCTAGGTACTAGGGTTGTGCAGCAGCTTTCTAGAACTTTTCGTTTTGTTTAACTGAAAGTTTATACCCATTGAACAACAACTTTCCATTTCCCTTAACCTCTAGCCCCAGCAAACTACATTCCATTCTCTGCTTCTGTTAACTATTTTGGATACCTCACATAGCGGAATTATGCAGGATTTGTTCTTCTCTGACTGGCTAATTTCAGTTAGCATGGTATCCTCCAGGTCCATGTATGTTGTCACGAATGACGTGATTTTCTTTCTTTTTTTTCTTTTTTAAGTCTGAATAATATTCCAGTGTAAATGTACATTTCACATTTTCTTTATCTCATTCATCCATTGGACACTTGGATTGTTTCCATATCTTGGCTATCATGGATAATGCTGCATTTTATTCTTTAGATTAAGTTTCAGTCCACTTGTCATCGAGTAAAACACAGATTTGGAAGCTGTCCTTACTACTCAAAATGTGATTCAAGGACCAGCAGCTTAGGCATCAGCTGGGAACCTGTTAGAAAGGCAGAATCTCAACCCGTCATGGATTTCCAAGTGATTGGTGTTCCACTTCAAAATTTGAGAAGTATTGCTCTAAAAGACAAGCCATCAGGGGTGCCTGAGTGGCTTGGCCGATTGAGCGTTTGAGTTCAGCTCAGGTCGTGATATCACAGTTTGTGAGTTCGAGCCCATATGGGGTTCTCTGATGTCAACACAGAGCCAGCTTTAGATCCTCTGAACCCTTTCTCTGCCTCTCCCCTGCTCTCTCTCTCTCTCTCTCAAAATTAAATATTTAAAAGACCAGCCATCAGACTTGGATATGAGTGTTTACATGAGTGTGTTTTTAAATGGGGGTATTATATTTGTTGATAGAAGTGTCACTTACCTTTGTTTTTTTTTTTTTATGGTAACTAACTTCCATTTATAATCAATAAGATCACATGTGGATTGACCTATACAATTGACCCAGTGCTTTTCTTACTCCTGAATTGAAGTCAGGACTTGTCCTATACTCCTTCTTTAGCTGTTAGCCACACTTGATGAAGAGTTCTGATTCTTCTTAACTATGTGTCCTTTGACGAAAAGAAAAATCCCAGTTAAACTCCAATTGGAAAGATGACAGGGTGCTAATACATTCTTTGGCAATGCATGCCTTATGTTTGGGGAAATTCCTTGTTTTTGTTTTCTTTTAGGCTTTAACTAGGTAAGTTGTTTCAATCTAAGCTATATTTTCTTTTAGAGCACTGAAGTGGGCATTGTCTTGGAATAGAACTACAACAGTTCTGAGCTCTGTTTCTGAAAGTTATATCATATAGTTTCAACAATGCCTAGTCCTTCTGTGATGGGCAAACTGTGATGAATGCCATGTAATTTGAGGATATGAGTAAAACTTAATGAGTCTTAACTTTAAAATTTTTTCTTAATGTTTTGCAAAATTATTAAAAGATGAATAAAAAGTGAACTCCCTTGCTTGAATTTATACAAATTGTTCACAGAATTTCAGAACAAATACAAAGATTGTTTTTCAAGTGTTATTTCCTGAACAGGAAAGACATTGTTCCTAAATAAATTTTAAATGTTAAATTAATGTTAAATAATGTTAAATGCTAAATTAATTTTAAGCAAATTAATACATGTATTTCATAGTATAATCGAATAGAGTAGAAAAACCTGTGCATGATGACATACCACTGCCGCCTTCGTCTCCTTCTAAACCCTAAGTGCTATTTTCTAAAGGCAAACTCTTCTACTATACATTGTTTTGTTTTTGCTTCCTCTGTAAATCTAGATAACATATTTATTTGTCTTTTGGATATTTATTTTGAGAGAGAGAGCTTGAGCGCAGGGGCGGGGAGGGGCAGAGAAAGAAAGAGAGAGTCCCGATCAGGCTCTGCTCTATCAGTGCAGAGCCCAATGCAGAGCTTGATCTCACGAACCATGAGATCAGGACCTGAGTCAAAAATCAAGAGTTGGGTACTTAACTGACTGAGCCACCCAGGCACTCCATATTTCTTGAACAAAATTTAGACAATACTAATTAACTCTGTGACACGAATGATGAATATTTTTTTCATATTCTCTTCATCTCCTTTCTACTTGCAAATCTTACTATTGACTATTATTTTTAGTCCTATTGGGTACATTTAAATCCTATACATATCTGTTTCCTGATTGATCAACTTTTGATAGTATCTTTTAGGTCTCTATTTGTTAAGCAAAAATATTGTGTCTCAATCTTGTCCTCTATCTTTCTTATTTCCTCCCTACCCCATCCTCTTATCTTAGCATCTGTCAGTGGGCTTTTGCTTTGGTGAGATTGTTTCTATACTGGGCCACAAGTAGGTCCAGAGGTTAAATACCTATAATCAGCATATAATGACCATGAAAATATTGCTGGGTGTGGAGTGAGGTGGTCGCTAAGATTGTATATTCTTCTCCCTAAATATAGTATCATTTGAAGGAATGTTCTCACTAATAGTGTCAAATGGAGACTCTTTTCTTATATTCTACCAATTCCTTAAAATCATGCTACATTTTAGTTGGCTTTATGTCTCTACCATTAATTTTGTTGTTTCTGTTGTTGTTTCTCCTTGCATTTCTGCTAGTCTTGGACAATTTACCTTTATCACAAGCTCAATATTGTCAGATTCCTTGTTACGTATTTTATTCTTTCAAGTAGATTTCTTTCCCTAACCAAAGATGACTCTTGTAATGTCCATCCTCTGTCCTCCACTTTGAATATCATACGTCAGCTATTATTTTTGTTTTTTCCTTAATTTTCTTGGGTGAATCCCTTGTTTTCTTTCTCTTTCCTGTGTTATTTGTTGTAGTAGAATCTCAACTAGTTCTCTAAAATACTGTATATATAAATTATATACTTTTGGAACATATCAGATTATTTTATTTTAATTTTATGGATAATTGGTATCTGGACTTGTTATAAACTTCTAGATTGAGAAAAACCTTCCCCAGAAACTTTGAAAACATTATTTCCTTGGTTTTCAACAACTAGCGTTGCCACTACAAAGTTAGATGCTACTTTGTGTGTTTGATTATATTTGGAAGCGTTTAGAATTTTCTTTTTCTCCTCAGTGACATGGCATCTGCAGATACAGACCTGTTATTTGCACTTGGTGTTCAGTAAGTTTTTCATTCTGAAGGCTTGTGTCCCTCAGTTCTCAGAAAATTTTGATATTTTATTTCCTTCCATGTACCCTCTTCTTTTTCTCTGAAATTTCTGTTAGAGTAGTATTGGACCTCTTGGATTCATCTTCTCTGTGTCTTATAAACCCCTTACTCATGTGTGGTAGGCAGAACCCTAAGATTGCTGCCAAGATTCCAGTTACCTTGTATAATTGTCTTGAATAATTCTTTCCTCTTAAGTGTGGGTAAGACCTATGAATAGATGAGACAATCACTGCCTTGATTAGGTTTCCTTACATGGTAGAGGTGTTAGGATAGTCATCTTTGCTGATTACATTTACATTATATACCAGATTGGGGAGAGATCCTGGCTTTGAAAAAGTGAGCTGCCTTGTTCTGAGAGAACCATGTGGGTAGAATCTGAGGGAGGCCTTTAGTAGTTGATCCTTGCCCAATAGACAAAAAGAAAATTGAAACCTCAGTCCTACAACTACAAGGAAGTGAATTCTGCCAACAAGCTGAATGAACTTGGAAGATCCCAAATTCAGATGAGATTGTAATTTGGCTGCAACTTTTATTTCCAGCCTCTGAGATCCTGAGCAGAGAAACCAGATATACAATGCCTGGACTTCCAATCTACAAGGACTGTGATATCACACTGTTTTAAGCTATAAGTTTGTGGCAATTTGTTACAAAGCAATGGGATATTAATGCCCTTTGTATTTTTGCTTTTTATCTTGAGAGTTTTATTAAATATTATTTTCTAGTCTTTCTGTAGCTTATTTTTCTTAAGAAATTGTGTTTTTTTTTGTTATTTAAATCTTAAAAAGCTCTTCTTATGTGACTTTTCCTTTTTTTACAGTGTCCTTGCTTCATTTCAAGGATCTGATTCTTCTGTAATCACTATGAGCATACTGGAGTTATTTCAAGGTTCTCCCACTGCATTTAATTATCTTTCCTTCTCAGGGTCAGCTTGACATTTCTCTTTCATGTGGTTAGGTCTCCAAATATGTCTGGCAATGTTTGGTTGTTCAGGTCACACATTCAAAAGGAACGGGTTGCTAATGAGGGTTTCTTTTGCTGTAGAAGTGTCTTTTTCTAGCACTGCTTGAAGGTCTCTTAAAGATCTCTCTCTTGAGTGAGATTCTGAAAGGAAACCCTATATGTAGTGGGGCAGACTGTTGATGGACTCACTCTACCTGTAGAATGAGGGTACTGTAAGCCACTTCTCTTGCCGTTGATACTAATCTTGGCTGAATGAGAAGGACTTTACTCTGGAACACCTGTGTTCATACCAGATTTCCAAACTGTTCAATTTTATTAGAGATTATCTTTGATTTTTATGGCCTGGACTTAGGGGACTGATGCCTGCACTTTGCATGATGTTGGGTATGAGCTGGAGGTTGAAGAGGGTGCTATTGTCCCATATACAAACTTCAGTAATCCTCCCTTGGTTATTTATTTTCTTCTTTCCCTTCCCTTTCTTTCCTTCTTTTCTTCCATTCTTCCTTTTCTCTCTCCTTCCTTCCCTCTCTCTTTCCTTTCTTCCTTGTTTCCTTGATTCATTGCACAACTGAATTATTGGTTTGTTTTCATAAAGCTTTCTCTTGCTTTATTTTATTTTATTTTTCCCCATTCATTCATAGCTTACTTTAATTTTCCTACCTTCATTTTCCATAGATATTCACTCTAATATATTTGATGGCATATGTATATATACATTCTTGTAAACTATGGGTTTTGTGTATGTTATTGATCTATACTTATTGCATTGTGCTATAGATCTTATTTTTTTCTTTTCACTCAGCACTTTGTTTTCTAGATTTTATCATGTCACTATTTGTATATCAATTTCTACAAACAAAAATCTCCTCATATGGAAGTCTGGCTAGGAGGTGTAGGTGGAGAAAGGTACCTCAAATAAGAGAGATAGTGCCTAAAACCGGTCACATCATCTAAATACAACCAAGAAAAGAGGAAGACTAAATCCTGAAAAGCCAGCTTGAGCTCTGGATCCAACCAGGCTTAGAGAGATCTGCAACTAGACTGTGCCATTATTTGAACTAATATATGCTCCTTTTGTTTAAGACAGCTTGGGTTGGATTTCTGTCATGAACACCTAAAGAGTCCTGGAAATACATGTTCTAAGTCCTATACATTACAAACATAAAGGAACCGAATGTATGATTGGATTTAAAATGACATATCCCATGTTGTTGTTTTTCTTTAGTTGCTAAGTAAAGATGATTATCTCATATTTCTTACCTTATATGTTATGGCTTATATTGTTCTTGGAAACCATTAATCTATTCTTAAAAAAATCTAAAATTATTTTAAGATATATTGTCAAATATGCATGCACATATTTATGTTCCACAATCCTGTTAAAGAAATAGAAATGTTTTTCATTTGTGGTCCTCTTAATCCATGACAAAGATTGAGGTTTTTCTATTATAGGCATTTAACATATTACTTTTCTTCAAAATCTAATGACTAAAAAAAAATGACCAGGTAATAATCTTTAAAGTCAAAGCTAATCTTTGACTTTATTTGTATGTATTTCTCCAAGGAATATCTGTGATCTTTAGGAAGGAGAAGCTAGTGTTGCTTTAGTAAATGTCATTCTCCATCAAGTCAGTACTGAATTCATTTTCTGCACAGTGTATCCTATGTAATCAGAGGTTTTGTCTTTCATAAAGAAAATAAGAGGGGTGTTTGTTACCTGCCATCCCTAGAATTTTTCACTCTATTTTGAATGTTGGTTTTATTTCGTTTTACATTTATCAGTTTTGAATTAATATTGTTTTATTTTCCCTGCATTTCTCAATGCCCCTATCAATCATATCCTAGCATAGTTACATATTCATAACTGTGGGTATATCCCTTTATAGAGATTGTTGCTCAGACATTTAGGGATGAAATTACCCATATATATTGCTATTTCTTTCTAGTCCGTGATTTAAGTTTGCCTACTTTGTGCAAAAGAACTTCAGAATTAGGCCACACACAGTATGGCTGATGATGATGATGAAGATGATGTGGAGGATTTAATGTAATTATAGTTTATCCTTTGCCCAATAACTACTGTATTGCTTTCCATTGTCTTTGGGTTTAGATACGTTTTCCTTTCATATTGTCATGTTAATATTTTTCAGTTTGTATGCTTTGTCATATGAGTATGTAACACTATGAGGGAGATAAATGTCTGTCAGTTTCCCCTATTTCAGTGAGAAGAAAACTTTGGGTTCTGAGAATACTCTAATGCTTAATGATCTTTGGAAATGTTAGGGCCAACAGAATATATTCTAAGTTTTATTTCATTTTGTTAGCTGGATTTTATAACTGATTTATAAAATCAGTACTCTTATTTTCTAGAAATAAAAATTGCACTGCTGTGTTAGTACACATAAAAATATCCAGTCAACTAATTTTAGTCAAGCTGACAATTACAATTCTTGAACTTCTTGTTTCTCTGTAGATAACAAAGTTATGGAATTGCTTCATTTTGCTTTGACTTCTAATGTGTTTTTCTAGGTGATAACTTGTCACTTGCCTTAGTTCATATATTAAACAATGACTGGCATAAGTATTACCCACTGTGAAATTTAGTTTCTATTCCTTAGAAGATTGAAAAGGCTAGACCTATTTGCCCAACTTCAACAACCTCTATTAGTCATTTAAATTAACTTAGAATATATTTCTTACTCTTGAAATATGTTTTAAGCATTTCTTTCCATAGTTTAGAGTTTGTGTTTTATTGCAGTATCATTTGAAAGAATACTTTTTTTTTTTTCCAGTTAAGACTGTTGGAAAGGATGCTTGTCCTTGCCATCTGCTAACTCTGTCAGGCAGTGCAGTGGAATGGAAATGGCAGTAGAGTGTTGAAATTGGATAGATCTGCATGTGAATCCTAGCTCCCCGCCAATGGAGGTTAACACTTGGCCTCTGGATCAGCCTGTTTGATTCTTAAACTTTTGTTTGTTTTGGCCCCTGGTACTGTCAACATGTAGGCTCATCCTACTGGCTGTCTCTTCAGGTATTTACTTTTCTGATCATCTATTCCTTGCTGCAGCTCTTGGACTTAGTACAGCCATCATTTTTTTGCTCATGATGCTTTTCTAGGAACTTAAATTAAATGTGCTAAGCCTTTGTCCCTGACTCTTCAGTTGATAATCAGGCTGAAAAATGTTGGTGTGGAAAGGTTAGCAATGTGCTAAGGAAATTAAATTAAAGTATTGATATTAAAGTATTAAGTATTTATATTATATAAACAGTTCAGGCAGAAAGGAACATGACGCAGACTAGAATTTCATGCTCTGGAAGTGTTTTATTTCCTTGCACATTCTTAAAAAGTTAATTTCAGATCACAGTTGTGCTCCCAAGCATAATTTGAAATGTTTGAAGTTATATCCATAATAGCTGGCAGCCTAAGGTATAAGAAAAATTGGTCTGACCTCACAAATATGGTATTCTTCACCAATATAATAGATATTACATTTATGAGGCTTAATCAAAAAAGTAGGTAGATAGACTGGATTTAAAAATGAAGTAACAGCATCTAAAGAAGTCTCTCAAGTCGGTTAATGCATGCATCCCATTAAGATCTCTGTTCTGGTTAGAATGTTGAGAGCAAGGACAAGCATTGGATGCACTGCAATTAATTCACCAAAGACAAGCAAATGGAGAAGTTGATGTATCCCTAGGGCCTGCTAGCTGAAACATACCTACTGGAGACTACCTGGCATGTCTTTTCTGAATCTCCCTATACATGCACAGGGCTTACATTGACAGTAAGGCAAAGAATGTCTTATAGTACACAAGATTATATAAAAGATAAAGATTCAGAAAATTATGTCTGAGATAAACATACTATTTTAGCAGCTTAATACTTTTGGAAGGAGGAGAAAAAAGTGATTGAAGACAGCCTCCTGACAGTATTTTTATTTAGTTTATCCTGGTCTTATGCACGGGCTTTGGACAAAATTCATTTTGACATGTTTAAGAGCACTAGGATATAAAATACTGACTATAGCATTTACTGTTTGGACAAGTCAACAAACTATGGCACTATTCACTGTTCCTCATTGCCTAAGTAAATTGTAGTACAGTTGATAAAATAATAACTCAGTATAAGGATATTTCTGTGAAGGATAGATCATTTCAAGTTGAACACCTCTGTCACCATACATTTTTATTGCAGTTTTAAATAATAATAGTAACAGAATACATGGTATAGTTCTCATATATATATTTTTATATACACACACACATGCATACATATACATACACACATATGTCCTTTCAGGACAACTATTTCTCAATATGTTATTTGAGGACAACTATTTTTTAATCACTTTATTAAGGTATGGTTGACATATAAAAAACTGTACATATTTAATGTATAAAATTTGGTAAGTTTGGAGCTAAGTATGCATCCATGAAACCATCACCAGTTTATGCTGTAAACATACCTATAAGCTCTAAAAGTTTACTCTTGCCCTTATTATTATTATTATATTATTGTTATTATTATTATTATCATCGTCATCATCATTATAATTTGTGTGAAAAGAACACAGCATAAGATCTATCCTTTTGGATATATTATTGTGGGTGTATAGAAATTCAACTAAATTTGCATATTGATTTTATATACTGCAACTTAACTGAGTTTATTAGTTCTGAGAGATTTTTCCTTTTGTGTGTGTGTACATTCTTGAGGATTTTCTTCATACAAATCTTCCTCAACTTACGATGGTGTTATGTCCCAGTAAACCCATTGTAAGTTTAAAATGCATTTAATATACCTAACCTACCAAACATCATAGCTTAGCCTAGCCTACCTTAAATGTGCTCAGAACACTTACATTAGCCTACAGTTGGGCAAAATCATCTTACACAAACCTATATTATTATAAAGTTTTAGCTATCTCATGTAATTTATTGAACACTATACTCAAAGTGAACAACAGGATGGTTGTATGGATACAGAATGGTACAGTATGTATACAGAATGGTAGTAAGTATATCAGTGGCTTACCCTTGTGATGTGTGGCTGACTGGGGACTGCAGCATGCTGCCACTCCCCAGCATCATGAGAGAGGATTGTAGGCATGTCTCTAGCCCAGAAAAAGCTCAAAATTTGAATTATGGTTGAAGTATGGTTTCTACTGAAAGAACATCACTTTTACACTATCGTAAAGTTGAAAGATCATTAAGTTGATCCATTATAAGTTGGGGACCATCTTTTTAAGATCATGTCATCTGCAAACAGATAATCTTACTTCTTCCTTTCTGATTTGGATGCATTTTATTTAGTTTTCTTGACTAATCGCTCTTTACTAATTCTGCCTTGTTCTGGATCTTAGAGGAAAAGCTTTCCATTTTCTATCGTTGGCTGTAATGTTGGCTGTTGACTTTTCATGAAGGGCTTTTATTTTATGGCACATTCATTCTAGAGCTAATTGTTGGGAGATTTTATCATGAAAAGGTGGTGAATTTTGTCAAGTGCTTTTTCTTCATCTATTGAGACAATTGTGATTTTTATCCTTCATTCTATTAATGTGGTTTGTCACATTAATTGAACTGTATCCCTGGAATATATCCCACTTGGTCATCGTGTATCATTCCTTTTAATGTGCTGTTGAATTTGGTTTGCTACTTTTTTGTTGAAGATTTTTGTAGTTATATTCACTGGGGAATGTAATTTTGTACAGTTTGTACATTTTTATACATTTGCAGTCTATAGTTTTCTTGTTTCTTTGTCTGGCTTGCTTTTCAAGGTGATAATGGTCTCACAAAATGAGTGGAAATGTTCCCTTTTCTATTTTTCAGAAGAATTTACAAATGATGGGTATTAATTCTTCTTTAAATGCTTGGAAGAATTTATCAGTGAAACCTTCTAGTACTGGGCTTTTCTTTATCAGTAAGCTTTTGATTACTGATTCAATATCTGTATTTGTTATTGGTCTGTTCAGGCTTTCTATTCCTTCTTCATTCAATCTTTGTGTCTCTAGGAACTTACCCATTTCTTCTAGTTTGTCCAATTTGTTGTTATATAATTGTCCATAATAGTCTCTGATCTATTTTGGCATTGGTTGCAATGTCTTCTCTTTATTTTCTAATTTTATTGGAGTTTCTTGTTTTTTTTTTTCATGATTAGTCTAGCAAAAGCTTGTTGATTTTGTTTATCTTTAAAAAAAAAAAAACCTGACTCTTAGCTTTGTTGATTTTTTTAATTGTTTTTCCATTGTCTATTTCAGATATTTCTACTTCAATCTTTACTATTTATTTCCCTTTACTAGCATTGGACTTAGTTTTTGTTATTTTTTCTAGGTTCCTTGTAGTGTAAAATTAAGTTATTTATTTTAGATTTTCTTCTATATTAATATGGGTGTTTTATTGCTATGAACTTCCTTCTTAGTACTGTTTTTGCTGTATCTTGTAAATTCTGATATGTTGTATTTTTATTTTCATTGGTCTTGAAGTTTTCATTTCTTTTTTTTTTGTTAATTTTTCCTTTGGTTATGTATTTAATTTTAGAGAGAATGAAAGAGCAAGTGGGGGAAAGGCAGAGAGAGAGGGCGAGAAAGAATCCTACAAATTATTGTAGCTATAGCTATTTTTAACACTCTTCTCTTTCAACCTTTATAGTACAGTTAGTAATTAGTACAGCAGTATGCTGCAGTATTGGAGTGTTCTTATTTTCACTATATGCTTGCCTTTACTGGTGTGTTTGTATGCTCTTGTGTAATCTTCTATTCTTGGGTATGAGAAGACCTATCAACTTGGTTCTAATCAATGGAATATGGCAGAGGTAACTAGATGAATGCTATTACATGTACACTACCACTCTAAATAAGACTGCCATGTTTGTCTTGTTAGGAGACTCTCTCTCCTTGCTGGCTTTGAAAAAGCCTGCTACCAAGTTGTGAGCAGCCATAGGAAGAGGATAATAGTTCAACATTCATGGCAGCCTCTGGCTGCCATCCATCAAGAAACTGAGACCCTTAGTCTTCCAGCCTGAAAAGAATTGAATGATGCCCACAGTCAAATGAGCTTGGAATTAGTCCTTCTCCAGTGGAGCTTATGATGAAAACTCAGCCGTTACTGATACCTTGATGGCAGACTTGCAGAGGAGCCAACTGGGCATCCAGTTCATAGAAAGTGTGAGGTGATAAATGTGTATTGTTTTAAGCTGCCGAATTTGGGATAGTAATGTCACACAGTGATAGATAACAATTATATCTTTTTATATCCAAAAGTGGGTATATTCTTTTACTTGGGCTGCAGAAATAAGATTTGGCAAACCGAGTAGCTTAAAATAATAGAAATTTATCATCTCATAGCTCTGGAAGTTAGAAGACCAAGATCAAAGTGTTGGCAGTGTTGTTTCTTCTGAGAGGTGTGAGGGAGAATTTGTTTCTTGCCTCTTTCCTCGCTTCTGTTGGTTTGCTGGCCATCTTGGCATTCCTTCACTTGTAGATGCATCGCCCTGGTCTCTGCCTTCATCTTCACATGGTGTTCTCCCAGTGTGCGTGCTTATCTCCATGTCCAAATTTTCTTTTTTTATAGGGACATAGTCATGTTAGATTAGGCCCCATACTAATGACCTCTGCTGGGGTCCACTTCCGGCGAATCTAGGGGTCCCATAAGGATGGACGGTCGGCGAAAGGAAATGAGAGAGCCAGGAGAGAGATGTAGTCTGATTATCAAAGCAGGCAGTTCTGGCAATTCTTGCATCTCCGCCCTGCTGGTCTCAGTGTCTTTATTTTTAAAGGTAGTAAGTGACATTACATCAATGAGTGACATTTCATAGTTTCATCTCTTTAACAATAATGCTTTTTTACCAGCAAGGTGGCAACTTCCTCAATCCCTTATGTTGGTTTCAGGTTAATTAACATATAAATTTATGGCAGGGGGAGAGAACAGGGTGTTTCCTTGAGGCAGTAATGTTAATTATCTGTAAACAGGAGAAATCAGAGTGTTGCTTTGAGGCCTATACTTCCAACTACAATGGGGGAGGTGCAACCCATCTGGCAAGGGTGGAACTCTCAGTGCTTGTTCTTTTGCTTATGAATGAGTACATTTACATAGTCTCCTTCAGATGTTATCCATCAAGGCATCACATTCCAAGTTCCCTTTTTTACTCGAATGTCATAAAACAAAAGAGCAAATCCAGGCCTGAAAGGTTATTTGAAGGAGGTGGTATTGGGGGGCCCTTATTGGCCGGCAGGAGCTTTGCTTTAACTGCCTTTTCCACACAGGGAGGTGTCTCAACCTGTGAGCCAAAGATGGCTCCCAACAGTGGTATTGGGGTGTTACTTCTTGGCTGGCAGGCACTTTGCTTCTACTGCCTTTTCCACACAGGGAGATTTCTCAACCTGTGAGACCAAAATGGCTCCCAACAGACCTCATCTTAACTCAATCATCTATAAATATCTTTTTTCTAAATAAAGTCACATTCAGAGGTAGGAAGGTAAGACCTCAATGTTTCTTTGGAAGACATAATTCAACTCATATTGAATGGAACTCATATTGCTGGAAATGGCTTTGGTAGCAGCCAATAAGAAAACTGGAAGAATTTTGAGGACTGTGCCAAAGAAAGTCTAGGTTTCCTTGAACACTTAGCAGAAACTTGGACTTTGAGGATACTTCAAGTGAAGGCTTAAAGGAAATGAGCAATGTGTTATTAGAAACTTGTGGAAGGGGAAATCCACATTACATGGTGGCAGAAAATTTAGTAAAATTTCACCTGTGATCATGTGGAAAGAAAACACATAAGTAATGAACTCGGTCGTTTAAATAAGGAGATATCCAAAGTGTTAAAAGTACTGACTCTTCTTGCTATTTACAGTAAAATGTGAAAAGAGAGACACAATTCGAGGGAAGGATTGTGAAACAAAAACGAACCAAGACCAGATGGCTTAAAAAACTTTTAGCCTCTCAAGATGGCAAAAAAAAATTCTACAATTAATGACCTCTGAGCAGAGTCAGCAGCTATCAGAAAGAGATGCTCTAGCTTTAATTGCCAGGGATTTATAAACTTGGAATTACTGCGATCGGCGCAATGAGAAAACCTGTCTCTAAATTAAGACAACAAAATCAAGGCAGAGCTGTGAGATAAAGAGTATTATCAGTGATGAAATAGTTAGATCCCAGAATCTGGCCATAATTCTTCTGTGTTTGTGTCTGTAAATCCAAGAAATGTGTTTTATTTGTTTAAAGTTGTATGAACTGTGTACATTTGTCATGTAAAAATTAGGAGTAGTTTAGCGAAAATCAAACAAAAAGAAACAAAAGGCCAAGGAAAATTGTGAGAAAAAACAAAAGAATAACGAATAAGCATATGTGGGTGTGTGGGTGAGAGAGAACGTTGATAAAAATAAAAAAGTATGACATACTAAATCACATATCACAATCTGAAAATTTCTGCCCAGCAAAATAGAGTTGGGAATAGAGTAATTATAACTGGAGCCAACATACAGCTCCCTTTTCTGAGAGTAAAAAGAAGTCTTATGTTAAGTAATTGAAGAAAGTTCTGGTGGTGTCCTCAATAGCCTCAATTTTTGAACAATGAGAGCTCAAGACATAGGTGGATCATATATACACTGGATTGGGATTGCAACACCTGGTAGGTATGTCTTCCCATACCAGTATTCTCATGCTATTGTGGTACTTCCGGGAGACATAGTCAGTTTTCATTTTCTCTGCACAATTTTTGTTTTTCTTCATTTTGAATATTGGCATTGATCATGTTCTAATATAAGTCAATGCCCCCAAATTGGGGTGGGAGGATTAACAGTAGATTCTAGGAGATACATTGATCTTTCCATAAAGTGACCGAAAAAGAGAGGTAATATGGACTGGATGTGTTGCAAAAGAGCAGGTAACTGGATGCTTAGAAGAGATAATGAATGTTTTTTAGACTTATTCAATCTAAATGAACTTTCTTGAAAAGTTATCTTTCTTAAAGCCAAACTTAACTCTCAGGAGGAACTATTTTTTTTCCAGAAATTAATGACATGACTGCTGACAATACCCAGTGTCGTAGAACAATAGTACATGATCATTGGAAACTGATCCAACTGTAAGTCGGCTCGGCTGTTACCAAGCCCACCCCACAGTGCAAACACCTGGCCCGGTCTCCGCATGCAAAGTTTTTAGTTCTGAGTGTGGGTTTTCAGTTCTATGTGTACCTACAGGTAGATATTACAGTTACTTGATAATTTCTTATGGGAAATCCTTAATGAAAACCATTCCTTTGTAGTACTATAACAGAAGATCATATAGTGTTCAATATATTGTATATTCCCTTTCCCTCTAGCCCCTAGGAATACTTTAAACCTATTATATTGTCTCTCTTTAAAGAAATAGGATTGGCTATGAAAACAGACATATAGCAAAAACTTAACAAATTATTATATAGCATTCAGTGAGTGTTTATAATTTTAAGATGTTAGTTTTATTAAAAACGTTAGATTTATTGTTCAGGGAGAAATTTTAAAGTGCCAATAATAACCCATTTTAGTCTACTATCTTTAACAAAACTCTGATTTTCTGTCACATTATTTCTAAGAAATATCACTATTCAGCTTGCTGTTCTATGAAGGATTTGCCATATCTTTTGTATTTTATATCTTGCTGCTTTTTTTTAATTCTAAAATTGTGGCCCCTTTTTTTAACTTAATAAAGAAAATTAAAGGAAAAAAAAACACAAGGAAAGTCATTATCCTAGGTTGGAGTCAATACTATCTTTGCTCTTCAAAGGTAAGAAGTAATCAGATGTTAGCTTGCAGCCAAGGAAATCGTTTTATTTATAATAGAAGGAAACAAAAGCCAAAGGCAGGTAATGCATTAGGGCCTGAAAGAAGCACAAGGGGAAAAGAATAAGATTATTCTTATTAGTTGCTTTTCACTTTTATCTGACACATTCAGACCATTGTACTTCTAAATAATAACTCATAGATACATAAATAGATATATCATGGGTTATCAATCAATCAGTATATTGATAAAGCCTGTGGAGATTCCCAGTCTGATAAAGTGTCATCCTGTTCGTTCTGTACTAAATGTTGGATTTATTTTATCCAAAATAATGTATGAATATTCCTAGCTTCTAAAAGCATCTTGACTTTGATATCTTATTCATTAATTTATGTGTTCATGCAATCAAATTCATTGAGTGCATAATATGTTCCACGTAATTTTCTATATGCTGAATAGTAAACAAAATAAATAAATAGTAAATAAATTAGAAAAACTCATTGAACTAATAATAGAGCCTGGGTTCTAATGTTCCCAAATATAACCAATTTGCTGCATAGTTTAAGTTTCAATTAAAAAGTGTTTAGGGCACTGTATCTCACTCTCTGGCTCAAAATCAATTTTTCTTGCAGTAGCTATGAAACCGTTAAACAGATAGTAGTCTAGGTTTTGACCACTTATTGTCCAGAATCTTTGAATTGATATATGGAGTTTTTATTTAAATCTTTAGCTGTACTTTTATGTTGTTTCTCTATTCTCTACTCCTTTCTTCTTAGACTTGACTATATGACCATTTAAACTTAGGCCACATTCATTCATTCAAAACCACATGTTTTAATCCTGTTTTTATAAAATGCATTTCTTTAAAAATGTATAGTGTTGTACACCAAATAGAAGGTACAATACTATTCCCATGTTATTGAGACTCTGATTTGTTAAGTAGTTAGAGCAAGGTCATGTGGCTAATAAAAGAGATGGTTAGAATTTAAACTCATCTTTTTGGTATTTATTCTGTGCCTCATCTTTTACACCTTCATTATGATTGGGGTATACATAGGTTCTTTGGGGGATTCTATAGTCTTGATTTATGGGCCTCTTGATTTAAATCTAGTTGCTTGCAAATTTAAAATATTGTGATTATTTTAGTCTATAGAAACAAAACCAAATCCAATAAAACATGTATATGATCTACATGAGGAAAACCACAAAATTCTGGTGAAAGAAGTAAAAAATCCAAATAAATGGAGAGATATTTCTTTTCATAGATAGGGAAACTGAAAAGTTGTCAAGGTCTTGGTTCTTCCCAACTTAATCCACAGATTCAGTGTAATCTCAATCAAAATCTTAGCAAGTTAATTTGTTGACAAAAATGATTCCAAAGTTTATATGGAGAGGCAAAAGATCCAGAATAGCCAACTCAGTATTGGACAAGAAGAACAAATTAGGAGGATTGACGTTACCCAACTTCAAGACTTACTATAAAGACATTATAGTGAAGGCATTGTGGTACTGGCAAAAGAATAGATCAGTGGAACAGAATACAGAGCCCAGAGATAGACCTATGTAAGAATATCCAGCTGATCTTTGATAAAGGGACAAGGCAGTACAATGTTAGAATTATTGTCTTTCAACAAATGGTGTTAGAATAATTAGACATCCATATGCAAAGTAATAATAATAATAATAATAATAATAATAATTAAATTAATAATACTACATCTAGGTACAGTTCTTACATGTTTGACAAAATTTAACTCAAAATGGATCATAGACCTAAATGTAAAATGCAAATTCAAAATTCCTGGAGGAAACCATAGGAGAAAATTTAGACAATAGAAGGTTTAGTGATGACTTTTTAGGTGCAACGCCAAAGGCAGGGTGCATGAAAGAAATAATTGGTAAGCTAGACTTCACTGAAATTAAAAACATCTGCTCTGAGAAAGACAATTAAAGAGTATTAGCAGAAAACCCACAGACAAGGTGAAAATGTTTGTTAAAAAACAGATCTGATGAAGAACTATTATCCAATATATACAAAAACTCAACAATAAGAAAACAACTAAACAATAGAAAAAAACAACATTAAAAAATGGACCAAAGACCTGAGCAGACACTTCATAAAAGATTTATATATATATATATATATATATATATATATATATATGTATGTGTACATATACATATGTATAGTATGAAAACTAATATGAAACAGATGAAATAACAATAGAAAAATAATAATATGAAAAGATGTCCAGCATCATACTGTCATTACAGAATTGCAAATTAAAACAATGAGATACTGCTACGCACATAAGAATGACAGAAACCCAAAACATTGACAATATCAAATGCTCTCAAGTATGTGTAGCAACAGAAACTCTTCCCCTCCTTTTTTTTTAAGTTTATTTATTTGTTTTGAGAGAGAGAGAGTGTGAGAGAGAGCATGTGTGCATGAGCAGGGAGGGGCAGAGGGGATGGGAGAGAGAGAATCCTAAGCAGGCTCTGTGTTGAGATGGAGCTCGATCTCAGGAACTGTGAGATAATGACTACCCAAAACCAAGAGTTGGATGCTTTACCGACTGAGCCACATAGGACTTCCTCCAAGCAGAGTATTTTTAAATGAGGGAAACTATTATGTATAATACTACAATTGTGGATACATGTCATTATACATTTTTCAAAACCCATAGGATGTAGAACAGAAGAATGACCCCTAATGTAAACTATTGACCTTGAGTGATATCAGTGATAATTGCCTGTCAAAATGGGTTCATTGATTATAACAAATGTACCACTCAGGTGAGGGGTGTTGATAATGGGGGAAGTTTTGGAATATGAGGGTATGCAGGGGTTATATGGGAATTCTATTTTCCAGTCATTTTTGCTGGGAGCCTAAAACTGCTCTAAATATAAATTTATTAAAAACAAAACAAAACAAGAATATTGTATTTCTAAAAACATTAGTATGAAATACTCCCCAAGAAATATTCTGCAATAAAAACAATATAGAAAACAACAACAAAAGAAAGCCATTGCGTATTGGTCTATATTTTGTCTTTTAGAAAATTAGGTTGCCCTTTTAGCATTTTAACGTGTGAACTCAATTGAAATTAGATGAAGATTTGGCAGCTATCTTATAAAATTGTTAAACCAATGTGTACTTGACTTCAAAAATGGCAAGTATGACATAATACCTGCATCAAAGACATATCTAAAGTGCTCTAGGATACTTACAAAGTACCATGATTACAAGAAAGCCACAATAGTTAGATGATAAAAGCATAGAGAAAAATGGAAGCTACAATAAGATACATGCTGTTATAATACAGAAGTTGTGTTATATTTAAAGACTAGAGAGAACAGATATGTGACATAAAATTTTATCAATTCCTTTATATGCATTAAAAATTACTTTGAAACGGTTTCATTAAATGGTTCAAACAATGCAAACATTTCTTTTTAAACTTTCCCATTAGGTCTTTTTTTCTCAGTTTCATTTAGATATAACTGACATATAACATTGTGTAAATTTAAGGTATACAACACATTGATTTAATACACTTATATAATGCAATATGATTACCTGCGAAGCATGAGCCAACACCTCCATCATGTCACATAAGTACCATTGTGAGAACATTAAGATCTACTGTCCTGTCAACAAGTGTATTGTTTACTATAATCACAGTGCTGTGCATTAGATCCCCAGAACTTATGCATCTCTTAACTGGAAGTTTGTATCTTTGACCAACATTTCTCTATTTCCTACACCTACCTGCCCCCATCTCATCCCCTGGTAACCACCATTCTACTCTGTTTCTATGAATTGAATTTTTCAGATTCCACATATCATACAGTATTTGTCTTTCTTGTTCTGACTTATTTCACTTAGCTTAATGCTGTCAAGTTTCATCTATATTGTTGCAAATAGTAAGATTTCCTTCTTTCTCACAGCTGAATTAATTTTCCATTATATCCATTTTTATCCGCATCTTTATTTATTTATCTATTGATGGAAACTTAGGTTGTTTCCATATCTTTTTTCGGGGTGGGGGAATAATGCTGCATAAACACAGAGTCCAGGTATGAAACATTTCTTGTTGAGTGAGGTAATGATGGCAAAAATTGTAACTTTCAATGGAAATGTGCTTCAGAGATAGCCAGTGGCTTTCAACCAATTTCTGAGAACGGACAGATGAGTGAAGACACTAGCGGAGCTTACATTTTATGACATTCTATGGTATGAGCAGTCCCTGAGTGTGTATTGTGATATATACAATGAAGTAGAGGAGACAAATTCCTTCAAGACACCTTTGCTGAATGTCAGAGATCTACTGAACTTGGCCTCATTGCTCCTCAAAACTGCCATATATCACAAAGATTGTTCTTTCCATATTAGTGATAAAAAACCTGTGACACAGAGTTTGTGTAAACCTCTCAATGTCACACAATAGGCATGCTGTGGATTCAGAGTTTGAGTCCAGTCCCATTGACCCCAGCTATCTCCAAGTTTATGAAGTTGTGAAAGATTCACAAATTGCCACATATACAAATATAAGGTGATACTTTTCACAAATAACACAAGAAACATCTAGGAAAGTGATTATCAAACTGCTGTTATAGAATCCAATGGTGTCAATGATAGAATCTCCCAACAAACAATAAAAAGCTCAACTTCTTGAGAAAACAGTTCATCTTCTCATATATGGTATGTGGGGTGCTTTTGAAAAAGTGTATTTGAAGGGGAAAAAAAAAGGAATTCCACTACACATAATTTGAAAACCACTGGACTGGCCCGGTGAGGAAAAAAACCGACATTCCAAAGTAGGAAATACTGGATTAAAGAGAGGAAGACACTGTCTTGAATAGAACTTGTATTATTTTCAAAGTTCACTTTCAGCAAACAATGCCAATGGAATCCTTAAGACGAATCAGAACTGAGAACAAAGATCATTGCTAAGCTGCAAGGAGTCTCCAACTGTGGCCATTATTGCCAGTGCTACAGACAAGGTTTTCTTTTTTTAGTGAGGATAATAGCTACTACCGGTATCTGCAGTGATATATATTTGGAAAACATTACGAAAGTGACTCTGTCAAAGTGATTTGAGAGGAGATGTTATGTCCAGGAGAAGTGCTGCAAAAGCCAAGAGAAGTAGAGTTAGAGAGAAGCATATGATTAAACCTGGCTTAGGCACTTTGACATAGCTAATCAAAAAGGACAGTCTAATAGAGCCAGCTAAGTAGTGCTTGCCTGTCCTTTCTCTGAGACTTTGGGGCATTTTGAATTTTTGTCTGTGTGACATGTGAGTTCATACTGGTCAGGGCTAGTTAGCATTCCAGATAATGTATCACCTACATATTTTAGTTCCTAGACGAATTGGCCGCTGACTGAATAGTTTCTGGGAGATTATTGATGAAGGCAATATGTCTAACTCTCAAGTATGTGTGTTTGTTAAAGCCATCATCTTTTAGAGGTAGTAAAACAAAATTAACTTTGCTAGTCACAGTTTCGTTCCCCACATAGTATTTGTTTTGTATACCTATCGAAGAATGATAAAAATTGTCAATGATTTTCTATATCACATTTCTTTGTGTTTTGTGACCAGTTATTGTTATCATTATCTACATTTCCAAGTGGACTTTTTGAAAAATAACATGCTGTTATACCAAATTACAAAATAGCAGAATATAATTCAGTTTATTTCTGCTCAACTGTGAGCCTCTCAAGGTCTTAGACAATGTCTTCTTTACCTTTGCCCTGACCTCAGCACAGTCTCTGGCACACTGTAGTCATTTCTGAATTTTTGCTGAAAAGTATCAGCAATATAAAGACATCTATATCAGGTTTTCATTAATTTAGTGTGAACGGAAATAAAGGCTGTCAAAATGGTGTCAGTTAATTAGGTTGATGACTTGTATACGTGGAAGGTGTAAGAAGAGAAGGTTCCGGGGATTAGACAGCTCCTAGGTTAAAATTCTTGCTTTGCTATTTATTGGCTGTGAAACATTGGGCTTCTTACTTTATCTTGAAGCCTTAGTTTTCTCATCCATAAAATAGGATAAAATAAAACCAGCCTCTAGGGTTGCTGAAATAATGAATATATTATAATAGTGTACGTAAAACAGAATAGTACCTGTTCTTTGGTTAATTATAATTTAAGAAAAAAAGTATAAAAACCCTCAAAAGGCTGATACAGGAGATTTTTTTTTTTACTTAAACATGTTTGCATATTATTCCTACGTAGCTAGTGTGACTTAACTCCTCTTGCTCTACACCTTCCCTAAAATCAATTTCACACTTTCTAAAATTCTCCCTAAACACAGAAGAGTATTTACAAATCTAAAAAGGGCTATTGATATTTTACTTTTGTTTTCAGGGGAAGATGAAGAAAACAATCATACAGCAGCCTGTGCGGTGCAATTTCTAAAACAAACAAAACAACACAAACAACCCTTTAACCATTTCTCTTTTCTCCAGCTTTCCTCTACCTGGGATAACTACTCCATTCTCTTTTCTCTTTCTCCCCTTGCCCTCCAAATTCCTTGGCTTCTCCAGTCAAGCTTATTGTAGCCTTCCTCTCACCCCACTCCCCAACTATGATTCAAATCATGTCAGCACAATAGCATTAGGAAAAATAAAATTAAGCAAAATAAACTAGACCATCTACTGCTCCGCAAGAGAATTCTCAGTTGATGGTGGTGGAGAAGGTAAGGGGCCGAAGGAATACTCGTCTTTTCATACAAACATTTTCTTTTCTAAAAAATGTGTAGCACAGAGCCTGATGCGGAGCTCGATCTCATGAACTGTGGTATCATGACCTGAGCTGAAATCAAGAGTTGGACACTTAACCAACTATGCCATTCAGGTGCCCCTAAACAAACATTTTCTAAAAGGTAAATGCAAGGGTGACAGAGACAGGGTTGACTCCAGAACTTGTTCTCTCCTTTCTGTTTCATGTCAGAGAACAATGTGCACACCTCATTCTGCTTTTAGGAGAGACGACCCTGAGTGATGGCTGAGTCCACGGATGCCCACTCAATGATGACGTTTCTCAGCCTGTGTTACAGTGGTTGTGACACTGAGACTGAGTACAGGCTAATTGGATGCCTGTGAAAGACAGCATAGGGAGTCTTATTTAGAGGAGGAATAGAGGGAAAGAAGATTCAATTGTTAATATTAAATAAGAGAATTTTTAGCTAGACCTTGAAGGAAAAAAGTTAGATTTCATAGGAAGAGAAAGAGGTAAGAAAATGCTAGAACTCTCTAATGGTATTCTTTTGACATCAAGAACGAGGAAAGTCTACATCATGGTAGGGAATCTCACTAAGCTGAGTTACACTTGAGACAATCCTGCACTGGTAATTCTCCATTCAGAGCAACATAATCCATAACTATAATGGTATGTAATGGGAAACTATATATGCAAATGAAATCCACAGTAATTAGGAAGCTGGATGTCAATCTTCTAGTTAGTTGCACCTTTGAGGAAGGTCTGGGAGGAGTTTGGAAGGAGTTTATGCCATGATGAGTTAAGGTCAAGATCAAATGAAACATTTAACTTATGTATATGTACATGCATATGTATATGTATATGACTTTCATTTTTTTTAAGTTTACTTCTTTATTTTGAAAGAGAGAGGGATTACAAACAGGGAAGTGGCAGAGAGAGGGAGTGAGAGAATTCCAAGAAGGCTCCGCACTGTCAGTGCAGGGCCAGATGTGAGGCTTGAACTTACGAACCCTGAGATCATGACCTGACCTGAACCCATGGACTAATTCTGTGACCTCGATTAATCTTTTTACTCTTCGATTTTCTAACCCATAAAAGTAATAAATATACATTATAATATCAAGATAATATAAATTAAATAACAATGGGATAATGCTAGTACCTAGTTCATAGAAATATGAAGATTAAATGAGATCATTTAGGAGAAGGACTTAACGCTATAACTGATCTATAACAAACTCACTCAACACATTAGCTATATTTCCTTAAGATAGATAATTGTATTTTTAACCTTTTCCTCCAATGCAAATCTTTGTATATTTTTATTATCTCTTACTTTGATGGTAGATAGGAATTGCTCTATCTTAAACTAAAAAAAAAAAAAATTGTCCAGGAATAGATTTTTAGAAGCTTGTACATTATGCCGAATGCTACAACAGTCCTTTATTCCCTTCCTACTTTCCTAGTGAGTGACACGCAGTGTGAAGATTCTCTTAGGGAAAACGGAGAAGGAAACACTAATTAATGATACAGTTATTTAACACTTCACTTCCTCTTTCTAACAGGCAGGCATCCTCCTCCTCATTCCTCACCCTGTAAGCTATAATTTCCTTTTCTTTTGATATTGATTTTAATCATATTTTACTAGTGGTGCATGTTCAGGGGTAAGGATACACTTTTATTCAATTTAATTTGACAAACATTTATTGAGACCTAGTCTGTGTTGAGTACTACTCTAGGCACAGATCAGTAAACAACACAACGAGTCCTGTCTTTGTGGACCTTATGTTCTAGGATAAGGGGGTGCCAATAAAAAGCAGTATGATGTAAGAAATATGTTAATGATGTAATACGCTAAGAGATGGCATATGCAAAGAATGGAGAAAATAGGAAAAGGTAGAGTGGATATGGAGCAAGGGATGGGAGTTGGTTGCAGTTTCACATATAGCGTTCAGGTTGGGTGTCACTGAGAAGGTGGTAATTGAGGAAATACTTGAAGAAGTTAAGACGAGTCACTGAGGGAAGAGGTTTCCTGGCAGAAACCTTGAACTGAGCACATACATGGTCACCCTACAAGATTGTAAGGGTGAAAAGAGAACGATGTCACTGAAACCCTTTTGGTAGACCTGGAAATGCACTACCCACTTCCTCCTTCACGGAAGGACTTGCTGCCAATGTGGAGAGAGTGGTCACCAGGTGGACTCTGGCTGTCTGCTCTTTTGGGATGGACTTTAGCTGCAGAGTTACTCCCTGCACCGCAACCCCCCAGCATCACATCCTTCTCAGGGCAGCCTGCATCTGGGACTTCAGAGTTATTAACATCTATCAGCAAGGGAAAGTGATGGGACGGTGAAGGATAGACAGGTGAGGGATACAAACACCGTGTCCCTACCTGGTTGGCTGAGACTTTATTGGGCTTGCTTCAGAGTTCTTTTTCCTCTTCCAGCGCTGCTTCCTCCCCTTCCTTCACAGGTTTTGATCTTCCAGAGAACCCACCCTGTGACAACACAGTGTTTTTCTAAGTTATTGCCACATGGATTATCTCTAAAATTTCATAACTTTTAGGAGGGGAGAATCGCATAGTAGGGAGGTCATGTGCTTTGAATTACAGATCTTGTCATTAACAATGCCCTCTTAGACAAGGTTCTTAAACTCTGTAGTATTAATTGCCTCATTGGGAACACTAGGGTAACAATTTAACTCCTTTGTCTTTTGTGTAATTAAGTTACATAAGTAGATAAAGTTCTAGGATTGCCTTGCACTAAAGTATTGGACACAGCATAATCATTGTAATTATTCATGTACTCTTCATGCAGTACTAGCTTATGTATGTGCTGTGATTGATTTTTTGAACTTTTTAGAATGTATAATATACATAATAAAAAGTGCACACATCCATAAATGAATTTTGTATGGTTAACATACTCGTGTAATCAGAATCCAGCAAGATAACTGGCTCAGCAAAGAAAACACCAGGGGTTAATTCTCCCATTTTTGATTTATACAAAAATGGAATAAAAAATACACACTCTTTTACATATTTCACTTCATGCATTTTTCATTATTGTATAGTATTCCTCCATGTGACCATTCCACAGTTTCCTTCCTTGTGCCTTCTATTGCCCATGAGCATCTGGGGCTATTTCAAGTTATGAGTATTATTATGCTCTTCTTTTTTGGAGAATGAATGTATACATGTCCCTTGGGTATTATCTAGAAGTGAAATAGGTAAATTGTAAGGTATGCATATGTTTAGGAGATATCGCCAAACGGTTTTCTAAAGTCATTGCGTGAATTTTCACTCTTACATGCAGTGTATGAGAATTCTGGTTTCCTGCATTCGTGCCAACCCTGGATAGCATCTTTTTCGGTTTGTTTAATTTTAGCTACTCTGGTAGGAGTGAGTTAGTATCATATTGTGGTCTCAATTGGTATTCCCTGCAGACTAATAAAGTTAAGCAACTTTACTTTAATATACTTATCAATGATTTATATCCTCTTTCATAAATATTCCATTCAGTTATTTTGTCTGTTTAATTTCTATCCAGTTTATTGTCCATTTCTTAATGCTTTTAGGAGTTTTTACATATTTTGGATAGAAGTCCTCCACTTAATATATCGGTTAGGAACATCTTCCACTGTATAACTTGTCTTATTTCTCCCTCAATGGTGTCTTTACAAGTTCTGAATCTTAATATAGTACAATTTAACGTCTTTGTTAAATGGCTTTTATGCCTTTATGTCTTATTTAAGAAATCTTTGCTCATGTTAATGTCATGAACTATTTTTCTATTTTTCATTCTAAAAACTTTAACATTTTACTTTTCACATTATAATCTGAAATCATCTGGAATTGATTTGATGTTAAGTAAAGGTCAAGGCACTTAAAAAATATGCATATCCAAATAACCCATTTATTCAAATACCTCTCTTTCCCCCACTGCAATACCACCTTTGTCATAAAGCAATCATTTATATATGTATAGATATATTTTTTGACCCATCTCTTCCAGTTTTCCATTTGTCTATCTTTGCACCGATACCACATTATATTAATTAACATTATATTTAGTATCATATATTTATCATTTTTTATCTTTTTCAAAAATATTTTTGGATATTCTTGCCCCTCTGCATTTCCATACAGATTAAAAAACAACAACAACAACAAAAGCAAAAACAAAACTTGCTGGGGTTTCGATTGAGATTGCAAAGATCTATAGAGCATCTTGGGGAGTACTTCCATTCCTAAAATATTAAGTGTTTCAATCCATCGTTGTGGTTTATCTCTCTAGATAGTTAGGTCTTTAATTTTACTAATTAATGTTTTATGTTTTTTTTATTTTTTAAAAATGTTCATTTATTTATTTATTTATTTAGAGAGACAGAGAGAGAGAATGAGTGGGGAGGGGCAGAGAGGGGAGGAGAGAATCCCAAGCAGACTCCACACTGCCAGTGCAGAGCCAGACGGACACTGGGCTCAATCTCACAACCCTGAGATCATGACCTGAATCAACACCAGAGTCGGATGCTTAACTGACTGAATCCTCCAGGTGCCCCCTTTCACTTAATAATGTTTTATAGTTTTTATAGTGCAACAGTCTTGCACATCTTTCATTTTATTTATACTGGAGTGTTGGATATTTTAATGGTGTTGCAAAAATATCAGCTTTAAAATGCCATTTTTACTTTCTTCATTGCTGGTTTATAGAAATACAACTAATATTTATATACTGATTTGATATTCAGTGACCTTGTAGTGATCAGTAATTCTACTTGACTGCCTGTGTATTCTTTTGGATGTTCTAGGTGTACAATCCTATCTTATGCAAATAATAAAGTTTCTCTTTCTTCCTTTCCCATTCAAACCTCTGTTAATATTTTTTTTTCTTATTTTATTTCACTGATAAGTACTTTCAGTAGATTGCAGAATTTAAGTGGTATCCTTAATTTAACTCATTTCCAATTTAATCTCATGGAGGAATGATTCAATATTTCACTATTAAATATGACACTCCTGTAGGACTTTGGTAGCTACTTATCAGATTAAGGTAGGTTTATTTCTATTTTGCTAAGACTTTTGATCATGAAGTGGGTGCTAAATTCAATAAAATGAATTTTCTGTGCATTCAGATTGCTAATATATTTTACTCTTCTTTGTTCTGTTGGTGTGATATAGTATTTAATTTTTTTTAATTTTTTAAAATGTTTATTTATTTTTGAGACAGAGCATGAGTGGGGGAGGGGCAGAGAGAGAGGGAGACACAGAATGTGAAGCAGGCTCCAGGCTCTGAGCTGTCAGCACAGAGCCCGACGCGGGGCTCGAACCCATAGACTGCGAGATCATGACGTGAGCCGAAGTCGGACGCTTAACCAACTGAGCCATCCAGGCGCCCCAATATTTAATTTTAAAATGTTTTATCACTCCTTTTCTAAAATAAATTTAACTTAATCATGATGTATTTAAAATTTTTTTTAATGTTTATTCATTTTTGAGAGAAAGAGATCGAGAGAGAGAGCTGGGGAAGGGCAGAGAGAGAGGGAGAGACAGAATCCAAAGAAGGCTTTAGGCTCTGAGGTGTCAGCACAGAGCCTGATGTGGGGCTAGAACTCACAAACCATGAGATTATGACCTGAGCCGAGATTGGATGCCTAACTGACTGAGCCACTCAGATGCCCCTCATGATGAATATTTTTGTATTCTTCCATTTGCTGATATTTTCTTTAGGATTTGTGCATTTATTTTTATAGAAAAACTGATCTGTATCTTTTCTTACTTCTGATGCTATTTTCAGATTTCGGAGTAAAAATTATGTTTCCCTCATTAAAGTAAATGGAAAGTAAAGAAAGTGTTTCTTCTTCAGGTTTCAGAGTAAAAATTATGTTTCCCTCGTTAAAGTAAATGAAAAGTAAAGAAAGTATTCTCTTTTTAGTCTCTGGAAATGCTTGTGTAAAATGATTGTTATTTTTTATTAAATATTTGGAAGAATTCACAAAATATGTCATCTGGGTGTAGTATTATCTTTAAGGGAAAGGTTTTAAAAATAAAATAATTCCAAAAAGTATATCTTCATGTCATCCAAATTGCTCTTTATCGGCATAAAATCATTTACAACATAATTTGTAGTATCTCTAGGAATTGTGATGATTTTTCTTTTTATTACTCTTGCTGTTGGTAATTTGTATTTTCTCTCTTAACTCTATTAGCTTTGCTAGGAGTCCATCAATTTTACTAATATTTAAAAAAAAACCCACAAAGTTTTGGCTTTGTTGATTATTTTTTTATTTAACTCACTATTTTTGACTTATTCCTTGAAATGAAAGTATCAATTCTTGATTTTTAGATGTTTTTCTTTTCTAATGCATAAATTTCTCTTTTGATATTGCTTTAGTTACATTTTATGTGTTTTTATATGTTGTATCTTCATTATCATTCAGTCAAAAATATTTTTTAATTTCTATTTTTGGTTTCTGGTTTGACTTGTGGATTACTTAGAATAATAGTGTTTAATATTTGGAAATTAGAGATTTTCTAGTTATCTTTATTGATTCCTGGAAGTTCATTTCTGCTGAGTTCAGAAAATATACTCTGGATAATTTAAATCTTTTGATATTTGTTGATGCTTTTTTTTATTGCTCAACATGTGGTTAGTTTTGGAAGGTGTTCCACATGCAGTTGAATAGATAGTTCAATTATTGTTGAGGGCACTATTTTATACATTTTCGTTAGGTCGATTTCGTTAAATTTGTTGTTCGTGTTGGTTATGGTTTTATGCTTTTTCTAATTGTTTTTTTTTTCTTCTTTTAATTCTGTCCATATGTGCTTTGCATATTTTGAAGCTGTGTTATTGGAGAATGTATATTTAAGATTCTGATATCTTCTTGTTGAACTGACTTTTAATCATTTAAAAATATCCTTTTTATTTTTAATCTCTAACAGTGTTTTTTCCTCTTAAGGCCTACTCTGTCCCATATTAGTTTATCTAAACCAGCCAAACCAATTTTCTGTTATTGTCGTATGGTTTATTTTCTTCCACTCTTTTACTACAATTTTTCTGTGCTATATTTAAAGTGTGTCTCTTGTAGAGTAGCATATAGTTCATTTGTATTCAGCCCGACACTTAATTTTTCATTATTAAGCTAAAATACTAGAATATTTACCTCACATGCATTTAATGCTATAAAGATAGTCTGTCATCTCATAAAGCCTGTAATTTAGCCTGTCTCCTTTATAATCCTGTTCGCCTTCTTTCTTGACCTCATTTTGTGTAATTAAAATGTTTAAAATATGTATATTATTAATGTTTTTCTTCTGTTAACTTAAATGGATACATATATATATATATATTTCTACTTTTTGAAGATTTCATTATATATCTTCACCATATTATAGAACAATTCTGATTTTTAACTTTAAACAGACAATTCTAAAACATTGTACTCTTTAATGCTATGTAACCCCCTCAAAGCATTTGTATTACTTTGACACATAATGGTACAGAAAAGTATTTTAAATTCTGTAAGTCATTACAAATACTTGCTTTTTATAATCACTATTTCTTTATGTTTAATTCTTCCTATATTCCTATATTTGCCTTTTCTGCAGTGCTCCATAATTTCCTGCCCTTTTTTTTTTTTTTTTTGGTCTAGGAAAGTTTTCTAGCTTTCAAAGAACTCCCTTTTAATTTTTTTTTTTTTTAGCATTTTTATTTTATTTTTGAGAGACGTAGAGACAAAGCATGAGCAAGGGAAGGGCAGAGAGAGAGACACACAGAATCTGAAGCAGGCTCCAGGCTCTGAGCCATCAGCACAGAGCCCGACGCGGGGCTCGAACTCACAGACCGTGAGATCATGACCTGAGCTGAAGTGGGCCACCTAACCGACTGAGCCACCCAGGCGCCCCAAGGAACTCCGTTTTAATTGTCTATTGGCAATGAATTCTGTCATTAAAAAAATTTGGAGCACATTTTTTAATGTTTCTTAAAGGCTATTCTGGTGGGTACAGAAGTCTAGGTTAGTACTTACTTTCTTTCAATACTTACATGTCATTCCATTGTCTTCTCTTTGAAGATATTTTCATTGTTGAGAACTTGATTACTGTTAAAAGCAGTCAGTTAGTTTTATCACTACCCCCAAAGGTCTCTGTTCTAAAGATTTTTCTCATTTACTTAAGTGCCTAACAATTTTACCACGATTAGCCTAGGTATGTGGTTTTTTTGGTTCTGTTTGTTTGTATTTATCTTGGAGTTTGTTAAGGTTTATGATTCACAGGTTTATGTCCTTTCTATGATTAAACAAAATTCTTTGCTGTTATTTCTACTGTGTTTGTTCTACCCCATTCTTTTATAAATCATTTCTTGTTCTCTAGTTTCATAAACATTATATTTTTTGTCTTGTCCAACATCTTCTGAAGTCTCTTTTCCATTCTCATTATTTTCTCTCTGTGTTTCAGTTTTGATATTTTTATTTGTTTTTAGCTTATTAAAATGCTTTTTTCAAAGTTCTGTTGACCTGTCTATTGAACTGTTTATTTTAGATATTTGATTTTTAGTTATGGAAATCTCATTGTTAATTTTTTTTACAACTCTCAATTCTTCCTCTTAATTCTTCATCTTTCATCATTTTGTCCATCATTTCCTTTACTTTTTTAAACTTCGAAGTTATCTTTTCTGCCACTAAAGGCCAATGTGTGGGTCTGCTTCTACGATATGATTTCCTCAAAAGCCCTATGGTATTGTCTCTTAGCATATCAGTCACTTAAAAACAACACTAAATGATCTCCATGGGCTCTTGAATGTTTTTTTCTTCACTGCTCATTAAGACTTGCTAGTTCAAGTTTTTGCACACCTATCCTTCAAGGCACTTCCAGTGAGTCATGGGACTATAAAAACATAGGGCATGATCCTAGAATTTGTAGAGATTACAGTTAAGTTAATGAGAGAAAACAGTATACATAAAATAACTGTAGAATGATTAAGTGTGAATTGTGTGATAGTAACTGCAAGGGTAATAGGCATTTCTGTGGGGTGCAGGCACAGCGGAAATTACAGTAGTAATCTGGAGAGAGAACCCAATTTTACATAATGTCTAGAAATATAACTTCTGTAGAATTGCACTGAGAGTAAATTGTCCCTTGTTTTATCCAGAATAGATCTCTTATTATTATCCTACAACAGTTGCTGATGACATTAGAATCTTCAACATTCTAATGCATGTTTCTAATTTTTAGACTTATAGTATTGATGTTAAATTTGAATTCATAGGGGAGGCCTAGCTTCCTCTGGTTCTATCTCTTTTTCCATGTCTATCACTAGCTCTTTGTCTTTATATGTCTGCTTTTTCAGAACTGGAATGTGATTTAATTAATTGGTTTAAAAATACACTGTGTGTCATGCTGTGAATATTGGGTTTAAATACAATTGCAGTAGGTTGCACTAATTAATTAATTGGGTTTTATTTTACAAGCTTAGAGTTAAGGATGCTTGAAAATAATATGTAAATTTATGCAGAATTTGCAAATCAGTATTTTAATTCAAGCATCCTGTCACACAGGAAAAAAATGTAAAAAAAAAAAGATGTAAAAAAGTATGATGTAGGCTATATTTATTTATCCTGTAGGTTGAATGATCTCCTAAGTAACTCTAAATGGGGGGGGGGGGTTAGGTGGGATTGGTGTGTAGGGAAGATGGACTTGGAAACCTAGAACTTAGAAAATTCAAAGTTAATTTTTTTCAAAATTTATGTAGTTCAAATGATTAAAGGTAGTTTAAAAATAAAAATAAAAAATCATTTGTAGTTCAAATGATTATTGATTAAAATGAAAGCTTTTCTGAGTCGGCTTTGAAGAACCTGTTTATACCTTAACTGTTGGTTCTTCTTTTATTACTCTGTCCTGCGGTTAAGCTCAATTGTTTGCATTCACTAAGCCAACATTTAATAAGCTGCCACAGTGTTCCTTGTACTTGTGATAAGCTTAGAGATAGATGAACAGAATGCAGTCCTTCTTCTTGAGGGTCTTATAGTAGGAGGTATACATGTGCATTATACAATTGGTTATAATGCATTGTGATAATAATCCCAATAAATCTCAGGGTTGCTGGTAGTTCTGGCTTGAGGTGATATTCTATCCATTCTTGGAAATACTGTCAGTTATAAAGAGTGGAATCTTTACTTGATTAGCTAAGAATGCATTCAGTGACAAGTAATAGAAAACCCAACTATCGTGGTTTAAACAAATAGGAGTTTGTTTTTCTCACACTATAGAAGATCCTTAAGTAGAGGTCACTGGCATTAGTTCAGTGACTTAATAACTAATCAGTTAACTCAATAAATAGTCAATGCTTAGGTCCCTGAGCTTTCTTGGCCTTTATCTTCATGGTTCAAGATGGCTGCTCCAGCCTCAGCCATCAATTCTCTTTCAAGGCATAAGAAATGAAGGAAGAAGAGGAGAAAAATGACTTTTTCCTTAATAAGTTTGCATTTTCATTCAGGAATGGAAGCTTTTTCCTTTCTTAGTCAGACTTCACACTGTACCTGTTAGTCAGACCCAGGACTCAACATTCAGGTTTACAGCAGTCACTGACCAAGAGCAGTGCTAGTGCAGGGACTGATCATCAGGTCATGATTTGTGTCTTGGGGTTCGTGAAGATCAAGATCAAGATCATCCTCCACCTGCTATGTGACTTTTTTTTTTTTAGTCAGGGGAAAAAGAAGGAAATGGCTGTGTATGTCAAACTTTCACCTCTTGGAGAATATTAATAGAAGTAGCATCATAACCTCCACCAACGTGTTTTCAGATCCCTTTTCATCATTTCTCCTGTCCCTTGGTCTTCTCAGACTCAGAGCTACCACAAAGCTTTCTCTTTGTCTCTCACTTTCAGATTCCTACTAAAACCCAACTCTCTTTTTGCGGGAACCCAGTGCTCCTCTCTTGGCAGCTGCCCCAACTCTCTCCTTGTCTTTCATTCACGCAACCACAACCATACCGATGTCCTCTATCATTTCATCTTTCCTTCCACAGAATAATCCTGTTTACTGCCTCCTTCACGAAATGTTTGATGTACCCGACTTATCAGGGACCCCCAAGAAATCTACATTCTTTTTTTTTTCGTCTTGATAATGGGCCCAATTTTTTTCTAAAACTTTTCTAATGTCTACATTTTATTTATTTTTTTATTTTATAATAGTTTATTTTCAAATTGGTTTACATATAACACTCAGTGTTCATCCCAACACGTGCCCTCTTTAATGCTCGTCACCCCCTCTCCCCCCTCCCTCACCCCCTCACCCTCAGTTTGTTTTTAGTCTTTGAGAGTCTCTTATGTTTTATCTCCCTCCCTCTCTGTGTCTTTTTTTCCTTTCCCCTCTTCCCCTCCCCCTGGTTTGTGCTTAGTCTCACAAAGTCCACCTATTCGTGGAAACATATGGTATCTGTTGCAACATGGATGGAACTGGAGGGTATTATGTTAAGTCTAATCCATTCTTAAAACTCTGACAGCCTTCCTCAAGAAATTCAACCTAGTTCTTAAATTCTGCACTACAAAAGATGTTCCAGAAACTAATCAGAAGGCATCCTCCTTCCTTAGAAAGGGAGAAGAACAAGAGGTAATGGGAGGGGAAAAGCAAGGAATACTATATAAATAATTTTGTTCTTATCACATGACAGATCTGCAACAGATGTTCGATTGAATATTAATTAGTCAGCCCTGAGAATAAAATGATGCATTGAATGAATGAGTGGCTGATTCTTTCGGAGTTAAGAAATGAAATGGAGTTCAGGGGATGTGGCAGGAGGAAGAGGTAAAGTTCAGTCGATACAGAAACAAAATTACAGGTAAAATATGATAAAATAATTTGCACACCCCTTTTACCTCCAAATTTATTTCCTCTTCCTTCTTTATATTTAATTTCAGGCACTCAATATTTTCAACTTTATTTTCTGATTAATCTGACTTTACTCAATCTGTAAATCATTTCTCTTTTTTTAGGAAAAAAAAAGAGATTGGATCGTAAAACTTCCTCTGCTCATTTTCCTCTCCCTACACCAGTTCTTAATGGGATCTGTTTACATCAAAAGCCTTGTGGGAGAAAGGCAGAATAATTGCATAATTTACCTGTGTTTCCTGTATCTTACATTTTGAAATATACCCCTCTTAGTCAATGAAGTACATGCTTATAACTTTGAGTCTATGGAGGCATGATGTTCTTATGGCTACAGGTTTATAATCTTTGCAGTTAAGGTGCCAATTTCGTAGGAATTTCTGAGTTTTATTGGAATCTGACTGCAATGAATTCCTACATTGACAATACCAGAAGTCTTAGTCTGGGACTTAATTAATTTATTCATGCATGCAGTCATCAAACGAGTATTAAAGAGTTCTCACAGATATATTGAATTTGTTGGACTCAATATAGTGACAGCAGATGACAGTTTCCCCATGGCCCATTTCTTTCTTTTTTTTTTATTGAGGTATAATTAATATACAGTGTTACATTAGTTTCAGGTGTACAACGTGTTGCTTCAATAATTCTATACATTACTCAGTACTCACCACCATAAGTGTAGTCACCATCTGTCACCAAACAACATTATTATAATATTATTGGCTCTATTCCCTATGCTCTACTTTTCATCTTCACCACTTATTTATTTTATAACTGGAGTTTTGTACCTCTTAATCCTCTTTATCTGTTTCACTCATTCCCCACCTACCTTCCTTCCTTCTGGCAACCACCAGTTTGTTCTCTGTATTTAAGAGTCTGTTTTGTTTGTGTGTGTGTTTTGTGTTTTAGATTCCACCTATTTCAACCCTCCTGATAGACTAGAGACGTCCTACCCAATGGATAAAATGCTGGGGAAGTCATATAGATTTTCTAGTTACTCTGATATCAAAAAGAAAAAGAAAAAGAAAAGGCCTCCTGTTATCTTCTGAACTAAGAACAATGCCCTTCTACTAATCAGTGTGTTTGGTTCACTGTCATAGTTAAAACCGAATTCTTAACTCATTTGATTTCCTCCCTTGCCTTAGCTTCCTACTACTTTGGGCCTGGATACCTACAATGCCTGCTTGCCATGGTTCCTGGTGCCCCCAAAATGAGTTTAAAGGGGACAAGAAGAAGGGTGCTTTCTTGTGTCAGGGCTTCTTTTGCCTTTGTGTTTTTTCCAAGATTTCTTTGATGAGCAACCCCAGTTGAAAGTCTCCCCAGGTTTATATCTCTCTTCCAGTTTGCTATTTATGACATCCTAGTTAAGTCTACCTCACACAGACTTTTCTTTTTTGGGGTGTCAGAGGCCCTCCAAGATTCCACTTGGCTCTTGGGAAAAAACTTACATATCTTGTTGTTCTGCCATCTGCCAATCTGCGGTCAACTCCAGTTGTCTCCCGTTTGGCCACACGGTGACAGTGGCAGTGCATCATCTGTTTTGTAACTATCAGGTGTGTGTCAGGTTTCACACCTCAGGTCCCCCCAAAACTCCAGAGGACACATACATACAACAAGACTCCCGTAAAGTTCCTCTCTTTTTTCTTGAGGTTAAGGTGAAGCATCTGCTTCTCTCTGCCCCACTGCTCTCTAAAATCTCACTCCAAAGAGCAGACACTCTCCTGGCTGAGGCTGGAGGTCATTACAGGTTGGGGAATGCAGTGTGCATGAGGGACAGGATCAAGTTCCCTAAGCTTGGTTTGCAGGAGGGCCCGGCACTGTGCATTTCGGCTCTTGTCACTTACTGTTTTGTCTAAGCTCTAGACTTTCCAGGGGGAAGTCAGACTAACCTGAAATAGGGTAACTTACATTTGGACATCCTTTTTATTTATGTCTATTTGTGCTAGGCACTCTGCCGCACATTGGAGGTACAAGTAGAGTAAGCCTCCACTTTGGCTTCTTAGAAATCTTAGTGATGAGTCACTGAAGTCTACTCCTGAAACCAGTATTGCACTGTATGTTAACTAACTAAAATTTAAATTAAAAAAAAAAAAAAAGCGCGTTTGAGACGGCCATCCAAACAGATAATAAAAATACAAGTCGAAAGAACTGACTGAATTGTGGGGTGTTAGACACTTCTTCAGTGGCGTGTCCTATCTCCTCAGCCCCGCTTCTGACTTTGGGGCCGGCTGCCTCAACCAGCACTGCGGAGTCTTTGAACAGCTTTGTGCAGGTGCAACTTGGCAGTGCTTTACTGGGGACTGCACCCATACCTGTCCTGGTTCCTCTGATGCTTTTAGGAATATGCTTGATAGAAGAGAGTGCTCAACAGGAGGAGGAGAAAATCCTGTGGAGCTATACCCAGCCAGTGGGTGTGAGAGCCACTCACCCCTGGATAAGTGTTACGCCTCTTCTCCTTCTGGCACGTAGTTCATTAAACTCCTCAGGAGGCTCTGTGGGACAGTACAACCTTATATGGTCTACGTTCCTTCCCAGCTTTTTTCCCTTTTGAACCTTCAACTAAAGCCCGTGCACTTAAGCCTGTGTCTCAAGCTCTGATGCCGGGGAAACCCCAGCTGAGACAACTAAGGGAATACAGAGTACAGGAGAACAACCCATGTTAGAAACTAAGGTATAACTTGGAAATAAATAATTGCATGACCAGAAATCTTTCTGGTTCTGGAAATAATGTTCTGGAAATAATGTATGCGGGGCTAGCTACATAATTTGTGAGGCCGGTGAAAAATGGAAAGGTGGGCCCCTTTCATAAGAATTATTAAAAATGCCAAGATGGTGACAGCAGAGCATTAAACCAAGTCTGAGCTCTTTAAACCCTATGCAGTTGCAAGGTCACATACTCTTTAATCCGGCTCTGAATGCCTACATGAGTTTCCATTGTAACTCCAATGCCAACCCATTAGGAACTAGTAAAACATGTATAGTTACCTCTTCCTTATTGGTCTACTTGGTCTGGCCAAATTGCACTTTCAGAATTCCATTCTGTCTTTTCAGGGTGCACTGCAATTCACTTGTGTACAAGCTGTAGCAGTGTGCTGTTTAAAGGAGCTCAGACGCCTTGCCCTACTCAGTGGCCAGAAATTTTTGCTCTTGTTTTTCTTTCTAAGACCACTACCTTTTAAATTTCTTTTGAATGTCTGCTAAATACAAATCCCTCGGCTAGGAAGAGAGGATAAAAAGATTCTGTACTCAAGGAGCTTACAGAGTAGTAAAAAAAAAATAATAACAAACCAAAAAACAAAAGTAATTAGGATTATAAGAAGTATTCATAGAGAAATATGCACAGGGGACCACATGGGAACTACCTGAGCTAAGGACAAATAAATTAAAAGGGAAAGTGTGAACAATAAGGGGAACTTTCTTGCGAGTCTAGTGTCTGAGCAGTTTTGAATGTGAACTTACAACCATTCATCCTGTGAAGAGGTTAGGTTGGGTCACGACAGTCATTACAAGTGATGGAAAGGTTATGGAAATGGAAGTTGGAATAAATGTATGGAATCCATTAGGGCTCTAGCAGTGGGGATAGGGATAGAATGTCAGCTAGAGTGTATTAGAGACAGAAATGTGAGGACTCTTGGATGCCATGATGAAAATACAGAACCTTGTCCCATAGTTAATATAAACTTAAGCTGGGGAATGACAAGATTAACTTTGTATTTTAGAAAAATTATTGCAGTGCAATTCTGAGAATGGATTGGAAAGAGTAGGACAAGAGAAAAGGAAATTCTTTCATACTCTATTAAAATAGGGAAGGTAAGAATATGATTTAAAAAAAAGCCAAACACTCTGCTCCCCAAACTAAGGCAGTGGCAGTGTTGATGGAGAGGGTACATGTTTGAAGATTCTTAAGAAGAAAGAATGGATAAGACTGTGAAGTATTGGATACGGGGAATGTCATGGTTGGGTGCCCTTAAACCAGAGCCTAAGATAGGGCATCAAGTGTTTATGCTTTATTAAGACAACGAATGTTCTTCAAGCAGAATAGAGAAGGGGAAAGAGTGCAGCAAAGATGTGGTCTCATGTGAAGTCAAAGTTTGGCCTGTCCTCCAGAGGAGGACCCTTAGTACCTAAACTACACCACAGCATTGAGATAAGAGGGTGGCTTTTTACCCTGTAACAGTCAATATTGAGCTGTGAGCCACTCTGGAATGACGAAGTTCACCATGAGGTGGCTTTCCTCAACTAAGGACAATTTTCCAGAGAAAGGTGGCACTTGTGAATTGGAGTGGCCAATAGTCCCAGCAGTTTGGGGATGGGCCCAGTGTTAGTAAAGGGGATTCGGGCAAGGCACATAGTGTTTACTACAGCTGGGTAGATGATGACTTACGGAGTTCCCTCTTGGACAACTGAGTGGATGTTGGTGCCATTTCTTCACACAAGAAAGGAGGAGGTCAAGGTGGGCAAGATTTAGCTTTATGCGTGTTGTAATTTTACAGATTATCCAGTTGGAGATATTTAGTTGGTAGTGGGCTCTATGGATCCAGGATGGAAGATAGATTTCACAGTTATTTGTGGGAAGTTCGGAGTGGAAGTCATGGGTAAATTTACCTTGGGATATTTTATGGAGTAAAATGGAATAATGATTTTATGGAGGAAACCCAAAATTAATGTGTGGGGATGCAAAACAGTGGCCTCCAAAGGAGATGAGAAGTAGTAACCGTTGGCAGAGTCAGGCAGTGGTGTCACAAACAAAGAGAGGGGAATGTCAAGAAGGTGGGCTCAATCAACAGAGCAGATTGTTTTGAAAAGAATAAAAAAAATTAAGATAATGAATATTTTGGATTTACAACAAAGAGATTCTTTTTCTCTTTATTCAGCACATTCTGTTCAATGCTGATTTATTTTTTTGGCTTCTATTTGTTCTTGCACTGACAAGAGTATGGTAGGAGAAGAACTGTTCTGTGTTCATCATTATAACTGCTCATATATGTGTGTCATTGCACTATGCTCTCCTAGGTTAATGTTCCCTTCTAATACCAATGCTTTGTACCATCTTGCAAGGCTGCATATTTTTGACCAAATAATTCTTACTGACAGGCACAGAACTCTTTTCCAGAAACTAAGTCATCACCACATAAGTGACTGTAAACTTGTCACACCTTTTTTTTTTTTTTAATCCGTCCTGATGATATTGGTCTGTTGTCACTTGTCTACTGCCAATGCATTTCTATTTGTTTGTTTGGAAATCAGGAAACAAACTTATCTCTCTTGGTTAATTTTCTTTTTTTCACTTCACCAGAACTATGATTCTGACATCATTCTCTAGCATGTCACTCACCATTAACATTTTGCCTCTTTCTTCCACATTATGTGAGGTCAAAAGGTACATCAGCATCTAATTTCAGCAACAAAGTTGTACTTAGTGTCTACATTTTTCTACAAACATATCATCTGTTCCATCCTTTGTGGGAAGTTCATATATCTAGCCCCCAAATGCTTACATAATTTCATAGAACAGTTTCAAAAAGAAATTCAAAGTTAATTTTTCTAACTTAAGGCAATAAGGATATCTTGTTAGAATACTTGGTATTGCACTGTGCCTTACTTGTGATTCCTTGGGAAATAGTGATTTAAGTACAGAGTATGTGGCTATCACTGTGCTAATTTTGGGTAAAAGAAAATTTATATAATTTATGTATTTTCTTTGGAGAGAAAAATATATAAAATTGAAATGCTTAAATGTCAAAATCATATAGAAGGAATCATAATTAAATTAGCAGTACACATAATAATTGTAGTTAGAATTAAAACTATCAGTAAACCCAAGCTTTTAGATGGGAGAAGTGCCCATCACTAATTAGATATGAGTGCCATATCTTTATATATGCTTCACAAAAAAACTCCACGTGGCCTTTTCTTAGACAGTCTGTTCATCTCATATGAAGGCATTAGTTGACTGTGGCAAATAAAACATACCCAAGGTTAGTAATGTTGGTATCGAGGTTTTAATTAAGTTTCAATGTTTTAATTCAAACTCTGTCTTGTCATTTTCCAGTCTGTTTGGCAACAGTGTGTAGGAAACAATAAAGCATGTTTTTCTTCACCAGGACTAGTGACCCAAGGTGTTATTGTGACAAGTAGTTTCTGATTCTGTAGAAGGAAATGCATTTCACAACCCCCAAATCTATTTATTTAGCAGAGATTTCCTGACAGTATTCTACAGTTTCGACTTGCTTATATGTAGGTGCTTATACTGTCTAGTGAAGGATCAACAGATAAATTACAACTTACATTGTTGAAAATATTTTTGTCTTCATTCCCTAAAACTTGTAGGAAATAAGATCTTAACTAGTTTACTTGCCACCGTTCTTTTGGGAGATCTAATTTGTTGGTTGATGTCCAAAGGATTTTTGGAAAGACACATGAAAGGCCCAAAATGATTGAGAATAACAAGCTATTTTATGTTTGTTGGTGGAGTCTGGATTGAATGAAACAACACTTTTTATGCTTCCTTTTTTGGGCATCTAGTTTGTTAGTGTGAGAGATACAGAAATGTAACACTGTTCTGAAACCTTGTCCAATCACTTCCTGATTGGGATGCAAAATTAGCAAATATGAAAGAGTAACAAACAGTAAAAGATCATATGTTTAGGCAGTGCAACTGATTTTCATTAATCTTTGTTTCCTCAGGAAAAAAACCAGTCTTCATATTTATAGCTATGTTTTGTATATAAATTCACCAGAATTCGGAGAGCAGTTGAGTCTGCAGTGGGCAGGGGAAATCTGGGTGAAGGGATCAAGAAGATAGCCCCTCTTAGATGGGGAGGATGAGAGAGAGTGAGGTGTTCCAAGCTAAGGAAGCAACAGGAGCAAAGACTCGATCTAGAAGTAAACAAAATATGTACATAAAATGGGGAGCAGACCAGGTGACTAAAGCAGACTGTTATTTTAGATTCCCAGGAAGGAGATCCAGGTGGGAGGACAGATCAGGAGGGGCCATGGTCACATGTAGACGGATTCATGAGCCCATGTGTTTACACCTTACACACTGAAGAGGCACTGAGAGTTACTAAGCAGGGGCGTGGCCTGCTGAAATCTGTTTCAGGAGAAGGCATCAGGCCACCTGTTCTGATTGGAAAAGTGTAGTTTGGGGCAGTAGTCTTCAAAATGAAGTATGAGTATCTTTGAGTTTCTGTCCAAGATTTTCAAGGGCTTGGTGCTAAGGGAATGAGTTTCCAAACCCTCAACTTTCATTTTTACTTTTTTCCAAAACCTGATCTGTGGTTGAGATGCCGTGTTGGTTCTTAGATCTTATCTCTCCTTTAACCATGACCCCTCTCCCACTTTAAAAAAGAACATTTCCTTTCATCAGCCCAGAGTCTCTTGCTGGTGTACTGCCCTGGGCTGGATAAATCTCCTAGGTGTCAAACAAGGAAGCAATCCTAAATACTGTTGTGGATAGTAAGGAAGAGAGAGCCCCTAATGAAGAACCTTGTAATAAATCCTTTACAAGACAAGTGATTTCCAATGTATTTCTTTCAACAAAATGTAAAGACGAACCCAAGCAGGTTGACACTTGATTATTAATTTTGATTTTGTTGAGGTGTAATTTTTTTTTACATAAAACTTGGAGGTAGTTTAAATAATTGAGTGATGTTACTACAGGGGGAAAAAAAGGCTTCTATTCCCAACTACTTATTTATTTGAAAAAGACTGCCAAATGCTCACCTTCACATATATGTAAAATGAATCGAGTTGCTATAGAACTGCATCCTATTCTAGCAATAATTATTATGATACATGAACTAATTTTTTTAAAGTTTTGTCTCTTTTACTAAGTTACGTATTTCTGGTAATATTCAACATTATATGTTTACCAGTGATCAAAATATCAGATGCTTTTATGTTGGTTTGACTAATTATATAATTATCAAAATATTAGTTTAATTAAAATATTTGGATCTTATGATTCTGGAAAATAGAAATATATGGATGGGTTGCTTCGTGCATAAAAATGCATTATGATATATTGTAGGATAAAATTCTGCAGTGAAATGGAATGTAAACATGAATTCAAGGAGAAAAGGAACAATGTGAAAAGCAGTTTGGTCATGTATTTTTAAAATAGATGTGGAAGGGTATCAGCTTGCTCTGGTAACTTTCCATTGGGTATACCGAAACGGGCTCCGTAACAGTTTTCCTGAAACAAGTCAATATTTACAACGTGCCAGAAATTACATCCCTTGCAACTACCTAAAGATCTGTTGAAAAACTTTAGATGTCAACTTAAAATGTGAAGTGCTGTAAATCTTTAAAAATTATTTTTGGAGTAGAGTGAGTAAAATATTTGGAGAGGCTCGTCCTAAACATGCATTCAGATATCACACACATTGTTTGTTTTCACTTAGCTTGTTTCCCATTATTAAAAATAATAAGATTTTCTGGGGTGCCTGGTGGCTCAGTTGGTTGAGTGTCCGACTTCGGCTCAGGTCATGATCTTGCAGTTCCCGAGTTCAAGTCCCGCATCGGGCTCACTGTGTTCAGCCTGTCAGCGCAGAGCCCTCTGCAGATTCTCTGTCCCCCTCTGTCTGCCCCTCCCCCACTCATGCTCTCCCCAAGATAAATAAATATTTTTTTAAAATAATAAGATTTTCTAAAAATACCCATATTCACTTCTTACAGAAGATTTAGAAAATACCAATGGTTGTTCTGGGTGGCAACAGAGGAAGAAGGCTGGCAGAGCTAGAGGTCGCTAAATCCCCCTCAGTCCCCGTCTTGGACTGAGGTATGGGGATGACCTGGAAATAGAGGCGCTGAGCCAGGGGCACACAGGGTCTGTAATGACTATTTCTGTGCTTATCATTTGGCTTTTTTCCAGTTATTTGTCATTCCGTGGCTTTATATTTTATCTCCCAAAAGAAACTATTCCATTTTTGAGAGCCTGGTCTTTGTCTTACATTATTTTTTTACTCTTCCTAAACAGCTACTGCAGTCCCTGTCTGCAGTGACAGACATACCTCTGGTCACATCCTCCTCGTTTCACTAAGAGCATGTAAATCGGTGATTGATAGAGGTGTTAAAGGAGATGATAGGGTCCAAAAATAATACCCTGATCTTGAACAAACACATTGAAGATGATTGTGCTGTGAAATGAGAGAGGTGTGGGATGAAGAGCTTATTTGGGTATATTGAATTTGCAGTGAGCTTGGGGTCAGGGCCGCTGCCATCATATAGAGACCTCTCCGCAAATTGTAAAAGGTGCCTTCTCTACGTCATCCCTTTTGGGGTCCATTAATTACATCTTCAGGTGAAGAAATCAAGCACCCTTTCTTCAGGTACATGCCGCCCGTGTCAAGGCCCAGATTTAGTGACAAGAGTCATCTTCTTCCCCTTCTTGATCCAGGGTCGTTGTGTAGTGCACTGACTGCACAGCTGTGTTTGCACTTTTGGGTGAACTAGGTCATTGATCGGTAACACCAATTTATTGGTAGATATTTAGTTTATTCAAAACCAGAAAACTTTATTCTGGCAAAGAATTACATTAAGTTGTACTATAACATTAGATGGTATTGTATTATATATAAGGGTTTCCTGCTGCATTCATGTTAACTTTTGCATTCGATTGCAGTAAGCTCTAGTTGACAAGTTAGGGAACTTCATAGACGTGCCTGCCTCCAAATAGATATAGTATATATTTTATCACCCTGCCACAAACGTCTCCTCCCCCTTTCTCTTGCTGTGGCTAAAATGCACAATATCAGAGCAAATCAGTTTGTATTTGACAAAGGCCGGGGTATTACCTACAGAAGGCCATGATTAAACAACACATATTTTATCAGGAAAAGAGGGAAGATACCATGAATTTGTTTATTTATCTGTGAAAGGATTGTCCTTTAAGGAATTTAATCCTGAGCAATGGAGAAAAGGCATTTATTCACTTATCTGTTCATTCAGCCAACACACTGTATTTTGTATTTTAGGCAGTGTCATTGGTATTACACAGACACACGCACTCACACAGACACACATGCACACATACACACACAAGCAAAACCTTCTTTCCCTTCTTAAGGCACTGAATCTAGTGAAAGAGAAAAACAGGTGCACACAAATAGAGTACAGTGTGTATGTGTCCTTCACAGAGGACATACTGTATGCACCAAATATTGCAACATTGGGTAAATGCAAGAAGGGTCAATTCTGCTAGATGAGGAAGGCGTCACTCAGAAAGCATTATCTGAGTCTGCCAAGGACTGAATGTTTGTGTCCCCTCTAAACTCATACATTGAAACTCTAACCCCCAAGGTGATGGTATTTGGAGATGCAGTCTTTGGAGGTAATTAAGGTTAGATTACCTCATGAAGGTAGGGCCTTCCTGATGGGGTTAGATGTCTCTCGCTCTCTCGCTCTCTTTCACTCTCTCCACATGCATGCACAGAGGCAAAGCCATGTGAACCAGTATCAAGGAGGGGACCATCAGCAAGTCAGGAAGAGAACTCTCACCAGAACCTGACTGTACTGGCACCCCGATCTCATACTTTCAGCCTCCATAACTGTGAGAAAGGAATGCTTATTGGTTAAGCCAACCAGCCTACAGCATTTTGTCATAGCAGCCAGAGCTGACTCAGCCCGAGTTGACAACTACATGGGAGTTTTCTCCTGGGCCATGTGCTGGATATCTTCCATCTGACCCTCTAGAACCACTTTCCATTCTCCATCTTGCCCTCTGCTCCACAAAACCCAACTGCATGGGCTACATCTGTAGGTCTCCCTTGTGTCCTAACTTCTCGTGGGCTAATTCTGAAAGGAGATGTGATGGAGGCCAGAGAGAGAAGTTGTGGTATTTATTCCATAGGCTTCTGCCTGGCAAGGTTTCCTCTGGCCACCTATTTCTTAAATACAGGCCACTGCCCCTTTCAAGGTGGCCGTTCTCCAGGACTCTTATTCTGGTTTCCACTTACTGCTCCCTAGTTTGGTCTCTTTGAGTCTAGGGACAGTAATCCCACCCATGCCATTCCTAGCCCCAGGGAACTGCATTATCTCTTTTGGTTTGTCTACACCCTTCCCACAAGTTTGCAAATAGTCCTTTTATGAAGCCCTACTCACAGTATCTTAATTTGAGTGCACCATCTGTTGCCTGCTGGGACCCTGACTGATACAGATTGTAAATTGTATGAGGATGTGTTTGTCTAACTCCCCCAATAAATGTTAGCTATTTTTAATATTGCATTGTGATAATATTTTGAGATGTAAGCAATATTTTTCTTACAAGATTGCCTATTATCACTTTACTTTTCCAAACTAGAGCAGGTATGTTGTTGATTGCACTGCTTCTGTGAAAAATTTGTTACAGCTATACGCAGAAAAAAAAATCTGTGGGGTGTGAAATGAATAGACTCCAAAGGACTTAAGATTTGGGAAAAACTCCTCCAAGCCAGACTAGATGGGGTCATGGAGTCTCAGCTGGAGGACCCCTCAGATGGGCATTGTACTTTTCCTTCACTCCCACCACCACAACAGGTGGGAGGGGGAGGCCGGGCCTCTGCAGAGGACCTGGGGTTTCCACACGCAGACACGATTATTCTCAGGAAGATGGCAGGACCCTAGACAAGAAATCACTGTCTGGGAGGTCGAGGCAGAGATGTCAGAGACTATCTCAGAGTTTTAGAGTGAGGCAGATGAATACATGAGTGGCCAAGAAGGGCATAGAAAATACAAGGAAAGTTCCTGGAAGTACCTACCAATGACCAAAGGCTAGATGAAGACAATATAATTACCAGGGATGCGAGCTTGGATTGATGAACATCACTGAATCCCCTTGCGCTAAACGAATGTCTCAGAACGTAGACATGGCCCCAAGGAGATGGATGGTAAAAGGAAGGTGGATTCGTGGATTCATGGATTGATGGATAGTAAGTTTCCACTTCCCAGAGGAAAGGAGCTCAAAATAAAAAGCAATCTTTAGTTGTAATAAAGTAAGTTTTATTTCTTGCATGTCCAAGATTGTGGGCACGGAGTCACACCTGCTACATACTATTATTGGTCCTATTAATAAAGTGAGCAGGGATGAAGAGTCCTGGGAGAGTGGAACACCATCCAAGAACTGCCAGCATGTGGAGTCAGATGTGGGCTCAGTAGATGCGAGTAGAGCTGCAAACAGAGGGTCTCATTATGAATGATGACCATTTGCCAAGCGACTCACATGGGGGAGATCTCTGCTCATCAGTATAGATTCATTATTTCACTTAATGCTCCCTGTGAATCCTCATTTTACAGGGAGCAGTGGGAGCTAAAAGTGATGGCTAAGTGCCCAAGGCCCGTGTCTGGTGAATGGAAAAGCCAAGCTGCAGGCTCCAGAGAGCACGGTTCTCTACCCCCAGCCCTCAGCCCCTGCCCTAACCTCCCTTTTCAGGACAGACCATGCAGCCATGACCCAGGCTTGGAATTTTATGAAGTAGATAGTGCAAAGGAAAAGATCTACAAAGTTGGTGCTATGATGAGATCGGTGCTTTAAAAAGAACATTCTATTAACTGTGTGGAGAAAAATAGTGCAGGCACAGACCTGCAGGCAGGAAGACCAATTTCCGGGCTTTTCAGTGGGCCAGGAGAGCAGGGCCAGGTCATGAAAGGTCAGGAATGAAGGGAACAACAGAAGGAACAGAAGGTGTGTGGCCGCCCAATGTAACTGTTGAGATGACTTCCTGTTACAGATGAAGAAGGTGAAAGCTATCCCCAGCTTACTGGCATGTGTAATTGCAGGGGCTACAGCTTCGCACTTGTTTGCTAATAATAAGTACCATGAAAAATATGTAACTATAGTATCATCATATTATAAAGGAGACTGGAATCGCCTCTCGAGGCTTCAAGGAAGAGGTGACCTTCGAGCTGGGATTTGGAGCAAGATTAGAATCGGTTCTTCCATGGATGAGAGAGGGGCAAGAAAGAAGACAGGAGAAATAGTGGGGGAGGAGGGACAGATTTGTCAGATTTATTTCCCAGTGTGTCTAGTGTAGTTTTTACTGAAACAGATGTTATACCACATGTACATATTTATCTATAATTTATTGGTACTTATTAATTAATTAATTGATTGAAAAGCACTTGTTAGTGTTTAAAGAACCTCCCTTCACAAAGCTTCAAGCTACCAGGATGCATCTTGCCCCCACTGCCCCTTAGTCTTCTCCTCTGTTCTATGGAAGAATCTGGCCTTCGTGATGACAGGCTATTTGGGGAGATTCCCCTTCCCCAAAACTTTGCAGTAGCCCAATTGGACCATATCAATGATGAGACCAGCTCCGGTCTTGTTTTTGGATGCATTTACCTGTGTCTGTTCATTGACCAAGGTCCATGTTGTATCAAGATTGACAGTTGGGCAGAAGCTCTGGTTCCTCTTTAGGTAGTAATGCCTCCTACCAACTTTTTTAAAGTGATGTAGGTGATATTTGTCTGCTTTGATACCGTGGTGGTGTCTGTGGCCAGCATTAACCTGGCCTCCTGGCGGCTTCTGGTGCTTGACCATGCAGCTGTAGCTTGGCTGCGTGGCGCGGAAGTTTCCGAATCTTCCTCAGTTGATGGCTGTATGGAAGAAGGTGCTTGGTGATAAGGCCAAAGGGAGGTGAGGAGGGAGTGAACTTGCCCCTCTGTGCCAGGTCTGTAGGCCTGGGGAGGGGTGGTCAAGGATCAGCTTTGTGGCACGTTCAGAAAAGGGGATGTTACAGGCTGGCTGGGAGCATGGGGCCTCATCAGGGCAGCTCCTGAGTGCACAGGCCCCAGTGTTTCAGAGATCTGAACCAGGGGTGCAGCCTTAGCCTCCAGAGTCCATGCTGGCCGCTCTACCCCGAGGCCCACCACAAGCAACCTGGAAGACCTGGCGAAGGTCGGGGGTAGGGAGTTGGGGCTCAAGCTAGTACAGCTTGTGGCTTGCAGCAACAATGAAGCCGAAGCATGAAAAACTATTGGTACTTTTAAAAATGTAGGTTATGATAAGGTTTGTCTAAAGGAACACTGCAAAGGTGGAAAAGGCATATGTGGCTTCGTTGGTCCATGTGAAGGTAGTTAGTTTTCCATTTATTCCAGCAAGTTCCAGTGCAGACCTAAATCTGTAGTGAACAGGGCTTCTTCTTACAGGGAGATTAGAGATAACTAGCAATTACGAGACTCTTGGATATAGATAGATCCAGGGAGGTATTACCGAATAAATGAGAGTACAGGCCTGGGAATTCTGTTTGTTCCTATTATACCAGTAACATAATAGGTCTCACATTGACCACCTATTACGTGTCAATGCCTGTGTTATTGACTTTATATACATTATTTGTGACCCTCTCAACATTTTTGAAAATTAAGTAGTATTCTCATTTTGCAGAGGAGAAAATTGAAGCTCAGAGAGATCTTTCCTTGTTAGTAGGCAATGTAGTTGGAATTCAACTCCAGTTCTCCCAAATCAAAATTCTGGTCTTTTTCTCCTATATTGCGTTGTCTCTACATCAGTAAGCTGCTGCATACATTCTCTATGCTGGAATAGGGATAGATAATGTCACGAAAAATGTGAATCTGACATTATTTTATGATTCTGCAACATTTTTTGGTCTGGAAAAAGAAAACCATTCTGTGAAAGCATGAAGCACATGCACCGTTTTTATATTTCCCTTTCCCAAGGCAGGAGACGATGTATCTGGTAATAGCGGGGGAAAAGTATTCCAAAATGTGAAAGCAATGAGAGCATAGAGGCAGTGCAGCCCATTTGCCTAGATCTGCTCTGAACTGTTCCAGCGAATGGATTTAGCTCTAAACTTTGATTTTTAACTTTATGCTGTTATGTGAAAGAAGCTGTGTTTCTTTTTATTTATTTAGGTTTCCAAAAGTAGAATATTTGGTTATTTCAGGAATTGACAGAAATTCCATAGCATCTATCATGAACATTCTCCTAGGAGCAGAGACCAAAAATATATGCTTTCAGCAGATTTGAGCCTTCATTTTGCCTTAGCCTACAAATTCTATAATCCAACAGAACAGTTCTGAATTCTAGGCTCTATTTTTGAGTTTTGACTCTCATCTGGAAATCATTTGTTCTAAACTATATAAAGGAACCTATTTCAAACATAATTTAGGTTCAGTGTATAATTTCAAGTCTAGCTTGCAAAAGCTAGTTAAAGTTTGAACAATAGACTATTGAATTGTACTCTTGCTTTAAAAAAATAGATATGGGTTGAATGCTTTGTATTTATCATAAAAAGACTACTGTAAATGTCATTGTATGGCAGTGACAAAAGGGGGCTAATTAATTATATTTTGGATGACTTTTTCTCTTAATCCTTGTGACATTACTTATGTGACAGGGACTGTTTGAGGCATATTATTGGGTTGCAAAGTTCTGTTTCTCAGATCATGCCAAGGGGCATGGGGGTTGGCTGAGAGCTGCTATCAGGAGACAGGGTGTGGGAAGACAAGCTTAGGTAGGTACTAACTGGAAAGCTGAAGGAGTAAGACGACTTTCTTCTCAATTCTTTCTCTTCACACTTAAAAAATGTATACATATCGAATGATTTTATACATACATGTATATGTACATATACACACGTGTATTGGATGTATATCATGTCTATATTGTTTCATTGGGTCACTATGCCTAAAATGTAAAGACTTTTTTAAAAAATGAATTGCAAATGAACAAGAAGCCCCCATTCCACCCACTAGATTTATTTCACAACATTTCCACAGCATTCTTGTTGAACATTTAATTTTTGACAGAGATTCCTGCAATCAGTTTTTTAAAAATACATGGAATTCTTGTCTTTAGGTAAACAGCAACAATAAAAAGACGAGCAGGCATATTCACATATCTCCATGATATGTGCCTGATAAGGAAACTCCTTTTGAGCAGAGACTATAAGTCAAAGAGGCGAGAAGCAAACAGTAAGAGACCTTCAGAATACAAGGCTGGGAAGCAAGGGGCTAGCAAAGCTAGGAGGAAATTACTAATGTGTCTTCACAAAACTACTGGGATTGTTTAATTAAGTTGGCAAATTCCTGATACTAAGGAGCAAGTCCTCCTATCGTATTTAAAAATTCAAATTAAAACACTTGAGCATGTAGTATGTTTAAGCTCAACAGGGAAAGTTGTGCAAAGCTGGTTGGTAATCTTGCTGCTTTGGAAAATAATGAAGTTGAAAAAATTTCTCTCTGTGCTACTTCAACCCCTTTGGTGTTGTCTTTTCAAAATACCCATGCAAATTTGTGTAATCTGCCTGATATTAAGAGCATGTTAGTTTTTCATACAGTACACAAGAAATGAAGCACAGGCCCCCAAGTAAACATCAATGAAAACTGATTTCGTATGCAGCAGTGATAAATGATCTTAAATTGTCTAAAATACGTCTGTCCAACATAATCTGATATGAGAGCAATCAATAGAAAGGGATTTTGAAGATCAGGGTGCAGTTTTGGTGTTAAAAATTGGCAATAGCCACTATTTCCTGATAATGGACCCCATTTATCTTTCCCAAAATGACAACTAGATACTATTACAGGGGAAAGGGACTTCAGCAAATCTTCTTTGAAATTTGTTGCTTGTGACAAAGGAGTTTTTTTATGCAGGAACAAAAAAAGAATAGTTCTCGGGTGGAATTAATGTCATGAGATGTGGGATACATATTAATCATTAATCTTTAATCTAATGAAATTACAGTATGATCATAATACTGAATTGATTTGAATTAGAAGCTTTAACAAGTCAATATCTTGGATTGAATGACAACAGGTATATACTTATCTTTGAATTTTGATGGAAAATTTAAAAAAAGGATGAGAGAAGAGAACTGAAGGTGGAAGGAGGGTCATATGCAAATTTGGACAGTGGAGGGTGGGAGCATAAAGTCTATGGAGTAGAACCATGGAACTCTGGGTAGATAGAAAAAGATGGCCAGAAGGGGAGGGGAAAAAAAAAAAAAGAAGAGATGTATATGTTTTGGTTTCTCTTTGGTTTCCCTTTCTTCTATTTTTCCATTTCATGAATCAGTTAATATTCTTTTCATAACTGTTGTGGTGGCCTGAGTGGCTGGTAGGATTTGCCCGCCTGAAACTATTGATGCATAATACATTATATGGAATAATATTCTTACTGTCCTCTGAGGCTTGAGTTTCATTATCACTGGAGTACTTTGATAGCATTAAGCTACTTGAGAGACTCTACACCCACTGCACATGGTTACATATATCTGTTTGTATATTTACAGAGATAAGCTATATTTCTTTATGCTCAAATGTTATGTCTAGCTATATTTGTCCTCCATACATTAGTCAAACTAAATATATGCAATTATAAAGATTTTGAGGTATAGGAGTCAAATCACAAATATCTATCTTCCTTTGTTCTACTCATATAAGTAAGGGTATATATTTTTCAACAAATAATACTAGCAGTGACCTTTTTCTGCTGAATGTATGACATTTCCATACTAATGGTAGGACCAAATCTTGTCTGTGAGAAGTTCGTTACTTACAGTTTTGTAGTTGATTAGAAAATATCAAAATGTTAGAAAAGAGACTGTTAAAATGATTGAAATTATCCGTGTAAGAATGACATGAGAAGAAATCAGATTGTCATAAATTGGAATAATGTAAAGTTAGCAATTAGAAATCAGTAAATCAAAGTAAATTAAAGATAAAATAATTTAAATGAGCAAAAATTGGGTCATCAAAATTGTCTTTTTGGTGTTTCGTTATGGTGACTAAAAATAAGCTTTTCATCACATAATGGGTTCATTAAAGGAAAGTGCTTTAAATTGTTTATGCTGATGGCTTTGTGTTCATCTACTTATACGTTTGCATGTTGCTTTTGAAAAATTCTGAATATTTTAATGCTGATTGGCTTGGATATGGGCTACAGTTACAGTTAAGGGATAAAGTGAAGGAAATATTCCCCAAAGGACAGAAACTCTGTACTTGACCCATGATAAACCCATAGCTCATGACAGGTTAAAGCTATCAGAAATCAAATCCCGGTTTTGAGGATCTGGAGCCTAGCTGGTAGGAAGCCAGTGACCAAGCAAAATAAATAGTTTAAATTAAAAAGAGAAATTTAAAAATACATATCAGTAATGGATGAATCCTCTTATCCAGTGCTTCATTCCTCCTCCCATTTTATTGTATGTATTTTCACAGTTTTATTGATGTATTTTATTGAGGGTGTAGGATGTTTGATATGGGAAATTATGAAGCCAGCAATTAAAATTTCCTTTTGGATTTCACAACCAAAGAAATTTATGGATGCTCAATGTAACAGTTTTGTCTTGTGTATTTTCATACAAAGTGGCCAGTCATCAGGCACTCTAATTATGAGGTTTACTACTGAACAGGAGTGGAACAAGCATTTATTTTGCAGTATAATGTGCTTTTGAACATGTATTAAAAAACTCCTAGCTAGTATGATCTTTGGTCCTACTCTGTTTTAAAAGAGACTCTGCCATTATCTACCCATGGGTCAACCATCAAATTGAGGACTTTAGTGTTGTTTTATAAAATTCTTAGTAGGAGTGAAAATGTAAATAAGAAAGTCTTTGTTTTAATTTTTTTTTGAACGAGAGCTAGAGGTACAGGAGGAGGCAGCCAGAGGAGGAGACAGAATCTGAAGCAGGTTCCAAGCTCCAGGCTGTCGGCACAGAGCCCCACATGGGCTTGAATTCACGAATTGTGAGATCATAACCTGAGCCGAAGTAGGCCACTTAACCGACTGAGCCCCCAGGAGCCCCAAGAAAATCTTCCTTGTAGAAACTTGCATTCATAAAAATGGATTTATTTCTGAAAATGCATTCTAAAGTCACAATCTCTATAAATAGTTCAGACCCAGACTCTAGATCCTTAATATCACCAACATTGGAGAGTATCCATAGCATACAGTCTCTGAGGTCCCTCAGAGGTAAGTCTTGATGCGAAACAGAATGGTACTTCTCAAGTACTGATGTGCATATGAGTCACCAGAAAACTTGTTGAAATGTAGATTTGGATTCAGTTGGTATGTGGTAGGGATGCCGATTCTGCAAGTCTGAGTTCTATGCTTTGTATAACAAGGCAATAAAGGCATTAATTACAGTTTGGCTATCCTAATGGAAAGAAGCAGATGAATAATCCAAAATCCATTCATAATTGACTTTAGAATAGTCTTTTGTGCTTATCTGATTATGAGTTTATATTACATTTTAAAAATTTAGAACACTTTAATTGAAACATTCTAAGGAACAATTACAAAGATTTGGGAAACCCTAGAATGTGGCAGTGACTCCCTAATGTGTTCCTCCTGATTTTTTTTTTTTTTTGAGAGAAAATTTAATCAATTTACATGCTGGTTCTTGATAATGTAGAGTTGCTTTATTTTTCTCCAGGAGTCTTATCAGTCTGGTTTCTTTTTAGTATACATTTAAATATCTATCTTAGGGAAGGGGTGTGTTGGATTCTTTGTACCTTATAAGCTTTCTTATTGAAGGAATGTTAAGGATGACAGATGGACTCCCAAGGCAACGTAGAAAAATTATTTTGTCTAGGTGATATTGAACTATATAAAGCAGGTTCCAGGCTGGGAGAATAGGGAGTTTTGCAGAAGAAGAGCAGGAGGAGGAGGAAGAAGAGGAAGAAAACAGAAGGTTGCTGTTCTCCTGGGTACAAAGCCAAACTTCACTGAAATTTTGAAATGACAAAGTACACCTTTGGCACTGGGCCATTGTCAGATATTCAGCTGTCTTTCCATTTCAGCCCTTTCCTCATGATCCTCAATGTTCCATGGATTCAAATTGCCTAAGCCCTTATCAGAATGAGTGATGTCCAGGGCCCCATGTAGAGTGCACGGATTGTGCTGTGCATGTCTTCAGAGGACAGCATTTCCTGGAATTGAGCAACAGGCATGGAATCGCTTACAGAAACTTGTCTGAATGCAAATTCCCATGCCTATTTCAAACTTACTGATTTAGAATCTCTGGGGCGGGGCCCCACACTGTGAATTTCTCTCAAATTCTAGAATGCGATATTACATATGGTATAGTCTAAAGACAACCAGCCTATGCTTGCCATGTTATACATGTCTGCTCTATTGCACATAATTGTTATTTTGCTGCCCCACAAATTTCACATCTAATTCCTCTAACATAGCTTGGTGAGTACTGGTAAAAGGATTGATGTATAATATTCTCAAAAAACTTGGATTTTAAAAGAACATTATTGTTAACTGGAATACAACTCTATTTTGCAGAATTTTAGGCATTATGACAGAGAGAAGGGGTTTTTGAGATAAGTATAGTTTGGAAGGAAAGAGATATGTTGGGCATAGGTACAACCACATGGACAGGATTTTTATAACTGAGATTCTCTGCTCAAGTAAAATCTTCAAAGATCTTCTTTTCTTGTGAGAAAAGAAAATTTTATGTTTCTTTTAAGAAAATTTTCTCTCTTCCTTATGAACCAAAAGATTCCCAAATAGTTACGAGCCCTCCCATCCACACACCATCATGTATAGTTATCTTCATAGTGATGAGGCAGTTTCTGTAGGTGGTAGAAATTCGGGGGCAGAAACTGCCATCTTTGTGTGTGGATAATTTGTAAATCACATGATGGTACATAAGCTTTGTGGTTTCATGATATTTTCCAGGTTACTAAACCAAGGTCAGGGAGGAAGTAGCAATTACCTTGTTTCACAAATACCCGCTTCTGAGTCCTCACCATGGAACCAGTTGACAAAATAGTCTATGAAATTAAAAAGATAATATGGCTAATAACAGTCTCCTTTTCTCCTTCTTTCCTTCCTCCCTCCTTCCCTCCCTCCCTCCTCCTCCTCCTCCTCCCTCCCTCTCCCTTCCTTCCTCCCTCTTTCTCTCTCTCTCTCTCTCTCTTTCTTTCTTTGTTTCTTTCTTTCTTTCTTAGGAAGGCTGTTTGTTGGTAGGAGTTTAGATTTACTATGTAAAATATGCTCACAGGTAATTGAAGGTGACTTATGGTTACAACCTTAAATGGAGAAAGGACAGGTCTGAGGTTGAGATGAAAAATGACATACCTTAAACGTCCAAATTTGATTCTTGCTAAGACTCCACACAGATATTCTCCTTTTAGTCTGTGTTGATTTCCTCTTCCCACTCTTCATCTGTGAAATGGCGAAGTAATAACTACCATGCAGCAATGTTCCCTGGGAGTAATCAATGTTTTTCCCAAGATGAAAAATAGTTTGTATGTGGAATGAATGGTATTTTTTTTAAATTTTAACCACATGCTGTGCATAAAAGACATCATTAGGCAGAAAGTTTTGTTTGGTTTTGTTTTTAAACTCAGAAGTGGAAAATGATGAGAGACCATGAAAATGCACTACTTTACAGACACAGTGAGATTAGAAGTTGAATATCTCCTGTGTAAAACTTCTCACACCTTTAAAAAATAGCATGAGGTTTAGGTGTTTGTTTTTATGAGAAGGGATCTTACTGGTTCTGAGAAGGGAGGAGGAGGACCACTGAGATCAGTGACGGTAAACTCTTCAAAACTCTTCTGTGAATAGAAGGGACTCCAGAGGGGGAAGAAAAAACAATGTGAAGACAAAAGAGCTCAGTTCCTTCCTAACGTTCTTGTCAAGCTTATAGAGTTCTTAGTCCTCCAGCTAACTCATATTTGATGATAGGTTGTGGTCTCACGGTGAGATAGAATTCCTGGAGAGAAGAGGTCAATGTGCCCTTCAACCTTGTAGACCTAATACACAAGGTCCTTTAAAATTGACAGTGATCTCTTAGGGAAAAACTGTAAGAAAGGCAATATTTGCTTCAAAATCTGTTTAAAATAAAATCCAATGGCTTTGGGGATAATTGAGAGATTAGATTTAGGGGAGAAAAGTTGGCTAAAAATAGTCATTGATTTGATTAGCCATGGGCTATACAATATATGTGGATATTTAAATTAAAATTAAATAAAATTAAACAGAATTTAAAATACAGTCCTCAGTTTTTCTGGCACATTTCAAGTCCTCAGCAGTCACCAGATGCAAATGACTACCGTATCAAATGTATTGATATAGAACATGTCCATCATTGCACAACATTCTATTGGCCATCCCTGAACTAGATCTTATGGGCAGAATATCCCATAATGAAAGGCCTTTCTGTATCCTAAATGGGTCACAAGTCTGACCTGGTGCCCATACTTTCTTTTCAACATCATGTTAAAACCTTATCTACAGACTCCCCACTGATCACTTATCTTTTTCTCATCTTGAAAGAAACACTGAAACATAGCAGATGCTTTTGATTGGATGGAATACACAGTTGGAATTTTTACTGAGATAGGGGTGCCATACTTTTCTTTTACTGGTGTTTTGAAATATAATCACCCGAGCTCCATATTTTAGGAATTTTCATGATCAGCAGTAAGAATCTTTTTTTGAAAAGGGCATCCCAGCACTAGCCTGCTTGCAGTTGTAGGGGCTCCTCTAATCAATCCAGTAGTCATGCAGGCAGTGAGCAAGCAAACAGCTATTAGTTTAACAATGTTTGGGCACAATGGGGATGGAAGACCAGACTTGGTCTTTAATCTAAAGGTGTTCATATGAGTCTGAGGACCAGTTATCTGTAGTAGAAAAAAATATGGACTTAGGATCCAAATAATCTCAAGTGTGTATTCTAGGACTTTAACTTTGGAAAGAAAAAGAGTATCTGCCCAAAGCTTCAGGCTCCTCTCTGGTGTGGCCTCCTCTTGAAGGGGACCAGGTGAAATTCGGGGATAGACATGCCAGAGGCCAGATCTTGGGTGGAAGGCAGAAACAGAGGTGAGTGACAACAGTTTTTGACAGATTTATTTTTTCTTTTTTCCATATACAGAAATTCTTTTTTGAAATAGTTGGTAACGGCACTAAGATACAGGATCCGATCTGTAACCAAAGATATTTCTATCTTTTTCTATTTATAGAAACACAGAAAGGCAGTCTTTCCACTGACCACAGTTATTTGTATTTCTCAGGCTTCTAGTTAACTAAAAAAACACAACCAATCAACTCACTTTCCAACTTCAGATCAAATGAGAGGAGGACAATGGCATTTAATCAAAAAATGAGAGGTGCCTAAATCAGATCATTGTCTGTTTGAGGGAAAAGGAGATGTCTCCATGGAATTGTCACCATTTTGGAAAATGTAAAAGAAAAACAAACAACAAAAAAAGTGGAAGTTATAAACAGATTTGTTAACCATATAAATAATACATACATAACAAATACATACATATTTCATTGTAGCTTTCATCACTAGAAATTTTTGAACCCAATTAAATTTTATGAAATATTATATACATGACAATATAGGAAGGGGATGACATAAGATAATAGAGATGAAAAAAATATGTGTGCCAAGTCATATAAAGCAATATAAAAGTTGTTAGGTACAGCAAATAAAAATGTTATAATTTTTTTTAAAGTACAAATAAATTTTTTTACCTATCATAGACAAAGCACAGGCCTGACATGGCAGATCAAGAATTACAAAAAGATTAAATTAACAAGTTGTCTAGAACGCAGAGGAAAAGAAAAAGAGGTAAAAACAAATTAACGGAAAGATGATAAATATAAAAGACAAACAACAAAATATTGGAAACTTGCTCTTTTTCTGAAGAAGAATTAGAACAAATGATCTACAAGAAATATGTGAAAGGATTATGAGAGAAAATATTCAGAACTGAAGAATAAAGTTACTCTGTAAACTCAAATGGCTCATGAGTTGTCAAATATTACTAAAAGGAATTGAATATAAACACATTCTGATAAAAGCCTGGATATTTAACAATGAAAAAGAAACCTACACATATCTAGGATACAGAAATGCATTAAATACAATAAGGAGAAAACATCTGGATTTCAAACTTTTTCCATAACTTTGAAGAGAAAGCAATAGAGTAGCATTTATAGCAAGACTTCCTAGCATCTTTGCAAGGTGGCATTGCAGAGGAAATGAAGTGTTGCATGGTAAATGCTCAGGGCTGTTTGCAGCCAGGTGGCCAGTGTGGGGTTCCAAGACCAGGGTGTTTGTTCAACCGCCCACAGGGCTGGGTGATTCAGACCCTTGTCTTTATTCCTATAACCCATTCTTGGCACACTGAGTTGAAGGTCTTTTATAAGGAGTTTTGAGGGAAATGGTTACGATGGTTTCCATTTACATGGGGAAAAGGAAACAGAAAGACTAAAATGCTGGCATTCATTCCATTCTGAAAGCAAACCATTATTGGAATACTTAAAAGTTGTACTCAAGTTACTTCAGTGAAATAAGTGTTTTAACAATAAATTTGTAAGTGGTGCTAAGAAGAAAAGCAATGGAAAAAAGCAAAAGTGGTATAACAAAATTATGATAATAAATAGCTTGAAATGATAAGCAAGGTTTAAATAGAGATTATAACAAAAAATGAAAATTTGGAGTAGAAGTGTAATAAAATGTTGGGCAGTTTTCTCATTCTACATAGAAGCGGTCAGGATATGTTCTTAAATGATAGATATTCATAATTAGAGACACCAAGTTTCAATATTTAAAAACATGCAAATATAACACTTAGAAAACAAAACCAGGACATTTACTTTTAAATTGGAAAGGCAAAATTAAATAAAGTAAAATGTAAGGGAAGTACAATAAATAAAAAGCATAAAACTAGATTAGAGAAGAACAGACATATTAATCATGAAAATAAATTTTCTAATAGGCAACTCTCAGACTGTATGTAAATATCAAAACACAGATGTCATTGGCAGGCAATTTTGCTATTAAAAAGCTCAAAATCTATTTGGAAGAAAGATAAAACTTTAAACATATCATGTAAATTCACAGATAGATATACATTTGAAAATAAAAGAGACTTTGAAAAAAATTAACATATGAATTAAGATGCTAGGAAATAATAGAATAAAGCGGAAGAAAATAGAATGAAGGAATTAATAAAAATAAAGGCAGGAAATCATAAATTAGTCCTGAACCATAAAATGAAAATATATATTTTAAAAAGACCAATAAAATAGATGCAACTTTGGCAAGTCTGATCTAACTAAATATTTATTTATTTAAAATTAGAAATTAGAGGCTTTATTTATAATACTGAAGTGATCGAAACACTGAATAAAAATAATGGGAAAATTATTAAAACTATTTTATTAGTCCTGAACCATAAAATGAAAATAGATATTTTAAAAAGACCAATAAAATAGATGCGACTATGGCAAGTCTGATCTAACTAAATATTTATTTATTTAAAATTAGAAATTAGAGGCTTTATTTATAATACTGAAGTGATCAAAACACTGAATAAAAATAATGGGAAAATTGTGTGGCAACAAATGGAAAAATCTAGAAAAAATGGTTTTTCTAGGAACTATACACAGAAGTTGAAAATATAATGTGTAAATAAGTTGAAAATACTATGGGAAGGTAATCCGATCATTTAAAAAAAAATCAGTAGGTAGATGTTCTTCATCAAAAAAAAGCACATATCCCTAAAGCCTAAAGAAATGACTAAAAAAATGACTGGCATATTTGACCTCATTGAAAATTTAAAACTTCTATTTAAAAAAAAAAGAGATGTTATCAAAGAAGTAAATTTAAAAATAAAAAAGAAAGAGGGCACCTAGTTGGCTCAGCTGGTTGAGGGTCCAACTCTTGATTTCGGCTCAGGTCATGATCCCAGGCTCGTGGGATTGAACCCTGCTTCAGGCTTTGCGTTGAGCATGGAGCCTACTTAAGATTCTCTCTTTCTCTCTTCCTTCCTCTCTCTCTCCCTCTCTCTCTCTCTCGCTTGCACATGTGCTCTCTCTAAAATAAAAAAATAAATACAAATAAATAAAATAAAGAGGGGAAAATATTGGCAATCTGTCAGCAGATAATGGATAAATATGTATACATATAAAGAGCCACAATGGATCAAAAGGAAAAAGATAAACGATTAAATAGAAAAATGGGCAATGGATATGAGCAGACATTTTATTGTTGAAGATAATCAAATGACTGATAAACATGAAAGTTATTGCAGTTGGCAATGCAAACTAAAATAACAAAGACACATTTCTTCCATAAGATGACAAAATTTGAAGTAAATGAGGACTATATTTTGCCAGGATGTAAGCAAAAACTTTATAGGATATAAATTGGTAAAACTCTTGGAAATGGAAAGTAATTTTATGAACGTATTATTGGATTATTTATGTATGTATGTGCATGTATTTGTACGCTTGCATGGACACACATGTATAATGTATGTTTGTATATGTTCATAACTATATACATATATATCTATAGGTTTCACATATAACATATGCATACATGTATTTATATATATATTTTGCATATACACGAACTTTTGGAAAGTCAAATTCCTACTCTGATTTCCTCTGAGAAAAGGAGTAGGGTCTAGAGTGATGGTAAATGAGGCTTTCATGTTACGCTAGGTTTTTCTGATTTTTGTTTTTAACAAGGATGGATATAATTTATTATTTGTTTAAACAGATATATAAGTTCTTACATAAAAATGAGTGGAGGTGATTTGTATTCAAAGGTGACAGAGACATCATTTCAGGGATATCCTGATGGATATTTTAGTTATGAAACAGGTTAAGTGTTCTATATTGATTAAAATAAATTGGTTAGCATAATAACAGCATAATAGCATAATATTAAGGTTGTCTCAAGAGGACTTAAAAGAGTCTGAGGGCTGTGGACTATTTCCCCAAGTCATTAAAACTTTTTGTACATTTAATGTAAAATTACTACTTAATATTAGGGAACATTTCCTTATGATTCAATTTTAGGTTTCTTACAATTTGCGTTTTAAAATACTCCAGCCATAGTTGTTTTTATGTGTACGTTTTTTATACCATCTACTTAGTTTTTAGCCTGGAGGACTATAGCTTATAGTGTTTTTATACCTCTTGATACATATTGCCAAATAGATTTCTAGCAAGATTGTGACAGTTTTCCGTTTTGTCAGCAATATAAAGCACTACTCATTTCATCCCCAATTATGACGAAAACAAAAACAGCAACAACCGAATTTTTTTTTTTTAATGTTTATTTATTTTTGAGAAAGAGTCAGAGAATGAGCAAGGGAGGGGCAGAGAGAGAGAGGGAGATACAGAATCTGAAGCAGGCTCCAGGCTCTGAGCTGTCAGCACAGAGCCCGACGCGGGGCTCGAACTCGGAAACTATGAGATCATGACCTGAGCCGAAGTCAGACGCTCAACCGACTGAGCCACCCAGGCGCCCCCGAATTTTTAACTTACTACATCTTGTGTATTTCTAAATTTTTTAAGATTTTGAAATTGTTCGAACCCTAAAAACAAGAGCCTTTTCCTGCATAATCTTTATGCATTAGCTCACCTAATAAATTTAACATTATTTCTTTGTGGTACTGTGTATTCTCTTTTCGCCCCTCTACATTTGTTCTCAAGCCTTTATCCTGCCCTGTGGGGTGGGAAGCACCATCTAGAAAGGTCACAGTTGAACTCATTTTCTCTCTGGCTCTCATTTGTGGAGGAGAATACATTTGGAGGCCAGGAGAGTCAAGCTGGGGTATTTCCTCCCCTGGTTTTTCCTGCTGGGCTGCCTGGCTGTGTTTTTCTACTTAAGATGGTAGCTCTCACAGGCTGTCTGTGTCACATGGTTATGCGTCTCCTTAGATTCCAGCATCCATGTCATGTCCTCCCTGGACCCTTTGTAGCCTAATGTGGCCTCCCTCTCTTGCTAATCCTGGGGTGCATCACCCTTTCTTGGTTTTATCTTTCATTTTTCCCACACTTTTGTAAATCTATCTCTTCACTAGATCCTACATCCTCCATGTGATTTTCACCAACTCAATATGTAGTTAGATTTATTTGCTCACATGTATTTGTAGCTTTTAAGATTGCCTTTTTCTTTGTTATAGAATTTGTTTTGTTAAATACATGAAACGTGCTTCCAGAACTAATACTATATGTGAAGTCATTTTCGGTGGTGTCTAGCTTGCCTCTGTGTCTTCTCCACTGGGTTCCCTGCTTTTCTCTGTAGATTATTTATGTTTATTATGTTTTTTTGTTTGTTTCTGCTCCTAGTGATTTCCCTTCCAGTTTTTTGATCACCATTTATTAACAGTCCACCTTTTTGGGGCTCAGTCGATTAAGCATCCAACTTTTGGTTTCAGCTCAGGTCATGATCTCATGGTTCATGGGTACCAGTCCCACATCAGGCTCTGCGCTGACCGCGCAGAGCCTGCTTGGAATTCTCTCTCTCCCTCTTTCTCTGCCCTACTCCGATCTCTCAAAATAAATAAATAAACTTAAGAAAATAAATAAAAAGTCTACCTTTCTCTAAATTCCCATATGAATTTGGGTCTATTTTGGATGTTCTATTCTTTTTCCACTGGTTCATGTGCTTTTACATTTTTAAATTATAAAAACATAGTAATATGGCTTCATATATGGTAGGGCAAGCTCCCATACGTTATATTTTTTCAATTATTTTCTAGATATTCTTGCTTTTTTCCCATATTAATTTTAGATTCAAATTGTCCACTTATGGAAAAACACCTAATTGGTGTTTGTAATGGTTTAGAGATATGGCCACCGATTATTTGATAATCCTCCCCTCAAAAGCTAGAACTTAATTCTTCTTTCCTTGAGTATTGTCTGGACTTAATGATTCAATTCCTGTGAGTAAAATATGGCAAAAAGTGATGGGATATCCTAGCAGATTCTGGTGCTGGCTGGACTACACGTTCAGACAGGCCAGCGCTTTGCAGTTGGGCCGGGCAGTAGGCAAAACTATGTATATGATCAGGTGGGGCAGCAGACTGTGTCCTGAAGTTAAATGGGGTCACAGGCTGGGCTCTGTGATGGTCTGCTCGCTGGCTGTGTTCCACTTTTGGGTGAAGTTGCTCTCCAGGTTCCTTGATGGGGTCCAAACACTCACTATCCTCCATAATTGGGTGGGGTCATTGGCTGGGCTCCCTGCCTGGATGAGGCTGTAGGTTGTGCTCAGCAATCAGACAAGGCCATAAGGCCGGCCTCCTCTGCAGGACAGGGCTGTAAGCTGGGCTCTCAGGCTGCCCTGGGGTCACTATTTGGGTTCCTTGGTGCGGTGGGGCTGTTAAGGTATGCTCAGCAGTTGAGCAGAGTTGCTGGCTTTACTCCTGGCCTGAGTGGGGCTCTAGGGTGGCCTCTGTGGCTCCCAGGTTCTCCAGCCAGGCTTCCTGATTGGGTAGCACTGGTGGCCACACCCAACAGTTTTCTTGAAAATTCTTTTAACTCTCTTTTTAAATTTCTATATAGGGGTGCCTGGGTGGCTCAGTCGTTTGGGTGTCCAACTTCAGCTCAGGTGATGACCTCATGGTTCATGGGTTCAATTTCCACAGTGGGCTCTGTGTTGACAGCTCAGCACCTGGAGCCTGCTTCAGATTCAGTGGCTCCCTCTCTCTCTCTCCTCCTCCTCTGCTCTCTCTCTGTCTCTGTCTCTGTCTCTCTCTCTCAAAAATAACATTAAAAAAATTCTGTTAAAATTTTTATAAATTTTCTTTTTATACTGCACAGGCTTTTATATACTCATTCTTATATTCCTTCTATTTCAGTTTTTATTCCTGACTTTTTTTTTCTATTTTTTTCTGGAGATTTGATATCCTATTCTCTTGATATATAGTCATATAATTTCTATTAAGATTTGTGTTATTTTCAAAGCTGTGGTAGTATTCTAAATTTTCTTTGTATTTTTCAGCTCATTTTCACTTCTTTTATTGACAGATTTTCCTGGTGTATACCCTGTGGCTACAGTAGGTTCATTTTCATCATTTTTCTTGTCAATAACTTTTTTTTTTTTGAGAAAGAGAGAGAAAGAGCACGCATGCACATGCACAAGATGGGCAGGGGGGAGAGAGACAGAGAGACAGAGAGACAGAGAGACAGAGAGAGAGAATACCAAGCTGGCTCCACACTCAGCATGGAGCCAGATGGGGGCTCAGTCCCACAACCCTGGGATCATAACCCGAGCCAAAATCAAGGACCACCCAGGCACCCCTTGTCAATGACTTTATATGGTTTAGATCATATGGCTTTTCCCACCCCTTCCCATATTCTCGTGTTGTGGATTTTCTTAGGCCATTAGGACTATGTTCCTGTGGAGAGCTCCTTGGATTGAGAATGTCTGTTCTGTTATGTGAAATGCTCAGAATATGGCCTTTGTGTAGATGCTTTTGTGTCTTTTACAGGTAAGTCTAGATTAGAAGTATTTTCTGTCTTTAACGGCATGCTTCAGCCCTCAACTACATAGGCTTGCATTCCAAGATAGTGATACCAGACTTACTCTCATCGTTTTTCCTGTATACTACTTTCCAGGATTTTGGTTGCCTCCACCCTGTATCCAAAACTTCTCTCTCTTTTTCTCTCCCAGTTTTCCTATTCCACTCACTCATCTTAGCATCTATTTCTAATAGTGCTCCTTGAGAGTAAAACTCTGCACTTAATTTTTATCCCCTTTTTCTGATTTCTTTTTCTCCTTAGAATACACTACTATCATGTTATATCTTCTTTAACTTATTATTATTTTTTCTCTCTTCTCCCCTTCAGCAAGAGTCTAAAATTCAGGTGAGGCAGGAATTTGTGTGTTTGTTCACCACTGTATCCTTAGTACACAGAGAAACTGGAAAAGACTAGATATTCAATACATATTTGTTCAACGAATGTATGAATGAAATCTTGGGATAATTTTCATCTTTATGAATGAACTTTCATAATCCTCATTTTTACAAATGCAAGGTGTCATCTGTTGAAATCATGGAATATCTAACTTTTCAGAAACAGTTAAAATTAAGGAAAAAAAGAAAACTAAGATCATATATTTGTTATAAACAGACATAATTAACAGAAAATAGCTAATTAATTGAAAACAATTTTATATCATTGCAAAAATATTACATTATTTTGCTGAAATATTCTAAGTTTAAAAATGAAGATGTTAATTTTTTCTGTAAAATTTGTTTGCTTTACTGTCTGACTTTGGAAAGTGACTAACCACACAGTTCATTTTCTTTACACTGTAGTGTTTTATTAAATGCTTCACCTGGTGATCATATCATAAGCATTTAAAATATTTCCACATTATGATAAAATAGGTCTTATTTGGTTTTAGTATGTAATACACATTCATTGCATGTTGTTTTCTCTCACATAAAATTGTATTTATAAGTTCATTGAGGCTGGTATTGTGTTTTAATCACTTCCCTATCTATAGCAGCTGGAATGTTACCTGATATATAGTATGTTTTAGGAAACGTTTATGAAAGAAATTAATTACCCTTACAAGTCTTTGATATCCCTTATGTTTTAAATAAAGTCAATTATTTGGTCAATCTCTTTATTTGAGCTAGAATAAAATGTTACAACACTACACTAATTATGGTGGCCATGAAAATACACCTATCAGAAGATCTTCTAGGGACAGATCATTGGCTAACAGCCTCACCAACTGCCCCTCTGGATCACACATCATGTTTGCCTGAGACCATATTTCCTGGTGGGCTGCTCCCAGCCAGTGACCAAGTGCAGTGGAGATATTAAGGTGGCCCCTTTCTCTGAGACATAGGATTACTCCTGTGGGTGATTTTAACTTAAGGACTCCCATCAGCCTGGCTGAAACTTTCTTGGAACACTGTTACCTTTGGAAACTCCTACCCTGTCATCGTTCTTGTTCTTTCTCCTGCATGATGCTCCTTCCCATAATAAATCTTTTGCACATCTAATCCAATCTTCTCAGTGTGTCTGAATTAACACAATAATGCTTCTAACAATTTATTTTCTCTTCAAGTCAACACATTGGATAGGTCAACACAAATGTACCACATAATGTACCTTTGATATGTAAATTGTATTTGGCTTGGAGCCATTGTTATCTAGGTTACAGTTTACAGTAAAGAATCATGGAGGAAAAACAATGTAGAAAGATAACATCTGTGTCTAAATGATCCCTGAGGCCAGTATGCTATCTTTGATGAAGATACTGGTACAAAAGCAGAAAATGTCAGTCCCCCCATCTGGACAAATACTATTGCTGTGATTCAGGGATGGGAGATTCCTCAGCCTACTTGCAGATAGAATCAAAGGGGCATAAGCTCTAGAATAAGGAAACTCAAGTCCTAGGAAATTATGTCCCTGGTAGAAATCTCAAGGCTTCATGGAGTAACCAGTAAAATCATTCTTTCATTCATTTCAATTTTTTTTTCAAATCTTATCTCATGAAATCATCTAATCTAATCTGAAGTGCAATGATCCCATTTGATAGACCTTATAAATTCTTAATAAAATTATGGTTAATGATAGAGAATAAAGATTTTGAAAACAACTAAGACATATAGTTGTTTAAAAATTTTTTATATAGATTGTAATTTTTCTGAAATGTCAAATAAGAAAAAACTCTTTAAATCCATACTATTTTTTCTTTCATATTTGTTTTACTTGGCATTATTCACATAAAAAGGAAACAAATCTATAGTATAAAAAAATCCTACAAAACAAATAAGATAACCCCTTAAAATCCATTAATTTTGTAAATTTAAATTTTTACAAGTATAAAAATAATCCTCAGTCAATATGAACTCCCTTATAATTTTTCTCCTTTTAGAGCCTCAGTCTCAGATGATTTCTCTTTTTGGAATGAAGGTGAGCATTGGATGTAATATAGCTAATTATACCCCTTAGGGGAGATTTATCAACCTATGGAACAGCCATTCTCTTAGGTTGCAGTTGGGTGGCAGGCCTGTGCAGTTAGAAAAATGTCTTCAGTGACTTGGTTGTGACCCCACTTCTGCACTGGGAACCATTGACCCTCCCATTGTAGAGAGGGATCTTAGTTGCATCACCAGTAATGTCTGGCCCAGATAGATGAGTACTCCTTCTTCTCCCGAGGTAGCGTTGTTGAGGTTGTTCTATTTCAGGAAATAATTGAGGCAACTGTTCAATAAAAGGAGAAAATTTGGTTTATTTTGCTATTCAAAATGCCCTTGTCTATATCCAAATTTCTTCTGGTTAGCCTTCAGAAATGAGCCATCTTACACTGTACTTATAAAAAAAGAGGGAGTGGGTGGGATATTGACATTTTTTTCTCCCAGATTTTTTTAAAATTCAAGTTAGTTAACATATAGTGTAGTACTGGTTTCAGTAATAAAATTTAGTGATTCATCAATTACATATAATCCCCAGTGCTCATCCCAACAAGTGCCCTCCTTAATGCCCATCATCCAGACATGCGACAAAATATGTGTTTATTTATTTAGCGTTTATTTATTTTTGAGAAAGAGAGAGAGTGCGTGTGTGCAAGTGGGGGAGGGGCATAAAGAGAGGGGGACAGAGGTTCTGAAGCAGGCCCAACACTGACAGCAGCAAGCCCAATGTGGGGCTCAAACTCACAAACCACAAGATCATGACCTGAGCTGAAGTCAGTTGCTTAAGCCACTGAACCACCCAGGTGTCCCTGACAAAATATTTTGTTAAGCCCAGGGCACTCGGCAGGCTCAGACAATTGCTGAGACAATTGCTCAGACAATTAATAATCTCACCTTCTACATTCGGTAGAGAGTCATCTTCTTTCTCCTCCCTCAGATTCAACCTTCTTAATCAAATTGGAATTTATTGGTCATGGATTCTGTCATGTAGCCTCTATTAAAAAATGTCTTTATCTACTACGCTACTTTGTCTCAAGTTCTGTCTAGTTTCCCATTGCTTTTTAATAGGTTTCCCCTACTATTCTCTTCTGTTTGATTACTGCTGTTTCTACTCTGTCATTTTTCTACTGATGAAGTTAACCTTTTACTGCAAACAGTCTGTATCCCAGTGACAACCCATCTACTCTTTTTCTTTATTCACCAACTGTTTTTATATTTTTCCTCCTGTCTTGTGAAACTGACAAGAATTTCTGTTTATAAATGAGATCCTGCTTGGTTGCCTGACTGGAACTATTATAAAATTATGGCTATAATTTGGACATCATGCACCAGAGGAATACCTATATGTTCTTTTTTGCACAAAGTCTAGATTATAATGCACGGTAGTGGTAGGGCATGAGAGCTAATTTGGGAGAGATTAAAATAGTGCAGCCTAACTATGAAGTTCTGTTGTTGCTGGTGAAAATAGGTATATTCTTCCTTTATGATCATGATGCTCTTTTTTTTCCTTTTAATACAGATAATAGAGATGATATTGCCTATAGCAACTCCCTTTCCTCCCACTCCTTCAACATTTAAACATTCAGTGCTGCTGTAATGGGTGACAAAGCCTGTTACTCAGCCAACAGAGGAAAGACAGAATTTCAAATTATGAATAGATCTATTTTCTCCTAAATTTCTGCCTCTTCAGCATTTTAAAGATACTCATTCTTCCCGGTGCTCATATCTGGCATTAATCTTTAAAACACAAATCCTCTTGCTATAGTTTTCTTAAAGAAAAGTAGAACGGATGACACATGAGATAATGCCCTAGATTGCTTTTCTATGTCGCAAGAGCCAGCATGCCATTTGAATTTTGGCTGCAATATGGTAAAGTCTGCTTGCTCTCAATTATTCAAACCCATTTAAGTTTTTCATGCCAAGTTGGATAGGTTTATATTTCTATTTTCCCCATTGTGAATGAGGCTTTTTGAATGAATTATAGCATCCCTAGGCTGCTGCATGGGAAGGTAGCTTCTAAAGCCTTTTAAGGAGTTCATATACTTCAAAGCTAGAAATCTCTCCTTGTTACTTACTAGATAACCCTTCCCTTTTGCTTCTTGGCTTGAGGTAGCTTGTGCTTGGTACCGTCACCCAGTGATGCCACAGTCAGTAGATTTTCTTTTAGAAAGAAGAGTATTACCTAAAGCAAGCTCCTTTCCAAAGAAGGAGTTTCACGGGTCGTAATCGGCTAACTGACAAAGCAGAAACAAAAAAGGAAAAGAAAGAAAACTCAGGAATTGATTAGCTAGCTGATTTAGACCTTTAGATCTACCTATAGTGCTGTTCCATGTGTATTCACAGCACCAGCCAGTGCATGTGCTAGAGTCCACGTTTGTTTTTTATTTATTTTTACCCTAAAGCATTAGCACTGATTGCAACAATTGAGTGACTTGGTTGGCAGGGCGAACTGTGAAATAACAGTCTATGTCTGGCTGGCCACGTGAATAATGCCGAATAGCACTAGCCAGCTCCTGCCTGTGGCTATGTCAGCTGAGCTATCCAGAAACACTTTTTCTCTCATTGATTTGTTTTTTTTTTTGAATTTCTATTAAACCAGGATTGGGACCCAGCAGGTTTGGAATAATGCCAGCATCCTGTTGAGTCAGAAGAAAAGGTAGAGAATAGGAAGTATATTGACCCAATTTATTGGACAAAGTGCAATAGAGGTGACAGAACAAGCTACCGAGGTGTTTGCTCTGCGAAAGCTTTTTAGAACAAGAGATTTGGGACAATGAACTACAAATGGAGCTGGTGGTCAAGGTCAAAGGAAGCCCCTTTCAACTCCTTTTGATAGAACAACTCCCTTTGATGGAACAACTCCTTTTGATTATTAAGCAGAATAAAATCTTTGCATCCTGTTAATTTTTTATACTGTTAATTGCTAGTGCCTATTTGAAATAAGGGGATTTCCAGCTGTTGTCTTGGAATGAAATGACTTCAGGAAACAAAATTAATTGGAAACCAAATTAATTGGTGTATTCTTCCTTTGTACACCTGATAGTTCCACAAAAAAATTAAATGAAAGCCCTCAGAAAAGGTTCTCTTGCTTGCAAATTATATTAAAATGTGCCTTAAAAGAGTATATAACATATAAGATTGAAGTCACCCAATCTCCTTGTGAAGAGCTGTTTAAAGAAACACATTTCATGGTGTACTAAATAGATGTAGCTAAGAGTCTTGCCCTGTCTCCTGATGGATTCATCTTCATACTACCTACCCACACAGCTAATGTATTACTTCAAGAATCCATACAGACTTCCTTGGAAGAGCTCCAGTAAGGACATTTGGCCAGATTTTTCTTGGTGAGCAAACCTTCTTCTACATGTGCACAGGGAACTTTGAGGAAAGCATGAATATTAAACAAATTTGGGGAGAGTATTAAATAAGAAAACAGTGATTATGAAAAACCAGTATGTATTTACCAACAACAGGTTATGACAACAACATCTAGTTTACTTTTTATTACAGATAATGGGACAGATAAATTATATCCTATTTGGGAAGAATGTTTGATCTGATGTTTGAAGATAGCTGTTTAAGCAAGAAGTACACAGGAATATTAAGAAAAATCTAGCTGGTTGAATTATAGCCTAATAGTGCTGATTAATGAATTAATAAACTAGAGGGTACATATGAGGGTATAAAATTCAGAACTCTTCTTGTTCTAACCTAGTTAGATATTTTAGTGAGAGGTTCAATGCTTATCAAATTTGCAGGTGATTTGAAGGTTAAAATGTTAGATTAAAATGAGTATTTTTAAAAAGATTTCTATAAGAAAAGTTCAATTGAAATTAATATGATTAAATTAACAGAATATCTGAAGTCCTACATTTAGGGGAAAAATAATATTTGCATGAGGACAGGACTCAGGAGGCTTGGCATGGCAGTTGTAGTATGTGTGAAAAAGGTCCCACAGGTTTTATATAAAGAGGATATTAATATATATTACCTGTGTGATGTGTCTGCCAGAAAGGCCAATGCAGTCACAGAAGTGGGTGAAGAACAGGACGGAGGCAGGCGTCTACGTAGTACTCAACTCCACACCTGTGGAATATGGTGTCAAATCCCTTTTGTCACAAAAGGGCACAGATGAGTTAGAAAGTATTCCAATGCAGGCAAACTGAATTATGAGAATTCTAAGTCTTCGCTATTTATTTGTTTATTGCGTACTAAGTGTTTACTAGTATCTACCAATGCCAATCTCCACACCATGTTCTTTTGTAAACGTTGTTTTACTTAATTGCCAACACACCCTGTGATGTGTTGTTCTTATATTCATTATCATTTCACAGATGAGGAGACTGAGACCTGGAATGGTTAAATGACTCACTCAAAGTCACCAAACTACAAAGTAGCAAAGCTGGAAATTTTTTTCTGACTCCATTGTCCCTTGCTTTAGCCACTATACTGTGCAATGTAACAAAAAGAATGTTACTCACTTCAAGAATTACTTTAGAGTGAAATGCTAGGCTGTACATTCAAGATGCATACACTCTGGCCCCAACCTACCTTTCCAGATGATTCTTGCTACCTCCTTTGATCCATACAGTGCTCCAGCCAAGCTAGAAAAATGTTCTGCTCTGTCTTAACCTCTGCTCCTTGATCTTACTAGTTGGAGTAGTCTCTTTCCTTGGCAGTCCTGTCCAACTCTAACTGAAATGTGACTTTCTTAAGGAAACTTCCTGACTCCTTAGAATAAATGGGATAATCTCTCCTCCAGAGTTCTTCAAAAACAAACCTTTGGCGACTAATAATACTCTTCTTCTAATAATCATTTCTGTGTATCTTTTACCTCTAATAAATAGACAAAAAGGCTGACAAAAAAATGCTCCCTGACAAAAAAGTCTATGCCTTTTTCTTTGTTTCTCAGAGGATTCCATTTAGGCTTATTTCTTACATATAATTATGGTTCAATAAATATTTCTCAAATGAGAGAGTAACACAGATGATTGTGGTGGGTGACCTAAGGAGAGAATACTCTCAAAACTATCACAAAAGATTCAGTTGGATGAGATACCTATTGGCATTTAGTAAGTTGATCTGAAATTGGAGAAGTATGGGGCAGAAAATTATTCATTATATTTTTTTTTAAAATTTTTTTTAACGTTTATTTATTTTCGAGAGACATAGAGATAGAGCGTGAGCAGGGGAAGGGCACAGAGAGAGGGAGACACAGAATCCGAAGCAGGCTCCAGGCTCCGATGAGCCATCAGCACAGAGCCCGACATGGGGCTCGAACCCACAGACCGCGAGATCATGACCTGAGCCGAAGTCGGCCGCTTAACCGACTGAGCCACCCAGGTGCCCCTATTCATTATATTTTTATTCCAAAGGAATTGTCTTTCAATAAAATAAAATTTTATCTCATATTGTCTATTATAACTGGACTTCTATTTGGAAGCAGTTTGAATCAGACTGGAGAAGTCTAGAATTGAGAGTACAGGTGCCAGTTCTTGAGCTTGTCCTTATGTTAGAAAGTATAAGTTGGCAGATGTGGCCACTTTCTTCAAAGTGAAGAAGTGACAGATTTCCAAGTACAAGCCTAATGAGATATAGATATAGACGTCAAATCTCAAACATGGCTACTAAACCAAGTGGAAAAGATGCCTTTTGCACATGACAAATCAAGCTGTAAGTAGAATCCAAGATTTATGGGATCCAACCAGGCAAAGCATTTTCATATGTTCACAGTATAACATAGGGAAAGAGCATAGGTTTGGGGACAATAGTGTCTGGGTTTGAGTCCCATCTCTGCCACATCCTAGCTGTGTGACCTTGGACACTTTACATAATTTCTCTGAAGTTTATTTTACTCACCTGTAAAATAGGAATAATAATTTGTAGTAACTTCATAGGGTTGTTATAAAAACTAAACAAGTCGATGTATGTAAATTACCTAGAATAGTACCTTGTACATAATAAGAGCTGCATAACCATTAACTATTATTTATCTGTATGTGTCCTGAGGGGCAGAGTTTTAGCAGCCAGGCATTAATGTCATGTCCAGGTTAAAAATATTTACAGTCACTTTTTAAAATACATTTTGGCTTGGTTGGTTAATAACAATGTAACCTCCAAATAGTCACCAAAACTCTGTTGTTGAGTTTTTTCACCTGTAAAAGACATAGAAACTTCCATATCAGCCCTTAGCATTTTCTTAAGAATTAAAAAAGGTAACGCTTGGAGACTTCTTTTGTACTCTAAACAATGCTGTCAAAATGTAAAAGGTTTAATCATTCAATAGTCAGCTATTGAACCCCACATGTGAGTCTAGACTGCCTGTAGAGAGGGAAGGAAAAGCATCTGATGATCCTAGGATGGGTTGTGGGGCATTTTCCTGGTGGTCTCCTCAGGCAGTCTGTAGTAACATGACCCTGATTTAGACTTCCCCCTTCTACATGTTGTCAGCTTATATATAATCCATTTCTCTAGGCAAAGATTCCCATTCTCAAAGCTCCTGAGACTAATTTACAAAACCAGAATGCCAATTTATTACTTCACAATAAGAAAAACAACTGTCAGGCAGCAAACAGGCATGCCTATTACATTTATCCTCATCAGCAGAACTGCACAGGAGGCCAAGCTACAGTTAGGGAACTGCACAGGAAGCCAAGCTACAGTTAGATTTTGGGGTGAACTGGAACTTGAATCACAGGAAATATAAGATTTGAATGTTGACTTAATGCAGGGAAGACACCTGGATTCATCTATGTCCACAATTAGTATCAGCACTGCAAAGAGGCTGCAATGCTTGAAAATTTTAGCTAAGGCTGCCTCTTCCCGGGGGGTGTTCTTGAATTAATGCTTACAATGTGCGCCTCAGTGATTCCTTGTTTTTGCTGACATGGCTGACTAGTCTTTTCTCTGAAGGCTGCTTAACAAGTCATCTAATAGAAAATAAAAAGAAACTATCTGTTGTTAACATCTCCTTTCCTACTTGAACCTCGGGAAAGAGAGGCCAGCACTGTAGGAACAAAGGTAAATTGTCCTTATGCTACTTCTCCTCCCCAGGGGAAAATTCACTTTGAGAAGAGCTAAGCAAGGATAGTGTGAAGGGAAAGGAGTGAGCAGGGTTAGTGCTTGGAGAGAAAGAGTTCTAAGAGTCCCCTGAGTGGACGGTCAGGTGGCTGTGTTGGGTGTAAGTTGGGTACCTGGGATGGGAACCCATCCAGCTTCCAAAGGCGATAATGGGCCTCTGAGGGTGTGACGCAGAGATGCCAGTAGCCTGATCACTAATGGCTGAGACCTTGAGACTTCTGGTGACAGATATCTGTGCCCAGGACTAGCATGGGAACAGAAAGTTGCCCTACAAGCTCAGACAGTATCAACTGTACTCTCCTAAGTAGACTGCACAGCAGGGTATGCCTGAATGTTTTGGTCCCTATAACCCCCTGGGACTTTTGCATAACATTAGAGTGGTGGAAAGTTCCCCTCTCACCACAGCAAATGACCAATCATTAATTTTCAGTCAACTGGGCATGTGCATGGAGGCTGAGAGTTGATTGATCTGATTTTCCAAACTAAACAGATAAATTCATTTTTACTTTATGATGATTTTAAATCTTAGTGTAGGAGATAGGTATTTAAAATTTTTTAATTCTTTGGAGAAAATGCACAAAAGGAAAATACCCAGTCCTAACATTCAGAAAGCACTGTCTTCTGGGGAAGACATACAAGTAGATATGTCATTGAGTCATGATGATACTATTGCTAAGTGTCTTTATAGAAATCAAGTGTAGGGCGTATAGTAGAAGTTCCTATACCAGAGCTGGTTAGGAAGAGGGAGGGAGCACATCAGTGAAGGCTCTCCTCACCCGAAGATGATGCCCTAACCCTAAGTGAAGGCAGGGAGCAGGTGATAAATATGTTCCTGGATGCATACCTTTGACCTTTCTCAAAGAGGGAAGGGAAAAATGACTTACTAGAGAAAGGAATTTGCGTGCAGAAATTCTGTTGGCTTTGAGGCAGCGCAAGCCATTCGTATCTAATTTGAATGAATAAAATCTCTGTAAATATGTATGGAAATGACGTTAGTTATTCTGTGAGTTGTTTATTAGAGTGATTTTTTTTTCTTTTGTGTGGATTCATCCATATTCAAGCATCAGGCAACGAGGTGGCTAACAGGGATGGCTGGCTTGAATTATGGACGTTGTTCTGATTAGGAATCTCGCCATAGTTACTTGACCTCTCTTAAGGCTTGAATCTAAAATATTGTTCTCTTAGCAAAGCATTAATATATGAGCCAATCAAACCAATATATATAGTTTATTTACCTGTTAGAATGTGGTGAAATAATTTCAGAATATAATTTATTTATCTAAGAATATAGTGAGATAATTTTTTGTAATCAGTATTTATTGATCCATCGCTTTATCTCCTGTTACTGTTCTGTTGAAAGAGCTTATCTAGTCTAAAAGTGTAAAACAGTGAAGTAATGCAGAACCTGGACATGAACTTGGAAGCTTCTGGGTTCTGTTGTGGGACATTTCCCCTTATTTTATCATGTCTTTTGAGATGATTATTATTTTATTTCTTATTGCTACTTATTTTCTCAATTAATCAAATTTTATACTGCTGAGGAACCACAGGTTTAAATAAAAGTTTGATGGATAGGCATTAAAACTTGCAGAATTTGGTGAAGATCTACTTAGAAATAGTCAGGGGAGTGATACAAATCACAAGGGAACTGATGAGAAGGCAAAGGTGCGATATTTGATGAGATCCTTTGCTCTCAGGTGATCAGATATTTGAAAACTTGATGTTTAAAATCTGGTACGAAAAGTGCAAGGATAAAGATAAAAGTGTGGCATATATCTGTGATATACTCAGACTATTGCAAGGTCCTGACAGAGCTGGGAAATACTTTAGAAGAATACTAAGAAAAAAAAGATGCATTAAAGATCTCTTTGAAACAAGAAGAGCTCAACGTATATTTTTGTCTTCTTGGTCAAGAAGACCATGGTTTTGCCTCTCTGCCTGCATAAAAGCTGGTTCCTGTTGCCAAGGCAGCTCCTGCACTCACCATCTCACCTAAAACCTAGTGTAGTGTTCTCTCATTCGGTTTTGTTCTCCTCCTACGGGTATTAAATTAATGAAAACATACTTCAAAGACAGGCTGAATTCAGAGCACTTAGGGATTTCAAATCTGAGAATCCTTTGCAATTAGTATATCAAGTATGATACACAGAAGTGACTATGGCGTGGCATGGGGAGCAGTGTGGGCAAGAGGTGTGAGGAAAAAGTACGGGATGGAGAGAGTCACCATCCCCAGCCATTCTCGCTGGGATTTCTCTAATTATCCAGCCAGGAAGGAATGCTCACACAGCCTTATGTGAATATGTGAAGGTTTGTTTTTTTGTTTTTGTTTGTTTAGTACTTTTGCAAGAAATTCATTCCTATGAATAGTAGACTATTTTTAAAAGTTAATCTATTAGAAATGGTGTCTCACTTAAGGTAGTCTATGGTGTTTCCAGCAGGAAGTTCTGTGTTCTTATGGTTTTTCCCTCAGAGTAGTCTAGAGTAATATATATATTTGGGGAAAGTTGGATCAAGTAAAATTACATAAATTTGTGCGTGCACATGTGTTAAGGATTTAAATATATTAATGGAAGCATTTTCCAAATGTGTTTTTCACAGAAACGGTGCCAAATATTTCCTATGACTAGAGTTCAGGGGATACCACTTTGGGAAATGCAAGTAAAGGTGCAATCTTCAAATTATATTTCCAAATAACTTGGTAATATCTTAATATAGTACATTTAAATAAAGAGAATTCAACATATGCAAAATGTTATTTAATTTTTTAAGTATTTATTTATTTACTTATTATATATGAGAGAGAGAGAGAGAGAGGGAGAGAGAGAGAGATCGTGTGCGGCCACAAACAGGGAAGAGGATCTGAAGCGGGCTCTGCATTCGTATCCAGAGAACTCAGTGTGGGGCTCGAACTCATGAACCGTGAGATCATGACCTGAGCCGAAGGCAGACACTTAACTGACTGAACCACCCACTTAATTATCAAACAAATGACAGATATTATATAAAACATGAAAATGAAAAATAAATGTAAAATGCTATTTCTTGAAACTATTGACTGAAATAATTTGGCTTTACTTTCAACCAGAAGTAGGAGAGAGTTGTTTATTGAGTTAAAAAAAGTGTTTGAAGAAAATATGATCCCTTTTATTATATAGAGATATGTAAATTGCACAAGGAAACTAGTTTCTTTACTTGATTTGAATATCACATTTCATTCTAGCGAAGTCATTCCAGTGCCTGGTGTCTATTACAGATGAAGTGCAAGAGTGCCTTTCTGGTCTGGAGAATTCTAAGGAAAATAGTCTGTAACAGTGCTCCCAGTGTGATATTTCATAGAAATAGTTCTACAGGCCTAGGGAGACAGACATACACACGGCACACAAACAAATGGATATACACATGGACAAACTTACGCTGATTTTGAAACACACATATTTTATTTTTTATAGAATTTTTTAAAGTTTATTTATTAATTTTGAGAGAGAGCAAAAGAGCACATGCTTTAGCGGGGTAGGGACAGAGAGAGAAGGAGAGAGAGGATCCCAAGCAAGCACCGTGCTGTAGCCTGACTCAGAGCTTATCTCACAAACGGTGAGACCATGACCTGAGATGGAATCAAGAGTCGGACGCCTAACTGACTGAGCCACCTGGGAGTCCTGAAACACACATATTTTAAAATTTACTACATAAATCGTGTATTATACAGAATAGGAAAATTAAATTTCATTTAACTCTTCCTTTCTGTTTTGTTTTGTTTTTGACTTCCTAAATTCCTAAGGCAACATTGTGGCATTATGAGAACATTGCATCATGGGAAGGACCAGAACTGGTGGACGCCGCTGATTTCTTGGTCACTGTTTTGGCCTCCAGAGTGGATAATGACCATTTATGCCCTTTTCAGAGTTGTGCCTGAAATAGGAATTTTTTCATGTTTGGTTATACAATCCTTAGACTCTGATCTCAAATATTACTTATAATCTCATATAGTGTTGACAATAATAGAATAGTAAGTTAACTAATGTGTTATTATTTGATAGAGATTTAATTATTTTTACTCTATTATTGATAGTAGTCTTTTAGGATCCTAAATAAATTTCTCTCTTTACCTTTTAGAAAATCCTTTATTATTTGTTGAGCATTGATCACTGTTCCTGGCTCTCCTGGAAGAAACGTCAACATTTGTGGAGTGTTTGCTGGAAGCACCTTTGATAATGTCAGAAATGATGTCATTACTGTTCTGGGAGGAGTGTGTTTTTCATGGACTTGTGTTTCTTCTTTCATACAGCATTGATAATGGCAAAAAACAAATATTTGTCAAAGGTAAGACTTTTTAAAACTAAAAATTTTATGATAGTTGAATATATTTTGAAGAAGCAGAAATTCTGAGGTAGTCTCATTAAGGCAATTTCAACTTTGTTTAGAATCAAATCGCTAAAGTAATTGGTAATGCCCTTTCAAAAAGAGAAACAAAGTATGCACTCTGTAACATGATTCATCCCTTTCCAGAGAAGGCAATAGAAATGTATAGTTGTTTTTTATTTTTTTGAGCATCTCATAATTGTAATTTACACATACAAATCCCACAGGCATATGTCACCAACAGATGGTATTTATTAAAAATCCACATGCATTCTTGGATGGTTTAAGTGTCATTCTGCCTAAAGGCAAAGAAATGGATTAGACGACCTTTCAAGGTCATTCTACTTAGAATTTTCAAGAGTACAATGCGGCAATGTCCCATTGTATAAAATGTGTTTATTTTAAATATATGTACAAGTCAAGTATGTTTGGTTGCAAGTGACACATATCTGACTTGAATCAGAGTAATAAAAAAAAGTACAATACATTGGCCACTTATAAAAGGGTTTGGTCAGGATTGGCATTAGAAACAATCGGATTCAAAGACTGGAAAGCAGTAAAGTCTCCTTTTCCTCTTTCTTCTCAGCTTCGCTTTGTGGGTTGCTCATTCTGTCTTCATCAGATAGACTTCTTCCACATGGTGGGGAACATAAGTTCAGAAACCGATGTGTCAGTCATCAAAAAGAAGAGAAGTCCTTGCAGCTAGCTGTGTTTAGAAACCCTGGGCAAGGGGCACCTGGGTGGCTCAGTCGGAACCAACTTTGGCTCAGGTCATGATCTCACTGTTTGTGAGTTCGAGTCCTGCATTGGGCTGTCTGTCAGTGCAGAGCCTGCTTCGGATCCTTTGTCTCACTCTCTCTCTCTGTCCCTCCCCCTGCTCGTTCTCTCTCTTTCTCTCTCTCTCTCAAAAATAAACATTAAAAAAAAAAAGAAAGAAACCATGAGTAAAATTTTAATTGGCATGACTTGAGCCCAGAAGCAATCACTGTAGCCAGCAGTTGTAGTATTATGACGGACTTTCCTGGACCATAGGCCTTTCACTGGCCATGACTGGATTCACACGGATTGGGAAAGACAAAAGGAGATTCCTGGGATCCCGAGACGGCCCTACCCTAGTCCCCAAGTGAATGTTTTCACTATTACAAATGGTCAAGAGACAGTTTCAGGAATATTCATTAAGAATGAATATTTGCTTTTTCCTAAGCATCTCTCAGGATCAGTATCTTCCTGTTTGCATAACTCTGATCCCAATTCTCGCCAGAACTCCAAGCCCCTTAAGACATACATGATTACCTTTATGTACCTCCATTTGGCTCTGGACACCCTCTAATCTAATAAAAATCTCACACAACACCCTGATTACCATCCTTCCTCATGTGGGCTCTCCACTTCCTGCCCTCACTGCGTATACACACAAACTTTCTGGAACTCAGGTTCTGTTATCAGTAAAATTGTGGATGAAATTTAACTTCTGTAAACTTTGTAAACATTCGTTTTCTCTTCTGGTTTTATTGAAACCTGGCCATCACTTGAGGATGTAGAGGATTCCTCTACAGACTCTCAACTGTTGCTTTTATGGCTGTTGTTTTATCTCTCTCCTACCCCATCGTAATGTAAGTGTTCTTTTTCTTTTATTACCTTTCAAGTTTATTCAGCCGTTCATTCCCTTAAAGCCTTAGCCATTTAAACTGGACTGCCCCACCTTGTTGTAGTATCTACCAACTGCCTGTTGGTAACTGCCTTACTTATTGACCATTTTAACATGATTCTTATATTTTTTAACCACTACTGTCTTGCCTTTCTTTTGATGACTTTAACATCATGTGATGACTCAACTCACACTCTGGATTTTCCCACTGTTGAGCTTCTCACTTGCAGTGGTCACTCCCTCAAAATCGGATATCCAAGCCTATGGAGGTACTCCACAGATTTTCATTCTGATAGATGCACCTGATTCTCTCTTGAAAGTAACCATAAACTCAGCATTCCTTGTATTGCTAGCTCACCAAGTCTACTGTCACCTGCTTTTGAAAATATTTAGCTCTTTAAGCTCTTTTTCCAATCATTTGACTGTTACTTTTGTTTTTGTTGTCATTAGGGCCCCTCTTGTCCTGAGTATCTTTTCTTAGTTTAGATTTTATGATTCGTACAAAATGTATCCCTTTCCCTCTCGTGTCAACCCCATTTTCCCTTTCCCACCACTGCACCCACAGGTGAAGATTCAACCTCATGAAATTCACCTCTCTGCCTACTCTCTGCTTGTTCTTGAGAAATTAAATGTTCTTGAAGAACTGCACTCAACCATGCTGATGGATTTCCCTTAAATTTATGACACTTTATCTCAAGTGAGTTTCAGGGGTGCCAGGCAATCTTGTCCTACTTTTCTGTGAATTTGTTGTTCCATCATCTACAAGAACTATGTAATTTTTTTTTCTCCTCAAAATCTGTTTACTCATCCTCAACTAATTATCTTATTTTGTTTTTCGTGGAAAGAAAAAATTAAAAATAGTGACTTTATCTTGCTTCCATCAACTCAAATAACCAACTTGCATCTGCGTTGCCATATTCTGCACTACAGCTGCACATGTCATCTTGTCTTCTGCTAATCACATCTGAAAGGCCTCTTCTGCTCATGCTCAATGCCGTGTTGCACTGTTCAGATCTACCTCTCAGGACGAAAGTGCTTTTTCCCCCAGCCTGGGGTAACAACTCACCCTGCTCTGAAGGATTTTCCCAGAGCCAGAGCTCCTGCGGGAGAGGCTGAGACCTCTGAAGTGGCGCCATCAACGTTCAACCCTTCCCTAGGTCCAGTTCTGCTTTCTTTAGCCCCTCACAGGTTTGACCCCAACGGCACTCCCAAAGAAAGTTCTTGTAGGTATACATCTGTCTAAATGTTTCATAGGGAATCTGGCTGAACAGAGGTGGTACCTGGAGCGATCTGAGGGTCTGAATCTAAAATAAGATTTAATTGCCACTGACCAGTTGCAGTGAGTCCCAACGAGAACCCCATCACTTATGGTAGATAGAGCATGGGAGGCTCTCTGTCGTGGTGCAGTCATTAAGCATTTTCATTTCTGACGAACTGGGACAGTATACCCATAGAAAGAAATGTATGAGCAAGGCAATACCTGAGGTGCTTTAGAAGTTTGGGAGAGGTGGCAATTATAAGGATTATCGAATTTGATCGTTGTTGCTGGGAGCAATTTGAAAAATTAGATTAATGGCTAAGTGTGGAAGCCAGAGGACCTCTTGGGAAACATATGAAGAAAATTGAATTTCCTGCAGCTAGCAGGTAGAAAAAGCAGAGGACCAGGTCCAGGACCTAATTATAAGAGCCACGGAACTCTCAAGAAGGTTGCATTCTCAGCCCTGGCCAAGTCTTATGGCAAAGTCAAGGCTCTGGGTGGAACAAGTGGACTGCTGAAACTCTGGACAGAGACATCTGGATAGGTATACTTGAAAACACTGTAACTCAAGACTTTCATGAACCATCTGCACTTGCAGTGGTACTTATGTCTTCTTGATTCCCTTGTGCTTTGCCATGATGAAGGGCTTCTACTTTTCAAAATGATACATATCCCCATCCCCACTTTTAGGATATAGCCTCACATCTCCTTCTGACCACCAGACTCGCAATTGGAGTGAAGTTACATCATGACCTGTTTGGAGAGATGAAATACTGAGACTGCAAAAGGTAGAAAGATTCTATACCAATAAAGATCGAGGGATCCAGCCAAAATGTACTGAAGGAGTCTGGTGATACGTATTTTAGGACGGATCATGAGAGTGTTGGATCAAGAGGACCAATATAGAAGGCTGGAGAGGGAAGAGTTTGTTGATATAGAAGCACTCTCCAATATTAAAATATTTAGTTACCCAGCAAGGGCCCCGGAGCTAACATGTTGCTACTTGGCTTTTGAAAGTTTGAAGAAAGTACTGGCACTCTCTAAGTATGATAGAGATGCCAGAAGTGCTGCAGGAAACAGCGGAAGAAAGCTCGAAAGCTTAAACAAGTAAGGCTGGATATCTCTCTCCAGATGGCTGTGTTCAACGGGAGAGTACCCCAGTGTCGTAAGGAATGCATTAGTACCAGGGGCACTTACATCACCAAGGGGAGTGGAATTGTGTTCTACAAGCTGAGACTGAGAGCATAGGAGGCCCACTGATAGCAAGAATTATAAGATCTCGAATCACAGAGGCCAAGTGACAGCTAGTAACCATCGGAGGCAAGGAAGTTCCCTGAAAATAGATTTTAGGATGGAAAATTTTGGGTAGAAAGCATGTTTTTATGCCATTTGTCTCTCTATTACTGTATTATAAGCTGTTTGAGGGCAGAGAATTGCTTGCTTTCTTCACTGTATCGTCAGTACAGAAAATATTGCTGGACTCACCAGAAGCTTCCAGTAACTATCTGGAAAAGAGGTTATTCTAAAAGGGTGGGTGTGGGGAATTCTAGACAGCACCAATGCTGGAGATTTTGTGAGATTGTTAGCCACTCAAATTTGTTTCATATGTCTTTAAAAGTTTAGCAAAAAAAAAAAAAAAAAAAAAAAAGAAATTACCATGGACCTTTAAAAAATAGCAGCAGACTTATAAATTATAACCTTTAATAAAGGCATCTGTTTCAATGTTAACTTGTGAAATGCTTACTTGAGTTAAGCTTTATGTAAGTTCTTTATTGAGAGGCATGGAGTGGGTCAAGCACAGCCATCAGGAGTTACTTTGTGACATGGGAGGATACGTGGTGATGATAATTTTTGTTCTGTTTACTAAGAAGAAGCTTTGAAAATTAGGAGAGAAAATGTTGAGATATCTGGATAAATTCTTGGTGAAAAGTATAGGGAAATTTAAATGAGTGTTTCCCAAACTACATTACAGAAAGCATGAATTTTGTGAGTGAATAAGGCATGTTCTGTGTTCAAAGTATTTATGATTGCATCTAAGTTGGGAAACACTGCTCTAGGTTTTGTGTGTTGGGTATAAGTTAAAAGAGCACATATTAATTATTTGACCTTCAAAAAAGATGACAGCTGTTTATGTTTCTAATGGGTAGTATAATTTTTCATGATTCATGATTCATTAAAGAAGTACGGAAAGGGAATCTAAGATTATGATTAAGAAGATTAAGACTAAATATAAAATCAACTGTTTGAACCTAGACTTTTTGGATTTTTTTATATTTTGTTTTAAATAATTTTTAATAGTTGAAATGTTTAGTGTGTCTGATATATCCCAGGTTCTGTTATAGGCATTGTGGAGATACAAAGATCAAGTTTTACATGGTTTCTCCTCTGAAAGATAATACATTTTAGTAAGTGGTTAGTAGCAGTTTTATATTTGTGTTAAAATTGTCAAGAAAAGCATCACTTACAACATCTATGAGAATATGTACTCATTTAATCACACTACACAAAATGTCATTTGGGCAATAGTAACCAATAGTTCCAACACTGCTGTCTCCTTGATACCAGTTTGCTGAAACTTTTGACATAGTTTTTAATACAAAAATAATCTTGTTTATAATCTTTATTCGTGTCTATAAAGTGATCACAAATGGAGGCGCCTGGGTGGCTTTGTTGGTTGAGTGTCCAGCTCTTGGTTTTGGCTCAGGTCATGATCCCAAGACCGTGGGATCCAGCCCTGTGCTGGGCTCTGCACTGGGCGGGCAGCCTGCTGTGGATTCTCTCTCTCTTTCTGTCCCTCTCCCCTGCCTGTGCACTCTCTCTCTCTCTAAAGTAAAAAAAGAAAAAAAGAAAATTATCATAAATGTCATTTAGTCCCTTTTAGCAAGGCAAAACAAACAAACAAACAAGTAAAAATCATCGAGTGATAGACTTTGCTTTCAGCAAGATCAATCTCCTTCTTTGGTACTGCTTTACTCCCCCAGATCCCAAAAATGTACCTGGTCTCCCTCCATTCACTCCTCAACAACTTGCTCAAATGATTTATTTCCATCAGAGTATGCATTATAGAAAACAGTGTAAAACATTACCATTTCTTGGAGATTTTCATTTTTAATGAATTAATGTTTTAAAGAGACTGGTGGAATTTTTATATAAATCAATGGATGAGGAAGATAAATGTAGAGAACACGAAGGATTATATTCACAACCTAAAGTAATATCACGTAAGTACTTTTTTCAATGTGTAAGTCAATTCCAACCCTCATGGCAACCGTTCTATGTTCACATTGAATTGATTCTCATTCACTTGAGTCTTGGGATTGAGTGGATTTTGCTATGGGCCCTGCCTCATAAAACAGGGATTCACCTTAAATTTCTCAGAGTGGAAAATTTTATAGGTTAGCGCTGCAGAAAACTAAGCAACTAGTAGCTAGGCAACCAGGACCAATTGCAAGAAAAGAAAATTTAGAAAAGACCAAGCAGGTATTATCTATACAATATTTGGTATTAAGAGATTTAAAAGTATTATCCTTTGTTTGTTAGTAAAACTTTCTTGTGATACTCAGTGTCTCTCACGTACACCTTTATATGAAATTTATTTTATCAGATTATCTTCCATCAGGTCTTTTGATTGCCTAAGGCTTTTTTTCCAGAATTCTCTTAGCTGCTTGGTTCAGGCTACCTTGATAAGAACTGTAAATTATTATATTGTAAGCATTGTCAACCTAAGAGTGAAACATTGAACTCGATGGGACCATTAAGCATCTGCCGCAGCCTCTTGGTTGACGATACAATTCACCCCTAGGGATAATACTTGGTCAGACATTGACAGCATATCCAGGACCCTGCTCATTGCAAGTTGACTGCATCTGCCCAGTAATGGAGAAGGCGGCCCAGGATGCTTAGAGTCCATTAGGAGGGACCATTTGCCTGAAAACAAGACATCCTACCTTTTAAGGCCACATGAGTATATTCTAGAGTTTTGGGGGGACACCTTTGTTTGCTAGTATCATTAAACTAGTCCAAACTGGGGGGTATGGGACTATTGCGGTATCTCCAAATCTGAGGAGAGAAATGGAGCTAGGTGTTTGAAACAATCAAACATTTTTCTAGTATCTTTGCTTAGTTATGTTGTTTGGTTTATTCTTCCCTTTTGTTACAATCCCCTTTCCTCCACTCCTTTGGTCAGTGGCACCAGCCTCTGATAGCTCCCTTCCTTTCCAGCATATAAATCAAGGACCCAAGGAGAGAACTGAGGTCCAAATTTCAAAATTTTCAGCCAAGTTCTCATTTTGACCCATCTAGAGTCAAGTGCCCTCTGTAATAATGGCTGTGACCAGAGCATGAGGTCACAAAAAGTAGGAAGCTGTCCTAGGAATCATGAGATGCATGTGTACGTGTGAGAAGCGAATTCCCAGAGGTGAGTGTGAAGGACACAAAATGATTGGTGTCCACTCTGCCTTGCCACTCCACCATATTCTTTAGATAAAGATGAGTCACCTCATTTTATTCTCTTTAAGAGAAGTAATAGCTGGAATATGTTATGTAAAGAATAGAATGGCCTTACATGGAAATTCATTTTCATTTCCCTCATCACTTCAAAGTGACTCTTTCTCTGGAAAGAAAGATTGCCCATTTCACTGAATACAGTGACTAACAATGGGTAGCAATCGCAGCAAACAGGGCAACCAAAGAAATACATTGAGGCTACAGAAAGATGCAAGCCATACATATTTATTCCTGCAGTTAGCAAACAACTTCTGTCATGCCTATGGTTAGTGATCAAGTTTCTGTTTCAGAGAAGACTGGACCCCAAGGGAGAAGAGCAGTATGATAAACACAGAACATCCAAATAGTTTAGAATATGACCGACATGATTGAACATTTTACTCAGTTTTAGGTGATAGGACCTGGAAGTTGTTATAGAGACCTTCAGTGCATTCCTTATAGTTCATTTTGTATAAGTAGGCATAAAACCGGGTATGGTTTTCAAAAGAGTGTGGGTTCAACTCTTCCTGAGACTTTATTTTGCAATATTTATAATGTCATAATTTAAGGAACCCACCGTAGGTACTATTATATATTTATACTTAAACTAATTAAATCAGACTGAATATAAAGCCCAAACTGAATATAAGTGAAATGGTGCCATTTGTATAAATCTTGGAAGAATACTGTTCTTCAGAACTATGGCTTAAAGAAGTTTATTTTTATCTGGGAATGCTACAATCTAGACTAAATTAGACAATTTTCCTGTTTGGTCGTGGAGAGTAGCTAGAGAAAATTTGCACACAGGGGAGTGATTTTGGGTAAGTTTTGGATTAAATGCCTCTCTCACCACAGCCATGTAGACCATTGTGATTTCAGTTATATAAGGATGCGTATGTAATCTCAAACAAAGATAATGATACATACTAGAAGTTTTCTTTAAACCCCTGTACTTTGCTAAAACTGGGTAGCATATAAAGGCCACTTGAGTGTATTGAGGTTATGGACAAATGATAATTTGCTTATGCTTTAATCTGTATATTTCTTCAGAGTGTGGTCAGTTGGCAAAACAGACATACAGGCCTATGAACACATGCCCACATAAACACAACACTCCAACACTGAAGGTTACTCATTTGCCTAGAGTAGAGGATAAAAGTTATGTTTGAAGGAAAGCCAAATGTTTCCCACATAAATCTAGGGGACAGATGTCCAGCTTCCACTCAAGTGATCAATATTCAAATAATGCCACTCCATCTTCTCTTTTTGGAAGGTCTGCCTGAAGTGCTTTCCCCGCTGTTCACTTAGCTCCTCACCAAGACGAACCTATTTGTCATCCTTTTGAACACTAAAACCTATGAGAACACTTAGGTAACAACAACAACAACAACAACAACAACAACAACAACAACACATTAGCTGTATGTGGGTCAAGGAGAAACAAACAGAAGTTCTGTTTCTCTCTGTCTCTTCTTTTATCTAGGGTAGGCATAGATTAAAAAAATAATAACAATCACATCAATTTTAATCTTAATTCCATTTCATTCTTTTTCTTCTCACAAGCTTTGTGTTAATTTCTCCCACAATGCCTGTCTACGCTTTTCTTACCAGAGCAAAGGCTATCGTGTTTAAAGCTTTTATAATGTATTTTGCTTCCTAAGACTCTGGGTCAAAGCTACTTTAAGAGAATGTAGCTAAAAAAATGTGCCAACTGTCAACTATTTATATTCCTAAAAATGAGATAGTCTTTGTGGCTCTAACGACCTACTCCTTCAAAGTTAGATGCAAACTTTTCCTCACAGACATCTGAGGTCCAGTTGTAAGTCCTTTTGGCATCACGGCCACTTATCTTCTCCCTCTTCACCCTTTCTTTAAAAGGACTGTCTTGGAAATATTCTGTTCTTTCATCCTTGTTCCTTGCCTCTCATGCTCTAAATACTCTAGAAATTCCAGAAAGTACCTCCGTCAGCTTCCTTTTCACCGGGGTTCTTCCAGTGGCATTATTTGAGATTCAGTGTGGCCCATCAGAGATTGCTATTCTCAGTTTTATTTCACTGTCCTTTTAAAACAAAATAACGTATATTTTCAATATGCATTCTCAATCTACATTGTTGTTGTGAATTTTTTGCCACAGGAGAACACAGACTTTCATCCGAGAACTTCCTGTTTCATTCTCAATATTTTATTAAACATTTTAGATTTTTAAATGATTATGATCTTTGCGTAAAGGACTACTTCAGATTAAAATAATTTAGACCACAGTGTGATTGCCTTCAAGATATAAAGATTCTACCTAGTACCAAGGGAAACAATAGTACTGCACATGCATATTCTATAGTTACTTTATAAATCAAAGTGTAAAATACCTAGATTGTAGCTTATTATTCTTTGGACTCTAGGCTTTTCCATTTAAAACACACTTGATTTCCTTTTTCTTAGGTTGACACTCTGGCAGAATCTTGCATTAGAAATGGTGATCTCTATGGAGATATAGATTATAGTTCATGTTAAAATATGTTTGCGGTTGACATCCTTTTGGCTTAAAATGGTGGCACATTTAGTGAAAGTTAAGTGTTATAGAAGTTGCTTAAAATGATTTTGACAAGACAAAAATGGTGCCATAAATATTACAACAAAGAAATATATTTTTTTCAAATATTAATGTAATTTAGCTCTTGACTACAGAGGTAGAAGAATGTGGTTTCAAAATGCTGGTTGCCAAGCCCCATACAATGGCTGGACCACTCTCAAGATTTAAATCAGGATGTGACTGGCACAGAGTTTGCAGAATGTCCCACCAAATCTAAAGATTGTTTTGGTAATGTGGAAGATCCCTGAAAGGAAAAAGTTAGTTTTAGAAAACTCCAGAGCATTTTAACTTTTCAAAATAGGGATTTTTGTTTGTTTGAGTTTAATCTTAGGCCTCCTGAATATTCCTCTGCCTGCCCTAAAATTTCCCATGTTAGGGAGACTTACACAAATTTCCCGTCTTAAGGATATCTGTAAACAAGCACTATCCTATGATAGCCAACTGTAGAGAGACCACTTTCAAGGATGTTCTAACATTAATGAGCCTGTACTAAGTAAATATGAAGCTTCTTTTCCATGAATGTCTGTCAATTTTTATTAGAAGCCTCAAGTTTTAGTCGGGTTTTGGGGGACCTATACAATGATTAAATTTTCTTTCTGTAAAGTTTTAAAATTCATATCAATGATTTTCTGGCTCAAATCTAGCATGATTATCTGACAAGCACTGTAGAGAGACTTCAAGTATCAGATGGAATAGTCTCAAGGTTATCATCAAAACCAGATATCCTGTTATTGTATAATTGAGGCCATAAGGTTGTCAATATCAAACACATCCATTGCTTCCTTAAATCTGCAACCTGAAACCAAAGCCAGAATTTTAAGTCACAAAGACATCACTGATCGCACGTGGGAAATTTTCAAAGCTGTGCCAAGGGATTTAAGAGCATTGCTTCCATTAATCTTGCTGAAAGTCTCATGACTGAATCTCTATGCATCTTTTAAGATTTGCTCAAAAATGTCTCAGCATACAAAGTATGGACAAGTTATTCATTACAGCTTTTACTTTACAGCATTCTGAAACTATTTCTAAGTAATTTAGCACTGACTTTCCTCTTTTATGAAAGATCATAAAATACTTTTTGCCTAAATGAAAGATTTGCTTTTTGATAACATGAACTTTCATGAAGAGTGAAAGCTAGTTTTAACACAGAGCTTGACTGGAAGGAAAACAGGAGTAAAGTTAAAAGAAACTATAGCAGGTCTATTGATTTTTTTTTTTTTTTTTTTACAAAAAAATGATACAAGCTTGGAATTTTTTATTGCTGGGGCTCTGGGGTGGCTCAGTTTGCTAAGCATCTGACTTTGGCTCAGGGCATGATCTTGTGGTCCCTGAGATCAAGCCCCACATCACGCTCTATGGTGACAGCTCAGAGCCTAGAGCCTGCTTAGGATTCTGTGTCTCCCTCTCTCTCTGTTCCTCCCCTGCTTGCACTCTGTTGTCTCTCTCTCTCTCAAAATTAAAAAAAAAGATTAAAAAAAATTTTTAAATAAATTTTTATTGCTTAAAATATATGCATAAAGTAGCTCAGTATATATTATATTTAATTATATTAATTATTTATCATTATATTAATTATATAAATGAATAATTATATATTGTATATATAACATCTCAATGTCAACGTCATCTATAATTACCAGGGATTTCTTTAGGTGCTGGAAATATAAAAATTAATAAGAGAGAGTAATTTATAGTCTAGTTGAGGACATAGAAACATAACGAATAGTAGAAAAATGTAAAAATGGGGCGCCTGGGTGGCTTGGTTGGGCGGCCGACTTCGGCTCAGGTGATGATCTCGTGGTCTGTGAGTTCAAGCCCTGTGCCGGGCTCTGTGCTGATGGCTCAGAGACTGAAGCCTGCTTCAGATTCTGTGTCTCCCTCTCTCTGTGCCCTTCCCCTGCGCATACTCTGTCTCTATGTCTCTCAGAAATAAATAAACATTAAAAAAATAAAAAAAAGGAAAAATGTAAAAAGGAAGAAGAAACCTGATAAAGAAAAGGATTTGAAGCAGAGTCATCTGAGAATTTGGATTATAGTGTAGTTGGGTAGTGTAGGGCATAAAGCTAAAAAGTTATAAAGTCAGATTTAGATAGCTTCTATTTTTTAATTTTTGTTTATTTATTTTGAGAGAGAGAAAGTATGAATTGGGGAGGAGCAGAGAGAGAGAGAGGATGAGAGAATCTCAAGTAGGCTCCACACCATCAGTGCAGAGCTTGATGCGGGGCTTGATCCCATGAAACAGAGATCATGACCTGAGCCGAAATTGGAAACTTAACCAACTGAGCCACCCATGCACCACTAGAGGGCTTTTTGATGCAATGATAACTTGCACTTCATTTTGTAAGCATGAAAGGGTCAAGATATGATTAATATTTAAGATAGATAATTTAGGAGATTTCATGAGTGGAGGATTGGCATGAGTAGACAAGGAAGTCAGGTAGGTCAGTAATGAGGCTATTTCAAAGAGTTAGTAGAGATAATAAAAATATGAACAAAAGAATTGCCAATGAGACACATAGAAAGAAATAGATTGAAGGCACCAATTGGGTGTGGGTTAGGGAGAAGGAGGAGTCAATAAGGACTAAGGTTTTTAACATAAAGGATTGAGATATCGTGGAGAATAGCAACAGCAACCCAAAGTTGAGTCAGACGATAATAATTTCTGTTTTGGTTATGATAAGCTAGAGTCCTCCGAGGTTTCTGAGTAATTGCTGAGTGAGTTTTGGAGCTGTAGGTACCAGTTTTAAGACATCAGCTCATTAATTGTAGGGTTGATGAGCTTACTCGGAGTGGGAAAAGATTGATTGGAGAATCTTGATGGTGGCTGAAATGAGAAAAGTGGTCAGGAAAGGAGATGAAGAAAAGTGGCTAGAGAGAAGAAGAGGGTCAGGAAAAGTGTTATTAAAGCTAGGGAGGAATGTCATCGGTGGCCCATGGTGCAAAGTAGTTGAGTAAGATGAAGCCATTCATTCTGTGAATTTTGAAATCATTGGTATACTTAGAGACAACATTTTCAGTAGAGTGCTGGGGATAAGACCTGCAAAGATTCAGGAGTGATCATGGAAATAAATGATGAAAGATATAAGCAAGTAGAAGGAGGTAGTATAGATTTACTCTTCATAGATGTTTGGAAACAGAACTATGGAGGCACATGAAGTAATATCTTGAAAAATCAGATTGAGAGAAAGATTCTATGGGAAGGAAGAGAGACCTGAAAATGTTTGGATGGTATGTGGGGAATCCTGTGGAGGGAGAAAAGCTTTAGGCAAAGGAGAACTTGGATATTTCCATTTGTTCAATCTTTAGGAGTTGTTAAGCAAATGCGCTCTCTCTCTCTCTGTCTCTCTCTCTCAATATAATGTCATGCACAGGATGACTTAGGTTATAAGAACCATTCAGGGAGCAGGTAGTATAGGCTAATTACTGTTGCAGAAACAACCCCCTGCCCCCAAACAGATGTTTTAATTACATAAAGTTTATTCCTTTGTTCTGCTTTATTTTTTAGTGAAATGGCAGGGGCATTCATAACATTTCTTCAGGGACCCAGAGTGACAGGGACTGTATCTTGGCAAGTACTCATAATCACCACTGTGGGGGAAAGAGGGCATCTCACACGAAGTATGAATCTCACTCACATGGGTTCTTAAAAGTTTTCACAGAAGGGACATATGTTACTTCTGTTCACATTTCATTGGTCAAGCTAGTCACATAGCCACCTGATTTCAAGTGGTCAGGAAAAGGCAACTCTGCCAGGTGTCTGGAAGGAGAACCAAAAATTTTGTGAACATTTGTAATGATTACAACACTACCTTACAAGCTTAACAGGGAACTGCGTGGATTTAGAGGAACTGGATGAGGGAGCAAAACGGGTTGAATTAATTACATTATCCAATGCTATTATGCTTCTTGAAATGCATATAATATTGAAATCATCTCATAGGAACACCTGTGAAAGGGAGTTCTTCATAATTGCTTCTGAATGCTTCTAATAAAATGAGACAATTAGCCTTCTCTAATGTATTAGTTATGATTAGTTTCATCTGCATATGACAGGAACAAATATAACAGTGGCTGAAATAGGATGCAATTATTTTTCTCTTCTGTAAAAGTCTGGATAAGAGTTTCCAGGTCCTCCATGATCATCAAGGATTAGGTTTCTTCTACATAGTTTCTGCATTATCTTCCACTTTGCGGTCCAAGGTGCCTATTTCGTCCAGCTTAAACCATCCATCCTGTTTGTATGCCAGCAGCTTGGCTCTTCCTGGGAGTTTCACCACCACTTCTGAATATATCGCACTGCCCAGAACTTGGATGCTCACAATGAAGGCTAGTCTATGTGGTCTTTATTCTGGATACACATGTGCTCGATTAACAGTTGGGGGCTCCATTTCTGAGTGAGGAGAGGAGAAATGGTACCACGTGACTACCCATTTTTCATATGTCACCATGCCTGTGTGAAGGATCCTCCATTTCATTTTGGGATTTCCTCCTATTTTTAGCAATTTTTAACATGGACTGGAATCAGGCACTCCATGCTCCACATCAAAACTGACTCAACTTGGAATGTCTTCTCTAGCCTCTTATTGGGAATGGAGTAGCACTTCGAGAGAAAATGAGCATCAATATTGGTTTTGGTGCATTGTATGCCCACTTACCATTTTCACTTCCTTCACAGCTCTTTTTGGGAAGTGATAGCAGGCTTAGAAAGGTTTGGTCTAAACTTTGAGTTGGCTAGGAGTTTAGCTAATAATGTTCTATGCAGAACTGGGGTCCACATGGAATTCTGGCTATAGAATTCCAAAGAGATAGTGCATATTGGAGAGTGATAGAGATTCTTCATTTTTGCTTTACTCCCATTATGGGAGCTGTAAGGTGGAACAGAGTTTACCACCAAAAGAGAGAAGAGATAAAGTGCTGTGCAACTTCAGAAGCAGGGGAGTTGGCAGCTGCACTTGACCCAGTGTTAGACCTGGCACAGATTTCAGGAAACAGTAGAGATCTTCGGCTTCATGCTTTTGTTTTCATTTGCTCCTTGTTAGAGCCTCTCCACTCCATACACCAGATGTTGAACTTACATTATTATTGTGATGGTAGTAGTAACACAAATTTGAATTGTAGGAGAATGCATTATTCAAATTGCAGATGAGATAATCCTTGCCAAAGAAGCATGAATTAAACATGCAGCAGCCCAGGGCCTGATGGAGCTTGAGTCAGGGAAAGTGAGAGAGTGGTTAGGAAACTGATAACCGAGATTCCTGAGAACTTGGGGTGCACCCTCTGTTTTTATTTTGTACTTTAAGATAGAATAATGATGGCAAACGGAAAGCAACATCTAAAACTGAGGATTTTACATTTAATTAGGAATTGGATCATAGTCTGAAATCATAAGAGAGTAAAAGATGCATATAAATCAATGCTAAGGGAAAAAGGCAAAAGTGAACACTGTCTCTATTTTCAAATTAATATTTCAGTTCACTTTCTGCTGTCATCTTTAAATCTCATATGATATTGTAAACCCTTTTTTGCCTATTAAATAAAATTTATTTTCCTCTAAAGTTTGCTCACATTTTTACTTATGATTTATATGATGAAAGTGAATATTGATTATTTGCTTTCTGTATCCCTGACCAGCTCAAATTCTTTTTATAATTGCATAGCCTTTCCATATCACCAGCTATGCCTGGATGTTAAATAGTCCTCCTTTCAGACAAACAAAAATAAATTAAGAAATGATATTACAATAACTTGACCCTGGACCTGATACACTTTCATTTTTAAGTCATTTTAAAAAAGATTATATGACTGATTTACATGACAAAAAAACATTTGAAAATAAGATTTTGTTATAGGATGTCAAACCCATTTTTTAAAGTTCAAGGACATAGAATTTTATTTAGCATATTTACTTATCCACAGCTTATGTTGGTTTTATTTTAAGTAGATATGCATTAATAAAAGATAGCTTTTATTTATGCCAAATCGCATCTTTTCTCTTTATACAGAAGAGAAGGAAAGCAGTCTATTTTCTTATATAGTTGTTAGAAGAGGGAAAACAGATCAGTCATATTACAATAGGTTTGTAAGAAGAATCTTGACAAAAAATTTTGCACCAAAATTGATAGTACACTGTGTATAGTAGATTATAATCTCCAGTGAAGGAAGTATGAATAAAATCAAACAATACTCAAAGGATGCTACATCGCCAAATGATATCAAGCACATTTTCTGTGTCCATGTTTTCAGTGCTCCACTTTAGGAATAGGATAGATTTAGGTATATGTTCCCACTGAAAACAGGAAGGCATAGCAAATCGCTCAACTGACACCAAAAGGAAATATTAGCAAGTAGAGTACAGTGAAATCTTTATTCATTTATGAGAGCAAAATATGACATATCCTTAGTAAAACTGTGCTCTCTATGTGTGTTTGCATGTATCTATGTGAATGTAAGTATTGTGCATGGCATTTTTGATAAATCTCAATGTAAACTAGAAGATATTAAATTTAAAAAAGGTCTTGAACTGTAAGATATAGTTACTTTGGTATCAACATTTCCACACCGGTTTTGTATGAGCAGGAGAAATTAGTTCTTAATAGGAATGAACTAAATCTCTTCTCTCCATTGCTCTCTCTTTTGAATTAATTGGTTTTGGCTTGCCAGAATCACAGTGCAGGCCATAAAGAATGGAAGGGCTTGGCATGTACCATGTTTTCTCCACTGCATTAATTGAACTGTAAATGAGATTTTGGTCAATAAAATAAAACATGCTGCCCAGAGCACACAAAGGAAAGCACAAGAGAGATTCAAATGCTTAGTAATGTGAAGAATGTGAATACAACCTAAAGCTTCTGCCATAAATCAATTCAAATAAAGTATAGAGTGAGCTTCTTGTTGATCTATTCCCATAAGCCATTTTACAAATGCTTAGGCACGCATTAAAAAAACAAATGTTAAGAACTTGATGTGCTTTTCTTCCTTAAAACATAGTTGGTATTCTCTAACACTGCTTTTGTCATAATTAATCACAATTTCAGTATCCATGTACATTATCCCCCCAATACCCTAGACTCTTAATTATTTGACTTTCTCTCCTTCTACAATCTTGACCAACAACTTCCTTCACTCTCTCACACTGATGATCATACCCTAAGTCTTAGCATTTCCAATACATGTGACTCTGTAATTTTCATTTTAAGAATTCCATATTCAAACTGCCACCTCCTATTTTCCCAGCTCACTTCCTCCAGAGCCCTTATTTCAACAATCTTTCTCTCTCTCTTTCTCTTTTTTTTTATCCTCATTGGTGCTTAAAGTTTATTGATTTTCACTTGTTTTTGCTCTCTTCATGTCCTCATTTCTTGCTTTCCAGCTTAAATCTCATGGCCAGTCATAATATCTCCTTTTTTTTTTTTAACGTTTATTTGTTTTTGAGAAAGAGAGAGCACGAGTGGGGAAAAAAGGTACAGAAAGAGATGAGGGCAGAGAGTCCAAAGCAGGCTTCATGCTTACAGCGCAGAGCCTGATGCAAGGGCTTGAACTCACTAACCATGAGATCATGATCTGAGCCAAAATCAAGGGTTGGACACTTAACATACTGAGCCACCCAGACGCCCCAATAATCAGTCCTTTGTATGTATATTTGATACCCGTGGCCTTCTCTTATTTCCTCATACTCACCTCAATCCTGGTTAAATCCCACTCTCTGCTTACTTCCTGGCAGTATCTGGAACGTGTGTGGAGGAAAAGACTGTCTGGAGGAAAAAAATGTGTGTGGAGGAAAAGACTACTGCCTACCTGCCAGCCTTTCAAACCCCAAACACTTCTTCCCTTCCCCCCATTCCCCCTAATAATCTTTCTTACTTGACTGAGAAAATAGTGTTTCATCAACACTCTACCTCCTTCACATTGTTAAATTTGATGGTCGTTTCTCAGTCAGCCAACTTAATTAAGTCCCTTCTCCTTGAAACACTTCACTTGACTTCTAGGGTACCACACTATCTCGGTTTTCCTTCAGACTTACTGATCACTCCTCCTCGCTCACTTTGGTGGGTAACACTTCACTGTCCAGCCTCTTAGCATTGGAATGTTCGGAGATCAGGGACCTCCTTTCTGCTGCCATTCACTCTTTTGTCTTTGTCATCCATTTTCATGGTACACATACCAACTTCTGCTGAAGACTCTGATAATTATTGTTCTAACCTGGATGTTTCCCAGAACTCCAGGCTTCATAGCTGCTTGCTGGCTTGGATTTTTCCCTGGAGTATGTAATAGGCACGTCAGTCTTAACATGTTCAAAAACCGAACACTTGATTTCATTGTCCTTTCACCAAACAAGCATGTTCTTGCCTTCATCCTCCCCATCTTAGTTAATGGCGACCCCATCCTTCCAGTTTTCATGTCGAAACCTATGTAATTATCTTTGAGCCTTCTTTGGCTGACACATCCCAGTCCTAATCTGTCAGCAAACAGATTGTGAATTTGACCTTAATAATTTGTCCATAAAGTAAGCACTTTTTCCCGTGATCCCTGCTTTCATACTGGGCCACTCTGCTCTTATATCTCGTCTATGTTATTGCAGTAACTTTCTCACTGCTTCTGCCTTTGCACCCCTTTCCCCGCCTTCAGTCTATACTCACCATATCGGTCGAGAATACCAGCAAAAAATCTGTCATATTGTGTTGTTCCCCTTCTTAAAACCCTGGAATGGCATGCTAACTCACTCAGGCTTAAAGCCAAAAATGTTACAACGGCTGATAACCTCAATGCTGTGTGCCTCCCATTTCCTCTCTGACCTCATCGCCTACTACTCTCCCCCTGACCCACCCACCCCAGCCATACCAGCCTCCTTGCTGTTTCTGTAACACACAGGCATGTGCCTGCCTGAGGGTCATTACAGCCTCTTGCTGTTCCTTTTGCCTGGAAAGTCCCTGCCCTCACCTCTTGGTGATCTTCCCTCAAAGTTCAATAAAGCTCACCATGAGCAATTTGGAGCCTTTCTCTCATATTTCTTGAATTCCTTTCCCTTTATTTTTCTTCAAAACATTTACATCTTTTAATATATGTGTACATGCACACACGTATCTATCTATCATCTATCATTTATTTATATTTGTTCAGTTCCCCATTACAATGAAAGTTCCATAAGAGTTGAGATTTTTCTTTTTTTGTGTATTTGTTTGCTTTTACAGCTCCATCCATAACAGCTGGAGTAATATTTGCTATTATATAGCAGGTGCTCAAAAATGTATGCTTATTGCATTAACTAATTACTTCAGTGTTAACGTTAGTTGGTATACAATATTAGGAAAAATGATACTTTAAATATTATAGCCCTTTTGGAAAAAATGTGAGCTTGACAGCATTAATCTAGATAGATCTATGAGATCCAGACACAGACATCTATGTTAAAATTTTAGGGCCACCTTGTTGAAGGTAGAGAATAACTTCTGGGGTGTCCATGTGTTTGTAAAAAGAAACTCCTGTGCTCTCTTGAAGTTAGATTCTGTGCCACTTTTTACTCTCGCCCTGCAGCACTTTTATAGAGCAATGTTTCTGGTCACAAGCCTGCTAACAAATAACGTCTCTTTAATTGAACCTCCTTGCCTTCACTGAGGGGGAATTAAATGCCCAGATTCAGGCTGGTGGCAGCTCTGGGTCCGGGATTCGGGACCCCTTCCTTTTTTATTTAGAGCTGCTCTGGTTGTAACTGTTCCCTCCATCAAGTTTAGGGCAAATTTAGACCCATTTAGTGGGGATTCTAAAGGCAGACACAGAAAATCAATTCTCAGAGAAGCGATTAGGTGATAAGGACAGGTCCCCATCTGGGTGAGGGTGGCGACATTATCCTGATACACCAAATCATTGATCAGTGGTAACAGATTAAGACGTTTTATCACACAAATGAAACAGAACTTAGGAGAAGCATGACTGTTTTTTCTTGAAGCATCTCTCCTCTTGTGACACTTATAATTTGCTCTTCTCTTGTTCACAAAATTTTCCTCAGTGGCCCTGTTGTTCACCTCCTCATGCTCACTTCTGGACTGCTTGTGTTTGTGCACGTTAACTCAGAAGCAGCCTCTGCTCTCTAGAGCTGTCTGTTTTCTACTTATCTTGGAAGGTCTTGGTGCCTGGGGCAACGTTTGCTGGAGGGCTTTGCATATCTCGAGCTCACTTTCAGAGGTATAAAAAAATGTTCTCTCGGATGTTTATTTCTTCCAAATGCCACTATTCCTTGTATTGCCGCACACTAATGAAAATATTCTGAAATATTTAGATTCATTAACTCCAGACTAGAAAAATGGAGAAATTCTTTCTACCAGTCTTTCAGTGCTCAGTTACTTGCTGTCGTTTCATTGCCAGCTGTTTCATTCTGTCTGCCTTCAGCTCTGAGAGCTGTTGAATACTGTAACACTTCTCTGCCTTTACACTCAGAAGAATCCTCCTCTTATCTCTGCTTCTACCAAGCCCTATATTCTTTCTCATTCTTCCTTCTCTGTTACATTTGATTTGGGACGCTGGTCTTTGTGATCTAAATTGCTATCAACATAGACTTTCCAGAGGCCCAAGTCTCTATGTTACTTGAAGCACCAGTCGACTCATGGGAGAGCTCATGGGTGCCTGCCACTCTGGACAACTGTTTGTGTGTGTGTGCGTGTGCGTGTGTGCATGAACAAGATTTAAAAACAACAACAACAACAAAAAAAATGCTACACAATTTCAGAAATACCAACTTCCAAACTTTCATTAAAATAATGCCCCAAGATTATTTAACTCCAGCCCGCATCTTGCTTTAGCTCAGGATAGCCTTTTCCAGCTCGAGTCTATGCATAGGGTTCCCGGCACCCCCAACAGCTTCCTGCTAGCTATTTCATATGGCTCTTCTCATTAAGGGGCACTTCGACTCTGCTTCCTTCACTTTTTCCATTCAAACCTCCAGATTTTTAAATTCATTTTGCTATGAAGACTTTTTCACCTTCTGTGGGGGGATAGGATTAGCTAATTTGTCATCAAGCAACTCAGTTCTGTTAATAAAAGGAAGCGACAGGACACATATTCTTGCACCCAAAGCCCTGAAGGCCTACTTGAGTAACAAACGCATCTTACTGGAGATCTTTTAGCTACAGTGCCCCACTTTTGTTGTCAAAACTATAAATATAACTAATAGTAAAAATAATAATACTTCATATACATTGAGCATTTTCTAACTGCGAAGCTCTTTCTATCCTTTTTTCTAACCTTCAAAATTACTCTAGAGGGATAACAATTGTTCTAAACTTCATTTTACTAATGAAAACTGAGATTAAGGTGATTAAGCAACTTGCCCAAGGTCACCCAGCAAGTTTGACATAGCATATCTTTTAATCCTCACAATTACCCATTTGGCTGGTACAGAGAATTTAAATAATTCAGCATGTGCCACAAAACCAGTGTGTAACTGCTTTAGCACTCAAAGTCCGTCTTCTGACTTAAGATCCTTTGGATTCTCCTATGATATCTATGTTTTCATTTCATCGTGCTTACCTTGTAGAAAGTAGTAGGCACTTTGAAATCTGTTTAAAAGATGAGAATGTGGTATCGTTATCTAATGCCATGATAATGCCCTGTAACACTTGACCACAAAGCTTCAGCAACATGGACAATAAACATTTATTTGGCTCATGAGTCTGAGGGATTTGGTTGATCTGAGTTGGGTTGGCTTACTTGTCCACCATCAGCTGTGAGTCATCTATGCAGCTCTGCTCATCCTGCCCAGGCTAACTTGTGTGTCTGGAGGTTGGCTGGCTGTTAGCAGATCCAAGAAGTCTTATCTGGAATGACTGTGGTGACTCTCATTATCCATCAGGCCAGCCTGAAAATATTCCCATGATAATCTCAGAAGAGCAAGGAGCAGAAAAGTCCAATCATGTAAGCACTTTTCACCCTTTGCTTGTTACGTATGTTAAAATCTATTGGCTAAACCAATGTACATGGCTAACCTCAGAGTCAGAGTAGGAGAGCCCTGCAAAGTTTATGGTGAAAGTCATGGGAACCTGAAATGGTGAAGAATTGGGTCATTTTTTTGCAAACTAACACAAAGGTCTAGCACATTTCTAGCAGAAACAGAAAAGGAACTCAGTAATCCTCTGAGGTTTTCCCGTTGACCAATTTATACTCTAAAAAAGGTAACATTTTCTTTGCTATTTTGTCACAATTTTAATGATATACATTGCCTAGTACATCCAAGATCTAGGAGCCAACATTTACTAAAAATTGAACATGTGATCTTTGATGACATAAATGTTTTTGTGTTCTTAATTATGAACCATAAAATACACATCAAATTTGAATAGCACCAAAGCAATGCTGCCTGAATTTATAATTCTCTTTCAAATAGAGCGTTGGCCCAACTCACTCAGTGTCTAGTGATTTCATGGTTTAGAAGTTTGTTTTCTCGAATTTGATGCAGCTGTTCTCTCTGAATGAAAGTCCATGGGGAAAGGTGGATAAATACATAAAGCTTCTGAAAGCCATCCCAGATCCCTCAAAGTCAGCCCTCTGCTTAATGTCTGGGTCAGAAGTATAACAAAGTTAGTCTTGGTAATTGTTCATGAGTTTTCAGAGACTCATTATCAACACTCACAACCTGGTTTCAGTCCAGTGGAGCTTTATGAAGCTGAATTATAAGCAGAATCAAAATACATGAGAATAAAAGGCTCAGCCCAAAGATTGATGCTTACACCCAGTTATATGTAAGGTATTTGTAGGACCAATTAGCAGTGTTTTATTTCTTTGATTTAGCAAAACACAAAGGCATTCGAAACCACTGTTCTTTTTTTTTTTTTTTTCCCCTTAATTCACAGGCACATAACAGTAAAGCAAGCACGTACGAGTGAAGTGCTTGGAAGTTATATAAAATATCTAGCCCTGTTGTGCAAATCACTTGCACGAATCACTAGTTCTAGAAAGTTTTATTTCCCCACAATACCATGGATTGTCTTCCCATCTGTCACAATTGTTCTGTGTATCGTTGTTTCAATTTATTTCTTCTTTCCTCTATAGTTCTTCATGTCACTTGAGAGATATTCTTCCAGTGGGCATTATGTCAATATTGGAAAGGAGTCTAAACTTCAGCTATATGTGAGGGGATGCTTAGAGGTGGATCTGAGGAATGAGGAGAACAAGGCATTTTAGGAAGGAAAATTCACCCTTTTACTCTCACCTACATTGACTATTTCCTATGTGTGGCCTTATAGGCCTCTCATTACTATGGATCTCATATAATATGGAGTAAAAACATGACTTCGGTTACAATTTTTTACCATATGCTTTTCCTTTTTACCTATATTTTAGTTCACCACCAACATTTCTTCATCTTAGAATTATCAGAGCTAAATCCAGAGCTAGAGCTATAGGGGATAGAGACAGAGGGGTAGGAGTCCAAGAACCTAGAAGTGTTTTGGAGGAGGAAGCCACAGAAGTTAGTGATGGATCATAAATGAGAAGTCATAAAAAAAAAGAAGGAATCAAATACGCCTCTTCACTTTCTAAAACAGAGAGGATGGAAATATAGTTTAGTGAGATGAGAGAAAACAGGAAGGATAGGTTTTGAAAAGAATATCAAGTGTCCAGTTTAAGATATGTTAAACTTTTTATTTATTTATTTTTTAGTTTATTTATTTATTTTGAGTGAGAGATGAAAGCGGGAGTTGGGGAGGGGCAGAGAGAGAGGGAGAGAGAGAATCCCAAACAAATTCTGTGTTGTCAGTATGTTACCTGCTGTGGGGCTTGATGTCACAAACTATGAGATCATGACCTGAACTGAAATCAAGAGTCGGATGTTTAATTGACTCAGCCATCCAGGCATCCCTAAGATATGTTAGGCTTAAAATGATTTAGAATCATTCAAATGGAAATGTCAAAGAGAGAGATTAGATACTAACGCCTGCAGCACAGACATAAGTACTGAACCCTACAGTTGCATACCTACTTACCTAGCCATCCCACTTCTCTATATAAGCACATTATTTTTAGTAATAATTCTGATATAAAACAGATAATAAAAATAAAAAAATACAAAAAGCTTCCTTTTTTATTGAGTGTATTCAATAAAAATTAATTAAATATTCTAGTGCACAAAAGGAAAAAGTATTGGAACAATACTTTTTAATTACATTAATGCATTTTTTGAAACAAAGGAAAATAAATTATACCTACCTATTGTTTTGTTAGTATAATGGGTAATGATATTACAGTTTATTGTTTTGAGACTTCTGTAACTTTCTCAATGATTTTATGAAAATATGTATTTTTGTCATATATTTTTCACTCAAGAATAGAATGGCGAAATTTATCAATATATCTTCCTCCCTAGATAATTTATTCATTTTAATTTCACAAAATTTCTTTCACATGAAGCAAAAGATAGACAAAGGAAACCTGAAATATAATGATAAGTCTGGGATAGATTCATAAAAATCCCATTTCATAACAAAGTCTAGAAATTACAATAATGTTTATGTCTTTGTTTTTTCAAGTTTAATTCTGGTAATTTTTAAATATTTCTGCAGTTGAAAAACTGCAAGCACAAATTAAAATGTCAAGTAATCACATAGGATGACAACTGGAATAACTCAGTTTCTATTTCTTCATTGTTAAAATTGTTGTGCTCTCATTGGTTATTTGGAATCTGCTATTTAAAATCAGGAACATGCAGGACCTTGGGTTTTGGATGGTGTACATCAAGTAAATCAGGGACTGACTGTGTAACTAAGAGTTTTTCCAGTTAATTTCTGTTAGAATGTTATTTATTAAATGGTATGACATCAAAATGTACTAGTTTGAAGCTGATGTATATGTTATTGAAGCTCAACAATAATTACAGTGATTGTTTGGAACTTAGTCTATATAAGGTTTTTTTCTTTTTTTTCCCCCAGGGAGGAATATTTTATCACTGATACTTTTTAAAATTTCCAGAAAATGGTGATAATAAATAGAAGACTGACTTTTATTGTTTTGATATGATTTAGAATTTATCTATAGATGAAGCATCTCTTTACTGCCTTTATTTGGGCAGATTCTCTGCCACTCCAGTTTTGGTATGTCACTGGATCTCTAATATAAATTTAGGAGTTAACAAACTTTTGGATAGTTAAACTCAATGGCATGATAGAAAATTTTCAAGGAAAAATTTAGTAAATAACAAAAGTAGTACAGGACAGAATCATGAAGATTTCCAAATAGCAAGATGGAGGAAAATGTGACTGGAGAGATAAAAGAAATATCAAGAGAGTGGTATCGCTGAAACAAAGAAAATAGAGTTTCAAGGTAGAAGTGGTCATCTTTGTGAGATTCAGCTGAAAGATCAAATAGGTGGACTGTTGAAAAAGGAACCATAAATTTACAACATAGAAGCAATTAGTGATCTTAGGAAGAACAATTTCATTAAAATATTGGAATTAAAATGGCTTTCAGTGTAAACGGATTGTAGACTATGGCTGGATGCTTAGAATACCCAATGAATTAACAAAATGGAAAATGATGGAAACAGATAACTCTTGTTCATTTATTAAGATGTTCACACAGAAAATAATATATAAAATTTCATAGCTTTGTCAGGCTGTAATGTCAATTAGAAAATAAAATGAAAAAATCTATTAACTACTACCTAATTAACTACCTGAGTATAAACCTAGCAAGAAATATGCAATTCATGTATAAAGAGATATATAAAACTTAACTAAAGGACATAAAAGAAGACTAGAACAAATGGGGCAAAATATTATACTCTTGGATGGGAAATCATAATGCCATAAAGTTCTTAAGTCTCCTCAAATTAATTTATAAGTTCAAAGCAATATAACTCCAACTTCTAACAGGATTTTTTGTTGTTGTTGTTTTCTAACAAGGGATTCTGAAGTACATCTGGAATATAAAATATGGAAAATAGCCATTACATATTTGAAACGGTAAAATCATGAGGGACATGCCCCTAACAGATATCAACTTATACTATAAAGCTATTATAATAAAAAATGGGTTTATTGGCACAGGAATAATAAAATTGACCAGTGGAACATAATAAAGGCTCTGGGAAGAGACTTATCATATCTATGGAAATTTAATGTATGGTTAAGTGAGCACTTCAAATCAGTACTGGAGGAAAGTATGCCTCACACCCCTGGAGCACTGCCTTACCTCTTCTTTTCCTGACCTCTGATCCCAGTCCGGCCCCTGGTGGATTGTTCAGCACAGGTTTTGACCTTCTTATTATTGGCTCCTTTTTGCAAGTGTGTGCTGAGTATCTCTTGTTTCCTCTTGTGAGTCTTCTCTGATAGTCTTGCTTGAGTGCAGTTGACCTTGATATGTCCCGCATGAAGAGGGATGAGAGCTAATGAATGAATGCTTCTCTTTTAGGAGTTTCCAGTGAATGGTGTTGAGTCATATGTTCCCAGGCACCTGAGAATGTCCCTCATTCGGTGCCTAGTCACCTGAAGCTGTGGCACACTAAATAATGCTTGAGTTAGCTTTCAGTCCTCTGTTGACCCTGGTCCCTCACTCCTCCTTGTGGACACACTCTCAAAATATAGAATAACTTCTGTCCCGGGCTCTGGCTTTGGGAGGAAACCAGACTAAATCAGCTGGGCTCTACAACAAATGATGTTGAGAAACTGCAATAGGGAAAAAGAATACATATCTCTATACATAAATAAATTCCCTAAAAGGTAAAAAGTTAAATGTAACCATAAAATCAAAGAAAATATGAACATATTTGAAAACACTAAAAGCACATATTGGATGCTCTGCCTTTCCACTTTTTCCTGTGTATCATTCAGCCTGTTTGTCATTTGTTCAATCATCTGGATACTGGTTAAAACGTCATGTTTGTCAAAGGCCCCTTCGCATTTTCAGTGTTGTCTTCTACACATCGCCCTTGTATTGCAATTGGATTTTGGGTGGACGTTGGAAATAAATGCATATATTTAGTCTGCCCTCTGGATCCACAGTACTTGCAATTTTGCATTAATCATTATAGTTAATTTTGCATTAACTTAGATCCCTTGTTAAAGCCATAGAACTGTATTAAAAAGTCTAATTTGAGAGTCACTGACAAGTAGAATTATATCAAACCAAGACGATTTCTATTTAATAATTACACTATTCTCAATTGTGATGTTGAGACAAAAATGTCACCTGATATACTGTCTTTATCATAGCATTTTAGAGCTGGAAGTCCCTATGGGATTATTGAGTCCTGGATATCCAATGCATAGCTCGCTGACCAAATTAGTTCATGCTGTCTTTGCTGTGGCTTCCCTTTGAATCTTTGTATTTTTTAATTTACATTAATTAGCATTCGGACGTTAGTAAGCTAACAGTTCCTAACCATCTACCTATATTGATCCTATTTATTTATTTATTTATTTATAAAATGTTTTTTAACGTTTATTTATCTTTGAGAGACATAGAGACAGAACGTGAGCAGGGGGAGGGCAGAGAGAGAGGGAGATATAGAAACCGAAGCAGGCTCCAGGCTCTGATGAGCCATCAGCACCGAGCCCGATATGGGGCTCAAACTCACAGATCGTGAGATTATGACCTAAGCTGAAGTCGGCCGCTTAACCAACTGAGCCACCCAGGTGCCCCTCAATCCACTTTAAAATTGCCTGATGGAAGACTGAATTAAATAGTAAGTAGTAAGTATTCTTTACTTTAGTTTAATTAAATGGAATTTTATAAAGAATTTATGAAAAAAATAAGTAGGCATCCAAAAACCTCCATATGGATTTGGTTGATCTTTTAACTGTATATATTGTGTCAGTTCTAATCATATATACTCTGAACTCAGCATTATATGAGCTATAATATGATCTGCCTTTACACTGATAGCTGTTCAAGTGGTTCATCATCAAATATTTTATGTTTCTAATAATGAAACTCTTCATTGAAATTATGTCAGCATTGTGTCCTTGAGAGAAAAGATTTTTCCCAGATCTCACTTATAGACCTCTTCTAAAGTCCTCAAATGTAATTTAAAAAATACCAATCAGAAAATTTTGTTTATTTGCTTTTTTTATCCAGATATAGATGATTTTTAGTGTCAAGTGAACAGTATTTAATTAAGTAGGGACAGACATAGGACAATTTAGGCTACATGATTTTTACAAAAATTTTTATTTTGAAATAATTACAGATTCAAAAAAATTTTGCACAGATAGTACAGAGGGGTCCACAGTACTTTTTATTCAGTTTCCTCCAATGGCTACTTCTTACATAACCAGAGTACAATATCAAAACCAGGAAACTGACATTCATAAATTCTGTTTTTTCGTTATATGTCATTTTATCAGACATATAATGGTGTAACCACCACTGCAATCAAGACAGAGAACTATCCTCTCACCACAAAGGTCTTCCGTGTGTTACCTCTTTATGCTCATCCTCCTCCTTCTGCCCCATCGTCCCCTAACCATTCCTAACACCTACGCCCACTAATTTGTTCCCCATGGCCATAATTTTATCATTTTAAGATGTTATTCAAATGGAATCATACAAGAAGTGACCTTTTGAGATTTACTTTTTAAATTCAGTGTATGTACCTGAGAATCATCAAGTTGTTGCATGTATCAATAGTTCTTTTTATTTATTTTTTGTTGCTTTATTTGCTTCATCTTTCTATACCATGGTAAAGATATGTCACTTTTTGTTTAACCATTTACCCATTCATTGCAGGGCAGTTTGGTTATTCTGGTTTTTGGCTATTGCAAATAGAGGTGGTATGAACAAATATAGATGGGTTTTGTGTGGATGTATGTTTTCATTTGTCAGGGATAAATCTCAGGGGTAAGATTGCTGTGTTAAATGTGCATGTTTTGTTTTTGTTTTTGTTTTTGTTTTTTTAAAGAAACTTCCTATTTTCCATTTTACATCCCCACAAGCCTCGTAGGGGAAACTCAATTTCTCAGAATCCTTGCCAGCATCTGGTATTGTCACTATTTTTTATTTTAGTTGTTTTGATGGGGTATATCTGATTGTAGTCATATCTCATATTGCATTCCCTGATGGCTAGTAATGTAGAAAATTTTTTCATGTGCTCATTTTCTATCTATAGATCATATTCTAGGAAATGTTTCTTTATATTTTTTGCCCATTTTCTAATTGGGTTGTTTGTTTTTATTTACTGTTGAGTTTGAGAGTCCTTTATGAATTCCAGATATGAATCTTTTCTCAGATCTGGTTTTTAATATTTTCTCCTGGTTTGGGGTTTCTTACCAACTATACCTTTAAATATTTTAAAAAAGCAAAATATTAATTTTGATAGTGTCCCATTTACCAATGTTTACTCTTATGGATCATGATTTTGATATAAAGTTTAAGAACTCTTCACCAAGGCCTACATCCTGAGATTTTCTCCTATATTTTTTTTCTAAAAGTTTTATAGTTTTATGTTTAATATTTAATCATCATCCATCCAGGTTAATTTTTGTATAAGGTGTGAGTTTTAGATTGAGGCCTATGTTTTTGGCTTATCCCACACAGTCTTGATTAGTGTAGCTAAATAAGTCTTGAGATTGGGTGGACCAATTGTTACCACCTTATTTTTCTTTTTCAAAATTGTTTTAGCTATTCTGTTCCATTGGTTTTTCATATAAATTTTAAAATAATCTTGCATATATCTAAAAAAAATCGAGCTGATATTTTGATAAATACTGAGGTAAGCCTGTATACCTATTTGGCAAGAATTGATATCTTTGCTGTGTTGAGTTTTCCAATCTATAAACATGTTGTATCTTTCCATTAATTTAAAGCTTTGATTTTAGTCATTAAAATTTTGTAGTTTTCAGCATATAATCCTGTTCATGTTCTATTAGATTTACACCTATTTTTCTCCAAAATTTTTTAGCTATTACAAGTAATAAGTTTTTGGTTTCTGTGTGTTCATTGTTAGTAAGTGGACACAATTGATATTCACATGTTGATTTTATAAATTATCATGTGACATTGTACTTTCACTTATTATTTTTGTTTTTTGTAAGCCTCATGGTAATCACCAAGCAAAAACGTATAGTAGATACACACACACACACACACACACACACACACACACAGAGAATCAAAGCATAGCACGATACACAATCATCAAATCACAGAGGAAGACAGCAAGAAATAGAGAATAAAAAAAGAACTTAAAAATGGCCCATTAATAAGATGGCAATAGTAAGTCCTTACCATTAAATGTTTGTGGATTAAATTTTCCAATCAAGAGATACAGAGTGGATGAATGGATAAAAAACAAGATCCAGATATATGCTACTTATAAGAGACTCACTTCTGCTTTAAGGACGCAAAACAGGCTGAAAGTGAAGGAATGGAAAAAGATACCCTGTGAAAATGAAAACGAAAATGTAGTAGGAGTAGCCATAATTATATTGGCCAACATAGACTTTAAGTAAACAACTGTAAGAAGAGACAAAGAAGATCATTATATAACGATAATGGGGTGAATTCATCAAGAAGGTCTAGCATTATAAATATATATGCACATTACATTAGATCATGTAAATATATTAAGCAACTACTAACAGATCAGAAGTAAGAAATAAATAGTAACACAATAATAGGAGGGTATTTCAATATCCCACTTTCGATAATGGATAAATCATCAAGACAGAAAATCAACAAGGAAACATTGAGTTTCAACTCTAATTTAGACCAAATGAACCTAATAGACGTAACAGAACATTCCATTCAACACCAGCAGAATACACATTCTTCTCAAGCCCACATGGAATGTTCTCCAGGGTAGATCATACTTTAGGTATTAAAACAAGTCTTAATGAATTTAAGAAGATTGGTATCCACATCAAGGTCTTTACTGACTACAATGGTATGAAACTAGAAATCAATAAAGGAGGAAAAATGGAAATTTCACATTTTAACATGTGGAAATTAAACAACACGCTCCTTAGCAACCAACCAACGGATCAAAGAAGTCAAAATGGAAAAGTAAAAACATAGCTTGAAACAAATGAAAATAGAAAGAAAACCTATTAAAACCCATTGGATGTATCAAAAGCAGTTCTAAAAGAGTTTATAGAATAATCCTCAACATTAAGAAAAAAGAAAAATCTCAAATAAACAATCTAACTTTTCCACCTCAAAGAACTATAAAAAGGAAAACAAACAAAGCCCAAAGTTAGCAGAAGGAGGGAAATAACAAATATCAAAAAGTACAAACTTTCATTTATGAAATGAAATTCTGGAGGTCTAATGCCCAGCATGGTGACTATAGTTAACAATAGCACCTTGTATGCTTAAAATTTCCTAGGAGAGTATATCTTAAGTATTCTCACCACACACATACAAAATAGTAACTGTGTGAAATGATGCACAAGTTAATGACCTTGACTGTGGTAATCATTTTATAATATGTAAGTATCAAATCATCGTGTTGTACAATTGAAATATATATAATTTTATTCATCAATGAAACCTCAATAAATCTGGGGAAATATTATAAAAGTTAAAAAATAAATAAAATTTCTTTTTGATTCTTTATGTCTTTTTATTTGTTGTAACTTCTTTTTTCCGTATGTTTAAAACATATCTGTAATTGTTCATTAAAGCATTTATGATGGCAACTTTAAAATTCTTACTAGAAAGAATTCATAATCTGCATCATTTTAGTATTATTTCTGTTGACTATTTTTTTTTTAATACAGATGGAGATTTTCCCGGTTCCCAGTATGACAAGTAATTTTTTTTTATGTTGTGTGACTGACTACAATAGTGGACGGTTTCTGGCATTGCTCTAGAGGGGAAGAGGGATGCTATCTCCTTATGTGTGTATGAAAGTGGAAGTCTAGGTTCCTCATTTAACTTTTATTTACAACCTGGGGAGGGGAAATCTCTTCCATATTGCTAGGTGCTGTGGTTGTTCAGGACTTCCACCAAGTCTCTGCTGATATCATGCTGGCTGAGAGGCACATGGGTACTTTGTTTTTGCTCCCCACATAGCCTCCCATGATGCTGGTTAGGGGTGGCCTCTTTCCCGCTGGGTGGTAATAAAAGTCCAGACTCTCTGTTGGTTCTCCTGTGATGCTACCCCAGCATGCAAGGGAGGGGACACCTCACTACTATCAGGTGGGAATAGAAGTCCAGGCTCTCCATGTAGTCTCCCCTGACACTAGGGAGTTGACTCTTCCTTACTACTCAGCAGAGATGGAAGTCCAAGTCCTTAACTTGGCCTTAGCTGACACCACCACGGCAGAGGAATTATGATGCTTTATGATAACCTAGAGAAGTGAAAGTCTAGTCTAATGGCAGCAGAGTTTTTTCTATGGTATTTTATTTTCTAAAAGTTTTTTTTGTTTTTCTAGGCTGCCTCTTTACTAGTCCTTTGAATACAGAGAGCAAGCGTTCCTTGGACTCCTTTCTGTCTGCACCTATTGAGATTTCCAGGTGCCCATTTCTTCAGCACCTAGTCTTGGTTATATGAGGCAAAAAGAAAACAGAGCACTTACTGCTGTGTTGTTCCTTGGGTACCGAGGTTTTTAGCTGGTCTGCCATTTTGTCTTCATTTTTCAGAGTCCTCTTATGTCTGCTTTATATATAATGTCCAGGCCTTTCAGAAGGAAGCAGAAGTCTTACATGATTTATTTGAATTAACAATTCAGAAAATAACAGGAAGACAGTAATGATCATCTCTGTCACTTAAAATATGTTTAGTTATTTCTCTTTGTTTGCTAATACTGTTGCCCATGTTATTAAAAAGAGAAGGAATAAAATCAGCAGAAGCCAAACGACAATATCCAACAACTTTTTTGTTTAGAAGTATTAGCAGGCTATATTATAAGCATTGTTTATGGACTGAGACAATGGGAATTCCCAACTCCTTGTTACTGGTTAGAAATATAAATACTCATGGGGTGCCTGGATGGCTCCGTCGGTTGAGCGTCTGACTTCAGCCTAAGTCATGATCTTGTGGTCTGGTCCATGGGTTCGAGCCCCACATTGCATTCTGTGCTGACAGCTCAGGGCCTGGAGCTTGGTTCGGACTCTGTGCCTGCCTCTCTATCTGCCCTTCCCCTGCTCACGCTCTGTGTCTCTCTCTCTCAAACAAAAATAAGCATTAGAAAAAATAATAAATATAAATACTCACTTTTACATCCTTTCCTCTAGCTAAATTCTGGCTAATATGACATAAGTATTGATGGAAACTTCTGGGAAAGCTTATGTTTCCTTGATAATAGAGGCCAGATGCAGATAGTTCTATTTTCCCCTTTCTTTTCTTCCTTCCTTCCGTCTTTCCTTTCTTCCTTCCTTTCTTCCTTTCTTCCTTCCTTCCCTTCCTTCCTTCCTTCCTTCCTTCCTTCCTTCCTTCCTTCCTCCCTCCCTCCCTCCCTCCCTCCCTCCCTCCCTCCTTCCCTCCCTCCTTCCCTCTCTCTCTCTCTTCCTTCCTTCCTTCCTTCCTTCCTTCCTTCCTTCCTTCCTTCCTTCCTTCCTTCCTTCCTTCCTTTCTTTCTTTCTTTCTTTCTTTCTTTCTTTCTTTCTTTCTTTCTTTCTTTCTTTCTTTCTTTTTTCCCCCTGATGGGGTGGGATCAGTCATAGTTGCCATCTTACAATTTCAGGGAAAGGTCGAGAAATTACAGAAATTCCATACCTTACATTAGTGATTTATAACTTTTTCTGTAAAATCCCAGATAAGAAATATTTTAGACTTTGTACACTATGCCATTTCTGTCTGACACAACAGGTCTGCTGTTCTATCATGAAGGCATCCATACACAATACTTGAATAAATGGATATGGCTGTGTTTTCCAGTAAAACTTCATTTATTAAAATAGATGGTGAAATAGATTTGGCCAATGGGATATAGTTTTCCAATCCCTGCTTTATATCATTCAGCATATGAACAATGTTGGCAAACTGTGTAAGTCTAGACTTTGTTGTGCAAGAAAAATTAAGCTGTCATTGAGGTTTCTTACTTGTAGACGAACATATTGCTGATCCAAAGCCTATACGCAATATCTTCAGATTTCCCACTAGAGTTCTTGTGAAGATAGGAAAATATTGAAATTCACAGCATAGAAAAGTAAAAGCAACATTCCCACTCAAGCATTTTCACTTCAAAAAAATAGCAGCAGCATTTCCCAGGAATAAGATGGAGGATATTTTGTCCTCATCTGTCCCTCTTTCCCTGTCCCAGGTAATCTAAGTGATTCATAAACGAGACAACTATCATTTTGTAGCATGGATACATGATAGTTACAGTTCTCTTTCTGCCTCTGCTTTCTCCCTCCCAGAAACACACAAACACAAAACTTCTCCATCCAGTGGTAAATCACAACTTTCCAAAAGTAATGGGACAGCAAGTGAAGTGATGTTGAAGGTTTCTGGAAGAAAGCTTAGTGTTTGTTTCTTCCATTCTGGGAATGGAGTACAGTTTCTAAATGCAGTGAGTTCTAATCAAAGACAATAGCATTACCAAAACCTTGCGATGCAGCCTTACATTGATCAAGTGAGCAAACACATTTTTAAGGGTCTAATAATAGTTGATGTTGGTAAGGATTGTAAGATTGTGGCATTATTTCTGGAAGTATAAATCGGCATTATTTAAAAAGAGTTTGGTAATATGTATCAACATTGTGAAAGAGTCCACAGGCATTAATCCCTTTTTTCTGCTTGTAGGAAACTTACTTATGGAAATAATCACTGTGCAAACAGAGCTTTAAGTATAAAGAGTGTGTAACAGGGGTTTCACTATTAAAAACTTAGAAATTATGTATTCATCAATAAATAAGTGAGTAAATTAAGTACTATATACATGAAAAAGATCTTGAGACCACTCAAAAATTTTTCAGCAACAAAAGGAATGCTTAAAGTATGA